>CP142462.1:29837500-31037500 GCA_038049695.1 Cinnamomum chago | reverse complement strand
CAGACAGACTGAAGAAGGGAGATTGAGATTTCTACCTGGCAAGAAAGCTATGATTATATAGAGGAAGAAGAGCAGAGCTCTATCCATTTTCTCACTTCTAACCGGGGAGGAGTTTCGGTAAATGAATATGAAGTATGCACTGAGGCGTACACCTACGGCTACTAACTTTTGGTGGGTCCCACAACTGAAGTTGGTGATGGAAAAATAGGGATGTCAATTGGGCCGGGCCGGCCCGAACCAGTCAACGGGCCACGGCCCGGTCAACGGCAGGGCCCGCAAGGCACGGCCTATGAGCCTGGGCCCGCCCAAAAGTGGCTGTTTTTTTTTTAAATTGTCCATGTTACCCCCCCCCCCCCCCCCCCCCAAAAAAAAAAAAACAACCATAAAACGGTCATATAAGCCGCCCCCCCCCCCCCCCCCCCCCCCCCCCCCCAAAACAACCATAAAACGGTTTATAATGAATAATAATTCATTTGATATTGATCATTGTGGTTATCCGACTGGTATATAACAATCTTGGTAATTCGGACTTTTCTCAATATCTCATAAAAAAATTATGATTTTAGACAATAAATTACCTATAATAAAAAAGTCCCAGGCCCATTACGAGTTTTAGCGAAATTTTGGATTCCACCTAGGGCGGCCGCCCCATATAGTTATAATGTAGGTCTGCCAACGACGTCATTCTAGATAGTAAGTCAGCGTGTTACCATCTCAAATAGAATTTCTCTTGGGATTGTGCATGGAGATTGTACAGTAATTACAAGGTTGGCCCACTTGTTATGACCATGATTACGGTGGGGCGTAGGGGTGTACAAAAAATCCGTCAATCCGATCCAATCTGTAGATTTTGATCCGATCCGAAGGTTAACTGATTGGTGATGGATTGTAAATTGTGCAATCCGTTGGCAACGGATTGGTGGCGGATTTCACCCTTAATCCGCGGATTTGATCCGATCCGATCCATTGTCATTAAATATAAATTAAATATATATATATATATATATAATAA
Organism: Cinnamomum chago; assembly: GCA_038049695.1. NCBI lineage: Eukaryota > Viridiplantae > Streptophyta > Magnoliopsida > Laurales > Lauraceae > Cinnamomum > Cinnamomum chago. Next base: position 31,036,488 of record CP142462.1, on the reverse strand, counting down.
GAAAAAAAATGCAAGGGGTCAATATGTCACCTTATGAATAGGAGAGGATATGATAGGCATATAGCTCTCAACTCATGCCCTTTTAATTCAGTGGCTTCAGAATTCTGAGTTTTTTTCTTCTTTTTTTCTCCATGTAATGTATAGGGACGGATTAAACGGTTTAATCCGATCCGATCTGCTCCTGTACGGATCGGATCGGATTTTAACAGCTATGAATTGGTGACGGATTCCAAATCTGTCAATCCGTAGGTAACGGATTGATGACAGATTCGGCCGAGAGTGGGTTTGGTGGGGGGGGGGGGGGGGGTTTGGTTTTTAATGGTCGGTGACACAACAATATAATTACTGTGGTTTTGATTTTTGAGCCACACGGAAGAATCCTAACCACATACGTCAGAGAAAATGGAACTTTAGAGTTCGGTGTGGAGTGAGAAGAATGGGCCATCTGTCCATCTGGAAGCATTAAAAATAATCCATTGGACACTTGGAGATATGATCAGAGGCCCAAGCATTCTGGTGGGGATCACAATGGACGGGGTAAGGAAATGGATGTTGTCTACGTAGGTCCAGTTAGTTGGATCTAATTATATATTTGGGAAATTTACATATATGTTTTTTTTCCTTTTAAATCTTTTTGGAATTACAATTAAATCATCTGCCTCTAGGGTTTTTTCAAATAACGACTTCTGACAATCTAAAGTTCTCGAACCACCTTCATTTCTGACAATCTAAAGTTCTCGAACCACCTTCATTTGTAATTGTATTCACAGGCAGACTTACTGGTTGATATGAAATCAGCATACTTCACTCTCCGATGTGTATAATAATGTCCCCGAAAAGGGGTAGAAAAGCGATTTTAAACCCTGTATATAAAGAGTCTTACCTAAAAAAAAAAACTATTAAAGAGGAAAGGATGAAAATCTTGCCAAATCCACTTTTAGCTTAATAGTAAGGCACCTCTCCACTATAACAATTAAGGATAAATCCCTCACTGTAGGGCTGGTGCTTGGTGATGAGGGATTGGGCGAGTATGTGTATGTGTGTGAGTGTTTAATTAACTGGAGCAAATAAAATAAAGATGAAGATTTTCTTAGATCTAAAATGATTTACTTCATAATATGGGTGTTTAAGTTGATATGATTGACTCATATTTATTAGACTTTCTGCTTTGTCATCTTGAATTTTATCAAAAAGAGGTTAGATCTAAGCGACTTCTATCATATTAAGGTAAAAAATAAGGAGTTGGTTTAGTCAATGGAATAAGAAGAACTAGTGTTGGCATGTAGTTCCACACATCTGTTTAGGATTGATCTCTAGATCCTCAAGTATAAGTATGACTCGCCTGAACCAATAGCCCAATGTAGCAAAAATATGAGAAAATGTTCGAGTCTACCTGCCAAACTAACTTCTTAGTACAATCCACATTAGGGCCCATTTCAAGTTCATCATACTCCCATGGTGGATGGTTGGACAAGGCTTTTTTTTTTTTCTAAATAGTATTGGATTTGGATCCATGATCACATTGTTTGGGTTCGTTGAATCTTGGGACTGGACCAGATCCAAGCAATCGGGTCTTAATATGGACTTAGGCGACTCTTTCTTCTGAGTGGCGCATGCATTAGGAGTCCGACTCGACCTATTTACGACCCATCTTAATATTGTTCATTAAAAGGGGTTGCCCTGTGAAGTGAGGACCACCGTCTAGGGATTGCAAATCCTGACCCGGCCCGCTGTCCCAAGGAGAACCCGGTCTGATAATGCGAGGTTTGGGTTTAACTCTTGTACCCATTTGTAATTGGGCAGGCTTTGACTTGCCAACTTGATCCAAACCCAACTAACTGAAATATGATGCGCCAAGCTAGCAAACCCGAATCTGCTCTGATAATTCAATGTTTAGATTTAACACTTTCTTTTTTTTTTTTTTTTCTCCTTCCACATTGGCTTTGACGTTCTGACCAGTCACGCTTGAGTTGAGTCTAATCTTGGCATTTGACCAGCGAGCACGACCCAAACCCAACTCATTCAAAATGACCTGCTAATCCAACCTGAACCTAGTTCAATAATGCAAGATTGAGGTTGACACTCTTTTTTCTTTTCTTTTCTATTCTTTTTCTAGTTATTGGGTTGGTTTGGGTCAGGCTTGGGTTGAGTGTATTCTTGCTATTTGACCAGCCAACTTAACTCATACCCAACTAATTGAAATAAGACCCGCAGACCAAACCTAAACCAAATCTTCTAATTATGGATTTTAATTGATTCTTTTAACTTTCACGACACTTCTAAGGCATACTACGGCCCCGACCCAACTTTAGAAACACTGGCCCAGGCATGACCCAAGCCCGACAGAGGCCATAAAAGTTAGGCCCGAGCCTGCCCATTTAATCAATCGAGCTAGGTCAAACCGGGCTTTTTAACAATAGGGGTATTTTTTTTCTTTCTATACATAACCTAACTTTGTTGATAGCCAATAATTATCTGTATCATTTCCTACAAGCTTCCTTATTAAAGGTAATCTTAGGTTTGCTAAACACAACCAATTGGCCCGCTTGAGAGTATCCTCGATAGCTCTGATACTTTCAATTTTGAATTACATAATATAACGCTATCATCGGAAAAAAAAGGGTGAGAGATTCTAGGCGCTTCATTAGCAATCTTAACTCATAAATAATCTCATCATTATCTGCTTTCATAAGCATTCGGGATCAAACCTCCATTCCTATTATAATAAGTTATGGGGATAGAGGATACCCTTGCCTAAGACCTTTAAAGGATCTAAAGCTTCCAAATGGGGATCCATCTAATAAAACGGAAAATGGATACAGATTGTTATGACTTGAAACCCGGATTCTTGAAGAAATCCGCCTTTCAGGCCGTGATTATTCTTTTTTCACATTTATGAGATCAGGTCGAAGTGAACTTTGTAGCGGAATCATTTTCTCAAACATCAAATGACTAATATTCAAAACAGAGTACAAGTTTAATAATTCTATTGAATCCGCATCAATTATCTAACCATTTTGAACTAAATTAAACTAAATAATCCTTGTGAAGTGCTTTTGGATGTCACTAGACTACGTCGTCCGTACTCTCTATATACTCCTACGATTCCTCATCTGTTGGAAGTAGGTGGACCTCGTGAATAGGTTTGTCAAAACTTTTTGACACACTTGACTCAGAGATCAAGTACCCATAAGGCCATAAACCACATTCAGGATGCAATCCCTCCATCTCATCAATCATATACAACAATAAAACCTATCTAAAAGATAGAAATCAGAAACACCATGCATCCAAAACAATCCACAACAAATAGAGAAGAAGATTATACCTTTGGAGCCTGGTAGTGCTCTAATGGAAAAGAAGACTTACTTGATGAAGAAACTCTTTCTTTTAAGCAAACTTAGGATCTCCAAGACCTCTTAGCCTTCCACGCTATTGTAGACACCTCATTTGGCCCCCTATGATAGCCTTAAACACTTATCATATATAATAATGCCCCCATTTCACCCATAATTGAATGGTCAATGGCATAATTCAAATTAATTAATGACGATGAAGATGCTTGTTGATAATTTTAGACTTAATTTGACGGTCTATAGAAATTCGTGAGAGAAAAGGCCAAATCGCATTGAGATCTCGAGTTTAACCCACTACTCATACAAGGAATAGACTACAACACTATCCAAGCCCCTTCCAGACTATATAGAACACACTCAGGTTATTCTTAGAGAGATTACACTTAGTTTCCCTAAGTTCGATAGGATTGGCATGGATTAGGAGCCTAGGATCATTGATCCAAGTATCCCTTACTTTTCCTGACCTATGACCATTAGGATGTATGGACCAACTGATTTTAAATTATGAGAGCTTTCTGACGATATGTAGAACGTCCGATTCTGACAAACGGATAAAAAAATATGGCCCTCAGAAGACTACACATGCGGCCCCACACCAGGGACACACTTGGGCGCTAATATAGGTGTGCCCAAGTCTTAAGTGTGCGCCTAGGTCCCAAGATCACACTTGGGCGCACACACAGGTGCGATCAAGTCCCTGGTTGCCCTAGAAAAGCCTTTGAATGCATACTTAGGTGGATTCCGCTCTACCTTTCGCAGTTCCGACCTAACGTCAGCCCAAAAATGATTCGAAACCGAGCCATAAGCCCACTTGACCCCAAAGGAAGACTTGGACGCACCTGTGTGTGCGCCCAAGTCACAGGACCCACCTCAGGTGCGCCCAAGTCCAATTTCCACTATTTTATTCTGAATTCAATCCGAAAACTATCCAAACCTGAACCCTAGAATCATTAAACCTTAAAGCTGGATATGGGTGCCATCATGTGTGCGACTAACTCAAGAGACCCACTTGGGCGCACACATATCACAAGACCCACATGGGCGCACCTGTGTGTGCGTCCAAGTCTCGAAAAACCCTAAATTCACCTTGGTTTGTGTGAAGCCTCTAGAAACTCGTACACATAGCAACCCTAACCCCTCTTCCATGCCAAAAACCCCTATAAAAGACCTCTTATACTATTTTGTAAGAGGGAGGCTACTAGAAAGAGAGAAAGTAGAAGAAGAGAGAAAAAGAGAGAGAGAGAGAGGTCACAAAGGAGATCTTTAGATCTAGAAGAAATGAAAAGGAATAGCACTTTGGTTCTCCAAGATTAGCAATGGAGAAAGCCTCCCAAAACTATGGATTTGCGCAAGAGCTTCAGTTTAGGACTTGAGGAGCGCGATTCAAAACGGTATTTTTAGATCTCTTTTGTTTGATTGCATTTCATCATCATCCTTGTTTAGAAATATGCTTAGGATCATGCATGTATTGTAGATCTGCATTGGTAGTGAAATTTCCCTTGTGGATTTGACATCTAATACTCATTCATTAATAACATGCTTAGGATCATTTCTAGTCTGTAGATCTGCATCATTTTTGGCATTCTGAACTCGTGATTAGGATAGACTTTACATCCATCTCATTTTCATTGAAAAAGTCCGAATTTGAAAAATGAAAAGTGCAAAACAGCACTTGGGCGCCACTGTGTGCGCGCCTAAGTCCGAGGAGTTGGGTTTCGACCCCGGTTTTCATCTCGCTTGCATTTTGTCTCTCAAATCCGGATTTCTTCTCATATAAGTTGGTATCAGGACTCTCAGATCTATAACTTTGCGTTCCGGATTGTGAAAGACACCAAATGAATACGCAAATACATTGCTGAAAGGAAAAGAAAAGAAGAGGGAAGAACAGAGCACTTGGGCGCCATTGTGGGTGCGCCCAAGTCCCTGCCAAAAGGATTTGCTCAGATCTGGATCCTCGTGTCATTACTCTTAGATCCAAAAGTTATAATTTCATTAATTAATATTAGGATCCTACGCTTAGTCGCAAAGTGCTGGAAATTGCGTTGAAGTATCCTCAAGTGTTACAAGTGTAGTCCAATCCACAGGGAGATACTTGGGCACCACTGTGTGTGCGCCCAAGTCCTGCGGAGACACTTGGGTGCCCTGTAGGTGCGCCCAAGTCCCTTGATTGATCTCCAGCCCGCGTTTGTTGCATTTTTGCGTCTCATTTAACTTGTTGTTCCACGTTTGTGATGATTTTAATTGACTGCTGAACTTCTAGACTTCGAATTATCAAATCATCAACACTTTAGGTTAGGTTATATTGCATAAAATACCAAAAAAAAAAAAATCATAAAACTCTTCCCTTCTCATCTTGCTCTTTAGTAATTAGAGAAGAGAACAAAAAAAAAAAAAAAATTAAAAGAAATAGAAAAGTCCATAAGAGAAGAAAAAGAGTAGACACTAAGTAGAAGATCATAAGTTGTTCTTTAGGTTAGGTTGCATTGCTTTTGCATAAAGCACCAAAAAAATCACAAAATCATAAAAAACTTCTCCTCTCGTCTTGCTCTCTAGTAATTAGAGAAGCGAACACAAAAAAAAAGTAATTAAAAGAAGTATTAGAATTATAAAAGTATACATTAAGTAGATGATCCTAGCTTATTCCATTCGTGCCTAAGTAGATTAATAAGCTTGATCAACCCCAATCTAAAAACACTTAATTAACTTAAAATACCTAATTAAAACATCCAATTAAAATCCATAGAATTAATTAATTAAATCCATGAAATTGATTAACAACTCCTAATAAAACCCTAATTGAACAAAACCCTAATCAACAGGTCCTGATTAACAAACCTAATCAATAAGCTTCAATCTATTAAGACCCCAATCAAAACCTAATTAAGACAATAAGACCAAGTCACATCCAGAAAATAAAAACATTCCCCAACCAAGATACGAGTTAGAATATCCGAAACCAACTTAGAAATACCCTAGAACTAGACCAAGTCGAAGCCACCCAACAGGCAGACACTTGGGTGCCACTACAGGTGCGCCCAAGTCACCCATATGTAAGTCCATGGGGATCCGAACCCTAGAGGGGGGGGTGAATAGGGTGAGCTTCTTTTATGACCAATTTTAACAATTTTAACTTCTTTAAAACAAACTAGTCATAAGTGATGATTATCAAACAATATGCGGAAGCTAATATAAACAATCACCACAAAGCAAGCACCATCACACAAGTATTTATAGTGGTTCGGCCTCAATGCCTACATCCACTACCGGCTTGTGATCCAACACCCCACCGGATTTCCACTATTTATGCTTTTCAATAGGCTAAGCAATAACCTTTACAATATGCTTTCCAAGGCTAAGCAATAACCTTACAATGATGTTTTTCAAGGCTTAACATCAACCTATACATTATGCTTTTATAGGCTAAGCAATAACCTCTTCAACCACAAGGTTGGTTATCTCTCTAATTAGTGTCTATCATACACTTGATGGAGATTCTATTTAGCTCATTACAATGCCTCTTAAATAGGCGGATATGGAAGTGAAATACAAATACACACTCACACTATGAATGCAAAGATGAAAACAAATGAAGTGTGTGTGTGTGGTCCTCAATCATTTTGAAAATGAAAGCTCATAAATGTAAGCCTAAGGCTTTTGAAAGTTTTAGCTCATAACACATTTATGATTGAGGATATGATGCAATCACATGTTAAAAGTAACAACTTGTTAATGATATCAAAGTTACACAAGTTGTATGAAATGGATTAGCTCTAAACATGTGATGCATAGGGATGTCAATCAAATCACCAATGAAGCTCAAAACATAAAAATAGATTTGATTGAAATTAGGGGACAAATCATATGTAATTATAAAGACAACTTGAAAATGATTTACCAATCAAAGTAAGGCAAGTTGTGAAGCATTAAAACAATAATACACATATGATTTGTAAACATGTTGAATCCAAAACATAAGATACATTTGAAAAAGATTTTCTTATGATGGAAGAACAACATCCAAAGATTCAACAAAGTATATGAATCATGTTACATATTTCATTAACATGATCTACTTAGATTTTCCAAAGTTAAGTACTACTTTGATGAATCAATGGTGATGTATCCAAAACAATAGATCTATTCAAAATATAGAATATGCTAAGGATACAACAAATCATAGATTAACATGTTACAAAGATTTACCAATGATAAAACAAAACATGAAAACATATGATTTGTAAAGAAGTTGAATCCAAAACATAAGTTAGTTTTGAGAGAGATGTTCTTATGATGGAAAACAACAACCAAAGATTCAACCAAGTATATGGATCATGTTACATATGATTTACCAAAGTTCTTTCATTAACATGATCTACTTTGATTTACCAATTCAAGTACTACTTGGATTGAATCATGTGATGTTATATCCAAAACAATAAATCAACTCAAAACATAAAATATGTTAAGGACACAACACAAACATAGTTTAACATGCTAGAAATGATTTACCAAAAATAAAACAAGAGCATGCAAACATATGATTAAGAAAGGAAGAGCCTACTTGGTAGTTTAACTTCATTAATCCAAGCTTTAGCTTTCCTAATCTTCCCCTTCATCCCTTGGTTCTTTTCCCTTTTGATATGCCTCAAATCCTCTCAAGGAGGGGTTAAAAATTCCCAACTTTTGGCAAGGGAAAGAACTCATATTTATAGGGAAAAGTGGCCAACGGCTAGTTCTCGGTCGACCGAGAAACAGGCCTCGGTCGACCGAGAACACACAACGGTCATATTTCTGACCGTTGGTGCTCCCAGGCAATTTTTGCCTGCAGTTGTCTCGGTCGACCGAGACCTGCCTCTCGGTCGACCGACGACACTGCCGGGACAACCCCCCTTTTGACAAAAAATCCAACTTTTGTCATTTCAAAGTTATTTCTTTGGGGGACCTTTTGGCCACTAAATCAAGCTTGGAAAACATGTTTTAAAGATTCTAATGGTTTTTAAAACATGACATAAAAAGCCTAAAACTCTTTTCTAAATCAAATGCATCCAAGATGAAAAAACAAATCATGCATAAATCAATACTTTTACAAATCTTAAAAGCAATGCATGAATAAAACAAGATTTCAAGTTTATTTAAAACCAATGCAAGTGTGTAAATCAAATGATGCTTTGAATGATAATGCATCCATCAAATTGCAATCTAGAAAATTCCTAACAATCTCCCCCTTTGCAATTTGATGGCAAACACACTCACCACTGACAATACACACTTAGTCTTCAGCTCCCCCTCAGCTGGACAAGGCTTGAAATCTTCTTGGATGCTTCTTCTCATAGCTTGGGCTCTTGGACTTCAATCTTCATGATGCTTGGAGCTTGATCAACCTTCAAGCTTTCTTTCTTCTTTCTTTCTTTATCCAAGCATCTTCTTTAGCTCCAAGCTTCTTTCTTCTATTAGCTCTCCCCCTTTGACCATGCCTCTTTCTCCCTTTGGCAAGGTATGCATTCTCTCCCTTTGTAGAAGATCATACATAACTCTCCCCTTTGGAAGCTTGGACTTTCTCTTCACCCTTTTGAGAACTTGCATAATTTCTCCCCCTTTGCCATTAAATTGCAAAGGTACCTACACACATGAAACAAGGAAAATACCATTAGTAGCACCTGTTAACAAATGAAATCGAAGATGAAATCCATAACAGGCTATCATGTGAGGTAGTAGTCTCTAAGGGTTCAAAGGCAATCCTAGGGTCAATTTGATCACAACTAATACTTCCTATGAAGGTTTACACTCCCCCTCAATCCATTCTCTTCTTTTGTCAAACTTTTGACAAAGATTTAACTATTAGGTACAAGAAGAAGATGGTTTAACCAAGTGAGGGTCAACTTCAAAGAAAGGATTAGATTCATTTAACTATCAAGCTCATATGATCAAATTGCCAAAAGAAAGCAAGGTCTATGGGAAAAGCCATCATGGATATCAATTGGAAAGACAAAGAATACCAATTGAGATTTAGGATATGACTATTTAAATCAATCACTCTAAAATGGATTTAAAAATATACCTATTAGGAAAAATCCAAATTAGAGCTATCCATGATATGGGGTTTACTCAAACATAGCATCAATCAATATTACTTATGAAAATCATATGCTATGTAAGATTTTGAAAATCATTTCATTCAATCAATAAATATGACTTATTAAGGTGCATGAAAGAGTGAAATGGAATTCAAACATGAAGCCAACCTCAATTAATAACCAACCAATATTATGAACACATAAACATGGTGGTCATAAGGTATACCTATATGAGCAAAAGAGGTGGCAACATGAACATTATGATGCTAATGGTGTGTGACAAGGAACAATCATATTACTTATCAAGTTCAATCCAATGCACACAAGATTTATCACATTCACAATAAATCAAATCAATCAAACATTATACCAATTGAATCCAATTGAATTTGATAACATGATAAAAAGCAAGAATGTGACAAAAATTCCATCAATCATCATAAATGCATATTCATCACTTTTAAAGATTTAACTATTGAGCATAGTGATGAACAAGAGAAATTGCAATGCAAAAGGATATTACTATGTAATGCATGCAATTTCCAAAGTGTCAAAATCATATGAATTCAACATCTAAGATATCCATCAAACATATAGAAATATGAGAAATGGGTTTCAAAGAGTTTCATATGATTAAGAACACTCCTATGAAGTTGAAACATGTATAAGAATGACATCATTTAGAAAATACACATGAATCAACATCATAACCATCCAAAAAGATATGACTAGAATGGCATAGAGGATGGATTTGAGTTCTTGTATGGTTTCAACAAATATAATAAATACCACAACCATACATAGAACACTTTGACATTTGCATAGAGAGGATCAATCAACACTCAAGATCTAACTCATACCATATCATCAATAAAGAATATAACTATGTAAGCACAAGAAGGTATGAAGTTAGAGAGACATCATGGATCACATAAAGATGAAGATGGACCACATAAATGGATATACCTATTAAGAACAATGGTTTAATTCCAATTCATCTAAAATGATCCATTAAGCTATCATGTAACATCTCCACTCTTAGCAAATGTACTATGCTTACAATGCAATGGAAAAGGATATGTGGTTTAAACCAAATGAGCTTAGCACATAAAATCACATATGTACATAAAAAGCTCAAATGCAAGATTTTATTATAAAGCACATAAACAATCATCAAAATGCATCTAAGAGAATATACCAAGTTAGGCACAAACATGCAAATCAATGAAACTATATCCAACCATGCAATGTAAGACATCAAAATCAATTTGCATAAAGAATGTAACTCAATGAGCAAAGATGCAAATTGTTTGTAAAAATTATTTCCTTTCAAATGATACAATCATAATTAGGCACAAGGAAATAAATTCAAGGAAAATGCTTCTATAAATATAACTAATAAAGCTTAGAACATTTTCCAAAGTTTTCCAAATCACTTCAATGTATGAAATTCCAACAAAGAATCATTTATAGAATTAAGAGCAAGTGAATTTGAAAAACAAGAAGTGTACTATTGTAAAGTTTTCAATTTGTAAAAACAATAGACACTTACAAATTTTCCATATCAAAAGATATAACTTGTAAATCAATGGAAAACTAAGGTTGCTTCAAATCATTTGATTTCCAAAAAGGATATAACTATGACAATCATCAAATGATTTTCCAACATCAATTGATCATGAAAAACTAGCTATGAAAGCAATTGTAATCACAATCAATTGATCATGAATAGATATGCACTACAAGAGATATAACTATATGAACAAAATGCAAATCCATCATGAAAGTAATGCAACCAAAGGATTTTGAAAACCATGAGATAAAACTTAAGAGTTCATGAAGACAAAATCAAATGATCACATAAAAACATTGCATTTTAAAAGATGTGACTATAAAGAAACAAAATGCAAATGTAACAAGACCAACAAATAGATATAACTAAAAAGAATAGGTCGGTCTAGTGGGATCAAGGCCTTAAGGTTACTCAAATAGTCTACCTTTGAAAATTCACCTAAGGTCTTGAAAAGGTTGTCCAAGAGAGAACACTTTGAGGACTCACCAACTCTAGAAGATATAACTTGAGAAAGTCTTAGAGTGGTGCAATGAGGCTAGGGAAATTATCATTTTCAAACATAGTGGAAATCTTTAAAAGATATGCAATAAAACACAACACTAGGGTTCAAATCTAGCAATGATCAACTCCGGGTTGTTAAGCCCTAAAATGGAGTAACCCTCTCTGATACCACTTGTAAGTCCATGGGGATCCGAACCCTAGAGGGGGGGTGAATAGGGTGAGCTTCTTTTATGACCAATTTTAACAATTTTAACTTCTTTAAAACAAACTAGTCATAAGTGATGATTATCAAACAATATGCGGAAGCTAATATAAACAATCACCACAAAGCAAGCACCATCACACAAGTATTTATAGTGGTTCGGCCTCAATGCCTACATCCACTACCGGCTTGTGATCCAACACCCCACCGGATTTCCACTATTTATGCTTTTCAATAGGCTAAGCAATAACCTTTACAATATGCTTTCCAAGGCTAAGCAATAACCTTACAATGATGTTTTTCAAGGCTTAACATCAACCTATACATTATGCTTTTATAGGCTAAGCAATAACCTCTTCAACCACAAGGTTGGTTATCTCTCTAATTAGTGTCTATCATACACTTGATGGAGATTCTATTTAGCTCATTACAATGCCTCTTAAATAGGCGGATATGGAAGTGAAATACAAATACACACTCACACTATGAATGCAAAGATGAAAACAAATGAAGTGTGTGTGTGTGGTCCTCAATCATTTTGAAAATGAAAGCTCATAAATGTAAGCCTAAGGCTTTTGAAAGTTTTAGCTCATAACACATTTATGATTGAGGATATGATGCAATCACATGTTAAAAGTAACAACTTGTTAATGATATCAAAGTTACACAAGTTGTATGAAATGGATTAGCTCTAAACATGTGATGCATAGGGATGTCAATCAAATCACCAATGAAGCTCAAAACATAAAAATAGATTTGATTGAAATTAGGGGACAAATCATATGTAATTATAAAGACAACTTGAAAATGATTTACCAATCAAAGTAAGGCAAGTTGTGAAGCATTAAAACAATAATACACATATGATTTGTAAACATGTTGAATCCAAAACATAAGATACATTTGAAAAAGATTTTCTTATGATGGAAGAACAACATCCAAAGATTCAACAAAGTATATGAATCATGTTACATATTTCATTAACATGATCTACTTAGATTTTCCAAAGTTAAGTACTACTTTGATGAATCAATGGTGATGTATCCAAAACAATAGATCTATTCAAAATATAGAATATGCTAAGGATACAACAAATCATAGATTAACATGTTACAAAGATTTACCAATGATAAAACAAAACATGAAAACATATGATTTGTAAAGAAGTTGAATCCAAAACATAAGTTAGTTTTGAGAGAGATGTTCTTATGATGGAAAACAACAACCAAAGATTCAACCAAGTATATGGATCATGTTACATATGATTTACCAAAGTTCTTTCATTAACATGATCTACTTTGATTTACCAATTCAAGTACTACTTGGATTGAATCATGTGATGTTATATCCAAAACAATAAATCAACTCAAAACATAAAATATGTTAAGGACACAACACAAACATAGTTTAACATGCTAGAAATGATTTACCAAAAATAAAACAAGAGCATGCAAACATATGATTAAGAAAGGAAGAGCCTACTTGGTAGTTTAACTTCATTAATCCAAGCTTTAGCTTTCCTAATCTTCCCCTTCATCCCTTGGTTCTTTTCCCTTTTGATATGCCTCAAATCCTCTCAAGGAGGGGTTAAAAATTCCCAACTTTTGGCAAGGGAAAGAACTCATATTTATAGGGAAAAGTGGCCAACGGCTAGTTCTCGGTCGACCGAGAAACAGGCCTCGGTCGACCGAGAACACACAACGGTCATATTTCTGACCGTTGGTGCTCCCAGGCAATTTTTGCCTGCAGTTGTCTCGGTCGACCGAGACCTGCCTCTCGGTCGACCGACGACACTGCCGGGACAACCCCCCTTTTGACAAAAAATCCAACTTTTGTCATTTCAAAGTTATTTCTTTGGGGGACCTTTTGGCCACTAAATCAAGCTTGGAAAACATGTTTTAAAGATTCTAATGGTTTTTAAAACATGACATAAAAAGCCTAAAACTCTTTTCTAAATCAAATGCATCCAAGATGAAAAAACAAATCATGCATAAATCAATACTTTTACAAATCTTAAAAGCAATGCATGAATAAAACAAGATTTCAAGTTTATTTAAAACCAATGCAAGTGTGTAAATCAAATGATGCTTTGAATGATAATGCATCCATCAAATTGCAATCTAGAAAATTCCTAACAATCTCCCCCTTTGCAATTTGATGGCAAACACACTCACCACTGACAATACACACTTAGTCTTCAGCTCCCCCTCAGCTGGACAAGGCTTGAAATCTTCTTGGATGCTTCTTCTCATAGCTTGGGCTCTTGGACTTCAATCTTCATGATGCTTGGAGCTTGATCAACCTTCAAGCTTTCTTTCTTCTTTCTTTCTTTATCCAAGCATCTTCTTTAGCTCCAAGCTTCTTTCTTCTATTAGCTCTCCCCCTTTGACCATGCCTCTTTCTCCCTTTGGCAAGGTATGCATTCTCTCCCTTTGTAGAAGATCATACATAACTCTCCCCTTTGGAAGCTTGGACTTTCTCTTCACCCTTTTGAGAACTTGCATAATTTCTCCCCCTTTGCCATTAAATTGCAAAGGTACCTACACACATGAAACAAGGAAAATACCATTAGTAGCACCTGTTAACAAATGAAATCGAAGATGAAATCCATAACAGGCTATCATGTGAGGTAGTAGTCTCTAAGGGTTCAAAGGCAATCCTAGGGTCAATTTGATCACAACTAATACTTCCTATGAAGGTTTACACTCCCCCTCAATCCATTCTCTTCTTTTGTCAAACTTTTGACAAAGATTTAACTATTAGGTACAAGAAGAAGATGGTTTAACCAAGTGAGGGTCAACTTCAAAGAAAGGATTAGATTCATTTAACTATCAAGCTCATATGATCAAATTGCCAAAAGAAAGCAAGGTCTATGGGAAAAGCCATCATGGATATCAATTGGAAAGACAAAGAATACCAATTGAGATTTAGGATATGACTATTTAAATCAATCACTCTAAAATGGATTTAAAAATATACCTATTAGGAAAAATCCAAATTAGAGCTATCCATGATATGGGGTTTACTCAAACATAGCATCAATCAATATTACTTATGAAAATCATATGCTATGTAAGATTTTGAAAATCATTTCATTCAATCAATAAATATGACTTATTAAGGTGCATGAAAGAGTGAAATGGAATTCAAACATGAAGCCAACCTCAATTAATAACCAACCAATATTATGAACACATAAACATGGTGGTCATAAGGTATACCTATATGAGCAAAAGAGGTGGCAACATGAACATTATGATGCTAATGGTGTGTGACAAGGAACAATCATATTACTTATCAAGTTCAATCCAATGCACACAAGATTTATCACATTCACAAGAAATCAAATCAATCAAACATTATACCAATTGAATCCAATTGAATTTGATAACATGATAAAAAGCAAGAATGTGACAAAAATTCCATCAATCATCATAAATGCATATTCATCACTTTTAAAGATTTAACTATTGAGCATAGTGATGAACAAGAGAAATTGCAATGCAAAAGGATATTACTATGTAATGCATGCAATTTCCAAAGTGTCAAAATCATATGAATTCAACATCTAAGATATCCATCAAACATATAGAAATATGAGAAATGGGTTTCAAAGAGTTTCATATGATTAAGAACACTCCTATGAAGTTGAAACATGTATAAGAATGACATCATTTAGAAAATACACATGAATCAACATCATAACCATCCAAAAAGATATGACTAGAATGGCATAGAGGATGGATTTGAGTTCTTGTATGGTTTCAACAAATATAATAAATACCACAACCATACATAGAACACTTTGACATTTGCATAGAGAGGATCAATCAACACTCAAGATCTAACTCATACCATATCATCAATAAAGAATATAACTATGTAAGCACAAGAAGGTATGAAGTTAGAGAGACATCATGGATCACATAAAGATGAAGATGGACCACATAAATGGATATACCTATTAAGAACAATGGTTTAATTCCAATTCATCTAAAATGATCCATTAAGCTATCATGTAACATCTCCACTCTTAGCAAATGTACTATGCTTACAATGCAATGGAAAAGGATATGTGGTTTAAACCAAATGAGCTTAGCACATAAAATCACATATGTACATAAAAAGCTCAAATGCAAGATTTTATTATAAAGCACATAAACAATCATCAAAATGCATCTAAGAGAATATACCAAGTTAGGCACAAACATGCAAATCAATGAAACTATATCCAACCATGCAATGTAAGACATCAAAATCAATTTGCATAAAGAATGTAACTCAATGAGCAAAGATGCAAATTGTTTGTAAAAATTATTTCCTTTCAAATGATACAATCATAATTAGGCACAAGGAAATAAATTCAAGGAAAATGCTTCTATAAATATAACTAATAAAGCTTAGAACATTTTCCAAAGTTTTCCAAATCACTTCAATGTATGAAATTCCAACAAAGAATCATTTATAGAATTAAGAGCAAGTGAATTTGAAAAACAAGAAGTGTACTATTGTAAAGTTTTCAATTTGTAAAAACAATAGACACTTACAAATTTTCCATATCAAAAGATATAACTTGTAAATCAATGGAAAACTAAGGTTGCTTCAAATCATTTGATTTCCAAAAAGGATATAACTATGACAATCATCAAATGATTTTCCAACATCAATTGATCATGAAAAACTAGCTATGAAAGCAATTGTAATCACAATCAATTGATCATGAATAGATATGCACTACAAGAGATATAACTATATGAACAAAATGCAAATCCATCATGAAAGTAATGCAACCAAAGGATTTTGAAAACCATGAGATAAAACTTAAGAGTTCATGAAGACAAAATCAAATGATCACATAAAAACATTGCATTTTAAAAGATGTGACTATAAAGAAACAAAATGCAAATGTAACAAGACCAACAAATAGATATAACTAAAAAGAATAGGTCGGTCTAGTGGGATCAAGGCCTTAAGGTTACTCAAATAGTCTACCTTTGAAAATTCACCTAAGGTCTTGAAAAGGTTGTCCAAGAGAGAACACTTTGAGGACTCACCAACTCTAGAAGATATAACTTGAGAAAGTCTTAGAGTGGTGCAATGAGGCTAGGGAAATTATCATTTTCAAACATAGTGGAAATCTTTAAAAGATATGCAATAAAACACAACACTAGGGTTCAAATCTAGCAATGATCAACTCCGGGTTGTTAAGCCCTAAAATGGAGTAACCCTCTCTGATACCACTTGTAAGTCCATGGGGATCCGAACCCTAGAGGGGGGGTGAATAGGGTGAGCTTCTTTTATGACCAATTTTAACAATTTTAACTTCTTTAAAACAAACTAGTCATAAGTGATGATTATCAAACAATATGCGGAAGCTAATATAAACAATCACCACAAAGCAAGCACCATCACACAAGTATTTATAGTGGTTCGGCCTCAATGCCTACATCCACTACCGGCTTGTGATCCAACACCCCACCGGATTTCCACTATTTATGCTTTTCAATAGGCTAAGCAATAACCTTTACAATATGCTTTCCAAGGCTAAGCAATAACCTTACAATGATGTTTTTCAAGGCTTAACATCAACCTATACATTATGCTTTTATAGGCTAAGCAATAACCTCTTCAACCACAAGGTTGGTTATCTCTCTAATTAGTGTCTATCATACACTTGATGGAGATTCTATTTAGCTCATTACAATGCCTCTTAAATAGGCGGATATGGAAGTGAAATACAAATACACACTCACACTATGAATGCAAAGATGAAAACAAATGAAGTGTGTGTGTGTGGTCCTCAATCATTTTGAAAATGAAAGCTCATAAATGTAAGCCTAAGGCTTTTGAAAGTTTTAGCTCATAACACATTTATGATTGAGGATATGATGCAATCACATGTTAAAAGTAACAACTTGTTAATGATATCAAAGTTACACAAGTTGTATGAAATGGATTAGCTCTAAACATGTGATGCATAGGGATGTCAATCAAATCACCAATGAAGCTCAAAACATAAAAATAGATTTGATTGAAATTAGGGGACAAATCATATGTAATTATAAAGACAACTTGAAAATGATTTACCAATCAAAGTAAGGCAAGTTGTGAAGCATTAAAACAATAATACACATATGATTTGTAAACATGTTGAATCCAAAACATAAGATACATTTGAAAAAGATTTTCTTATGATGGAAGAACAACATCCAAAGATTCAACAAAGTATATGAATCATGTTACATATTTCATTAACATGATCTACTTAGATTTTCCAAAGTTAAGTACTACTTTGATGAATCAATGGTGATGTATCCAAAACAATAGATCTATTCAAAATATAGAATATGCTAAGGATACAACAAATCATAGATTAACATGTTACAAAGATTTACCAATGATAAAACAAAACATGAAAACATATGATTTGTAAAGAAGTTGAATCCAAAACATAAGTTAGTTTTGAGAGAGATGTTCTTATGATGGAAAACAACAACCAAAGATTCAACCAAGTATATGGATCATGTTACATATGATTTACCAAAGTTCTTTCATTAACATGATCTACTTTGATTTACCAATTCAAGTACTACTTGGATTGAATCATGTGATGTTATATCCAAAACAATAAATCAACTCAAAACATAAAATATGTTAAGGACACAACACAAACATAGTTTAACATGCTAGAAATGATTTACCAAAAATAAAACAAGAGCATGCAAACATATGATTAAGAAAGGAAGAGCCTACTTGGTAGTTTAACTTCATTAATCCAAGCTTTAGCTTTCCTAATCTTCCCCTTCATCCCTTGGTTCTTTTCCCTTTTGATATGCCTCAAATCCTCTCAAGGAGGGGTTAAAAATTCCCAACTTTTGGCAAGGGAAAGAACTCATATTTATAGGGAAAAGTGGCCAACGGCTAGTTCTCGGTCGACCGAGAAACAGGCCTCGGTCGACCGAGAACACACAACGGTCATATTTCTGACCGTTGGTGCTCCCAGGCAATTTTTGCCTGCAGTTGTCTCGGTCGACCGAGACCTGCCTCTCGGTCGACCGACGACACTGCCGGGACAACCCCCCTTTTGACAAAAAATCCAACTTTTGTCATTTCAAAGTTATTTCTTTGGGGGACCTTTTGGCCACTAAATCAAGCTTGGAAAACATGTTTTAAAGATTCTAATGGTTTTTAAAACATGACATAAAAAGCCTAAAAAGATTCAAAACTTTTAAAACAAAGGCTTGCTTGATTTCTTGAAAACTCTTTTCTAAATCAAATGCATCCAAGATGAAAAAACAAATCATGCATAAATCAATACTTTTACAAATCTTAAAAGCAATGCATGAATAAAACAAGATTTCAAGTTTATTTAAAACCAATGCAAGTGTGTAAATCAAATGATGCTTTGAATGATAATGCATCCATCAAATTGCAATCTAGAAAATTCCTAACACCATACACCTGGGCGCCCACACAGGTGCGCCCAACCCTCCTGGTCCGACCCCGGAACTCGCCTTGGTTGCATTTCATTTCACGAACTCCAACTACGATCACACGTATAAAATATAGACTTAGAATCAACCCGAGATACAAATCTATTAACATAAACATCCGAAAATCCAAATTTATGTGGAAGAATCCCGGAAAGACCCAAAATCCACAAACCAGCCACTTGGGCACCATTACAGGTGAGCCCAAGTCATCCCAGACATCTGGGCTCCCACATAGGTGCACCCAACTTCCCATTCCAATCTCGAGACACGTAATGGTTGCATTTCAACTCCTGAACTCAAACCACAACCATACTTAAGGTTTATAGACTCAAAACCAATCCGGGATACATAATTATTGATATAAATCACCTGAAATTCTAATTCCAAGTGAACGAATCCTAAAAAGAACCAAGACCCATGAACCAGTTACTTGGGCGCCACCACAGGTGTGCCCAAGTCACACAAGAGACATAGGCGCCACCACAGTTGTGTCCAAGTTACTTTAAGACTGTTGACACCAAAAATGTCACTTTGCCTCTTCACACCAAAAGCTACACGGAGCCGCATCCTACCAAAATAGGCAGGCACCACTTCAAGCATCAGATCTTGTCAGAATCAAACAAAAACTGCAAGGTCACTCAAAAGAACCAAAAGAGAGGTACACATGAAGTTTCAGGTCATTTTGATATCATTTGGCCTAGCTTCACTTCTCCAAACAGCTAAGCGGCAGCTCCCGGCAGCTGAGCACCCCGGGACCATGGCACCCAATTCGGAGCTTGTGGATCATCTCAAAATAACTCCATTAGGCTCTGAAAGTCCACGGGATCCTAACCCTAGAGGGGGGGGGGGGGGGGTGAATAGGGTGTGCTACAACTATGACCAATTTAAAACAATTTTAATTTCTTAGCAAAAACTAGTCACATGTGATGAATGATCAAACAATATGCGGAAGCTAAACAAAATCAATCACCACATAGCATGCACCACAACACCAATGTTTATAGTGGTTCGGCCTCAATGCCTACATCCACTACCGGCTTGTGATCCAATCACCCCACCGGATTTCCACTATGTATGCTTTTTCAAAGGCTAAGCAATAACCCTTACAATGTTGTTTTTCTAAGGCTCAACAACAACCTTTACAAGATGCTTTTCAAGGCTAAGCAATAACCTATCAATGTGCTTTTAGAGGCTAAACAATAACCTTTACAAAATGCTTTTCTTAGGCTAAGCAATAACCTTACAATATGCTTTTCTTAGGCTAAGCAATAACCTTACACAATTCAAGATTTCTCAAAGAAAGTGTTTACTCAACACTCTAAGAGATTACAATTTTAGCTCAATGAAATTGCCTCTTAAATAGGCGGATATGAAAGTGTAATACAAACTCACACAAACACTCTATGTATGCAAAAGTGTATGCTCATGATGTGTGTGTGTGATGACTTCAATCAAGTTTAAAAATAAGGCTTATTCAAATGTATGCTCAAGGCATTTCAAAGTTTAAAGCTCATAAAAGATTTGATTGAAGTCTTATGCAAATCACATGTATGAAATTCAACTTGTTTATGACATGAAAATCAAGGACTAACAAGTTGTATGAAAATGACTAATTTAGAACATGTGATGCATGTGCATGTTGTTTTAAAAAACAAATAGATTTTACTAATGTTTAAATGAATGAAAACAACAAGCAAGTTTCAACCAAGACAAAGAATCATGCAATGAAAGAAATCAAAGATTTATAGCTAAGCATGATTAAGAAAGTTTAAAACAAAACTTGGGTTGAAATCAAAGTGATGAATCCAATCTTGAATATCAAAGATGAAAGGAAGAAAGGATTCAACATATCATTGTTATCATGCTTGAAATCATTTTCCAAAGATTCAAATAAAGCACATAACCAATGATTAATTAAAAGTAAAACTTACTTGGAGATTTAACTTAGTTGTTCCAAGCTTAAGCTTTACTTAATGACCCCTTTTATGTCTCTTGAATCATCCCCTTTGTCTTCTCTCAAAGCTCCTCAAAGAAGGTTTCAAAATCTCCAACCAAAGACAAAGGAAAGAGCTCATTTAAAAACCAAAAACTGCCCAACGGCTAGTTTGGCCGGTTGACCGGCCATGACAGGCCGGTAGACCGGCCAAGCACAACGGTCATAAAAATAGCCGTTGTGTTTTGGGTCATCCTGCACTATGGCCAGTTAACCGGGCTAACATGGCCGGTTAACTGGCTACACTGCGGGTTGACCACCCCGGTTAACCCCATGGTTAACCCCGCAGCACCAAAATTCCCAAAAAATGCATTTTTCACAGTTTTGCTTGGGGGAACTTTTTGGCCACTAAATCAAGCTTGGAAAACATGTTTTAAAGATTCTAAAGGTTTTTAAAACATGACATAAAAAGCCTAAAAAGTTTCAAAACTTTTAAAACAAAGGCTTGCTTGATTTCTTGAAAACTCTTTTCAAATGAAATTGCATACACAAATGATTCTTTTTGAGATGAATGTATGCAAAACTCAAACCTAAATTCACAAGATGATTTTCCAAATATAATGCACAAGGAATTAGGTTTTCAAAAGAGTTTTGGGTTCTAAAACCAATGCATCCAAGTTTAGAACCAAAACATGCATATAACACAAACTTTTCCAAATCTAAAAACCAATGCATGTATAAAACTAGATTTCAAGTTTATTTAAAAACCAATGCAAGTGTGTAAATCACATGATGCTAGAATGATAATGCATCCATCAAATTGCAATCTATAAAAACCCTAACAGGCTCCTCATCAAATTTCAGGTCAATCGGACATCGTTTGACCAGAAGTCAAAGCTCGGCATCTCTCTCGCAGGAGAAACAAAGGCAAGCGTTTGCATGACTCCAAACGGCTTCAAAACTCAAACGAAAGCCTATGGTTGGTCTTAACTACTGATGAGGGAGTCACACGTCGAATTTTAGGTCAATCGGACATCGTTTGACCGAAAGTCAAAGCTCGGCATTTCCCTCACGGTGAAATCAAAGGCAAGCATTTGCATGACCCCAAACGGCTTCAAAACTCAAACGAAAGCTTATGGTTGGTCTTATCTACTGATGAGGAAGCTACCCATCAAATTTCAGGTCAATCGGACATCGTTTGACCAAAAGTCAAAGCTCGACATTTCCCTCGCAGTGAAATCAAAGGCAAGCATTTGCATGACCCCAAACGGATTCAAAACTCAAAAGAAAGCCCATGGTTGGTCTTATTTAATGCTCAAGAAGCTTCAACTCAAATTTCAGGTCATTCCGACATCGTTTGACCCTGTTTCAGCTTCTGAGGGAAAATCAGCAGTTCTGCGCTCGGCTTTTCCCGGAAAATCAGAAACTTTGCAAACCAATTTTCAAGGATTCTCATCATGTTTTTCAGAGGGAAATCAAGCCAAAAATGTGGAGAAATGTCATAGAAAACAAACAAAAAAAACGGAAGCGAAAAACGACGAAAAACGGCCAGAAACGGGCCCCGGGAAGCAATTTTCCCCCCAGGGTCGCAGAGCCCCGCGACCCTGGGCCAGGCCTGCGACCCTGGGCCATGGTCGCCGGCGACCATGGCCCATGGTCGCCGGAGACCATGAGGCCGGCGACCCTGGGAGGTCCGGGGCGCCGATTTCGCCCCGGGACCCCCCGTTTCGTCCGTTTTCGCGAGACAAGTTGTTCTGTCCCTGTGATTTTTCCAGATTCAGACTTTTGAGGCTCCAAATTCGCCGATATTCGCCAAGATCACAGGAATCCTTCCAAGAACTTCAAAAACTTCGTTGATCGCCAGCTGAACAACCAAAAAGTGCACTTTCTGCCCGCCCGATCGCGAAATCGACTGGACAGATGCTGCCGGCCCGCTGGTATCAACCAATGTCTGAAACTACATGATCATCTGATGTTGATTTACATAAGGATCCATCGATGATCATCGCAAAGGGAATTCCAAGAGACGCAACATGGCCCGCGACTCTTCAGCTACCAAGGTGGCCACTTAGTGCAATCAATTGGCCCGTTTATGGCAAGTTAATGCGGTCATTAACCCATTATCTTGAACGGCCCAATCAGAAGCCTCCGTTCAGGAGTTACAAGTCCAAGCAATCATGGCATTCAAGCCATGAAACTCCTAACATAATGGAGATTAAAGGCGATTAAATGCCCATGACTCTCCTCCGGCCAATGAAATCCAAGGGTCAGGAGTTACAAAACAAAAAGCAAATAAACTCGTAACTCCTCCCTTAATGAGCTTTATTACCATAAAGGCTCATAAATCACTCCTAAAGGCTACCTAAAGGCCTATAAATAGGAGTCCCCTCCAAGCATTTCAAGGAAAAGGGGGGGACACACACAGAAGGATCCGGAAAAATCGCCAGAAAATCATTCAAAAATCCTTGGAGAAATCTCTACAACCCTGCTCCTTCAAGAAAACTCTGCTGCAACAAGTTCAACAAGGTGATTGAAGCCCCTTGGGGGGCCACCCCCCCTCAAAGACCACCTATCCTTCTATCCAACATGGCTAGATGCGGCTTTTCAGCCCGTCTACTCAGCCTTTTACCGGATATAGGACCTTATCTTGGTCCTTATCCTCTAAAAATCTGAGGTTGGAGCCAAGCCAAGAAATCAAGCACTATGTTCTCATCTGAAGGACGATGGCGGAGCCCATACATGACTCGCGACCATCGATCTGAACGAGCCCTCCCACAATCGCATGAGAAGTTAGATTCCTTTTTCTTACTTTTCTGTTGTAAATTGTATTTTTTCTAAAGAGACAAAAAATCACATCTCTTGTCTTTCATTATTGATAAGATTTGTAAATCGCCTTTCATGGCAAAATCGCCTCCAACGGCACCAAACCGCCTTCTACGGCACAAAAACGCCTTTCACGGCATTCAAACAAAACTGTCTCTTTTATTAAAATATGTATGCAATGGAAAACTAGAAAAAAGTTTCATTTCCCTTTTTACTTGTGAAGGTGGATCTCCGGATCACCATTTCTAAATTCCAAGTATTAAAGAGAAATTGGCATACCCGTACAAAAAAAACTGATGCCCGCTTTTCCTTTTTCCCTCCACCATACCCCGTCAGCCCCGGGGCGGAGGCAGCTTTGGAAAAAGACAAAAGCCGGGACCATCAAGCTGGCACACCCGGTGGGACTCGTTCATTTGATGAACATGTGCTTAGATTCCTTTTGGCTCCTTTTTAGTTGGTGGCCTATGTTGGATCTTGCATCTAAAAAAAAAACACATGAGATGGGATTCTTGGAAATTTCTTCTTTTAAGTTTATTTCCAGTCTTTCTTGTTTCTAAAAAAATTTTCTCAAAAAAATCAAAAACAAAATCTGATTTAAATTTTTTTTTCAGATTTTCCTCTTTTGGGTTTAAGTTGAGAAACTTTGGTTTCTTCCTTTTCGGACTTCGGGATCGCAGAAATGTTGAACCCATTTTCGGAATGGAACACCATTCGCTCTCTTCTATGAATCCATAAAAAAAATCAAAAACAAAATCTGATTTAAAAAAAAATTTCAGATTTTTCTCTTTTGGGTTTAAGTTGAGAAACTTTGGTTTTTTCCTTTTCGGACTTCGGGATCGCAGAAATGTTGAACCCATTTTCGGAATGGAACACCATTCGCTCTCTTCTATGAATCCATAAAAAAAAATCAAAAACAAAATCTGATTTAAAATTTTTTTTTTCAGATTTTTCTCTTTTGGGTTTAAGTTGAGAAACTTTGGTTTTTTCCTTTTCGGACTTCGGGATCGCAGAAATGTTGAACCCATTTTCGGAATGGAACACCATTCGCTCTCTTCTATGAATCCATAAAAAAAAATCAAAAACAAAATCTGATTTAAATTTTTTTTTTCAGATTTTTCTCTTTTGGGTTTAAGTTGAGAAACTTTGGTTTTTTCCTTTTCGGACTTCGGGATCGTAGAAATGTTGAACCCATTTTCGGAATGGAACACCATTCGCTCTCTTCTATGAATCCATAAAAAAAAAAAAAAAAAATCTGATTTACAAAATTTTTTCAGATTTTCCTCTTTTGGGTTTAAGTTGAGAAACTTTGGTTTTTTCCTTTTCGGACTTCGGGATCGCAGAAATGTTGAACCCATTTTCGGAATGGAACACCATTCGCTCTCTTCTATGAATCCATAAAAAAAAAAAAACAAATCTGATTTACAAATTTTTTTCAGATTTTCCTCTTTTGGGTTTAAGTTGAGAAACTTTAGTTTCTTCCTTTTCGGACTTCGGGATCGCAGAAATGTTGAACCCATTTTCGGAATGGAACACCATTCGCTCTCTTCTATGAATCCATAATAAAAAAAAATCTTTCAAAAAAAAAGCCACTAAGGTTGCACCAATTGCGTTCTTTGACCAAAGTGGATCTAAGAAAAGCCTTGTCCAGAGTGTGGAGACAGCTAGACTGTTCTAGGCAAGGGTCCTCCAAACGGGTTCATTAAGTAATCCTACCCTTACCTGGGGGCTGATCTATCAACTGAGGTTTCATAAGATCGAATTGGAGATCTATGTGAACTCTTAAAAAAAAAAAAAAAAAAATCTTCAAAAAAAAAAAAAGAAAAAAAAAACTTCTGTCATTTTTGGATTCATATTTGAGAAATCCTGGTTCCTTCCTTTTCGGACTTCGAGATTGCAGAAATGTTGAACTCATTTTCGGATTGGAATACCATTTGCTCTCTTCTATAAAGTCCAATCTTGACACTTTCAAAAAAAAAAACTTCCGTCACTTTTGGATTCATATTTGAGAAATCCTGGTTCCTTCCTTTTCGGACTTTCGAGCTCGCAGAAATGTTGAGCTCATTTTCGGATTGGAATACCATTTGCTCTCTCCTATGAATCCAATCTTGACCTTTCAAAAATTCCATCTCGTGTCCTTTCCAAGGATGCGATTTGCAACATTTGAGCCTAGCGGTGCTAGTACGCCCTTTCGGGTCTACTGTATTCGCAACCGACACATTTGTATCTCAACCTTATATCATTTTACCTTGAGTGAGCTTTGCTTCTCGGTAATTTGAATTAAGGTTCACAATTGCTTCTAGCAGTCACTGGGACGCTTATTCTGAGCTGACCCTACCTGCGTTTAGAACAATTGTGCCCTCTATGGCTTTTCTGCCTTCCTCATATTGCTTGGGCTGGGCCATGTCCCCTTGGGCGACTTGAAAAGGCGAAACCATAGTATTTTCCATTTATGATCACCATATTCTTGTGATTACTAATGGATATGGTCTTGTTTCAGAAGTTTTCCAAAAACTAACAATGGCAGCTTCATTAACCATCACCTTTGATGAGAACAAGTACCAGCTCATGCTCGAAGACAAACAAACCAAGCGCACTTACAAGCGCCCTGCCAGCTGCCGAAGCGTCATTTCCCTCGGCAACTCAGAAGACACCGGGTCAAACTCTACTCCCCGGACCATTGTCTTCGGGTCATTGGGACCATTCCCACTACCCGCAGAAGAAACCGCACCTGCCAAGAAGCAGAGAACCGCCCCTCAACGTATCACTACAGTGATACCAAGGGCGATCATCAAGAAACCTGAGGCCCGTAGTGCTCCTGCAAAGCCTCAACCAGCAAGAAACCAGGTCTGCTCAAAGACTTGGTCTCCAAGGCCTTCACCCAAACAGCGAAGGTCACAAACATCAGCAAAGCCAGCATACCTGGCCCCTCTCAAGGAGAACCGGTTCTACCCTCTTGCTTACATGAAAGAGGAGAAGCCTACCCTCCGCCAAACAAAACCAACTTAGCACGAGCCGGCTTGCTCATACAAGCCCAAAATCAAATCGTGCATCGTAAGGCCTCCGCAAGAACCTGTCAAGGCCTTCACACCTGCTAGTCGACCCTTCCTCTCAACGGGAGCCGAACTCGCAAAATTCAAAGCTTCGCTGCGACAGGCAAAGGACCGCGTCCAGATCCTGTCCCTGCCCGTCTTCAAAGAAGACAAGCTTGGCTGCTGCGCACCAGGGACTACTTCCTTCATTGCTAGGGCACAGCCAGAGCTAACCAAAGCTCAAATCGCTCGTCGTATGCGTCGCCGCACGGCATATCGACAAAAGAGACTAGAGAAGCAAAGAACCCAGGATTCTGCACTTCAAGTCTCCCAAAAATGGGTCGAAAAAGAAAGACCCGACCAACTTGTTGCTGTTCATATGGTTGGAAAAACCAGAAAACGCCAGAAGTCAGCAACTAAAATCCATGTCAGACGACCGGTGACTCGCAGCGTCTCCCGGACACGAAGACATAAAGAAAACTCTCCCGCTTCTTCAAGCCAAGGACGTCGGAGTGACCACTCTTCGAGCTCTTCATCTAAAAGAACGAGCTCCAGCTCAGTCACCAAGACTGTATCCTCTTTCGACTCTCGAAGAATGAACGTCTTGGTCACAAATACTGAACAACCTCCGCCGCATGATGACGTAACCGCACGCATCCAGCAGCTGGAGCAAGGGCAGCAGAGGATAGAGACTCTAATAGAGAACCTAATTCTCAATCTTCAGCGTCCACAAAACAATGAAGCTCCTCCGAGCCATCAAGGCGACGAGGAAAATGCGGAAAACAGTGAGTCACGCGCCCTTACCAAAAAGGACGTTGACGATATCCTCGCCAAAGCAAAAGAAAAGGATACACTAAAGGAGCATGGGATCAAGCCACCATATCCCTTGTGGATGGACTCGGTCCCGTTCCCTACAAAATTCAAGCAACCTACTCTCCAAACATATACGGGGAAAGGTTCAGCCAGACAACACGTCATCCATTTCAAGATCCTGACGGGAGCTATTGCGGATCAAGATGCCCTCAAAATCCGCCTCTTTGCAAGTACCCTAAAAGGTACGGCCTTTGATTGGTACTCCACTCTGCCGGAGGACTCCATTCAAAATTGGGCCATGATGGAGACACGCTTCCTAACCCACTTCAAAGGTGAGGATCATCCTGTTACTATGGCTCAGCTCTGCAGCCTAAAACAGGGAGAGAATGAGTCAACATATGACTTTATTCACAAGTGGAAGGCAATGGCATACAAATGCTCCGATGTACTGCCACAAGCATCACTGGTCGACATCTGCCGAAACAACATGAGAGCAAGAATCCGCTCCATGATCATCGGCAACAAATCAAAGAACCTGGGAGAACTCCTGGAAGCATCTATGGAAGCTGAAACGGTGATCAAAGACCTCAACAGTCAGAAGTCATCAAAGAAAGAGCCGACTGCCATTGCAACCTCAAAACCAAAGAAAAAGGAGGTTCTCAATGTGCAAACCAAGTCAGCTCCTCAGCAGCCAAAGAAAGCTGAAAACAAAGCTGCAGGTAAAAAGCTTAAACTCTCTGATGCCTTCAAAGAACGAGTAGAAAAGAAATACCCGTTCGATGAAGATGTTGAAGAAATCTTTGGGGCACTCCTAGCAAACGGCAAACTTACATTGCCTGACCCCAAAAGACCAGGAGATGTTGGCAAAACCAACGATCCTCGGTACTGCCCATACCATCAGATGGTCTCGCATCCTCTCAATCAATGTTTTGTTGTGAGAGAGAAGATAAATGAGATGTGGAAAAATGGAGTCATTACCTTCGACAAGAACTATGGGTCTGCCTCCGTCAACATGGTGTCGTGTGGACAAAAACAAAAATCACCAAAAGAGAAGATCACTACTTCCTTCAAGGTGATAAAGATGACCCAAACGTCCCAAGAGTTGGTTCCATATCCAACATCAGAAGGACAGCCCATATGGGTACACCCCGATCTCCTAGAAGATGAAAATTGGGAGGTCGTCAAAACAAGGCCAACCGCTCAACAGCGAAGGCAAGCCAGGAGACAACTCCGCAAGCTCAAACAGCAGGAGAAAGCTCCGAAAAAGCAAGAAGTCGCTGAAAAGGCAGAAACCTCCTCTACCGCTTCACTGGGGGCAACAGAAGAGTCCTCTCCTAAGGCTTCAAAGGCTGTAAGAAAATTCACTCTTGGTGATTTCATGCCACCACATCTCAAAGATGAAACTACGCAGGGGGCATCATACTCTTGCAACTCAGTGGTCGGATTCTCCATGGATGGATATGAGTCCAGTGACACCGCCAGTGACATCGATGAGTGGGAAGAATCCCTCGAAACAGGAGAATATCTCTCCGACGAGGAATGGATCCCTGAATCTCATCTTATGCCAGTAATCTGGTATAACCCATTACAGCCGCAAGGATCCTGGTCTGATGATGAAGAAGACCAAGAGGCTGTCCAAGAAAATACTCCAGTGGAACCCAACCATGTTGAACCACAAGGAGCAGACAAAGAAGAAGATTTGGCTCCCGTGCCTGATCTCGA
Source organism: Cinnamomum chago (assembly GCA_038049695.1). NCBI lineage: Eukaryota > Viridiplantae > Streptophyta > Magnoliopsida > Laurales > Lauraceae > Cinnamomum > Cinnamomum chago. Next base: position 31,006,969 of record CP142462.1, on the reverse strand, counting down.
TGAATACGCAAGGATCTTGCAGCACCTTGCTATAGAGCAAGAACAAGGTCGCATCAATCAGCTTCGTCACAACCCAGCACCGGAAGTTCCTGAAAATCTACAGGAATCTCCTCCGGTAACCCCGGAAAACGAAGAAAGCTGTTGGATCGACGATCCTCTTGCATCTGAGGACGAATCTGATTCCCAACAGTTCATCTTGGAGGCATCTTCCGTCAAAGTTACTTGCAATGCAATAACTCAGGATGATAATTCCTCACCTTCTCAGGCTTCGTCTCCTGGAACAGTGACATCGGAACTCAAACCTCTTCCGACCGATCACCTTGAAGAAATTCCAGTCGGTGAAATCTTCTTCGGAGAAAATCCGGTCAATTGGTCCCAAATGCCCGATCTCATCGGTGATGTCTGGACCAACAAAATATTCGATAAAGAAGGAAAGTTGCTGGATGCTGTTCAGGACTTGCTCCCGGAAAATGCTCCATGCAACACAATTACTGAAGATGGTAATGCTGACACAGAGACATCTTCAGCAAATGAGAAGGAACAACCCCTCGATCTCGAGGGTGATCTTCTAAACAAAGACCCTTCTCCAGAAGCTCTTGAAGTTGGTAGAGGTACCCGTTCTGGCCGGGATTACCACAAAAACTACAACCAACCTTCTGCTTCTTATGTAAATCCTTCAGGAAAACAAGTTGTAAACGCCCCTAGTGGCAAGAATAATGAAAATGCAGGCCCCAAGGAGGCTTTCAAGTACGACTTGATTCAGTACTTCAAACACATACCTGCACGTCTGCACATCCTAGACTTATTACGAATGTCACCACAGACTCGTGATAGTCTCATTTCAGAACTACAAATGCTGGATGCGGATGTCGACAAACATGCCCCACAAGTCCTACAAATTGAAATGGACTATAGGGTCGAAAAATCAAAAACTCCCTCAAAAGGAGAAAAGAAGAAAACTGAGGGATCCTGCATCGAATGCCTCTCGGTTCAAAAAGCAGCAAGTGCAACCATCGCCTTCACCAAGGAAGACCTCCTGCTAGGCGAGACAAAGCACAACCGACCCCTGTACTTCACCGGGTACATCAAAGAGGTGCCAGTACGCAAAATCCAGATCGATCCAGGTTCTGCACTCAACCTCATCTCCACTTCGGCACTCGAAGAACTGGGCATTTCGCCTAGCAAGCTGAGCCACACGTCTGTGTCCATCTTTGGATATGATGGCAGCGCTCAAAGGCCGATCGGCAAAATCAGGTTCAAGTTGCAAATCGGTGATCTTATCTCCGAGGTCACTGTCTATGCGATAAAGACCCCTTCATGCTACAACATCCTTTTCGGACGCCCCTGGATACACGAGAATGGTGTTGTCCCTTCGACTTTACATCAGTGCATCAAGTTCGTTGGCAATGACGGCTTGATACATCGAGTGTTTGCAGACAAAAAGCCCTTCAAAGGCAAAGAAGTCTATTTCGCAGATGCTCAGATGTACAAAGATGAAAAAGAAGAAAGGGAGGAAGAAACAACATCCTTTGCCGAAAATCTCCAGAAAGACAAAGGCAAGGCTCCTCAGCAATCACCGGAAGAAAATAAACCCTCTATCAAAACCGAAGAGAATAATCAATCTCCCTTCATGGTCTCCCTCAAGTCTTCAAAGCCTCTGGTGATCACCACCAAAGCAAAGAAGACAAAACAGAGGGCTGGGGGCAAGTTTGCTGTCTCCTTCGTGTCTATCTTGCAAGACACGGATTCGGACTCAGAGCCAGAAGACGATACATCGTCAAGCCAAGCTGATGATCAACAAGTTCAGCCCGCTCTCACTCCGATGGAGACAACCGTTGACATAGAAGATCCGGCATCTGCTTCCTTCGTTGTTCCAGCAACATCAGCAGAAGAAAAGCCAATCTTCTTCCATAAATCGGGAGTTTCTTCATCAAATTCTTCGCTTGAACCTTTCCAAAATGAAGGTATGCCTCAACTATCCCTGTATAGTCCAATGGCGCAAGCTATCATGAAGAAAATGGGCTACGACGCTCAGAACCCAATCGGTTTGGGAGATGGCCGTGGTATTATCACGCCATTGGAACCAACCCTGACCAAAAGTCAACTGGAAGGTTGGAAACCCCACCGCCACATAGAAAAGTCTTCATATGGGCTGGGGTATGATCCTGACGCCCCCTTGAGACAGTTGACACAAAGGCTGCAAAGTCATCTTGCCAACCAAGCCTCAACATCTCATATTAATGAAGACATCGATCTCCCTGGATATCTCTTTGAAGAGTTGGTCGTCAAGGATCCAGTAAGTTCATCCAATTGGTACGATTTCTTTGATGATGAAGAGGAATTGTCCGATGATACAGACACACGGTTCTCTGACCCAGAAGAACCACTGTCTCCAAAGGAAGTGCCCTACTTCGACCTAGTTTCAACAGGTGATTGGGACCATCTCATAGCAAATCTTGAGAAAAGTACCAATCAAGAAAACCCATGGACAAAAGCAGAGCCGTGGTCTGTAGATACCTTTGGAACTCCAGAAGGCTTTGTTGGGTTGGAAGCCTCCGAAAATATTGTGGAGGAACCACCTTCAAATCTTCCAACAGAAGATTCTGTTCAAAAGATAGACTTGGGAAAACCTGATAACTCACGTCCTGTATTCATAAGCAAGAATATAAAGGATGATGAGTTACCCGAGTATATCGCGTTTCTTCATGAGTTCGTTGATTGTTTTGCATGGTCTTACGCTGAGATGCCTGGCTTGGACCCCAAAATAGCAATCCATAAACTCAATCTTCAAAAAGATATCAAGCCTGTCAAACAAGGCCAAAGAAGGTTCCGTCCTGACGTGATGGACAAAATTAAACAAGAAGTTCAAAAACTCAAAAGCGTTGGCTTCATCCGTGAGGAACAGCATCCTGAATGGTTGGCCAACATCGTCCCCGTGACAAAGAAAAATGGGCAAATCAGGGTCTGCATTGATTACAGAGACCTGAACAATGCATGCCCAAAAGATGAATTCCCGCTCCCTATACCGGAGGTGATGATCGACAATACCTGTGGGTTCGAGCGAATGACATTCATGGATGGCTTCTCTGGCTACAATCAGATAAAGATGCATCCTGAAGATGCTAAACACACAGTATTTCGGACCCCGTTTGGCGTGTATTGCTACACTGTCATGCCATTCGGTCTGAAGAATGCCGGCGCTACATATCAGAGGGCTATGATGAAGATATTCCAAGATATGCAGCACAAGACGGTCGAATGTTATGTCGATGATCTCGCTGTCAAAAGCAAAAGAAAAGAAGACCATCTCAAAGATCTTCGAGAAGTCTTCCTCCGACTTCGCAAACACAAACTGCGAATGAATCCCCTCAAATGCTTCTTCAGTGTTTCATCGGGTAAGTTTCTCGGATTCATAGTACGGAAAGCTGGCATAGAGCTTGACCCCACCAAAGTCAAGGCTATCCTAGAAATGCCATCTCCAAGAACCCTAAGACAATTAAAAGGGCTCCAAGGAAGATTGGCATACATTCGGCGGTTCATCTCCAACCTATCAGGAAAGTGCCGTCCATTCTCTCGGTTAATGAAGAAAGGTGTCGATTTTGTCTGGGATGCTGAATGTGAAGCCGCGTTCCAGGACATCAAGTCATACCTGACTAAACCTCCAGTGTTGGCTGCCCCCACAACTGGAAAACCATTCCTCTTGTACACAAGAGCCCTTGACTGTTCTTTAGGCGCTCTACTCGCACAAAAGAATGACCAGGGAAAAGAAGCTGCTCTATATTACCTTAGCCGCATGTTGGTAGGTGCAGAGCATCGCTACTCTCCAGTCGAAAAAGAATGCTTGGCAGTGATGTTCGCCGTACAAAAACTGCGTCACTATCTGCTATCCAACACAGTGTACCTGATTTTGAGGATCAACCTCCTAAAGGTCCTTGTCACAAAAGCAGGTTCTCTCAATGCCCGACTGGCAAAATGGTCCATCCTCCTGTCACAATTTGATATTAGGTATGTACCACAAAAAGCAATCAAAGGCCAAGCTCTAGCAGACTTCCTCGCGGAGCATCCATTGCCTAAAGATTCTCCACTCAGGGATGACCTCCCAGACGAATCAGTCTACAGTGTGGAGACTTCCTTATCAAACGCTTCCTGACACATGTACTTCGATGGCGCAACCAGGACAAATGAAAAGGGAAATCAAATATCGGGAATTGGCATTCTCTTTGTTAATCCCGACAAATACATGATTCCACACGCATTCTCGCTACTGGAACCATGTTCAAACAATGCAGCTGAGTACCAAGCCCTAATCATAGGATTGGAACTCGCCCTTGAATCCGGCATCACTACGCTGGAAGCTTTTGGAGACTCTCAACTGATCGTCAACCAGATGAATCAGAAATTTGAAGTCAGGAAGCCCGATCTGTTGCCTTACTACAACAAAGCACAATCGCTTCGACAAAAGTTCGACATCTGTCATATCACCCACATCCTCAGAGGTGGAAACATTCGTGCAGATGCCCTGGCTGGACTTGCTGCGTCTATGGCAATCCAAGAAGGGGAAAACATGCAAATTACAGTGTGTCAAAAAAGGATTCTCCCTCCTCTCAACACACATCAAGCAGTTGCTGAATGCCACCAAGTGGTTGGAAGTCGGATCTCCGTCCTTAAACCTCTGATCAGCGACTGGAGGGATCCGTTCATTGATTACATAATGTTCGGAATCCTACCTGAAGATCCAAAAGAACGGGTAAGCATCCAAAGACGAGCCCCAAACTTTCATTTGGATATTCCTTCAAAAATGCTGTATAGAAAATCCTACAATGGAGTACTTCTACGCTGCTTGTCACAACAAGAGGCTGAGGGAACACTCAAAGAAGTACATGCTGGTCTTTGTGGAGCCCATCAGGCTGGGCCTAAGCTCTACGATCAGATAAAAAGGTTAGGTTATTATTGGCCTACCATGGTGGCTGATGCAATGCAATTTGCTAAGCGCTGCCAACAATGCCAAGTTCATGGAGATTATGTCCACATGCCTCCGGAATGGCTACATCCTACAACAATCTCATGGCCTTTTGAAGCCTGGGGTATGGACATCATAGGTCCTATCTCCCCTCCATCGAGCAAAGGTCATCGCTTCATCTTCGCCGCTACGGATTATTTCTCCAAGTGGTCAGAAGCATTCGCGCTTAGTGAAATGAAGACGTCATCAGTCCTTCACTTCTTGCGCACCAACATCATTTGTCGCTTCGGCATACCTAAAAGATTCGTCCATGATAACGGACCACAGTTCCGCGATCACCGATTCTACAGGTTCTGCGACAAATACAAAATCCAAAGTTGTCCTTCAATTCCGTACAATCCGGCAGCGAATGGACTAGCAGAGGCCTTCAACAAGACGCTCTGCAAAATCCTCAAGAAAATGGTCTCTAGTCACAAAAGAGAATGGGGCGACAAACTGCCTGAAGCTTTGTGGGCCTATCGAACCACCGTTTTGAGGACCAACCCATAGCACACCATTCTCCTTGGTCTATGGATGCGAAGCTGTTGTCCCTTTGGAGGTTCAAATTCCTTCCTTAAGGGTATCTCTACAAAATGACATGACGCAAGAAAGCAATGTCAAATTGAGACTCCAAGAGCTGGATAACCTCGATGAGAGACGGCTCGAAGCTCTACAAAGCATTGAACTCTACCAAGCACGCATGGCAGGATCTTTTGACAAGAAGGTCAGGCAACGCGCCTACAAAAAGGGAGACTTGGTTCTTACAGTAAAAAGACCAATGGTTTTTGCCAACAAATCCAAAGGCAAATTTGAACCAAAATGGGAGGGACCTTTCGTCATCGACAAAGTCTTCTCCAACGGCGCATACGCTCTTCTAAACATGGAGGGTGACAGATGTATGCTGCCCATCAATGGGAAGTTCTTGAAGCGGTACTACCCTTGAAGGCTTCTTCCATCGGGTCAGAGCGACGCCTGCACGGCCAAAGCCTATTCCTAGGTATCTGCTCGTCAAACCCACTCCTTTTGGAATTTTCATCAAAAAAACCCCTCAAAACAATGTTTCTTTCATCGTTTCATTGTTAAAAAAAAAAAAGCAAATCCAAAAATCCAAGTTTAGGAGCTTCTTCCCAAACTTGACCAAAATTTTCGATCCTTGAAACCAAAATTCATGGTTTGAAACAAAATCAGGACCTAGGGATTTCAGCCCTAGTCCACCTCGACTTTTACCACCAAAATGGTTTTGAGTCAAAATTTACGACCCTCGTGTCTTTAAACAAAAAAATGGTTTTTCAAAAACCGCAAGGAAGCGACGTTCAGTCGATACTTGCAAAACCCAAAACCGGAAGGATGCGAACCCCATTCGATACTTCCAAAATCCCAAAATTTCAAAAATCGTGGAGACGCAACATTCCAGTTGATATCCACAACCCAAATTTTAAAACAAACAAAAAAAAAAAACAAAACAAAGGTTCGAAAAAACCTCAAACTTCAAAAATCGTGGGGAAGCGACATTCCATCGATACCCACAAAACAAAATTTTTGAAGACAAAAGCAGGGAAGCGACGCTTAGTCGATACTTGCACCCAAATCCGCGAGGAGGCGACATTCCATCGATACTCGCAACCGAATGAGCAAGGAGGCGACATTCCATCGATACTTGCAATACCATTCAGCAGGGAAGCGACGCTTAGTCGATACTTGCACCCAAATCCGCGGGGAGGCGACATTCCATCGATACTCGCAACCGAATGAGCAAGGAGGCGACATTCCATCGATACTTGCAATACCATTCAGCAGGGAGGCGACTTTTAGTCGATACTTGCATTTTTGAAAACCAAAAACCTGGCTTTCACGCCAAAAAAACCCGGCTTCCATGCCAAAAATCCGGCTTTCACGCCAAAAAATCAAAAATCCGGCTTTCACGCCAAAAAACAAAATTCGGCTTCCATGCCAACAAAACAAAATTCGGTTTTCAAAAAATCCGGCTTTCATGCCAAAAACAAAATCTGGTTCTTACACCAAAAACAAAAATTGGCTCTCATGCCATGCCAAAACCGGCTTTCATGCCACTAAAAAAAAATCGGCTTTCATGCCACCTCAAAATCGGCTTTCATGCCACCCCAAAAACTGGCTTTCATGCCACCTCAAAATCGGCTTTCATGCCACCCCAAAAACTGGCTTTCATGCCACCCCAAAAATTGGCTTTCATGCCACCTCAAAATCGGCTTTCATGCCACCCCAAAAATCGGCTTTTATGCCACAAAATTCGGCTTTCATGCCATCTCAAAAAAAATTTGGCTCTCATGCCATCCCAAAATTTGGCTTTCACGCCATCAAAATCGGCTTCCACGCCACCTCAAAATTTCGGCTTCCACGCCATCCAAAATTTTGGCTCTCATGCCATAAACCCAAATCCGGCTATAAATGCCTCCCAAAAATTGGCTTTCATGCCGCAAACAAAATCTGGCTCCCATGCCAAAACATGTCTCAAAAACTGGCTCCCATGCCAAAACAATCATTTGTCAAAAGATTTCTCGCAAAATGACAAACTTTTGATCACATCCCTGTTAGGGATTTTGTAATTGCAATTTGATGGATGCATTTGCACTTTAGCATCATTTGATATTTCACACATGCATTGATTTAAAATATCTTGAAATCTAGTTTTTATACATGCATTGGTTTTTAGATTTGGAAAAGTTTGTGTTATATGCATGTTTTGGTTTTAATCTTGGATGCATTTGTTTTAAGAAAGAGTTTTCAAAAAATCAAGCAAGCCTTTGTTTTAAAAGTCTTTGAATTCTTTTAGGCTTTTTGTTTCATGTTTTTATACATCTTAGAATGTTTTAAAACATGTGAAAATGCTTGATTTTAATGGCCCAAAAGATCCCCAAAGAAAATCTTCAAGAAACCCAAAATGGGAAATTCTGGGCAGGCCCGGTCAACCGGCCAAGAGGCCCGGTTAACCGGCCACACAGGGCAGGTCAACCGGGCTGGCACAACGGCTCTTTTTATGACCGTTGTGCTTGGCCGGTCAACCGGCCTGTCATGGCCGGTCAACCGGCTAAACTAGCCGTTGGGGCTGTTTTGGCTATAAAAATGAGTTCTTTCCCTTTCCAAAAGTTGGGATTTTTAAGCCCCTCCTTGAGAGGTATTGAGGCATATCAAAAGGGAAAAGAACCAAGGGATGAAGGGGAAGATTAGGAAAGCTAAAGCTTGGATTAATGAAGTTAAACCACCAAGTAGGCTCTTCCTTCCTTAATCATATGTTTTCATGCTTTTGTTTTATTTTTGGTAAATCATTTCTAGCATGTTAAACTATGTTTGTGTTGTGTCCTTAACATGTGTTTTGTTTTGAGTTGATTTATTGTTTTGGATACAACACCATATGATTCAATCCAAGTAGTACTTAACTTTGGTAAATCTAAGTAGATCATGTTAATGAAAGAACCTTTGAAATTATATGTAACATGATCCATATACTTGGTTGAATCTTTGGTTGTTGTTTTCCATCATAAGAACATCTCTCTCAAAACTAACTTATGTTTTGGATTCAACTTCTTTACAAATCATATGTTTTCATGTTTTGTTTTATCATTGGTAAATCTTTGTAACATGTTAATCTATGATTTGTTGTATCCTTAGCATGTGTTATATTTTGAATAGATCTATTGTTTTGGATACATCACCATTGATTCATCAAAGTAGTACTTTATCTTTGGTAAATCTAAGTAGATCATGTTAATGAAATATGTAACATGATTCATATACTTTGTTGAATCTTTGGTTGTTGTTTTCCATCATAAGAAAATCTCTTTCAAATGTATCTTATGTTTTGGATTCAACATCATTACAAATCATATGTGTATTATTGTTTTAATGTTTCACAACTTGCCTTACTTTGATAGGTATATCATTTTCAAGTTGTATTTATAATTACATATGATTTGTCCCCTCTTTTCAATCAAATCTATTTTTATGTTGTATGAGCTACATTGATGATTTGATTGACATCCCTATGCATCACATGTTTAGAGCTAATCCATTTCAAACAACTTGTGTAACTTTGATATCATTAACAAGTTGTTACTTTTAACATGTGATTGCATTACTTCCTCAATCATAAATGTTTTATGAGCTAAAACTTTCAAAAGCCTTAGGCATACATTTATGAGCTTTCATTTTCAAAATGATTGAGGACCACACACACACACTTCATATGTTTTCATCTTTGCATTCATAGTGTGAGTGTGTATTAGTTTTACACTTCCATATCCGCCTAATTAAGAGGCAATGTAATGAGCTTAATTGAATCTCCATCAAGTGTATTAAAGACACTATCTTAGTGAGATAACCAACCTTGTGGTTGAAGAGGTTATTGCTTAGCCTATAAAAGCATAGTGTATAGGTTGATGTTAAGCCTTGAAAAACATCAATGTAAAGGTTATTGCTTAGCCTTGGAAAGCATATTGTAAAGGTTATTGCTTAGCCTATTGAAAAGCATAAATAGTGGAAATCCGGTGGGGTGTTGGATCACAAGCCGGTAGTGGATGTAGGCATTGAGGCCGAACCACTATAAATCCTTGTGTAATGGTGCTTGCTTTGTGGTGATTGTTTATATTAGCTTCCGCATATTGTTTGATAATCATCACTTGTGACTAGTTGGTTTTTAAGAAGTTAAAATTGTTAAAATTGGTCATAAAAGAAGCTCACCCTATTCACCCCCCCTCTAGGGTTCGGATCCCCATGGACTTACAATCCCATTTAGCAATCACTTTAATCACAATATTTGAGTGAGCGTAGGGAAAACAAAAAAAAGAAAGTACCAAAAAATACATGTGGTACCAAAAAAAAAAAGAAGAAAAGAAAAGTGTTCACAAGCACTACAAAAATGTATACAAAAAAAAAATACATGTGGTATATAAAAAGAGAGAAAGAGGGGTCTCAGCCAAAAAGCCCTCCAGCCAAGCTTTCAGTTCCTCAAGCAAACTCTTGGCTTCATCCGTTAGAGTCTCCAAGGCACGCTTCTTCAAGGAAGATTATCCCGAGCAGCCTGCCATCGTTCATTCTCTCTAGCCTTCCTATTGAGATCTGATCGACCTCTGCAACTTGGCAAATCAAAGCACTCTCCCTGTCACGAGCCTCTGTTATGGCGGTCCACGTACTGGCGACTTGGGCTTTTAAGTGTTCGAGATGCTTCCTTGCCTCCTCAACCTCTCCATCAAGGATGCTAAGGTCATACTGCAGCCTGATGATGTCTAACTCTGCTCGGTTCCTCTCCCGAACCAGTTGCTTCCTGCCCTGTGCAGTCTCTTTCAATTCCGATTGAGCCTTCTCAGCAGGGTTCAGGAACATTTCTTGGAAGAACTGGTCATCAGGATAGCTGATGGTCTCAAACCATCCGTCGCCTAATGCAATGATCTTATCAACGATCGCCCTGGCGTCCGTAACATCCAGACCAATATCTTCCTCAGCATCTTTGAGAATCTCTTTCACATGCGAAATCTTGCTACGTGCAACATCCAAGTGTCCAGAAAGGAGGGTCTCAATCCAAGAACTCAAAACCCGCATCACCACCTTCTTCGCATACTGAAGAGATGGGCCAGATGAAGACTCACCCTTCTCTGTCGATTGGCTGCCCAAGTCATGTCCCATCGAAAGAGTAACAATAGAACACTTTCCAATCGGGGCCGCTGGAGAAGGAATCTCAACATGAGGTCTTGCCTCTGCCGCGTCAGAATTGGCTGGAGAAGTCCCAATTACTGGGTCAACTTCTGGCATCCCTGGCTCTGGCTCTGAAGGAAGCGATGGACTCTCTTCTGTCACTTCAAAATCTGCCAAACACAAAAAGGTATGAATATGATCTTGTCAAAAAAAAATCAATGTCAAGATTATCACTATGAAATACCTTCTTCCATGATGGGCGGAGTACTTTCTATCTCCATTTGCTCATCCGAAGCATCGTCGAAAGCCATATCCATAGATGGCTCGAAGTCGGAACCCTCTGGCAAGTCAGCTGACAAGAAAACAAAAATATGTGTCAGCAAATTCAAAAAAAAAAAAAAAAAAAAAATTATCATCCTCATACCAGGTGGAGATTCTGGGTCCTCCCCAGAGTCCCTCAACTCTTCTTCAGATGCCGCAACTGGATCCATCACCGCCTCATCGGCAGGAACCTCGGGCATCACCAAGTTTTCATCCTCTGCAAAAGAAAGAAAACAACAGATCAAAAAAAAAATCCCTCATAAAAGGAAAGAAGCGAAAATAGAGAAGAAGGAAAATCATACCAACATCAGCGGACTCTTCTTCACGACTCCTCTTCTCTGGAGACTCATCAGCATCTCCTGATACCTCCTCAGCAATGGTAGGAGGGACTTCCAGATCAGGAAAGTCTTCGTGGCGTCTCTCTGTGCGACGCTGTCCTCTCCTCCTCTTTTTTCTACGAGCCGGTCTACTTGAAGTACCTGCCTCACTGTCAAAGTCAGGACTTCCACTTGGCTCCTCACTGGACGACCCGCTCCTACCAGTGGACCCCATGGAAGCCTTCATTCGCTCTGCTTGCATCCAAGTGTCGATCTCGGCTTCTTCCTCCTCGAGCTGTCTCAAGACCTCAGCAGGTATCTCTTGAACGGCTCCGGATCTAATGACATCCTGTTCCTCGAGAAAGCCTATCCTATGCTTCTCTCCAGAAAGGAAGAACAAAACTTCCCCTCGACGGATGCCATCTGATCTACCAAGACCCTTCCCAGGAGATTGCTTGACATTCAGCTCCTTCTTCGAAAGCCCTCGGTACACAGCAAAGCTCTCCACGAACCACTTCGTGAAGCCAGCAGTCCGGAAAATGGGCAACTCAGGATAGGAAATCATGGCAGTAGTGTCCTCCGCACTATAGAAAGCCCATGCATTTCTCCCGTCCTGCAAACCTCCAAAACGCTTCACCATGCTCGAAGGCGCTCCAACAACGCCTTGAGAGAAGCCTAACTGCAACGCAAAACGCGAAGGGACATACGGCTGGATATCAACAAAAAGATGCCTGCGGTACACCATCGTGCCAACACGTATGTTTAAAAGCCACCTCTTCTTTGCGTTGGTCAAAGAATAGTGTCTTCCCGATCCCGCCCTGGTAGAATCTCGGGAGACACCAAAATCAAAAGCCTTCTTCCGCAAATCTGGAGAAAGCTTTACTGAAGATTGCCCAATCTCGACATCCCTGAATCGTCGGATTCTCAAGCGGGCAGACAAAAGTGAATCGGAAACGGCTTTTCCCCTAGCCAACCGAATCATAAAAGGGTCATCATCCTGAGCAGCGCCCAAACGGTGGAAGCCGGGACAGTGGTACACATACCACGAATAAAAAATATGGGCTGAAAATACCCTATTCATAGGAAGCCCAAGCCGAACCAGAAAAGCAGCAGCCTGCAGTTCGGTGCACAAATAGGAGTAAAGAGTAGGCACCAAAGCCAACTGCTCTCCGAACTCCATCTGACAAGCCGGAAATATACAATGCGTCCTGATGTGTGTTCCGTCTCCTCCAGCAAAAACAGCCTCACCCAGCCAATAAGTGAGGTACGCAGCAACGTCTCTCCGCAGCGCAATGTCGGAGCAAACGGCGTCTGTACTTGTGAGAAAGTTCTTCAAATTCTCTCGCATGGCAGAAATCTTCTTCCCCGGATTCTTAGTCTTGGCTTCCTGGGTCATACTCTCAGAAGATTCTTCGTCGCCAAAAAAGTTTGGAGACAAAGAGCTGAAACTCCTCCAACTGCTACACCGGACTTTCAAGCCCTCCTTCTCCCTCAAAAAATCGTAGAAGGCGACGAGCTGAAAGTACAAAAGCCTGAACTCCTCATACTGCTCCTCAAGGACGCTGTCAATCGGCATAAATTCCTCATAGAGTTTGCCGAGGATGGGTAACCCGGTAATGGCACTCAGCACCTTCAAAGAAAAACCAATCTCACCATTCGTAACAATGAAGGTGTTGGTTTGTGGAAGGAAGGACTCCAGCATGGCCATAAAAGCCTCATCGGAGAAAAATACGGTTTGCCTAAAAGCGCGAACCGCATCAAAAATCTCGGCCTCCTTCAGAATGGCACCGCCGATCTGCAGGATGTGATCAGTCCACGACTCCCAGCCCGAGTCAACACTGAAACGGCCACGAAGTCGAAAAGGCTTCACCCAATTGCTGCCATCGCCCCTGAAAATGCCAAGGCCCACCGGTCTCAAATCAACCGATGGATGATCAGATCCTTGGTAGCCGCTGGCCGGCATCAACATGTCCAGACGGACAGGCGACTTCTCTGCATAACCAGAAGGACCGCCAACAAAAACCCCGGTCTTGACCACAGTGGTCCTCTTCACCCAGCTTGGAGGATCTTCTCTCTTAGAGCAAGTGGGAGAAAGACTCATGATCGAAATAGTACGATCAAAAGGCGACCGGGTAGAAATGGTTCTCTCCTCACCATCGGCTGTGTAAGAGAACTGAAAGCATCTCCTTTGATATGACGAGTCATCAGGAGCTGCATCACCAAAGAAAAAGGTAGGCTTGGGCACAACGCTCTGATCGTCCATGACCCAAGGACGATTGCTTGCCATAATCTTGTAAAACTCCTCATCCTTGAGACCGATCAGTCGCTGTCTCATCTCATCTCGGTTGAGCGAGTCACACTCTTCCAAGTTTCTCTCCACATACTGGACCTTCTCCCAAGCCTGCTGTACAGCAGCATTGGAAGATCTGGCAGATCGACGAGGTGTATCGGTAACGGGCTTCTTACCCTTGTTCGTTCTGGAGGAACTACCTGCAAAGATTGAAAAAAAAAAAAATCAATCAACAGAATGACAGAATTTTGCTAAAAAAAAAATCCTAGCGAAATTTTGGCATGACTCCGGGGCAATTCCGAAGAAAAGGGAATCACCCCGAAAAGAAAGGAAGCCTGAAGATGAGCTCAACATCGCTGCGAGCTCATGATCAATGAAGGATTCTCAAAGAAGACTCGAACTCAAACATTGCTGCGAGATCAAGACAGTCTTCTCAAATTTCCGCAAGAATCGGAAAAGAGCTCAACATTGCTGCGAGCTTCAAATCCCAAAACTTGCAAAAAAAAAAAAAAAAAAAAAAAGCTCCTCGAAACCCCCGCAAGACTAAAGAAAGAGCTCAACATTGCTGCGAGCTTCAAATCTCAAGACTTGCAAAAGATTTCCAGGTGTTCATCATCATCATGCTCCCAATTCAATTTACCAAAAATCATGCATAAAAGAAAATCATCATGCACTAGATGCTAGGAAAACCTTGACAAAATTTGACCAATTCCAACCCAACTTGGTCAAAATCAAACTTTGTCTAAGTCAAAATTCATGTTGACTTAACATAGAAACTCTAGCCTTCTATCTTGATGCATCAAACAAAAAAAAAATGCATAAACATCTTGAAATGCATGAAACCTCATTATCATGATGATACAAAAAGGGGAGAAAGGAAAGTTCTTTTTTTAAAAAAAAAAAAAGAAAAAAAAAAAAGGAAAAAATTATGGGCTGGCCCACAGGCCGTGGCCCATGGGCCACATGGCCGTACGGCCCAAAGCTGTACGGACATGTCCGTACAGCAGCAAAAAAAAAAAGAGAGAAAAAAAAAAAGAAAGGAAGAAGAAAGAAAAAAAAAAGGAAAAAAGGGCGTGTAAAAAAAAGAAAAGAAAAGAACACGTGCAAAAGAAAAAAAAAGAGAGAAGAAAAAAAAAATGATGAAACTTTCTTTACATGGAATTTCTTGTAAAAAGAAATAAAAAACTTACTTGAAGCCATGGATGGAGAAGAAAGAAGAACTTGAAGACTCTTGAAGAAGGAGGATTCTTGATCTTAGAGCAACTCTTGAAGACTTTTGCAAAAAGAAAGCAATAGGAGCAAGAGATCCCACCTCAATTGCTTTTATAGAAGAGAGCAAACCAAAAGAGGAAACAAGAGAAAAGCAAGGAGGAAAGGGCTAAAAATTAGCAACCTTCCCAAAAGAAAAGGAAACTTTGGATATTCTCTCCCAAAACAAAGATTCTTTGAGAAATTCTCTCCAAAAAGAAAAGGAATGAGAGATATTCTCTCCCAAAGAAAGATATTTTGAGAGAATCTCTCCCAAAATCAAGGAAACTTGAGAAAATCGCTCAAAGTAAGGATATTTTTAGATGTTCTCCACCCAAAGGAGATATCTTTAGATATTCTTTACAAAGTGACACCATATGAGATCTAAGCCATCCTTCAAAGCTTAAGGTCCCATGGGTTAGCCCATATGAGCCAGGTTTGACCACCTAGGCACAAAAAGTGGCTTTTAGTCAAAATTTCTCTTACCAAGAGCGTACAAAAATGGTCCCATGCCTCTTTTGAGTTGATTGGACCATACCATACAAAAATCCAAGCTTCATGAGTTTCCAAAAATCCAAACCATCCCACCTCATGAACCAAATTAAGCCAAAACCTTGAAATTGACATTTCACCAAAAATCAAACCGGTCCCCTAACATTCCACATACAGCTTGTTAGGTCACAAGACCAAAACCAAAAACCAAAACCGACCCCCCAACATTCCACATACAGTTTGTTGGGTCACACGGTCAAAACCAAAATCCGACCCCCTAACTTGCCACATACAGCCTGTTAGGACTCAAGGTCAAAACAAAAATCCAAATCCGCATCCCCGATGTCATCTTCAATACTTTGCCTCAAGATGGTACATGATTCCTATCGCTACCATAAAATCCCCTGGAAGCTCAAAAGGCTACTCCATATAAAAAAATGCTCAAAGACTCTTGGTCAAGTCAGAAGCTCTTCTTCAAGATTCTCTTCGAGGCACATCGACTACAAAAGCTATATCGTCGCTGTACCTCGAGGGGGCATTTGTTGACACCAAAAATGTCACTTTGCCTCTTCACACCAAAAGCTACACGGAGCCGCATCCTACCAAAATAGGCAGGCACCACTTCAAGCATCAGATCTTGTCAGAATCAAACAAAAACTGCAAGGTCACTCAAAAGAACCAAAAGAGAGGTACACATGAAGTTTCGGGTCATTTCGATATCATTTGGCCTAGCTTCACTTCTCCAAACAGCTAAGCGGCAGCTCCCGGCAGCTGAGCACCCCGAGACCATGGCACCCAATTCGGAGCTTGTGGATCATCTCAAAATAACTCCATTAGGCTCCCCATCAAATTTCAGGTCAATCGGACATCGTTTGACCAGAAGTCAAAGCTCGGCATCTCTCTCGTAGGAGAAACAAAGGCAAGCGTTTGCATGACTCCAAACGGCTTCAAAACTCAAACGAAAGCCTATGGTTGGTCTTAACTACTGATGAGGGAGTCACACGTCGAATTTTAGGTCAATCGGACATCGTTTGACCGAAAGTCAAAGCTCGGCATTTCCCTCACGGTGAAATCAAAGGCAAGCATTTGCATGACCCCAAACGGCTTCAAAACTCAAACGGAAGCTTATGGTTGGTCTTATCTACTGATGAGGAAGCTACCCATCAAATTTCAGGTCAATCGGACATCGTTTGACCAAAAGTCAAAGCTCGACATTTCCCTCGCAGTGAAATCAAAGGCAAGCATTTGCATGACCCCAAACGGCTTCAAAACTCAAAAGAAAGCCCATGGTTGGTCTTATTTAATGTTCAAGAAGCTTCACCTCAAATTTCAGGTCATTCCGACATCGTTTGACCCTGTTTCAGCTTCTGGCGGAAAATCAGCAGTTCTGCGCTCGGCTTTTCCCGGAAAATCGGAAACTTTGCAAACCAATTTGCAAGGATTCTCATCATGTTTTTCAGAGGGAAATCAAGCCAAAAATGTGGAGAAATGTCATAGAAAACAAAAAAAAAAAACGGAAGCGAAAAACGACGAAAAACGGCCAGAAACGGGCCCCGGGAAGCAATTTTCCCCCCAGGGTCGCAGAGCCCCGCGACCCTGGGCCAGGCCTGCGACCCTGGGCCATGGTCGCCGGAGACCATGGGGCCGGCGACCCTGGGAGGTCCGGGGCGCCGATTTCGCCCCGGGACCCCCCGTTTCGTCCGTTTTCGCGAGACAAGTTGTTCTGTCCCTGTGATTTTTCCAGATTCAGACTTTTGAGGCTCCAAATTCGCCGATATTCGCCAAGATCACAGGAATCCTTCCAAGAACTTCAAAAACTTCGTTGATCGCCAGCTGAACAACCAAAAAGTGCACTTTCTGCCCGCCCGATCGCGAAATCGACTGGACAGATGCTGCCGGCCCGCTGGTATCAACCAATGTCTGAAACTACATGATCATCTGATGTTGATTTACATAAGGATCCATCGATGATCATCGCAAAGGGAATTCCAAGAGACGCAACATGGCCCGCGACTCTTCAGCTACCAAGGTGGCCACTTAGTGCAATCAATTGGCCCGTTTATGGCAAGTTAATGCGGTCATTAACCCATTATCTTGAACGGCCCAATCAGAAGCCTCCGTTCAGGAGTTACAAGTCCAAGCAATCATGGCATTCAAGCCATGAAACTCCTAACATAATGGAGATTAAAGGCGATTAAATGCCCATGACTCTCCTCCGGCCAATGAAATCCAAGGGTCAGGAGTTACAAAACAAAAAGCAAATAAACTCGTAACTCCTCCCTTAATGAGCTTTATTACCATAAAGGCTCATAAATCACTCCTAAAGGCTACCTAAAGGCCTATAAATAGGAGTCCCCTCCAAGCATTTCAAGGAAAAGGGGGGGACACACACAGAAGGATCCGGAAAAATCGCCAGAAAATCATTCAAAAATCCTTGGAGAAATCTCTACAACCCTGCTCCTTCAAGAAAACTCTGCTGCAACAAGTTCAACAAGGTGATTGAAGCCCCTTGGGGGGCCACCCCCCCTCAAAGACCACCTATCCTTCTATCCAACATGGCTAGATGCGGCTTTTCAGCCCGTCTACTCAGCCTTTTACCGGATATAGGACCTTATCTTGGTCCTTATCCTCTAAAAATCTGAGGTTGGAGCCAAGCCAAGAAATCAAGCACTATGTTCTCATCTGAAGGACGATGGCGGAGCCCATACATGACTCGCGACCATCGATCTGAACGAGCCCTCCCACAATCGTATGAGAAGTTAGATTCCTTTTTCTTACTTTTCTGTTGTAAATTGTATTTTTTCTAAAGAGACAAAAAATCACATCTCTTGTCTTTCATTATTGATAAGATTTGTAAATCGCCTTTCATGGCAAAATCGCCTCCAACGGCACCAAACCGCCTTCTACGGCACAAAAACGCCTTTCACGGCATTCAAACAAAATTGTCTCTTTTATTAAAATATGTATGCAATGGAAAACTAGAAAAAAGTTTCATTTCCCTTTTTACTTGTGAAGGTGGATCTCCGGATCACCATTTCTAAATTCCAAGTATTAAAGAGAAATTGGCATACCCGTACAAAAAAAACTGATGCCCGCTTTTCCTTTTTCCCTCCACCATACCCCGTCAGCCCCGGGGCGGAGGCAGCTTTGGAAAAAGACAAAAGCCGGGACCATCAAAGACCTAGGCGCCCACACAGGTGCGCTCAAGAGTCCCATTCCATTCCTTGGGACCGTCGAATCCCAATTCACTTCTAATCTTGATCCAAATCATTACCCTAGAACCATCATAGAACCAATAACAACCTTGAGATTAAAAATTGAATTAACTTAAACCCATTCGGGATTTCGAACTAAAGTCGGATGACCAAAGAGCATCAAACCACCATTGCTGGTGCGCCCAAGTCCTCTGTCAAATTCAAGTTGTGAACTCTAGTTGCATTTCGAGTTCTGGATTTGAAAATTATTAAAATAAACCCACCCAAAACTTAAAACAACATTAGAACAGAAACTTACGCTTAGCAAAACTCCCCAAATTCCGAAATTAACATCGATACCATCATCACTTGCCAAACCATACAAGACCTGGTACTTAGGCACCACTGTCTGTGCGCCCAAGTCACTAGAGTGACCCATGTGCCACTACGGGTGCGCCCAGGTCCTCCACCACCCCAGTTTCGCTGGTTTCGACATCATTTCATTATTTGAACTAAAACCCGAAACTCCAGGACCTTCAACAAATAAAACAGAACCTAAATATATTTAAAACCACATTAATCAAAACCTTAAAACATCCCTAAATCACTCTTAATCAACCTTCAATTTAAAATGAGCCAAACCAATTAAGATCATAACCAAATTCCTTAGGCACAACTATTATCAAACTTAGGCTATTTGCACCCTAGGAATAAATTGAACTTCCCACATTAGAAAGATAAGAGCATTAGGCTTCGTCCCATCACTTTCTTTATTTCGTTAGGGGATCGGGAAAGCTGATATGGTCGGTCTAGGACCTTAGGTTAGGGTTAATCCAATAATCAGTAATAAAGCATTAATCACGTAAATTCAAGTAAAATTCCTTAGGTAGGCCCTTCTAGCCCAATATAAAAAATCCATAAAAACTATAAAACCAACAAAATAAACCCAAAATGAGTTTTTCCTTTATTTCTTCCTCCTCCTCAGGTGCCAGATATTTAATCAAACTTAGTGATAAAAGGGAATAAAGAACTGATTTCTAAAATTGAATAAATGAGAATAATAAGATGAGATGAGTGATTTCACACACATTTATAAACAAACACCGGCCCATCGGCCACCTTCAAATCAATTTCGGCCCATCGACCACTCTAAAACAAACACCGGCCCATCGGCCACCTTCAATCAATTACGGCCTATCGGCCTTTCACTTTTTTTTATCACTTGTGTATCGCACACGAAAAACATAGAAATCACAAGTCAAAGTCTCATTTGCATCATCATTTCGGTTTGTAAAGTCAGCCTTTAAACCCTATTTTGCCAAGGGATTAGAAGGGGGTACCCAGAAATGGGGCTGATCCTCTTCTTAAATATTTGGCACCCCCCCTTTCATTTTCTTTATTTTAATTATTTTATTTTACTTGGATACACTATGATTTTGCTATGTGAGGATTAACTTTATTTGGACTCTGACTCATAACTCTGAATTGACCCTATATTAAAGAGACCCAAATTAATGTGACAGGAAAACCGTCGTGTGTTGCTAGCAGCGCATTAGACGAGAGGAAGAACCCATCCATTTATTTTTTCCCATTCTTCTTCGGCTTTCGTCGAAGAACAGTGTTACGGTCGTTACCATAGCTGGCGATCATGATCCGTCGATTTTGAGGGTAGTCGGAATCCTCATTTTCGATGCGAAATTTAAATAACACATATAGATGAATGGAGATTTCCCTCCACGAGGGGATCAAAATTCACATCCAACAGCCTGGCGATCGTGATGGGACATCTTGTGTTTTCCTATAACTTATTTGGGTCTATCTGAGTTTTATTCTAGGACACGAACATCCGATCAATGATCAGATGTCCGTGTCCCATTCAGTTTAGGGTTGTTAAAAGTGTAGTCTAAAAATTTAAACATGAGGTCTGAATATACGGCCTACTGTAGCCTTCCCTAATTATAACATAATAAAAAAAACCATCATTAAAACTTTCCCCTTTCACCATTACAATAAAAATTAATTAAAAAAAAACCTCCAAAATTTTTTTTCTCTCTTCCCTCCCTTCTATTTTGAACCAAAAAATTCTCTTGATGTTACATGACATTGTTTGATAATTTCTTTGGAAATCATATATAAAATGGCCTATCAAAATCCACATCGAACAATTGCATCCCAAACATCATACATGCTCGACTCAAATTACCAATCTTACACGAACCACACGACTCAAGATTTTGAGAACTTAAATAACTCATACACAAATATAAGCCAACACTACCACAACGAAACACAAAATTATCGATACCTTTCCAACCAAACTATAACAACTCAAGCTTCTTCCCTTAGATCTACACGACACTTTTACGCAAATGAAGACTTAAAAAATCACACCATTTACGAACACGCGAGACCAAACCATGGCCCAATCCATAATCCCAAATCATGTCAAACTACTTCCCAACCAACTCGACAATCTTACACTCAATCAAATCGAAACACAATGCACACAAGTTTAAACAATCAAAACATTAATCATGACATAAATCAAAATTTAAACCTTAATAATCAAAGAATCTACATCCAAAATACACAGTATATAACAACAAACCAAATCCTAATCCATCCTGATCAAGACTACTAGTCCATCCAAACCATCCCATCCAGTCAAGTTCCTTCACCAATCCAAACCATCCAACCTCCCACAACCATCTCATCCAATCAAACTCCTTCGCATAATCAAACCAACCAATCCATCCCAACCATCTCACCCAATCAAACTCACTCACCAATCCAAACTCCTTCGATTAATCAAACCAACCAATCCATCCCAACCATCTCACCCAATCAAACTCACTGACCAATCCAAACCATCCGATCCAATCAAACCTACCAATCCATCCCAACAATCCTATCCAATCAAATTCCTTCACTAATCCAAACCGTCCGACATAATCAACTAAATCAACCTATCCAACCTTCCATAACCGTGCATCCTTATCCAACCTATCAACCATCCCAATCCACGCCATCCAATGAAAGCCATCATCCCACCCAACCCACACCATTCAACCAAACAACACCACTTGCCATGATCGTTGACCCATTCCAGCCACGCCCAACCATACCATCCAACTCAATCCATCCACCAGCCCAATCTCCGACGATCATAAATCAACAATCCACTCACGCTCCGACCGACCAACTTAGTCAAACATCCAATTAGAACCACGACAGAAAGTCAACCACATATGCTAGAACCCAAAATACATTTTTACCACATAAAACCAAAGTATCTCGAAAATAGATCTAGGAATAGTTTGCTAGGATGGTGGGCATAAGTGAGCTAGAGTTGCCCGACCTAGACTGGTTTAAGAGTATCACTCCAAAGAATGATCCATATACAAACACATGGACGCCCCTAGAAGAACAAGTTATAGGTGGTGAATATCTAGAATGGGAACTTGGATTAATCTCATAAACTCTAAGAAGACTTATGACCGAAGAGGTCAAGATCCCAACATTATGGAAAGGCTACGAGGTAGAAGAGGGGATACAAATTCTTAGAACATATTTTGCTCCCTTCCATCAACTCGAAAATGAAGAAACCATAGACACGCCATATCCCATAATTAGTTCCCCAATAGATCATGTTCTCAAGAATTGGACCTATGATCCTCCATATTTGACAACTTTAGCCCCTGAAGTAACCTATTATCCACCAAATAACCAAACTTCTGAATCTTCCGATGAGATCTACGATCCCGTCATTAAAGACATGCCTCCTGAGAAATTTTATGATATGCTTAATGAAGATTACGAACAACATGAAACACCTTGGGATGATAAAATCCAGATCACTAGGCATCAAATGAACGAACCAAATCAATCACAAACAACCATCCCATCAGAAATACCAAAACCACAAATGCCACCCCAAACACGACCAAACGAAGATCATTTGACACAACAAATAAAAGACATAACGATTCAATCGAAGACACATAAGATAGTACAACCTAATGACCCACACGAAGAATCTGAATTCATGACGACAATGAAGATACTTGACCTTCGAATGGAACGAGTGTACGAATTAATTAAAGATTTTGATGTCATAAGATCTGAAACACATGAACCAGTCAGGTTTGAATCGAATGACTTAGAATCAAGTGTGGAAACTCATAGACTGGTTAAACCGTCTTCATTTGAAATAAAATACCAAACCTATACGAACAAAATCATACAAAATCCAAAATCTCAATCTAAGACGAATACCATTAAAAGACATAGATCACGTTCCAAACGAAAGAACTTGAATCTCAAACCATCATGCAAAGCCTAAATCATGATCCAAAGACAAATAAACATGCAACCAAATGATGAACAAGACTTTCCTAAACCCAAACCAATGCATCTTGACCCCAATCCAACACTAGCTGAACCAAGAAAGGTTGACAAAGAGTATGGAATTGAATTTCTAGATACGAACATGTTTAACGAATTACAAGAGGACATAGCGAAACTCAAATCCAAGGTTAGAAATATGCCGATTAGGTCGAGCATGCCATTAGGGGTCGTTTGCCTTTTACGCATGAGATGTGTAAATGAAATTTACGTATGTAAATTATACATATGAAAGTTTTAGATATGTAAGCTTTACGCATGTGTTTCAGTTTACAACGTTTGTCTTCTGACACCATTTTCACATCATTTACGCATGTGATTCATTTTACCACGTTTGTTTGAACTATATGTGAAAATATTTGAAATTCATTTCGTAAATTATATAAATATATGATGTTTTCATCTTCAATACGTAAATGTTCCATGCTAACAAAAGGACCCATTTAACCATGAATTCGTATGTATTTCAATTTCATGGGCACAACACATTCCAATTTCCATCACAAGTTTTATTCAAACAAATAGGCCCTTCCCATCGACACAAGCCTGTGCATTCGTGTTCCAATAAAACAAATATCTTCAGTCCATGAATTCAACTTATTTCAATGGACAAACAAAAAACCCTATTTCACGAATTCAATGTTTTTCAATTCCATGAAAACAAACAAGCCCATTCCATTAATTTCACTGCATCTCATTTCCATATGAACAAACAAAATCAGCCCATGAATTTCACTGCTCTCCACCACTGTTTTGCATGACAACCATTGTAGATTTGTAGTACTGTGTTATTGGCTACCAATGTCAGGCCCATACTTGGGTCTGGTTTAAACCATAAGAGTTCATATTCATAGCGAGACAGCTGCATTAATATTACATCCAAACAAGAACTACCTTCTCAAATAATTACCTTCAAAATCAAGAAAAGGCAATGCAAATATAAAAATAAAATGAAACTGGGGCATCAAATAAAGCTCAAAACAGTGAACAAAAAGAGCACACTTCAATTAGCCTTACTCCAACTACATTGTGTGAATGTGAATGACTTTACCTTGTAAGAATTCACAACGTAGCCAATGCGAGTATTAAAATTTTCATTAAAATGGAAGCTATGGATTGATCAATCTCAGCAAAAAAAAAAAAAAAAAAGAAAGTTACTGTTGGCTGTGCGTGTCTCCAAAATGAAATTGAATTTGATTTGTAGAGTAATTTTTTTTATACATTTATTAATCAGATTGGAATTGAAATCATCTAAATCAAATTGGAGGGAGAGAGAGAGAGAAAGAGATCACAGAACGGGGAAGAGAGAGATCAGAGGGGGGTTGAGAGAGAGAGAGAGAGATTGAGCGAGACAGAGAGGGTGAGATGGAAGGGGGAGAGAGAGAAGTAGAAAGGGGGAAATAGAGACAGAGAGAGAGGGTGCCATGACCAGGGAGGAGTGTGCTCGGATCCTTGTGCTGGGGAGAGAAATGGGAGTTGGGGATTGAGCGAGATAGAGAGGGTGAGATGGAAGGGGGATAGAGAGAGAAGTAGAAAGGGGGAAAGAGAGACAGAGAGAGAGGGTGCCATGACCAGGGAGGAGTGTGCTCGGATCCTTGTGCTGGGGAGAGAAATGGGAGTTGGGGAGCAAGGGTTTCCAACGTTCTTCGGCTGGAGTAAGATAGGTAGAGGAAATAAAGTAGAAAACTGGGGAAGTGGGGTTTCGAACCCGGCCCTCTTTGTGACGGAACTAGACGGATGCAACGTCCGCCTTTCTTGATGTGATTCCGTTTCGTATGATATTCAGGTGTGAAACGTTTTACCATCACTTGAGGTGAGAAAATTTTTGTGTGAAAATGAGTACATTTACACATCATTGTCATATGCAATTTACACATATAATGCGTAAATGAATGCAAACAAACATGATGGTGTGTAATTATTACACAAGTGATTCATTTACATATGTAAATGACCCTAAACAAACGACCCCTTAGAATGAATAAAGTCATCCGAATCTATCATAGAAACCAAAGCGTTACTTGAGTATCAGCACCAAGAGACTGTTAGGCCTACCATTGAAATCCAACGAGGAAGCTCTCACATAGGTCCTACCATCTCATTAGAAAAGACCCTAGAGAAGGAACCACAATCAAATGATGTCTTGACTAGTGAGTTAAATGGGACAAACCTCCTTAGAAGATCAAAGGATAACGATATAATTAAACCAATCTTAGAGGACAAGCATAATTTCCACAATGAGATAGAGCTTAGTCCTGTATTTGCCCTGATTAAGGCCCATTTAAATGTGAGACTAAGACTTCAGAGTATTCTAAAAGGTTTACCATGCCCGCCCTTGACTAATCCAATAATCATGAACCAAGATTACATAGAATACTTTGAGAAGAGACAACTACCAAGAGTTGATCCAACTCCGATCCTTCACCTAGAATGGTACCCTGCCCATAAAGAGCAAAACCGAAGCACAATAACAGAGATCATTCCTGAACAAGAAAGCCAAATAGAGTTTGGTCCAATTAGTTTCCACGAAAGAATTGAGACTTTTGAAGATTTGATTGTAGAAGAACTTTCAGGTGTTAACCCAAACATGCCACCTAAGATTCCGATAGTCCCAAATTAGAACAATGTAAAAATCCACACGACTGAAGAAATTCTTATCCCACATGACCATCCAGTAGTGACACAACCAAAACTTCAAGATTACACCCTTGCTCAAAGACTCTCACGATGTAAGTCTGTCAGGGTACAAAGAAAATTTAGAGCACGCCTTCCAAAACATGGACGAACTACATTTAAGGAAGCTAGACGCACTACAACAAAACCTAGAGCCCGAAGAAAAAGCGAAAATCATACGGTTCACACAAAAGATGAGGGTCAAACGATTAAGAAAACAAAAGACTGGAGATCATCAAGTAAAAATAGGGAATAATCATTTAAAGATCACAAATCTCCTAATTGTTCAAACTCTTTAAGGCCAAGGCCCAATTGGCGGAGGTCCAAAACATTTCAACGCTCTCGTTTTCAGCAAGAGCAAACTAAAGGTCCCCAATATAAAAGCCTTATCTTAATGCATCAACGAGCGAAGTCATATCCACATTTTCAAAGAAATCGACATAATGAGACACATATGAAACTCTTTAATGTGAGACCAAGGCCAAAATAGCGGAGGTCTAAAATATTTCAACGGTCTCGTTTTCGGATGAACCAAAATAAAAACTTATGGACTAAATGCATCATTTTAGGACCTGAACTACAAATAACAAATCACATGTATCAAAGAAGACACCATAATAAAATACAAGTGAGATATATTGTCATCAGACCAAGGCCCAAATGGCGGAAGTTGAAAATGTTTCAACGCTCTCGTTTCAGAAAAGAGCAAAATGATAAGACCCAGACCAAATATCCACTAATAAAAACACGTAGGTCAAGAGGTTTTAAACGCGCACGTTTTCGAATAGTCAAAATATTCAAAGTGCGCAACACATCACTAGCACACACAATGGAAAATCATAATCATGTTAGGCAAACCTTAGGTTTCATGCCAATGAAGGGTGGCAAATTCAAGCAAGCCTGAATAAATTAGTTACTACGTAGGATTATGCAAAAAATAATAATATTATTAATAAAATAAAATAAACCATAAAAATAAAAAAACCCCAAAAACCCAAAAAAAATCACAAACCCAAAAAAGAAGAAGTATAAACAATATAAAAACATAATTGTCTGATCATCATAAAAGGCATATGCGAGGCAAAGCGGTGGAAAATCCCTCTAGTAGAACAATCGCGACTAGAAAAGGTCACGAGTAAAATTAATGAGATCGGTTGCAGATTTTACCTATTGCTTTAAAACCGAGACTGCCCTATGAACCACAATTATTAATGATGAATGAATGTCTCTAAATTAGTGGGTACTAAAGAGGGTAGCTTGGTTGACCACATTAGGAGATTTAAGAACTACCCGAGGCATTCATATTAACAACAACAACAACTAAGGCATATGTCAACATTAAAGTTACCTCTGTAGTCAAATTCATTAAAAAGAATATAATAGCTTGACTTAGCATTCCCAAGGTATTCATAACAGACAATGGTCCACAATTCATATCCCAACAAATAAACAAGTTATGCACAAAATATGACATAGAACCGCATCGTTCAACCCCATATTACCCCCAAAAGTAGTAACTGGCCAGATCATTTGGTCAAAGCATTGTGGGTATGCCAAACTTCTATAAAAAAAAACTCCTACGGGAGAAACCCCATACTATTTGACCTATGGAATGGAATCAGTCCTTCCCCTCGAAGTCCTTCATCCATCACCACGCATCCAGCTAAATGAAGATGTGACAGAAGACCAGAGGAGAGAACCATTGCTACTTTAGCTAAACCTACTTGACGAGAAAAGAATGAAAGCAGCAAAGCATGCACAAGTATACTGGAAGCGGATCGCCAGAGCCTACGACAAACATGTCAAAGAAAGAAAGTTCAAAGTTGGTGATTTCATGCTAAAGCGCATCACTCCATCCTAGCTTCTGCATCCCAAAGGTAAATTACGACCCAATTGGGAAGGCCCTTATGTAATTAAAGAAGCATATTCTAGTAATGCATATAGACTAGTAAATGCAGAAAGGGAAGAGCTCCCCAATCCATGGAACGTACACAGTATGACCCTCCCCTACTTCTTATGGAGTATGACCCTCTTTGCTCCTTAGAGTAGTTGTAGAAATCCCGTAGGAGGACCGAAGAGATGCACTCTGATCAAACTTGAAACTCAAACACACACCAACACTTAAAAATACACAAAATGGTGAGTCTGCCCCACACAAATTCTAGACGGTTAAAGCCATCCATTGTGAAGGTTTGTAGGTGAGTTCACCCATGTCAAGAAAGCTTCTCGACCGTCTGCTAAAAAAAAGAAAAAAAAGAGAAGAAAAATGTTTAGTTAGAAGTCTTGAAAAGAATAAAAGTTTTCTAACTAGTCTGGGTTTATAACCTTTTTAACTCAAGCCAGTATGCCCATAGGGGTATTTACATGCCTAGTGCCTTAAAACCACCTGGTTTGGGAGTCATTGGCCGAATGCTCGTTACAAGGGTTGATTAGAAAGCTTAAGGGACCCAGGCATTGCACAGTCACATGTAAAAAAAATAAATAAAAAAAGAGAAGAAAAAGTTCTATTAGAATTAGGCTCGCTGGAGTGACAGGGTACTCATCGGGCGAACTAAGCAGAAAGTGGTCGAAAACCACAATACTAAGGAAGCACGGTGACTCACCACCCCGCACACAAACACAACTCAGCCCTAGGGATAGTGAAGTACTTTCTGGAGGTCAACCGAAAAGACTAAGCAGCTACAAAAAGGGGCCTGTGAGGGTTCGACCTCCAAAGGATAGTTAGGGAAGATTACGTTGCCACCAAGGTGACAATCATGGATTGAGAGGCTAATCCACCTTTACATTCTCGCCCACGGCCAAAATGAACACTAGTCTTATGCTGGGGCATTTATATATATATATATATACTTATGAATGTATGTTTATCTCGCACGGCTTCCCAATCTGGGTCCTCATCTCATATATACACAGTTGCCACAAGCACTCAATAGCCTACACACACTCACCTCATGCATGCTTTCATTACTAATGACCATCGGTTGAATGTAGAAAAAAAAATACATCCCAAAGGTCCCATTCCCGATCTTGTTTTTCTCAAAGCGTGAATGCTAAAAAAGCACCCCATGACATTTTTACCGAGAAAGAAAAATGCTACCTTAGCTAGACTATTAAACTAACAAGTTTGTTTTGAGACCTTGTAGGGAACCCAACCCCGATCACATCCAAAACATCCCACAAGCTGGGGCATTTTTTTATGGGTATTGTTTTGTGCACAACTCCTTGTGACTTGAAATAAGATAATGATTGATAGAAATTATGGATCATGTCTATTCGATGCGTATATTGAATTTGACTACTATTATATACCATGGACGATGTCTGTCATGGGATTTCATGATAAAATATGATGATCGTTAGCATACGCCTTCATATCTATCGCTGATGTTGTGAATGCCTCGAAACATAGAGTTGCATAGGTCACAAATGTCACACACTCGGCACTCCCAATTGTTTGAGAACCTAATTCTATGTTGCTTACTAAGTTTAGATTGCTAAGAGATTGTTCTTATTCTCTTTTTATTAAATGAAATCTTGCTTTATTAACTCTAAACTACTAATGCTCCCTCTGTGAGACTCCATTCCTAGGCATGAATTTTGAGGAACTACGAAGAGATTTTGCCAAAGTCTCCCCTATTTTTTTAGACCCTGAAAAATCATTGGGTATAAAACTTGTCGCATTTAAGAAAAAAAAAACACTTCACATGATCCCTCAGCGCCCCTCAGGGAGTCCATTCTATCATCATACACGCAACCGAAGCACTTCTAAGTCAAACTACAAAGCATGCACTCACATTATAAATGCTACAGGCACTTGTACAAATCTTATACATCATAATACATACATCAAAGTAAAAACATGAGCCTAGAAATAACATCCCTCTATCATATATACAACACCAGTGATCAACAACTAATAATCAACATCAAAAGATAACAAACACCAATCATAACCGCAACAACAACAATTTAGGGCCTCGATCGTCTCTGCACAATTTCCAATAGAATAGGAGGCCTCACAAGAGTATAACTCTGAGAGCATGTACCGGTATGAAAAATCCCTTCAACGTCTCACATAATTCCCTGATGCTCCGAATTTAAGTCTAAATCCTTTAGGGATCCATCCTAAATATAACCAGCTCATGGTAGCTTCATCAATTAGGATAGTGTAATGATGATCTAGTTGTCACACAATGCCGCAAACGACAAAGCCTATCTGCGATCTTTGGAACATGGAATCATATATTCTTTCAAATAAATAATGTTCTCCTACACCGCAATCAACTCGTCATTCGAGCCATCTTGATCAGGGCGCCAAATGACTTGCCATATTAAATTCCATAAGAGAAATCAACTCACTAAATGAAGAATTAAAACCAAACTTAAACTTAAAACTAAAATAATTAAAATTAAAATTAAACTTAAACTTAAATGTAAATTAAAGACTTAACCCAACAAAGCAGAGAAAAAGGGTGCGTACCTTGTGGTTCCTCAGCTCATTCAAGATGAAATGGTAGCTTCGTTGCACTCCTCCATGCCAAAATCAATCGAGGTTGTTGTAGAACACCCTCCACCCTCTTTTTTGTTTTCTCTACAAAAACAACAGATTAACCATCAATAAAATCCACCAACCAACCAATAACAACGAACTTAATAGACACAAAAAAACCATAATAAAAACCAACTCACCAATGATAAAAAAAAGAACCCAACTAAAAAAAAGCAACGAATAAACAAAACAAAACAAACCAAACAACAAAAGCAAATTAAAACCGAACAAAACCAATTTTAAAATTCAATTAATCCATAACTAAGCTAAAAGACAAAGTTAAAATATACCTCATAAGCAGAATCGACAAAGTTAAAATACACCTCATAAGTAGAATCAACTTAGCCACACTCAAGTCCAATTTTCAACGGTTTGCATGCATACATCATTCATAGGAAATAGAACTTTACCACTCCTCCACACATCACTTTATTCCATACTCCTTCGCATCTTTACCACTACATCTCACTCCATTTCACTTCACCTCATTACACCATGACCACATCTATAATACATCACTCATCCAGCACCACACATCACATATAAACACACCAAAAAGAAAAAAAAAGAATCAAAACTACCCCCTTAAATCCACAGAAAACAATAAAACACATAAAAAAATTAACCAAAAACTGAATCTAAATTAACTAAAATACTCAACAAACCCAATCACACCAACTAATTCATTAATTTCCATGAATTGCACAAAATCCCCCTTTTCCCCAAATTTTGCCTAAATCCTGTTAGGCATTGATCTCCCCATTAACATGTCAATTTTTAATTTAATCAGAGGCTAGGGCCTTCATCCCCGGGCTGAAGCTGACATGCCCCACCATTTCCATGAAGACCCATCACCTGTATGGCCATCACATCTAATGGTCGAACCTCATTCCACATCTTAGAACTTTATTTTCGGAGAAAAAGAAAGGAGATAGAAAACTTGGGGGGTCTATGCCATAGAATTTGAACAAACCTAACCATGGTCTACTCCTAAAGCTATCTTTGATAAATAATTATCCTCTTTGCAAAATTAGGACCGGACCACTTGGGTTCAAGATTTTTGGCTAAAAATAATGAAAAGTGAAAGAAAGGGGACATGTCCAATTCAAGAACTAAAGTACAAACAGCCTAAAAATCACAAACTGATTCAAAACAACACTAAAATGAGTAAAAAATTTAAGGAACTTAAACCTAAACATTAAAAAAATTATTATAAAACCCACCAACACACATGATCAAAGAACATAATTAAAACAATTAATCTAAAAACAAACAAACTAATCAAACTTGAACAATCGACTTAGACAAGAAACACCACTCACTCAGATAAAAGATGAGTTGAAGCTGTCACATTCGGAGTTCAGAATTGAAGGAAAATATGCAAAGGAGAGTAAAGGTTCTCTCTGCACACGAAATGTGGAAAAGCAATGCTTTGAAAAGCTGGGTGCCAACCACGCTTACACCCATTTCTGCCCCGAAAGCCTAAGAAATTGGCAAAAATGATGACCAGACAAGAAATAAATAAATAAATAAATAAAACAAAAAAACAAAAAAGGAAGTTAAAGAGGCACACACACAAAAGCACGACACACGTTGTCGAACCAAATATTGTCCCATCACAAGGGGTCCAGTCACGTCATGCGCACATTAGTCCCATCACGCATACATCTAGAATTGTGCATTGCATCCCATGTCATTTCCATCAATAGAAATTAGAACGATTCCCTCTACAAATTATAAAACAAAATACTAATGACAAAAAATGCAGAATCTTTTAGTGCCTGTTCAATACAGATTCCCAAAGCTAAAGTAAAAACACCAAAGGTGAAGGACCTTCTAGCACACTGATGGAGATTGATGACAAGTTCACAAGCTTCAGCAAACAAACAACGAAAGAAAGCGACAGCGATCCCCAACATTGGATTTGCGGAAAGCTCTTGAGGTAAGTATCCCTAACCATGATTTTCATGATTTTACCTCACGTTCGGAAATTGAGTCGCCGTAGGCCTCCCTTAAGCGCTTATGATTGGTACGGCGACCATAATACGGTGTTATCACGAATTGTGGTGTTTGCCGACTCAAATCTTGACGTTGGAGAATGGAATCCGTGTAACTCGAAACTCTCCGTGATAAGCACGAAATGATGATTGAATCTATCCCAGGTTCTCATCTAAGCTTGGATGAAGACCAAGATCCCTAGAGAGTGATGGTTATTCCGGTAAACAGTTCCCACCATCTTCTTAGAGGCACAGTTCCCAACCCGCCACGTGACAATACCACGGGCACTGAGACACAGATCTCGGGTTTCCAATCAAATCAGTAGGCAGGTTACTTCTTCCTTTTTATTTTTTCCCTTTAATCGGGATCGATCCTAGAAAAGTGAACCTCACCTTTAGAACAAGTTTGTAATTGCATACATCCGTAGGTGGCCATTCCCCATCTCAAAAGCTCTTGTGAGTCATTAGTGGTGTGTCTACTTTCTTTGGAGCACAACTCTCCACATGTTGTTCTCCAAAGAGGGGCATACTGTAGACACCTCATTTGGCCCCCTATGATAGCGTTAAACACTTATCAAATATAATGATGCCCCCATTTCACCCATAATTGAATGGTTAATGGTATAATTTAAATTAATTAATGACGATGAAGATGCTTGTTGATAATTTTAGACTTAGTTCGACGGTCTATAGAAATTCGCGAGAAAAGGCCAAATCACATTGAGATCTCGAGTTTAACCCATTACTCATATAAGGAATGGACTATAACACTATCCAAGTCCCTTCCAGACTATATAGAACACACTCAGGTTATTCTTAGAGATATTACACTTAGTTTGCCTAATTAAGTACGATAGGATTGGCATGGATTAGGAGCCTAGGATCATTGATCCATGTATCCCTTACTTTTCCTGACCTATGACCATTAGGATGTATGGACCAACATATTTTCCATTCCGAGAGCTTTCCGACGATATGTGGAACGTCCGATTCTGACAAACGGATCAAAAGATATGGCCCTCAGAAGACTACACAGGTGGCCCCACACTAGGGACACACTTGGGCGCCAATATAGGTGCGCCCAAGTCTTAAGTTGCACTTGGGTGCACATATAAGTGTGCCTAGGTCCCAAGATCACACTTGGACGTACACACAAGAGTGCCGAAGTCCCTGGTTGCCCTAGAAAAGCCTTTGAATGCATACATAGGTGGATTCTGCTCTACCTTTCGTAGTTCCGACCCAACGTCAGCCCAAAAACGATTTGAAACCGAACCCTAAGCCCACTTGACCCCAAAGGAAGACCTGGGCACACCCGTGTGTGCGCCCAAGTCACAGGACCCACTTGGGTGTCCCTATGTGTGCGCCCAAGTCTAGTTTCCTCTATTTTATTCTTAATTCAATCCAAAAACTATCCAAACCTGAACCCTAGAATCATTAAACCTTAAAGCTGGATATGGGCGCCACCATGTGTGTGACTAACTCAAGGGACCCACTTGGGCGCACCTATGTGTGCGCCCAAGTCACAAGACCCACATGGGCGCACCTATGTGTGCGTCCAAGTCCCGAAAAACCCTAAATTCACCTTGGTTTGCGTGAAGCCTCTAGAAACTCATTGATCGATACTTAGATGTGTAACGCTTAACCGCAAGACTATGGTGTCGTCAAGTAGTAAAGGACAAAAAGAGTCCGGATTATCATTCCCACGAGGAGATGATGGAAGAAGCAATGAACCCAATTTAAGTGAGAGTTGAACTAAGATATAGCTAATATAGAAATTGAAGTAAGCAATTTAAAACTACTAAACTATGAGTGAAAAATGGAATTAAACTAATTTGAATGTGAAACAAAACTAAAATAACAACTAAACTACTCTAACTAACAATGTAAAGAATGAAATTAGTGAGATCTAACAAATTACACTAAACTAGTGGATGAGTGGTGGTGGAAATGGAGGATTTAATATGAAGATGTGGTGTGAAATGTGTAGGGTTTTAAAACAAGTGATTTGAAATGTGGATCTAACAATCTAAAAGTAATAATAACAAATAAAACAAGGATTTAAATTAACAACAATAAAAAGAAGAGATTAGGCAATCCAAAATCCACTAAGTAATTAATTCAAACAATGCATGTTTTAATTCAATTCCCAAATCTACAATCCAATTAACAATCTCTTGCCTAATTAGATTATTGGATGATATAGCAATGGAGATCAAAGTAAAGAAAATAAAAAAGCAAAGATTCTAAATCATAGCCTAACTACCCTAACAATTAATCATCAAAATCAAGTTACAAAAGATCAAAGATAAGGGCTCTAGATCGAGCATGCTATGTGAGAGAACTTAATCCAACTACAAAGCATCAATTGAGATTATCAAATCATCAAGTGTAGAGATAGAGCATGAGAAATGTGAGAGATTAGGACAATTAGATCTAAAATCCACGTAATCAATCAAGGCACAAGTAGGGAATTTAAATTAAAACATGGATGTAATTGAACTAATCACATTACTTAGCTTCAAAATGAGAGCCGAATCCAAGAGCCTTAGCCACTGAACATCAAGAAAGAGCTCCAAATCTTCATTAATGACGTTCAATTACACACTCTCTCTAGATTAGTTACAAAGAAGCTCCTAATTACAATCTAAAAGTAAAAATAAAATTGTAAGAAGACTAACTTGCCAAAAGATCTCCTTTCACTCTACAAAAACATTCTAATTTATAGGAACATTGAAGACATTTGATTGACTCATTTCATTTCACAAGGATTGCTTCCATTTGATTAGTTGCAACTTGAAGGCTTTTGATTGGCTTATTTGCTTTCACATGGATTGCTTGAATTTGATTTGGAGGCTTTTCAATGGCTCTTTTGTTTTCACATGGATAGCTTCAATTTGATTGGTTTAACTCATATCCTTTCACATGGAGAGATGAGTTGGATGGAAAAAAAAATAATATGCAATTGTTAGGATTTTAACTCATAACCTATTCCATACCAACACAAGCTCCAACCATTACACCAACCAATCCTTTGTGTTAGAAAATGACTTCTTTTATCCATAAAGTCTTCTCCTTTTATTTTGGAATTCTTCAACACTTCCTAAGATTTCTTCATGTAATTTCTTTATTGAAATCTCTTCTTGATGGTTTGGGACACTAGCCGGAATGTTGGGATAGTTGCGTGGTCCACCTACACAAGAGAAATTTCATAAAAATGCGCTACAAATAATCAGATTTATATATGATAATCCGATAATCCGTTAATGTGATAGAATGATAAAATCACTGTGTAAGGCAAATGATATGCATATGAGATGCCGATAAAATTCGGACTAATGATGGGTACAATATGCAATATTTAACACTCATCACACCCCCAAACCTACATTTTGCTAGTCCCGAGCTAAACGATGAAGAAAAACTAAACTATATGTAAGAAAATACGGTAAAGATCATAACTCACTTTCGTAGGAATCGCGGCTACACTTAGCTTGTGTAACAAGCCGTTAAACCCCTAGGTTTCCCCTAGTGGGCGAGTTTTGTCTCGTGAGGGTTTTCAGCGAATAAATCCCACAAAATTCTTTTTATTTTGAAAAGAAAATATTTTTGGTGTCCAACAGTCTTTAGCAAGAATACTAGCCAACTCTTGAAGATATGACAGTCAATACCTAAGTCCAATTGTGTATGTGTGTGTATTTAGCCGATAATCATGTAATCTTCAAGTCGAATCTCACACAACCTTAATCCCCTTCGGAATGCATCTCACCTTGACTACAGTCTTACAGGTCATACTCTCAATAATGGAAGCACACAAATTTTACTGACTAACTCTCAGTATGTGAGCATGAACAAGGCTAAGAACTTACATAATTGATGAAGAACGGAGTTTATGTATGGAAGGATTGATCTCATAGAACAAGATATAACTGCTAGAAGGTGGAAATGGTCACTCAACTTCCCACTCATTCAGCACCTAACCTTTCTTAGGATCCAATAGGTCTTTCATAGGTTGTAATGGGGTTAGGGTTTAATAGGTAGGATAATGGTTAAATATGGCTAAAGTTTTTTGAGAACGTAAGGGTCTTCAAGTCTTCATAGGAAGGTCTTCGACTGTCTTTACTTCTTCCTTTTGCTTTGTGTTCTTTATTCCACTCTATCTCTTTTTGGTGCTTGATTTTCTTTGGTTTCCCGTATCTTTTTCTTTGGTTCTCATTTCTATTTTTTTCTCTCTCTTTCTCTTTTTTTTCTTTTTTTTTTCAACTTTCAAATTCCTTTGTCATCCCTTTGTAGAACATCTATTTTTTGATAGCCCACGTGAAGTCTTCAACGCTAATGCTCAAATCCTTCCTTTCATCATGTATCCTTACCCTTCTAGAAAAC
The DNA here is from genome assembly GCA_038049695.1 of Cinnamomum chago. Lineage (NCBI taxonomy): Eukaryota > Viridiplantae > Streptophyta > Magnoliopsida > Laurales > Lauraceae > Cinnamomum > Cinnamomum chago. The sequence goes on along the minus strand of CP142462.1, from coordinate 30,970,441 downwards.
CAAAAGGTCAAAAAGGATGATATATATGTGGGTGATGAGGCCTGGGTCAATGAAGGAAGGTTTCTTGTAAGATAGGCTCAAGAGGGCTACTAAGGATATAAAATGTGGATTCAAAATTTTGGCCATGGTTTTTTTTTTTTTAGAATGCCTATCATCTTCCCCTAAGTTCGGAAAAATGCATCTTAAGCTACAAGTCAAGGTTTCTTCGCATTTTGATGTCACCTCTATTGTTAGAACAATGAATAGCACTTATGAGATCAGAAATGCTGGACTAAGAAGCTCTAGGAGTAGCTCTTCATTCTACTTAGGAATAGCGCAGAAGAGTCCTTACCCAAACAGATATAGATAGGCTCAATCGCTCAGTGGGTTCTAGTCTCCACTAATGATTCTTTCGGGTATCTCAGAAGTGATTTGCTCTTCTCTTGGACTACACTCATGTGGCTAAATGTGTAAAAAAGTTTCTAGGACTTGTATCTATCACAACTCTTCAAGCTAAAATCCATGGACAATTTTTAAAGTTCTTTTTTCAGATTTTTAGTGATTTTGGAATTTTTTTAAATTTTTAGGGTTTTTAGTATAAATGGAAAACAAGACTTATGTACATGCAAAATGCAATGCATGAAATGCAGTGCCTCACCCCCAAACCTATTCTAAACATTGCCCCCAATGTTTATGTAGAACAGAAATAAAATAGGACAAGGAATATAAATTGAAATTTCTCACCATGGGGTGCCGACATACAGGCATATTGGGTTGCCTCCCAACAAGCGCTAAGTTTAACGTCTTCAGCCAGACGTAACTAACATGGTATGAGGTCAATTTATCCAGGTTCCACAAGAAGAACCTCCTCAATAACATTCTCAGGATCCACAAACTCTAGGTACTCTTTCAATCTCATCCCATTCACTTGGTGAAAGTCCTGGGATCCTAACCCTAGAGGGGGGGGGGGGTGAATAGGGTGAGCTACAATATGTGACCAATTATGACAAATTTTAACTTCTTAAAAATAAACTAGTCACAAGTGATGATAAACAAACAAAATGCGGAAGCTAAAAAGAATCATCACAACGCATATACCACCACACAATGATTTATAGTGGTTCGGCCTCAATGCCTACATCCACTACCGGCTTGTGATCTAATCACCCCACCGGATTTCCACTATCTATGTTTTTCAATAGGCTAAGCAATAACCTTAACAATGTTGTTTTTCTAGGCTAAACAACAACCTCTCAATGTGTTTTTCTAGGCTAAGCAATAACCTTTACAATAGAAAGATTTTCTCTTAAATTAGTGTCTATACAAACACTAGAAGAGATACAATAAAAGTTCAATTACAATGCCTCTAAAATAGGCGGATATGAAATTGAAAAAACCAACTCACACAAACACTATATGAATGTAAATGTGTATGCCCATGATGTGTGTGTGTGATAACTTCAATCAAGTTTAAAAACTAAGCTTAATCAATATATGCTCAAAGTATTTAAAAATTTAAGGCACATAAAAGATTTGATTGAAGTGTAATGCAAATCACATGTATGAATACAAACTTGTTAATGATATGAAAATCAAAGGTTCACAAGTTGTATGAAATTAATTAACTTAAGACATGTGATGCATGTACAATGTTGTTTTCAAAACCAAATTAATTTAACTAAAGTTTAAATGAATGAAAAAAACAAATAAAGATTCAACCAAGAAAATGAATCATGGTATAAAAGAAAACAAAGATTTTGGCTAAGCATGATTAATGAAGATTTTAAAACAACTTGGTTTGAAATCAAGGGTGAAGAATCCAATCAAACTTAGATCAAAGATTAAAAGAAAAATGGATTCAACACATCATAGTTATAATGCTAAAATTCGTTTACCAATAATTTAAACAAAGCATATAACATATGATTAAGAAAGGTAAAGCTTACTTAGAGATTTAACTTCATTAATCCAAGCTTTAGCTCTCCAAATGACCCCTTGGTCTCTTTTAGTTCATCCCCTTTTCTTTGTCTCAAAACACCTCTAAAGAGTCTTAAAAATCTCCAACTTTGGTAAAGGAATGAACTTCATTTTATAGCCCAAAACTCCCCAACGGCTAGTCCCCGGTCGACCTGGACCCTTACCCGGTCGACCTGGTACACAACGGTCATAAAACTGACCGTTTGACAAGAGCCCCAATGGCTCTTGCCCGGTCGACCCGCAGTGGGCTCGGTCGACCGGGTCCCCTGGGCCGGTCGACCGGCCACACTACGGGTCGACCCAGGCTTGGGACCAAAATTCCCTAAAATAGCATTTGTCAAAGTATTTTCATGTGGGGACTTTTGGGTCATTAAATCAAGCTTGGAATCATGATTTAAATCAAACTAAGAGGGTTAAAATCATGAAACACAAAAAGCCTAAAATGATTTGAAAGATTTAAAACATAGACTAGCTTGATTTGATAAAACTCATTTTCAAAATAAATTGCATCCAAGTTTAAAATCAAAACATGCATAAATCAATATTTCTACAAGTCTAAAAACCAATGCATGTGTAAATCAAGATTTCAAGATTTTCTAAATCAATACATGTGTGAAAATTCAAATGATGCTAAAATGATAATGCATCCATCAAATTGCAATACACAAAATCCCTAACACTTGGAAGGTGTAACCATCTCTGGGATTCAAAAGTTCAACTGCACCGTGGGAATGGACCGTCTGAACGACACTGATGGACCCGGTTTTTTTCCTTCCCTCTCCTCTCCCATCCGTCCCCGGGGTCACCTAGAGGAAATCGAAATGGAGGGAGGAAAGGGGAAGAAAAAAAAAAGGGCATCTATATTTTGTACAGGTATGTGAGAACCCGACCCCTAATCTCTTGGATTAGTGTTATTTTATTTGTGGATTAGTTCTTTTAGTGGGATTAGTATTTGTTGGGTTGAGTTTGTGAGCTAGAATGGTTTTTCTTCTAGTTTTGGGCTTTTGAGTGCTTTGGTAGCTTATGGGGCCCTTTGGGGGTTCCCTTTTCGGCTTTGCATTTACTTGTGAGATTTTCCCGATTTGTTTCGTATTGTGTTTTGGCCCGTTGCATTCATCTTGAGGAATCCGACAACTTTCATGTTGATCCCATATCCATTTGAGAACCCGAAACCCGATTTCTTGGCCTTGAGGGCAAAACAGTCATTGCACACCAAATCTGTACCCAAAACTCGATATTCTCGAAATCCGTGAAACATATACTTTTTGGAAACTAGATATTTCGACGATCATTTCTTCCTTCTTCGTCGAATCCATCCGAGGTCCCGAATTAGATGATTTCAGCCACCCAAGTTCTTTAAGTTGTGGGACCCAAACCTCACTTGCTTATAAGAGGAACCCATCTCCTTCATTCATTTCATTCACCATTGTTCCAGCTGAGCCTAGGGCTTTTCTTGCAACTTCTTCTTCTTCTTCTTGCTTCTTCATCTCCAAGCCACACCAATAGTTCATCAATCAAGAAATGGAGACCACCTTCTTCTTCCTCATCTTGCAAGTTTTCCATTGATACCATTTGTGAAGAGAACCCTCCATCACAAGACCTCCCTTGAGCTTACCTTGTCCATTAGAGGACCTTCCAAGTAAGTGTTCTTCTTCATCTTCTAGATTTGTAATCTTCTAGCCTTAGAGAAGCTCCACCTTGATTTTTGAAAGGTTCCATTGTCATTTCATTATTTAACCCATTTTAGGGTTTGTTTTGGGGGTTTTTGTAGAGATTGTGGATCTTGAGCTTGAGAGGTGATTAGGAGCTTGATTTGCTTGATTAGAGTCAAAGGCAAGTGGATGAATGGATTGTTTTGATTATTAACATGTTTTGTGAGAAAAATCTTGTTTCATTAAGGGTTTTGGTGATTTTAGTAGTTGTCTTTACTATGATTAATATTGATTTCGAAATGTGCTTATTGATGAGTTATTTCCCTCTTGTTCATGCTTGGAAAATGCATGCATCATATTGTCAAGGTTTCAAATGGTTTCACATGAATGAGTTTTCTCCACCTTGAGATTTATTGTGAATGGAAAGAATGGAAAGAATGGAAGGGGAGAAACTTGAAATGAGGAGCTCTTTAGCTCATTTTAATGTCTTGGAAAATATGTGTTGAAGTCATCTTGATTGTAGTTCTATGTGGTTGTTGAAGTGTTGGAAGGAAAGGAAAAAGGAAGGAAAAATTCAGTGTCCCGGACCTGCTGCACGCCCAGGTCCGATCGATCGGACCTACAGGCCGATCGATCGGCCTGTCTTTAACTGAGAGGCTTTTTGGGCCGATCGATCGGCCGATCGATCGGACCCTGTACATTCCAGTGAAATTTGATATTGTGTTTTTTTTTTTGGAAACCTTTGGGCTTTCTATGAGTCCTAGAGGTATATACCTTAGTGTTAAGACCAATTGTACCCTAATCTAAGGTCTCTAAGACTAGGGAACTAAAAGAAAAGGATGGTGTTGATTTAGACACTAATTCTTGGTTCTAGGTGGGACCCTGGCTACCCTTTTTGGACTGTTTGGACCATGTGTGAGAATGTCTTGAGCCGACACGCCTCACGGTTGGTTCGGTGGCATCGGAGTTAATCCATTTCAATCTTGAACGGGATGGAACGACGCGATATCTTCTTTATATCTAAACACAAGTCTATTCCCTTGGTTATCGCTAATTCTATTCCTTTCGATGACTGAATCGGTTGCTCGATGTTTCCGGATTAATGTCATGCCTAGGATGGACCGTTTATAATCTTGATTCTTGCTATTGTAACATCTAGTACTATCCATAAGCTCATGTTAAGATTTTAAAATAGTAAAAGTGCATAAGGAGCCCGGCATGTCTTCAAACTCAAGGAGTACCAAGTAATTGTTATAATCGACATACGGGAACCCTATTCACTTAAATAGATCTTGAAACCGATATTTTTACCCGAAATTGTTATAGTTCATTGTTTCACCTATTTTCCCGAGATTTGCATTACATGACTTGTTTTCCCGAAAGCATTGGAGTTACTCTAGTAACAGTCATTTGTCCCGAAGTGCATTGCATCACATGATACGACAGTGTGCCCTTGAGCACTCTGTTTTACCCGTTTATTTATTATACTTGATTTACTTGTTTCCCCGAAAGCATTGAGGTTACATTAGTAACAGTTATTTGTCCCGGAATGTATTGCCCGATATGAAGTGACAGTGTGCCCTTGAGCACCCCCGTTTTACCCGTTTATTTACTGTACTTGATTTACTTGCATATGTCTTGATTGGTTTTGACCTATGAGTCGGCATCACTAAGCTTGGATAACCTTGTCAGTCTGATCCACTGACTTGGAGATCCCCCTCCCGTCCCGCCAGCTGCAGTTTGGATCCCGATACCCGGTTATTGCCGTGGTCCCGTCCCGATACCCGGTTCGCTACCATGGTCCCGTTCTCGTATATTTATATTGTATATATGATTTGCGTTGAGTCTCCTCACCTTGTGTGACTGAGACCAACGTCCCGTTATACTCTTGTCACTTCGGTGATAGAGGACTTAGCTTCTTGTGATTGCCATCTTGCCAGTCCCCGATTCCTTGGATACCCGACATGTTTTATATTGCTTACTTGCTTTCCGATAAATGATTCGTTTCCTTTATGAAAGTTGTTATTTAAACAAGTGTTAATATTCTCCAATGTAAATTCAGTTATTATTATATTGTCTTCTGTTCCTTGTACCCGCACATGTTTTAAATGAATGCCGGTTGGGCGAATACCCATGCTTTTACATATGTTTCAAACGATCGATTGTTTTACTAGATTTATGTGATTACACATGTTTTAAATGAATACCCGAATTGTTAAATATCCGTGCTTTGTTTTAAATGACATTTGGCTTGTGAGATTCCTATGTTTATACCTGTTTTTAAATGAATACCCGAATTGTCAAATACCCATGCTTTGAAATATGTTTCAAATGACACTTGTTTTGCCAGATCACTGTGTTTATACCGGTTTCAAATGAATATCCGATTTGTTAAATATCCCTGCTTTGAGATATGTTTTAAATGAACACCCGGTTTTGTTAAATATCTGTATTTTCACATATCTTTCAAATGGACTTTGGTTTTGCCAGACTGCTATGGATACCTGATTTGTTGTATACTTGTGTTTTTACTTAAGTTTCAAATGAACGTTTGTTTTGCCATACCGCTATGTTTATACATGTTTTAGACAAACACCCGATTGTCAAATATCTATGATTATAGATGATGTAAATGAACACATGTTTTTACTAAACATTCATGTTGTATCCATGCTTGAAACGAATACAGGTTTTTCCCCGAGATTCCCGACTTTGCACCCGTTTAATTATATGCAGCATTTGATCGAATAGCATGAATTATCTTATGTTTTATTCTTCAGTATATTTGTTATCTTTTCATCCACCTGCCAGACCGTCGTGTCTGACCCACTACTTTTGGTACTCAGGTTCAGATTTCTTCGCCCCGAGTTGAGTGTTTTTGTTGGCTGTGGAGCCATGCCTTGCAGGTTGTTTTGTCGGCTATGTCATGTAGACATTGAGCTTGACATCGGAGCTACGTCACATTTGGGTAGTAGGTTATAGCTTATTGTTGTATGGCTTTTATTAGCCTTTTTCTTGGGATTCTTAATTAATGTACATTGATAATTGTAACTTGAATATATTTGGGAATGTAATATCCTGTTACTGTCAGCTCTGTAATTTATTGTGTTGGTTACTCCAGTCTGATATGACTCCTGATATAATAGCGATATGCTAAAGGTTGAGTGCGACGCGGAATCCGATGGCCACGGACTTCGGGTCGCAACGCCACAAATGCTTCCGCAAAATATTCAGAATGTGTTGTCTTCACACACGCGGATCCTGGGAGAAGTAAAATATGTTTTATGCTTAATCCCATTTCCCACCCTCGAGGTTTCGGTTCGGGGGCGTGACAAGGTATGCCAGATTTTCTATTCTACTTGGATTTTAGAAACGGTGATCCAGAGATCCACCTTCACAAGTAGAAAGGAAATCAATCCTTTTTTCTAACTTTCCAAATTGCACATATATTTAAGAAAAGAGACAGCTTTTTTTGAATTCCGTTAGAAGCAATTTCATTTTTCTTTGCCTTGAAAGACGATTTTGTGTCGTGAAAGGCGATTTACAAATCTCATCAAAATGAAAGACAAGAATTGTGATTTTTTGTCTCTTAAAGAAAATACAAAGTACAATAGAAAAGTAAGAAAATGAATCTGACTTCTCAAGAGATTGCGCGGACAAGTTCAGATCGACGGTCGCAAGTCATGTATGGACTTCGCCATCGTGCTTCAGGTGAGAACGCTTGATGCTTTGATTCTTCGGCTTGGCTTGGACTTTAGTTTTTTAGAGGGTAAGGACCAAATGAGGGTCCTATATAGAATAAAAAACGAAGAGACGGGCTGAAGAACCGCATCTTGGCCATGTTGAGTAGGAGGAGAGAAGGCATTTTTTTTTTTGGGGGGGGGGGGGGTGCCCCCCAAAGGGACTTCAATCACCTTGTGTTTGTTGCAGCAGAGTTTCTGGATCTTGAGTTTGGAATTGCGGGATTCTTTCTTCTAGGCGTCTGTGTGTGTTTTCTTCTTGGAATCACCCCCTTTTTATAGGCATTTGGTAGCCTTTAGGTGACTTTATGAGCTTTAATGTATTAAAACCACATAATGGGAGGAGTTACAAGTTTTAATTCCTTTACTTTGTAACTCCTTTTTCTTGGCTTCTGATTGGCCGGTGGAGATAGTGGTCATTTAATCGCCTTCAATCTCCATGATGAGGGGAGTTTCATAACTTTAATGTCATGATGATTTGGACTTGTAACTCCCATTTCCTTGCTTCTGATTGGGCTGTCCAAAATAATGAGTTAATGACCGCATTTAGTTGGGTCAATTAACATCATTAAGTGGTTGCTGGGAATTTGAAGAGTCGCGGGCCGTGCCACATTTTTTGGAATTCTTCTTGCGATGATCGACGATGGATCTTCATGTTGATTGATGTCGGATGATCACGCAACTTCAAGCATTGGTTGATACCAGCGGGCTGGTGACATCTGTCTTGTCGATTTCTCGATCGGTCGGACAGAAAGTGCACTTTTTTGGTCGGCCGGTTGGAGATCTTGGAGCGATCGATGACGATTTCATGCTTTTGACGGCGGATCCAAGATGTCGACGAAGATTAGTCATTTCCGAGCATCAAAAATCAGATTTTTAGGAAATCACAGGGGCTGGAATTCCCGGAATGCGAAAAGAATTGGAAAAAGGGGCCCTGCGGCAGAAATCCGGCGACCTGGATTTCCAGGGTCGCCGATGACCATGCACCCACGGTCGCCGACGACCATGGCCCACGGTCGCCGGCGACCATGGGGGGATTTTCCCCTTTGGTCGCCGTTTTGTCGGTCGTTTTTCGAGCTATTTTGCTTCTTTTTCCTCCTGTATTTTTCTTGACATTTTTCTTCATTTTTTGGCTTGGTTCTCCTGGAGAAAACCCCACGAGAAGTCGTACAAATCAGAGCACAAAGTTTCCTATTTTTTAGAAAAGCCGAAGACTTTGCCGCGTAGAGTTGTCGATTTTTGTCAGGAGTTGAAACTAGGTCAAATGATGTTGGAATGACCTGAAATTTGACGTGGAGCCTCCCGAGTAGTGGATAGGACCAACCATGGGGTTTGGTTTGAGTTTTGAAGCCATTTGGGGTCCCATCGCTGCTAGGCTTGATTTCATCGCGAGGAAGATGTCGTGCTTTGATGTGTGGTCAACTGATGTCCGATTGACCTGAAATTTGACATGGAGCCTATTGGAGTGATTTTGAGATGATCCATTAGCTCCGATTTGGATGTCATGGTTCCGGGGTGGCCCGCCGCCGGTAGCCTTATTTTTCTTTCGGAGCATCAAAGTCGGGTCAAACGTTGTCGGAATGACCTGAAATTTGACTTGCAACCCTTTTGAAGCATGTTGAAGCCGTCCATGTGCTCCATTTGATGAGTAATGGTCCCGGTGGTTCTCGCCGCCAAGAAGCTTGATTTTCTTACGGACCGTTGAAGTCGGGTCAAACATTGTCGGAATGACCTGAAATTTGACGTGGTGCCTTTTGGAGGTATTTTCAGACCATCCGTAGGCTCTGATCGAAGTTTTGGTGTCTTCGACACCGCTGCCGCCAAGAGCGCTGTTTGATTGCTGGAGGAGTGAAGTTAGGCCAAATGATGTCGAAATGACCCGAAACTTCATGTGAATCCCTCTTTTGGCTGTCTTGAAGGATCTTGCAGTTTTTGTTTGATTCTGACAAGTGAAAGCCCTGGGATCCTAACCCTAGAGGGGGGGGTGAATAAGGTGAGCTACAATTATGACCAATTTTAATTTCTATAAAATAAACTAGTCACAAGTGATGATTTACCAAACAAGATGCGAAAGCTAATAAAACAATCACCACAAGCAAACACCACTACACAAAGATTTATAGTGGTTCGGCCTCAATGCCTACATCCACTACCGGCTTGTGATCCAATCACCCCACCGGATTTCCACTATCTATGCTTTTTAATAGGCTAAGGAATAACCTTTACAAGTTGCTTTTCCAAGGCTAAGCAATAACCTTTACAATGTTATTTTTTTAGGCTAAGCAACAACCTTTACAAGATGCTTTTCCAAGGCTAAGCAATAACCTTTACAATGTTCTTTTCTTAGGCTAAGCAATAACCTTTACAAAAGATAGTTTTCTCTAAGAAGATGTCTATACAAAAACACTCTAAGAGATACAATTTAAGCTCACTGAAGTTGCCTCTTAAATAGGCTAATATGAAAGTTTAATTCAATGTACAAACATACACATCAATTAGCTAAAGTGTGTGCACAAAGTGTATGAATGTTTACTTCAATCAAATTCTAAAATGAAGCTCTTTAAATGAATGCTTGATGCATTTTAAAATCTAAGCTCAGAAAAATAATGATTGAAGTTATATGCTAATCACATGCAAGATTCAAGCAACTTGAAAGAAAGAACAAAATAAGTTGTATGAAGATTAACTATTAATAACATATGTGATTTAGACAAGAATGTTTGCAAATCAATCTAATATTCCAAAGATGATAATGTTTTTTCAAAACATCTCTTTAAAAGCTAGAAAACATGCATATATGAAAATACAAAGAGTTGAACATGCATGGATTTCATTTGGAATGGAAACCAAATCTTAACTTGAAAGATATACCTTTGTCTCAAGCATTTTTTATTTCCCTTGACCCTCTAGCCTTATCAACTTCTTTCCCTTTCTTAGGCTTCAAAATCGTTCCAAAAGTTCACCCAACTAGCCTCTCAAAAGAAGGGAATGGAATGGATTTTAAAGCAAAAAATAGTCCAACGGCTAGTTGGCCCGGTCGACCCCATAACTTTTAAAAGCTTTTTCAAATCAATTTGATCAAAATCATGCATTTAATCATAAAATTTCATTTTAAATTCAAAATGCATATTCAACAAACAAGACTTAACCAAGTGAATCTAAAGCCTAAAGAGATACGAAGAGAGTATAAAGAACTAGATACAAGACCAACTAAACATATGACTATATGAAAGGATTGGTTCTATCTATCTAAGAAGCCTTAGTAATCTTCTAAAGGTCTAACCTTAGGTATCCATCTAAGGCCTTGGGCTTTGGAGACTATTTTAGAATTTCCACCAACTAGAGGAGATAAAGATTGAATTCTTTTAGACTTAACATCAAATCTTTGAGGTTTGACTATTTTAGATTGATGATTAGTCTTTGGAAGTTGGTGTTTCATTTTCTTTTTATTCTTCTCATTTCTTTTAGCTTTTCCTCCCTCCTTTTGTCTTTTGAATTTTAATTTTAACTTTTCAACCTTTTTCAAGAATTCTTTCATTTCTAAGGTTAAAGGAGGAAAAGAGAGAAGTTTCTTTTTGATAGATTTATTTTGATTTTTAGTCTTTTTAAAATCTATCTTGGATGACTCTTTTTGAAATGTTTTAACTTGTTTGAACTTCTTAGAGTCTTCCTTGGAATTCAAAGTCTTACCCTCATAGAATTAGATTTAATTTTCTTAGGTTCAAAGATGGGTTTAGACATATGACTTTTCCTTAATTTGCCCTCAAATTTGAAATGTCCTTCTTTACCACAATAATGACATTTAGTTTTGGACATAGGAGAAATAGTACTAGAGAAAGAGGACTTACTTTTCACAAAAGTATTGGTGAATTTAGGGTCATGTGAAGTATACTTATCAAAACCAAGACCCGTCCTATCTCCATGAGATTTACCCGATTTAAATAACTTTTCAAATCACTCTTCACCTTGGGTAAACTTGCACTCATACTTTTGTTTGTAACCTTCAAGTTGAGTGGCTTTGTTTATAAGGATTGAATTTTCATTTTTGACTTTTAATAAATCATTTTCAATTTCCTTATAGTTGTTTAGTTCTTCATTGGCAAGTTTTAATTCAAATTTTAGTTCATTAACAACTTTAGATCCAAGTTCTAAGTTTTTTACAATACTTTGAGCATTAGACAAGTTTTCCTTGGAAATTGTCACCTTGGATTCTAAATTGATAATGTCTTTGTCTTGCCTTTGTAGTTGATCTTTTAGATTTAAATTTTCTTTATTAAGCTCATGATAACTTATCTTAATCTCATTTAGTTCATCTTTGATATTAGATATAGGTTATGTAAAGAGATCATAAACTTAGAGTCTAAACATTGTATGATTTCTTCTTTCTCTCTAAGTTCATCTTTGGAAGAAACTAATTCTTTGTTTAGCCTTTTTGTTTCTTCTCTTAATTTTTTGTTTTTCTTATGAAGCTCTATAGATAAGGTATATAATTCTTCATAGGCTTGTTGAAGATCATCTTCATCATATTCTTCTTCTCTTAAGTCACATTGAGATTCATTTATTTGAAGGTTTGAATCTCCAATAGATGGAAGAAATAGAGGTCTAGAAGAATCTACACAAAAGTCTAAACAATCTAACTTAGTGGAATCCATGTTAATAGTATTCATTCAAATACAAATCTAGGGTTATAAACTCAAGGTTTTTACACCTAATCAAGAGTTTCAAAAACACTTGATCATAAAAGATAGAGCACGAGGCTCTAATACCAATTGAAAGCCCTGGGATCCTAACCCTATAGGGGGGGGGGGGGTGACTAGGGTGAGCTATAATTATGACCAATTTTAATTTCTATAAAATAAACTAGTCACAAGTGATGATTTACCAAACAAGATGCGAAAGCTAATAAAACAGTCACCACAAGCAAACACCACTACACAAAGATTTATAGTGGTTCGGCCTCAATGCCTACATCCACTACCGGCTTGTGATCCAATCACCCCACCGGATTTCCACTATCTATGCTTTTTAATAGGCAAAGCAATAACCTTTACAAGATGCTTTTCCAAGGCTAAGCAATAACCTTTACAATGTTGTTTTTCTAGGCTAAACAACAACCTTTACAAGATGCTTTTCCAAGGCTAAGCAATAGCCTTTACAATGTTCTTTTCTTAGGCTAAGCAATAACCTTTACAAAAGAAAGTTTTCTCTAAGAAGATGTCTATACAAAAACACTCTAAGAGATACAATTTAAGCTCAATGAAGTTGCCACTTAAATAGGCTAATATGAAAGTTTAATTCAATGTACAAACATACACATCAATTAGCTAAAGTGTGTGCACAAAGTGTATGAATGTTTACTTCAATCAAATTCTAAAATGAAGCTCTTTAAATGAATGCTTGATGCATTTTAAAATCTAAGCTCAGAAAAATAATGATTGAAGTTATATGCTAATCACATGCAAGATTCAAGCAACTTGAAAGAAAGAACAAAACAAGTTGTATGAAGATTAACTATTAATAACACATGTGATTTAGACAAGAATGTTTGCAAATCAATCTAATATTCCAAAGATGATAATGTTTTTGCAAAACATCTCTTTAAAAGCTAGAAAACATGCATATATGAAAATACAAAGAGTTGAACATGCATGGATTTCATTTGGAATGGAAACCAAATCTTAACTTGAAAGATATACCTTTGTCTCAAGCATTTTTTTATTTCCATTGACCCTCTAGCCTTATCAACTTCTTCCCCTTTCTTAGGCTTCAAAATCGTTCCAAAAGTTCACCCTGTAAGTCCTGGGACCCGAACCCTAGAGGGGGGGGGGGGTGAATAGGGTGAGCTCCAATTATGACCAATTAAGACAAATTTTAACTTCTTTAAATTAAACTAGTCACAAGTGGTGATTACAAATAAAATGCGGAAGCTTAATAACAACAATCACCACAAAGCAAGCACCATCACACAAGGATTTATAGTGGTTCGGCCTCAATGCCTACATCCACTACCGGCTTGTGATCCAACACCCCACCGGATTTCCACTATTTATGCTTTTCAATAGGCTAAGCAATAACCTTTACAATATGCTTTTCAAGGCTAAGTAATAACCTTTACAATGATGTTTTTCAAGGCTTAACATCAACCTATACATTATGCTTTTATAGGCTAAGCAATAATCTCTTCAACCAAATGGTTGGCTATCTCTCTAAGTAGTGTCTAATATACACTTGATGGAGATACAAATTTAGCTCATTACATTTGCCTCTAAAATAGGCGGATATGAAAATGAAAATCTAATACACACACACACACTATGAATGCAAAGATGAAAGTACATGATGTGTGTGTGATGTCCTCAATCATTTTGAAAAAGAAAGCTCATAAATGTATGCCTAAGGCTTTTGAAAGTTTTAGCTCATAAAAACATTTATGACTGAGGAAAGAATGCAAGTCACATGTTAAAAGTAACAACTTGTTAATGATGTCAAAGATTCACAAGTTGTATGAAATTAATTAGCTCTAAACATGTGATGCATAGGGATGTCAATCAAATCAACAATGTAGCTCATAAAACATAAAAATAGATTTGATTGAAATAAGGGGACAAATCATATGTAATTATAAATACAACTTGAATATGATATACCAATCAATGCAAAACAAGTTGTGAAACTTTAAAACAAAAAACATATGATTTGTAAAGTTTGTTGAATCCAAAACATAAGATACATTTGAAAGAGATTTTCTTATGATGAAAAACAACAACCAAAGATTCAATCAAGTATATGAATCATGTTACATGTAATTTCAAAGATTCTTTCATTAACATGATCTACTTAGATTTACCAAATAAAGTGCTACTTGGATTGAATCAAATTGTGATGCATCCAAAACAATAGATCAATTCAAAACATAAAATATGTGAAGGACACAACAAATCATAGTTTAACATGCTACTAAAGATTTACCAAAGATAAAACAAAGACATGAAAACATATGATTTGTAAAGATGTTGAATCCAAAACATAAGTTAGTTTTGAAAGTGATTTTCTTATGTTGAAAAACAACAACCATAGATTCAACCAAGTATAGGAATCATGTTACATATAATTTCAAAGATTCTTCCATTAACATGATCTACTTAGATTTACCAAAGATAAAGTACTACTTGGATTGAATCAAATGGTGTTGTATCCAAAACAATAAATCAACTCAAAACATAAAACATGTTAAGGACACAACACTTCATACATAGTTTATCATGCTACACAAGATTTACCAAAAGTAAAACAAAGCAAGAAAACATATGATTAAGGAAAGTAGAGCCTACTTGGTGATTTAACTTCATTAATCCAAGCTTTAGCTTTCCTAATGATCCCCTTCATCCCTTAGTTCATTTCCCTTTAGTTTGCCTCAAAACCCCTCAAGGAGGGCCTTAAAATTCCCAACATTTGGCAAAGGAAAGAACTCATTTTTATAGAGAAAAATGCCCAACGGCTAGTCCCGGGTCGACCTGCTACACACAACGGCACAATTTCTGACCGTTGGAGCTTCAGGAACCAGTCAACCTGCGGTGTGGCAGGTCGACCCGGGTCCCTGGGGGGGTCGACCTGCCACACTGCAGGTTGACCCCCTGGGACCAAAAATTCCCAAATTTGCATATTTCAAAGTCTTTTCAAGTGGGAATTTTTGGGCCATTAAATCAAGCTTGGAAACATGTTTTAAATCATTCTAAGGGGTTTAAAAACATGAAACATAAAGAGCCTAAAAAGATTCAAAAGTTTAAAACCAAAGGCTTGCTTGATTTCTAAAAACTCTTTTCTAAAACAAATGCATCCAAGATTAAAAACAAAACATGTATAAATCAAAACTTTAACAATTCTTAAAAACAATGCATGTATAAAACAAGATTTCAAGTTTATCTAAATCAATGCATATGTGTAAATCAAATGATGCTAGAATGAAAATGCATCCATCAAATTGCAATCTACAAAATCCCTAACACACCCAACAAGCCTCTCAAAAGAAGGGAATGCAATTGACTTTAAACCAAAAAATAGTCCAACGACTAGTTGCCCCGGTCGACCCCAGACCCCCGGGTCCACCTGGCCCAACGGTCATATTGGCCCAACGGCTAGTTACCCGGTCGACCTGGGCCTGGCTCGATCGACCGGGTACACTAGTTGTTTTCCCAGCATTCAGTTGGGCCGGTCGACCGGGCACAGGGGTTGGTCGACCGACCAAACTGGCCTGGGATGAGTTCCTGAAGGATTTTCAAAATTCCAAAGATGACACTTGGAACTCAAGGTCAGTTTGAGTAAGCATAATAAAATGATTCTAAAAATGGAGAATGTATGCAAATCACAAACCTAAAATCTTAATTTGATTTTCCAAAATAATGCATGAAGAATTAGGTTTTTGAAAGAGTATATGGATTCTAATAACATGCATGAAGAAATCATTTGAAAAACATATGTAAATGCAAGTTAGAATCTCAGAATCCAAAGTTAAAACTAAGAGCATGAGTGTGTGATCATTTGACAGTGAAGGTGAATGTGCATCCATCAAAATTGCAACAAACAAGAACCTAACAACAAGATCTGATGCTTGAAGCAGCAATGCCTTTTTGTGGTAGGATGTGGCTTAATGCGGCTTCTTGATGTTGAAGAGGCAAAGTGACATTTTTGGTGTCAACAAATGCCCCCCGAGGGATAACGACGAGTAGCTTTTGGAGTCGGTGTGCCTCGATGAGAAAACTTGAAGGAGAGCTTTCGACTTGACCAAGAGCCTTTGAGCATTTTTTTAATAGCCTTTTGAGTTTCCAAGGGGATTTTATCGTAGTGAGAGGGATCACGTACCATCTCAAGGCAAAGTTTTGAAAATGACATGAGGAAGTTGGGTTTGGGTTTTGGATTTTTGGTTTTCCTTTTGACCTGGTGAACCTAAGGGCTTTATGTGGCGCACCAGGCGACCAAGAAGGATTTTTTTGGTTTTTGACCTTGTGACCTAACAAGCTTTATGTGGCAGGTTAGAGGGTCAGGGTTTTATTTTTTGGATTTTGACCTAGTGACCCAACAAGCTGTATGTGGCAAGCTGGGGGGTCAGATTTTGGTTTTGACCTTGTGACCTAACAAGCTGTATGTGGCGAGCCAGGGGGTCAGGGATTTTTTGGTTTTGGCCTTGTGACCTAACAAGCTGTATGTGGCAAGTTAGGGGACCAGAGTGTGGTTTTTTGTGGGTTGTCAATTTCAAGATTTTGGCTTAATTTGGTTCATGAGGTTGGATGGTTTGGTTTTTTGAAAACTCATGAGGCTTTCTTTTTTTTTTTTTTTTTTTTTGAATGGTTCAATTGACTCAAAATAGGCATGAAACCATTTTGTATGCTCTTGGTAAGAAATTTTTTTTTTTTGAAAGGAAACCCCTTTTAGTGCCTAGGTGGTCAAACTTGACTCATGTGGGCTAGCCCATGGGACCTTAAGCTTTTGAAGATGGCTTAGATCTCACTTGGTGTCATTTTGTAAAGAATATCTAAAAATATCTCATTTGAATAGAGAATATTTAAAAATATTCTTACTTGGAGAGAATTTATCAAGTTTCCTTTCTTTTGGGAGAGATTTTCTGAAAGTATCTCTCTTTGGGAGAGAATATCTCTCATTCCCCTTTTTTTGGAGAAAATTTCTCAAAGAATCTCCTCTTTGGGAGAGAATATCTCAAATTTCCTTTCTTTTGGGAAGGTTACTAATTTTTAGCACTTACCTCCTTTCTTTTCTCCTTGTTTCCTCTTTTGGTTTGCTCTCTTCTATAAAAGTAAGATGAGATTAGATCTTTGCTTCTTTGCTTTCTTTCTTTGCAAGAGTCTTCAAGAGTGCTCCAAGATCAAGAATTCTCCTTCTTCTTTAAAGATCTTCAAGTTTTTCTTCTTCTTCTCCATCAATGGCTTCAAGTAAGTTTTCTTCACAAGAAATTTTCCATTATAGAAGTAGAATGCCTTTTCTTTTCTTTCTCCTTCTTTTTTTCTTCTTTTCTCTTTTTTTTTTCCACGTGTTCTCTTTTTCTTTTCTTTTTTTCACGTGCTGTTTTTTTTTTTTGCTGACTTTTTTTTCCTTTTTCCTTGGCTGTACGAACTGGTCTGTACGGACCTGGCCGTATTGCCACGTGGTAGTGGGCCACGGCCTGCTGCCCAAAATTTTTTTTTTTTAAACTTCTCTGTTTTTTTTTTTGGCTCACCATGATAATGAGTTTATGCATTTCAAGATGTTCATGCATGTTTTTTTTTTCTCTTTTTTTTTTTTGATGCATCAAGATAAAATGCTAGAATCTCTAGGTCAAGTCAACATGAATTTTGACTTTGACAAAGTTTGATTGGTTTTGACCAAATTGGGTTGGAATTGGTCAAACTTTTGTCAAGGGTTTCATAGCATCTAATGCATGATGATTTTTTTGATGCATGCTTTTTAGTAAATTAATTGGGAGCATGATAATGCATACCTGGAAATCTTTTGCAAGTTTTGGGATTTGGAGCTTGCAGCAATGTTGAGCCCTTTCCTGATCTTGCTGGATTTTTGAGGAGCTTCGCAAGTTTCGAAGTCTGGAGCTCACAGCAATGTTGAGCCCTTCTTCAAGCATTGTGGAGATTTGATGAGATTGGTTTGATCTCGCAGCGATGTTGAGGCTTCATTGAGCTCGCAGCGATGTTGAGCTCTTCTTCAAGCTTCCTATCTTTTTCGGGATGTTTCCCTTTTCTTCGAAATTGTCCCGGAATCATGCCAAAATTTCGCTAGAATTTTTTTAGCAAAATTCTGTCACTTTGATGATTGATTTTTTTTTCTTTTCCATCCTTTGCAGGTAGTTCCTCCAGAACGAACAAGGGCAAAGAGCCTGCTACTGATGCGCCTCGTCGGTCTACCAGGTCTCCTAATGTGGTCGTACAGCAGGCCTGGGAGAAGGTTCAGTTTGTGGAGAGAAACTTGGAAGAGTGTGACTCCCTCAACCGTGATGAGATGAGACAGCGATTGATCGCTCTCAAGGATGAGGAGTTTTACAGAATTATGGTAAGCAATCGTCCTTGGGTCATCGACAATTAGAGCGTTGTGCCCAAGCCTACCTTCTTCTTTGGTCATGCAGTCCCTGATGACTTGACCTACCAAAGGAGATGCTTTCAGTTCTCTTACACAACTGATGGTGAGGAGAGAACTATTTCTACCCGGTCGACCTTTGATCGGACTATCTTGATTATGAGTCTTTCTCCCACATGTCCCAAGAGGGAGGATCCTCCAAGCTGGGTGAAGAGGACCAATGTGATAAAGAAAGGGGTTTTTGTTGGCGGGCCTTCCGGATATACGGAGAAGTCGCCTGTCCGTATGGACATGTTGATGCCCTCCAGTGGCTACCAAGGTTCTGACCATCCGGCGGTCAATTTGAGACCGGTTGGCCGTGTCATTTTTCTGGGTGATGGCAGCAGTTGGGTGAAGCCTTTTCGACTTCGTGGTCGTTTCCGTGCTGATTCGAGCTGGGAATCATGGACTGATCACACCCTGCAGGTTGGTGGTGCCATTTTGAGGGAGGCCGAGATCTTCGATGAGGTTCGCGCTTTTTGGAAGACCGTGATTTTCTCCGATGAGGCCTTTATGGCCATGCTAGAGTCATTCCTTCCACAAACCAACACCTTCATTGTAACGAATGGTGAGATTGGTTTTACCTTGAAGGAATTAAGCGTCATCACCGGGCTGCCTATCATTGGCAAACTCTATGAGGAGTTTATGCTTATTGACAGCGTTCTTGAGGAGCAGTCTGAGGAGTTCAGGCTCCTGTACTTTCAGCTTATCGCCTTCTATGATTTTTTGAAAGAGAATGAGGGTTCGAAAGTCCGGTGCAACAGTTGGAAGAATGGTAGCTCCAACTTCTTTGACGGTGGAGAGTCTACTGATGGTATAGCCCAAGATGCTAGGGCCAAGAACCCAGGTTCGAAGAAGATCTCCGTTATGCGAGATGACTTGAAGAAGTTCTTCAAGAGTACAAACGCCATTTGTCCTGACATTGTACTGCAAAGAGATCTCGTTGTTTACCTCACTTATTGGTTGGGTGAGGCTGTTTTTGCTGAAAGAGATGGAACACACATCAAGCCGCATTGTGTTTTTCCGGCTTGTCAGATGGCGTTCGGAGAGCGGTTGGCTTTGGTGCCAGCTCTTTACTCCTACTTGTGTACCAAACTGCAGGATGCTGCTTTCTTGGTTCGGCTTGGGCTCCCTATTAACAGGGTATTTTCAGCCCATATTTTCTATTCGTGGTATGTTTACCACTGTCCCGGCTTCCATCGCTTAGGAGTTACGCAGGATGATGACCCTTTCATGATTCGGTTGGCTAGAGGGGCAGCCGTTTTCGAGTCTCTTTTGTTTGCCCATTTGAGGATCCGACGGTTTAAGGACGTCGAGATCGGGCAATCTTCAGTGAAGCTTTCTCCCGGTTTGCGGAAGAAGGCTTTTGACTTTGGAGCCTCCCGTGATTCCACCAGGGCAGGGTCGGAAAGACATTATTCCTTGACCAACGCAGAAAAGGGATGGCTTTTTAACATACGTGTTGGTACGATGGTGTACCGGAGACATCTTTTCGTTGATATCTAGCCGTATGTTCCCTCGCGTTTCGCGCTGCAGTTGGGCTTCTCTCAAGGCATTTTTGGAGCGCCTTCGAGCATGGTGAAGCGCTTTGGAGGTTTACAGGATGGAAGGAATGCATGGGCCTTTTACAGTGCGGAGGACACCACCGCCATGATTTCCTATCCTGAGTTGCCCACCTTCCGGACTGCTGGCTTCATGAAATGGTTCGTGGAAAGCTTTTCTGTGTACCGGGGGCTTTCCAAGAAGGAGCTTGATGTCAAGCAATCTCCTGGGAAAGGTCTTGGCAGATCGGATGGAGTCCATCGAGAGGAAGTTCTGACTTTCCTTTCCGGAGAGAAGCACAAGATCGGCTTTCTCAATGAGCAGGACATCATCAGACCAGGAGCTACACAAGAGATACCTGGTGAGGTCTTAGAACAGCTCGAGGAGGAGGAAGTCGAGATCGATGCTTGGAAGCAAGCGGAATTAACAAAGGCTTCCATGGGGTCTACTGAAAAGAGCAGACCGTCTGGCGAGGAATCAAGCGAAGCTCCTGACTTTGACAGTGGGGCGAGTACTTCAAGTAAACCATCCCATAGGAGCAAGAGGAAGAGAGGACAACGCCATAATAAGAGACGGCATGATGACTCTCCAGAAGTCCCTCTCGCCACCATTGAAGAGATGTTAGGGGATGCTGATGAGCCTCCGGGAAAGAGGAGCCGAGAGGAAGACACCGTTGATGAAGGTATGATTCCTCTTCTTTCTCCTTCCGTTTCTTTTCTTTGAGATTTTCTTGTTTTGATTTGCCTTTTCTCCCCCCCCCCCTTTTTTTTAGTGGAAGATGAGGACTTGGAGATGCCTGAGGTTTTGACTGATGAGGCAGTGACGGATCCAGCTTCAGGGTCTGAAGAAGAACCGAGGGACTTTGGAGTGATTCCAGAATCTTCACCTGGTATGACATCTTTGTATTTTCCTTCTTTTGTCTGTGCTGTCATCTGCTAACATGTTGCTTGTTTTCTTGTCAGCTGACTTGCCACAGGATTCCGACGATTTCGAGCCATCCATGGACGTGACCTTTGACGACGTTTCAGATGAACTCATGGAGGCAGAAAGTATCCCGCCGATCTTCGAAGAAGGTATTTGTAGCAATAACCCTGATGATAATGATTTTTTCAACAAGATCATATTCATACCTCTTTTTTTTGTTTTGCTGGCAGATTTTGGGGTAGTAGAAGAAGTTCCTCCGTCTTTCTCAGTGCCAGAGCAGGGGATGCCTGCAGTTGAACCAGAAGCAGAGACTTCTTCTTCTAGTTTTAATGCAGCAGAGATGAAATTGTCTGAGCAGATTCCTTCGCCAGTGTTTCCGATTAGAAAGAGCTTAATGATGAATCCTCCAGCAGGACATGACACGGGCAGTTGACCAATGGAGAAAGGCGAGCCTTCGTTCGGGCCATCTTTTGAGTATGCGAAGATAGTGCTGAAGAGAGTTTTGAGCTCATGGATCGAACTCTTTCTTCTGGCCATTTGGAAGCTGGCTTTTGCATAGTTAAGCATGTACAGGACATCATTGCTGATAGTGAAGAAGTCGGCCTGGACATTGCAAATACGAAGCTTTCGTTGATGAAGTCATAGCTTTAGGGAGCAAGTGGAATGAAACCAAGAGCTTCCCAAGTGGTGACTTATTCAATGAGATGTTTTTGAAGCCTTCTGGCGAGGTCAAGTCTGAGCTGGAGGAAATCTCGCGGACTCGGAAGCAATTCGTTCGGGAGAGGAACGTTACCGAGTTGGCTATCATCGGGCTGACAGAGGATCTCCGCCGTATTGATAGGGAGGTCGTTGAGACCAGGCAGCGTCTTGAGCTATTGGAGGAGCAAGCTACCGCGAAATGGGATGCCATTGTGGAAGCTCGTGCCAGCAAAGGGTCTCTGATTCGCCAAGTCGAGGAGGCTGAGAGCAATCTCCGGAGGAAGACTCAGGAATACAAGCAATGGCAGATTCTTTGGGAAGAGCTTCCTCGTGCTGCAGACGGATCGCGGCTTTCTGCCGCATTCTATGGGAAGATCTTGAAGAAGCTGGCCTGGAAGCTTTAGAGGCTAAGCCCAAGAGTCTGCTTGAGGAGTTGAGCCTTTGGTTGAAGACCATGTGAGACTGAGCTCCTGATTCTTGTAACAAACCCCCTTTTTTCTTCTTTTTTTTGGTACTCGTGTATACACACATATTTTTTGGTATTCTTTTTTTTATAGTGCTTGTGGACATTTTTTTTAGCACTTCTCTTTTTTGCATTCCCTCTTTCACTCAAATTCTTTTGTGATAAATTCAAGCAATAGTTAAATGGGAATGTTTGTTTGGAAATTTGATCAAAAGTTTGTCATTTTGTGAAAAACCTTTTATCAAATGGTTGTTTTGGGGTGAAAGTCGAATTTTGAGATGGCATGGAAGCCAGAATTTTGAGGCGTAAAAGCCAAAATTTGGGATGGCATGAAAGCTGGTTTTTTGTTTGTGGCATGGGAGCCAAAATTTTGAAACGGCATGAAAGCTGATTTTTGAAAAGGCATGAGAGTCGGGTTTTGTTTGTGGCATGGGAGCCAAAATTTTGAGATGACGTGAAAGCCAATTTTGAAATGGCATGAGAGCCGAATTTTGTGGCGTAAGAGCCGAAGTTTGGGATGGCATGGAAGCCGGAATTTGTTTGTGGCATGAGAGCCAAAAAAATTTTTTGTAGCATTGATAGTTGGGATTTGTTTTTTGTTGGCATGAAAGCCGAAATTTGTTTTTTTTTGGCATGAAAGCCGAAATTTGTTTTTTTTTGGCATGAAAGCCGAAATTTGTTTTTGGCATGGAAGCCGACATTTTGTGGCGTTTATAGCCGATTTTGTGGCGTTTATAGCCGATTTTGGCATGAGAGCCGATTTTTTGGCATTTATAGCCGATTTTTGGCATGAGAGCCAGTTTTTTTAAAAACCAGGTTTTGTGGCAATTATTGCCGATTTTTGGCGTGAGAGCCGGGTTTTTGGCATTTATAGCCGATTTTTTTGGCGTTTATAGCCGATTTTTTGTTTTAAAAAATGCAAGTATCGACTAAAAGTCGCCTCCCTGTTGAATGGTCTTGCAAGTATCGATGGAATGTCGCCTCCTTGCTCATTCGGTTGCGAGTATCGATGGAATGTCGCCTCCTCGCAAATTTGGGCGCAAGTATCGACTAAGCGTCGTTTCCTTGCCTTTTTTTCTCAAAAAATTTGGTTTTGTGGGTATCGATGGAATGTCGCTTCCCCACAATTTTTGAAATTTGAGGTCCTCTTTTTCTTTGGACCTCGGTTTTTGTTTGAATTTTGGGTTTGTGGATATCAACTGGAATGTTGTATCTCCACGATTTTTGAAATTTTGCAAGCATCGACAAAGTGTCGCTTCCTTGTGATTTGGATGTATTGAATGGGGTTCAAATCCTTCCAATTTTTGGATTTTGCGAGTATCGACTGAGCGTCGCTTCCCCGTGGTTTCTAAAAACCTTTTTTTTTTTTTTTTTAAAGACACGAGGGCCGTAAATTTTGACTTAAAACTCCTTTTTTTTGTTGTAAAAGTCAGGGTGGACCAGGGTGAAAATTCCTAAGTCCTGATTTTGTTTCAAACCATGAATTTTAGGTTCAAGGGTTGAAAATTTGGTCAAGTCGGGGAAGAGGCCCTAAACTTGGATTTTTGGATTTTTTTTTGAACAATGAAACTATGAAAGTAAGCATTGTTTTGAAATTTTAGAAATCTCAACATAAGGATGAAATAATCTAAAAGAGGCGGGTTTGACGAGCGAGTACTTGAGAATAGGCTTTGGCCGTGCAGGCATTGCTCTAACCCAGTGGCATAAGTCTTCAAAGGTAGTACTGCTTCAAGAATTTGCCGTTGATGGGCATCATACATTTGTCGCCCTCCATGTTCAGAAGTGCGTATGAGCCATTGGAGAAGACTTTGTCAATGACGAAAGGCCCCTCCCATTTTGGTTCGAGTTTGCCTTTGGATTTGTGGGCAAAAACCATTGGCCTTTTTACTGCAAGAACCAAGTCACCTTTTTTGTAGGCGCGTTGCCGGACCCTTTTGTCGAAAGATCCTGCCATGCGTGCTTGGTACAGCTTAATGCTTTGTAAGGCTTCAAGCCGTCTTTCGTCGAGATTGTCCAGTTCTTGAAGCCTCAATTTGACATTGCTTTTTTGTGTCATGTCATTTTGTAAAGATACCCTTAAGGAAGGAATTTGTACTTCCAAAAGGACAACAGCTTCGCATCCATAGACCAAAGAGAATGGTGTGCTATGGGTTGGTCCTCGAACGGTGGCTCGATAAGCCCACAAAGCTTCAGGTAGTTTGTCTCCCTAGTCTCTTTTGTGGCTATAGACCATTTTCTTGAGAATTTTGCAAAGTGTCTTGTTGAAGGCTTCTGCTAGTCCGTTTGCTGCTGGATTGTACGGAGTCGAAGGACAACTTTGATTTTATACTTGTCGCAAAACTTATAGAATTAATGATCCTAGAATTGTGGTCCATTATCATGAACGAATCTTTTAGGCATGCCGAAGCGACAAATAATGTTGATGCGCAAGAATTGAAGGACTGATGAGGTCTCCATTTCACTGAGCGCAAATGCTTCTGACCACTTGGAGAAATAATCTGTAGCGGCGAAGATGAAGCGATGGCCTTTGCTTGACGGGGGAGAGATAGGACCTATGATGTCCATACCCCAAGCTTCGAACGACCATGAGATTGCTGTGGGGTGTAGCCATTCTGGAGGCATATGAACATAGTCTCCATGAACTTGGCATTGGCGGCAGCGTTTAGCAAATTGCATTGCGTCAGCTACCATGGTAGTCCAATAATATCCTAGCCTTTTTATCTGATCGTAGAGTTTGGGACCAGCCTGATGAGCTCCACAAAGACCAGCATGAACTTCTTTGAGGGTTTCCTCAGCCTCTTGTTGTGACAAACAACATAGAAGTACTCCGTCGAAGGATTTTCTATAAAGCATTTTTGAAGGTATATCCAAATGAAAGTTTGGGGCTCGTCTTTGAACGCTTACCCGTTCTTTTGGATCTCC
This sequence comes from Cinnamomum chago, assembly GCA_038049695.1. Classification (NCBI taxonomy): domain Eukaryota; kingdom Viridiplantae; phylum Streptophyta; class Magnoliopsida; order Laurales; family Lauraceae; genus Cinnamomum; species Cinnamomum chago. Next base: position 30,945,428 of record CP142462.1, on the reverse strand, counting down.
AGGGAGGATTTCGAACATGGTGTAATCAATGAACGGATCTCTCTAGTCGCCGATCGGAGGTTTAAGGATAGAGATCCGACTTCCGGCCAATTGGTGGCATTTAGTAACTGCTTGGTGTGTGTTAAGAGGAGGGAGAATCCTTCTCTGACACACTGTAATTTGCATGTTCTCCCCTTCCTGGATCGACATGGATGCGGCAAGTCCGGCTAGGGCATCTGCATGGATGTTCTCACCTCTGAGGATATGGGTGATGTGACAGATGTCGAATCTTTGGCGAAGTGATTGTGCCTTGTTGTAGTAAGGCAACAGATCAGGCTTCCTGAGTTCAAATTTCTGATTCATCTAGTTGACGATCAGTTGAGAGTCCCCAAAGACTTCCAGCATGGTGATGCCGGATTCGAGGGCTAGTTCCAATCCTACAATTAGGGCTTGGTACTCAACTGCATTGTTTGAGCATGGTTCTAGTAGCGAGAAAGCATGTGGAATCATGTGCTTGTTGGGGCTAACAAAGAGGATGCCAACTCCCGAGATCAGCTTTCTTTTTTCATTTGTCCTGGTTGCACCATCAAAGTACATGTTCCAGGAAGCATTTGGTGAGAAGGTCTCTACGTTGTAGACAGGTTCGTCTGGGAGATCATCTCTGAGAGGGGAATCTTTAGGCAATGAATGCTCTGCAAGGAAATCTGCTAGAGCTTGGCTTTTGATTGCCTTTTGTGGTAATACCTGATATCAAATTGTGATAGGAGGATGGACCATTTTGCCAGTCGGGCATTGACAGAACCCGCTTTTGTGACAAGGACATTTAAGAGGTTGATTATTGAAATCAGGTATACCGTATTGGACAGCAGATAGTGATGCAACTTTTGTATTGCGAACATCACTGCAAGGCATTCTTTCTCGACTGGAGAATAGCGATGCTCCGCACCTACCAGCATACGGTTGAGGTAGTATAGAGCAGCTTCTTTTCCTTCGTCATTCTCTTGTGCAAGCAGAGCGCCCAGAGAGTGGTCGAGAGCTCTTTTGTATAAGATGAATGGTTTTCCAGTGGTAGGGGCAACCAGCACTGGAGGTTTAGTTAGGTATGTCTTGATATCTTGAAATGCTGCTTCACATTCAGCATCCCAAACAAAGTTCACACCTTTCTTCATTAGGCGGGAAAAGAGACGACATTTCCCTGACAGATTGGAGATGAACCGTCTGGATGTATTCCAATCTTCCTTGAAACCCTTTTAGTTCTCTTAAGGTTCTTGGAGAAGGCATTTCTAGAATAGCCTTGACTTTGATAGGGTCAAGTTCTATTCCAACTTTCCGGACTATGAATCCGAGAAACTTACCCGATGAGACGCCGAAGAAGCAATTCAGGGGATTCATTCGCAGTTTGTGTTTGCGAAGTCGGAGGAAGACTTCCCGAAGGTCTTTAGGTGGTCTTCTTTTCTTCTGCTTTTGGCGGCGACGTCATGAACGTAACATTCAACCGTCTTGTGCTGCATGTCTTGGAATATTTTCATCATAGCCCTCTGATATATGGCACCGGCATTTTTCAGACCAAATGGCATGACAATGTAGCAATACACGCCAAATGGGGTCTGAAATGATGTGTGTTTTTCATCTTCATGATGCATCTTTATCTGATTATAACCAGAGAATCCATCCATGAATTCGCTCAAACCAACAGGTGTTGTCAATCATCACCTCCGGTATGGGGAGCGGGAATTCATCTTTGGGGCAAGCGCCATTTAGGTCTCTATAATCAATACAGACCCCGATCTGCCCATTTTTCTTTGTCACGGGGACGATGTTGGCCAACCATTCAGGATGTTGTTCCTCACGAATGAAGCCGCCGCTTTTGAGTTTCTGAGCTTCCTGTTCAATTTTGTCCATCACGTCTGGACGGAATCTCCATTGGCCTTGTTTGACATGCTTGATATCTTTTTGGAGATTGAGTTTGTGAACTGCTATCTTGGGGTCTAAGCTAGGCATTTCAGCATAAGATCATGCAAAACAATCAACAAACTCACAAAGAAAAGAGATATACTCGGGTAACTCATCATCCTTTATATTCTTGCTTATGAATTCATGACGTGGGTTATCTGGTGTTCCCAAGTCTATCTTTTGAACATGATCTTCTGTTGGAAGGTTCAAAGGTGGTTCCTCCACAATGTTTTCGGAGGCTTCTAACTCAACGAAACCTTTTGGATTTTCAAGGGCATTTTCAGGCCAAGGCTTTGTTTCTGGCCATGGGTCTTCAGGATCAGTGATCTTCTCAAGGCTTGCTATGAGGTGATCTCAATCGCCTGTTGAAACTGGGTCGAAGTAGGGTACTTATTTTGGAGATGACAGCTCTTTGGGACAGAACGCCACATGTCTTTATCACCGGACAATTCCTCTTCGTTATCAGAGAAATCGTACCAATTGGTAGAGCTTCCTGGATCCATGACGGGTGGCTCTTCAAAGAGATATTCAGGGAGATCGATGTCTTCAAGGACATGAGATGTTGAGGCTTGGTCGGCAAATCGACTCCTCAGCATTTGTGTCAACTGTCTCATGGGAGCGCCAGGATCATACCCCAATCCATGTGAAGATTTCTCTACATGACCGTAGAGTCTCCAATCTTCCAGTTGACTTTTAGTTAAGGCGAGCTCCAATGGTGTGAGAATACCGCGACCTTGCCCCAGACCGACTGGGTTTTGAGTATCATAACCCATTTTCTTCATAATAGCTTGTGCCATAGGACTATATAGAAATAGTTGAGGCATACCTTCGTTTTGGAAAGGTTCAAGCATGGAATTTAATGAAGAAGCTTTTGATCTCCAAAAGGAGATTGACTTCTCTTCTGTTGAGGTTGCTAGAACAACGAAAGAAGCATAAGTGGGATCTTCTACGTCAACAAGCATCTCTATTGGAGGTAGAGCATGCTGAACTTGTTGAGTGTCAGCTTGGCATGACGGTGTGTCGTCTTCTGGCTCTGACTCTAAGTCCGTGTCTTGCATGATAGACACGAAGGAGACGATAAACTTGCCCCCGGACTTTTGTTTTGTCTTCTTTGCTTTGGTTGTTATGACCAAAGGCTTTGAAGGTTTTAGAGAGACAACGAAGGGAGATGGATCTCTCTCTTCAAATTTACCAGAAGATTTGTTTTCTTCCGATGATTGCTGAGGAGCCTTGCCTTTGTCTTTCTGGACGTTTTCAGCAAAGGGTGCTACTTCTTCATCCTTTTCTTCTTTTTCATCTTTGTACATTTGAGCATCTGCAAAATGGACTTCTTTGCCTTTGAAGGGCTTTTTGTCTACAAACACTCGATGTATCGAGCCGTCGTTGCCAACGAACTTGATGCATTGATGTAGAGTTGAAGGGACGACACCATTCTCGTGTATCCAAGGGCGTTCAAGAAGAATGTTGTAGCATGAAGGGGTTCTTATTGCATATACAGTGACTTCGGAGATAAGATCACCGATTTGCAACTTGAACCTGATTTTGCCGATAGGCCTTTGAGCGTTCCCATCGTACCCAAAGATGGTTACAGATGTGTGACTCAGCTTGCTAGGTGGGATGCCCAGCTCCTCAAGTGCCGAAGTAGAGATGAGGTTGAGTGCAAAACCCGGGTCGATCTGGACTCTGTGTATCAACATTTCTTTGATGTGTTAGTTTTATGGTCTCAATACCAGTATACGATGAATAAATTGATTAATTTCTTTATTTATCAATATATATTATTGCTTTTCCTTTCATGAGATGAATGGTGTTTTATTACTTGCTTGCACATAACTAATACGAATGACATAATGGTTCATGAGATGAACTGGAGTCCACAAGTATACTAGATGTAATACATGTGTATGGATGAGATCCACATACAGGAGACATTTATTACAAATCTTATACTTAAGTATCTTCACAACCAGTGATGAGATTGGGCATCTCATCTGACAAGGTTGCAGCACTTTGATCACTATGAGATAGTGTGAGTTGTCTCGATCATCGGAATGTAAGATTCTGGATCATGGTGCTGATACATTGGATGTATTGAAGGACCATGAGAAACACCTTATATACACTGTCTTTACGTTAAGGTCTGCTCTCATAATTCCCTAGCAATAGGCTCATAATCCTGAGACATTAATGAACTCAAGTTTCTATCTATTCATTTGCTTTGAGTCACCAATGAGTGAGGCCAATTGTTGGTCAACACCTCGGTGATTTGGGTACGTGGTAGTAGAGCTGTGGGAACATTCAATGGTCAAGATGGAATCTATCTTTAATATCCCCTTGTGCCAATTAATGGATTTATCATTGGTAAGTGCGCACCCATTCCAATTAAGAGTTAATTGGATCGGTACCAAATGATCATTATAATTGATTGGGGCTCAAGGATAATAAGATATGGATCTAATTTGGTGGACAGGTCCAATTGATCCATGGATATAGATGGAGGGGCCTACTTGTGGTAATGTGGAAGTTTAGGGTCTTCATTGTAATTTATTCCTAAGACTGGAATGCAATTGCATTTATATAGTGGAGTTATTTACAATTAACTGTGGGCCCGGATTGCACATGAGATGTGGTGTCGCGTGTCCCAGTTGGAGCCAGCTTTCTAAGGAATCCTTAGTGGTCCCCACGCTAGCCCAAGATATTAGAAAGATACTAATTATAGTAGAACTCTAAAAGGAAATAGAAAGTTACTATTTCTATTTGAAGTGAGACTTCTAATAGTGGTAATAGTAAGTTACTAATTATTAATGGAAGTATGACTTCGATTTTAATTAGGAAAAGAGGAAGTTACTAATCATATTTGAAGTAAGACTTCTAATAGTGGTAATAGTAAGTTACTAATTATTAATGGAAGTAGGACTTCTATTTTAATTAGTAAAAGAGGAAGTTACTAATCATATTTGAAGTAAGACTTCTAATTGTGATTTAGTAAGCAACTAATTATAGTGGAAGTAAGACTTCTATTTCAATTAGTAAGAGGAGGTAGCTTCAATGCTATAAAAGGAGAAAAGGAGAGCCCTTGGACGTCCCTTATGTTTATCCCACCTAGGGATTCACGCACAAATCACTCTTCCTCTCTTTGTACAAGTTGTTGCACATCACTTCCCCCTTCTAGTTTCCTCTAGGGTTTTTCTCTTGGAGATTTCACCATCTTCTTGAGAAAAGAGAATCTGATACGGGTCATAGCGTGGAAGATCAAAAGGTATTGGAGATTCTAATTTGATTAGTGAAGGTGTTCATCATCAAAGAAAGAATTCAACTTCTCCATTAGAGCACTACAAAGCTCCAAAGGTATAATCTACATCCTTGTATGTTGTAGATTTCGTGGTTGCATGTTTAGATGTTATTTTCTATCTTCTAGATAGGTTATGTTGCTGTACATGGTTTATGAGTTTGAGGGATTACATCCTGGATTGGGTTTATTGCCTTCTAGATAATTGATCCCTGCATCAAGTGGGTGAAAAGTTTTTGAAACTTGTCTTGAAGGCCCACCTATATTACAACAATTGGTATCAGAGCCATACCTCATCTCTAATCATGTTCGATCAACAAGCTTGCTCCAATATTTGCTTGAGATGCGAAGAAGATGAAGCAAGGGCTATGTAAGGATCAGTTATAATTGGGTTTGTTTACTCTATGTAGTAAATCCATGTTTGGATAGTCACAAAAGGGTTTAATTATGATGGAAGGATGGTAGGATGCCATTGAGGGCCTTCAAAAGTGTTTTGGAGGTGTTTGGACTCGAATTGAAAAAAACCCAATTTTCTGCCTTCGTCAGGCCGGTCGACCTGGCCTCGTGGTCGTTCGACCGGGTGCCTGTAGGGTCGGTCGACCGAGCTCGACCACCGTCGGGGGACACCCCGGACCCCCTCTGCGAAGTGCATGTATTAAAAGGGTGGTTACTTTTGGCATCTTGTTTTTCCATTGTGGTTTGGTAACCTGGTTTTGTGAGATGCTTTGTTGTATGAGATACTAACTTGCAGATGATCATGTCCTCTCCATATGGCCCACAAGTCTTTTGCTTTCTATTTATGGTTAATGGTTTGTTTAAGGCTAAATGTAAAGGGTGTCATGGTTTCCTTGGTTTCCCGTGAAAGGGCAAGGCATGATGAATTTCCCTATAGCCCTTTTATTTCCATGTTTAGATTACCATGTAAGTCTCATAATTGAGGCATAGGAATTTATGTAATTTTTATAAATTTGTAAATTCTGGCGATGTCCGAGACGAAGAAGGAAAGCGATGTTGGACTCCTAATCAAAGAGTTTGAAGATTACCAAAAGAGTTTTGGAGTTGCCCAAAGAGTTTGAGGAATTCCAAAGTTTTGGAAAGTCTAAGAAGTCTATTCCGCTAGGGCCATGTGGAGGAGATGATTAGTTTCTATTTTTTAACACTTTCTATTTATGGATGAATGCTTAATTCAGAATGTTTCCAAATCTTATCCAAACATAGCAAGTTCCTAAAATTGGTCAAATCAAATTAATTTTTGGAAAGAATTCTAATTAGTCTTGATGACCCATGAGATGGACACATTGGTAACACTAATTTAGAAACTGGACTTTCCTTAAAATAACTTGACTTGGAACCAATCTTAGATCATATCATGAGATGATTTGATGTTCATATGTATACATGTGGGCCCTAATACCTTACAAAGAAATCCTCAATTCTAAAATATTAAGTGAGAGCGGGGCATTTATTTTTAGAAATCCCCATGGTTTTCCACCATAGGTCCATTGTAAGGAAAGTATTAGCCTCGCGCCATCTTGAGAATGGCCGTTCCCCACGAAGGGCTTTTACTTGTCTGGCTACTAGATATGGATCTCCTATGGATAGTGTTGGTGAGACGGGGCGGGGGCCCACTCCCCAAGGAGGAGCTGCTCGCAACGGTTGTCATGCAATGCTAGTTGGTGGGTCACACTTAACTAAAATAATGATGTAGTATCCCCAAGGATTTGCCTCATGTATTTTAGAAACCGAAGCTAATCGGGAGTCATTCATTATTTGGTATGAGATACCTAGATAATAATGAATGAAGGGGATCATGGAAAGTTAGTCTTAATCCTAATTTTGACCAACTTTGATCTGCACCAATCTAGGTGGTATTCGCACTCCCCAAGGAGGCATACCCTGGGGATTGGGATTCCGATGTATTCTGAATTTAGTGGTTATGAGGATTCCATATAAATTTGGTAGAATACTAAACCCTAATGTCATTTAAATTCATTAATTGAATGTTTGGTTATGTGCTACAGTATTTCAAGCATGAATTCAAATACCTTCAATCCACTTGCGACCATCCTCAACCAGAATAAGTTGATGGAATCCAACTTTATAGACTGGAAAAGAACCCTGGATATTATCCTGACAGCTTCAGGATGCAGATATGTCCTTACCATACCCCCCCTACCTGAGCCTGAGCTTCATGCACCTCAGTATGAAAAGGACCTTTATGCCGAATGGACAAAAGACAATGAGGTAGCCAGATGTTTTATACAGGCATCCATGTCTAGTGTTTTACAACACCAACATCAATCCTACAAGTCAGCATACGATATTATATCGAACTTAAAGGAGATGTTTGCGGACCAGGTTAGACCTGTTAGGCAAGCTGCTATGAAGGTGTTGATAAACACTAAGATGACTGAGGGAACCCCAGTACAAAAACATTTGTTGAAAATGAGTCTCTCACTAAATGAGTTAGATGTACTGGGTGCTACGATTGATAAAGAATCGCAGAGCGACATGATCCTTCAATCACTACCGGACTCTTTCAATCATTTCGAGATCAATTATAATTAAATTGGAAATGACTATAGCTGAGCTGTCTCGCCAGCTGGTAGTGACTGAGGAAATCATGAAGAAAGAGAAAAATTCCCTCATGACAGAAAAGTCATTTGCTAGGACCAAGCCGAAAGGCAAAGACCGAGATAACAAGAAGAAATCAGTCATCAAGGGTCCTAAGGTGGAGAATGGTTCTACTTGTAGTATGGCCAAGGCTAAGGGTACGAGAGTAAAAGGAAAGTGTTTCCATTGTGGAAAGACAGGACATTGGAAAAGGAATTGTCCAGAATATCTGTCTAAGAAGAAGACCTCAGGTATGATTGAGTCACTTGTTTCTGAAGTTAGTTTTGCAACTGGTACTTCAGAATCTTGGTGTATGGACTCCAGGGCAATTGACCACATATGTAATTCATTGCAGGGGTTCAGGGAAACCAGGAGGTTCAGTGTTGATGACCCATGAGATGGACACATTGGTAACACTAATTTAGAAACTGGACTTTCCTTAAAATAACTTGACTTGGAACCAATCTTAGATCATATCATGAGATGATTTGATGTTCATATGTATACATGTGGGCCCTAATACCTTACAAAGAAATCCTCAATTCTAAAATATTAAGTGAGAGCGGGGCATTTATTTTTAGAAATCCCCATGGTTTTCCACCATTGGTCCATTGTAAGGAAAGTTTTAGCCTCGCGCCATCTTGAGAATGGCCGTTCCCCACGGAGGGCTTTTACTTGTCTGGCTACTAGATATGGATCTCCTATGGATAGTGTTGGTGAGACGGGGCGGGGGCCCACTCCCCAAGGAGGAGCTGCTCGCAACGGTTGTCATGCAATGCTAGTTGGTGGGTCACACTTAACTAAAATAATGATGTAGTATCCCCAAGGATTTGCCTCATGTATTTTAGAAACCGAAGCTAATCGGGAGTCATTCATTATCTGGTATGAGATACCTAGATAATAATGAATGAAGGGGATCATGGAAAGTTAGTCTTAATCCTAATTTTGACCAACTTTGATCTGCACCAATCTAGGTGGTATTCGCACTCCCCAAGGAGGCGTACCCCGGGGATTGGGATTCCGATGCATTCTGAATTTAGTGGTTATGAGGATTCCACATAAATTTGGTAGAATACTAAACCCTAATGTCATTTAAATTCATTAATTGAATGTATGGTAATGTGCTACAGTATTTCAAGCATGAATTCAAATACTTTCAATCCACTTGCGACCATCTTCAACCAGAATGAGTTGATGGAATCCAACTTTATAGACTGGAAAAGAACCCTGGATATTATCCTGACAGCTTCAGGATACAGATATGTCCTTACCATACCCCCCTTTCCTGAGCCTGAGCTTCATGCACCTCAGTATGAAAAGGACCTTTATGCCGAAGGGACAAAAGACAATGAGGTAGCCAGATGTTTTATACAGGTATCCATGTCTTGTGTTTTACAACACCAACATCAATCCTATAAGTCAGCATACGATATTAGATCGAACTTAAAGGAGATGTTTGCGGACCAGGTTAGACCTGTTAGGCAAGCTGCTATGAAGGTGCTGATAAACACTAAGATGACTGAGGGAACCCCAGTACAAAAACATTTGTTGAAAATGAGTCTCTCACTAAATGAGTTAGATGTACTGGGTGCTACGATTGATAAAGAATCGCAGAGCGACATGATCCTTCAATCACTACCGGATTCTTTCAATCATTTCGAGATTAATTATAATAAAATTGGAAATGACTATAGCTGAGCTGTCTCGCCAGCTGGTAGTGACTGAGGAAATCATGAAGAAAGAGAAAAATTCCCTCATGACAGAAAAGTCATTTGCTAGGACCAAGCCGAAAGGCAAAGACCGAGATAGCAAGAAGAAATCAGTCATCAAGGGTCCTAAGGTGGAGAATGGTTCTACTTGTAGTATGGCCAAGGCTAAGAGTACGAGAGTAAAAGGAAAGTGTTTCCATTGTGGAAAGACAGGACATTGGAAAAGGAATTGTCCAGAATATCTATCTAAGAAGAAGACCTACGGTATGATTGAGTCACTTGTTTCTGAAGTTAGTTTTGCAACTAGTACTTCAGAATCTTGGTGTATGGACTCCAGGGCAACTGATCACATATGTAATTCATTGCGGGGGTTCAGGAAAATCAGGAGGTTCAGTGACGGAGAAATCATTGTCAACCTAGGATCTGATGCTAAGGCAGAGGTTATTTCAGTGGGAGTTATTACATTATGTTTTTCAAATGATATGTTGGTTTTGTTAGACACGTTATATGTACCGTCTTTACGGCGGAATTCAATTTCAGTTTCGAGTATGGTGAATAAGAGTTATTCTATTACTTTTGGTATTGAAATTGTCATAAAGAGATACTGTATTTTTATGTATTCTGACAAGGTAATCAATGGAATTTATTTGTTAATCCCACAATGTATGAGATACATGATACTGAAACAATTAATAGACCATTATTAAAGAGGAAATCACCTTCATCTGATCCAACAAAACTTTGGCACTTGAGGCTAGGTCATATAAACCTAAATAGGATTGACAGGCTAGTGAAAGATGGTGTTGACACCAAAAATGTCACTTTGCCTCTTCACATCAAAAGCTATATGGAGCCGCATCCTACCAAAAATAGGCAGTCGCCACTTCAAGCATCAGATCTTGTCAGAATCAAACAAAAACTGCAAGGTCATTCAAAACAGCCGAAAGAGAGGTATACATGAAGTTTCAGGCCATTCCGACATCATTTGGCCTAGCTTCACTTCTCCAACAGCTAAGCAGCAGCTACCAGCGGCGACAGTGTCGAAGACCCCAAATCTTCGATCAGAGCCTACGGATGGTCTCAAAATGCCTCCGAAAGGCTACATGTCAAGTTTCAAGTCAAACCGACACCGTTTGACCCGCCATCAACTCTCGGGCAGCAAAATCAAGCCCTTAGGTAGCAAGAACTACCGAGGTCATCACTCATCAAACAGAGCACATGGGCGGCTTCTACATACTTCCAAAGGGCTGCACAACAAATTTCAGGTCATTCCGATGACGTTTGACCCAGTTTCGATGCTCGGAAACAAAATCAAGCCTACCGGTGGCGGAGCACCCCGGGACCATGGCACCCAATTCGGAGCTTGTGGATCATCTCAAAATGACTCCAGTAGGCTCCCCATCGAATTTCAGGTCAATCGGACATCGTTTGACCAGAAGTCAAAGCTTGGCATTTCCCTCGCGGTGAAATAAAGGCAAGCATTTGCATGACTCCAAATGGCTTCAAAACTCAAACGAAAGCCTATGGTTGGTCTTATCTACTGATGGGGGAGTCACATGTCGAATTTCAGGTCAATCGGACATCGTTTGACCAGAAGTCAAAGCTCGGCATTTCCCTCGCGGTGAAATAAAGGCAAGCGTTTGCATGACTCCAAATGACTTCAAAACTCAAACGAAAGCCTATGGTTGGTCCTATCTACTGATGAGGAAGCTACCCATCAAATTTCAGGTCAATCGGACATCGTTTGACCGAAAGTCAAAGCTCGGCATTTCCCTCGCAGTGAAATCAAAGTCAAGCGTTTGCGGGACCCAAAACGGCTTTAAAACCTGAACAAAAGCCTATGGTTGGTCTCGCCTACTGCTCAAGAAGCTACACGTCGAATTTCAGGTCATTCCGTCATCGTTTGACCTAGTTTCGACGCTTGACAAAAATCGGCAGTTCTCCACAGCAAAGTCTTCGGCTTTTCAGAAAATGGGAAACTTTACTATCCGATTTGCATGGCTTCTCGTCAGGTTTTCTTGAGGTAAATCCAGCCAATAAATGAGAGGAAATTCCAAGAAAAATGCAGGAGAAAACAGAAGCGAAAACGGACGAAAAACGGCGAAGAAAAGGCGACCGGAAGACGGCCGACCATGGGGCACAAACCCCATGGTCGCTAGCGACCATGGAGGTCCGGGCCGCCGAACCTCGCCCAAAAATCCCGTTTTTCGGGTACTTTTCGCGTTTCGAATTGATTGGCCCCTGTGATTTTTCCAAAATCTGATGTTTTGTGCATGATATCCGTCGATCTTCATCAACATCACGGATCCATCACTGGAATCATTAGATCATCATCGGACGCCTCAAGATCGTCAAACGGCTAACCAAGAAAGCACACTTTCTGCCCGCCCGATCGCGAAATCGACTGGACAGATGTTGCTGGCCCGCTGACATCAACCAATGTCTGAAATTGGATCACCATCCGACATCAAATGGTATGTGGGTCCATTGGTGATCATCGCAAGAAGAATCCCAAAGGATGCGGCATGGCCCGCGACTCTTCAAGCGCCCAGGCAATCAATTAATGAAGTTAAATGACCCGTTTATGGCAAGTTAGTGCGGTCATTAACTCATTATTTTGAACGGCCCAATCAGAAGCAAGCAAATGGGAGTTACAAGTCCAAGTAATCATGACATTAAAATCATGAAACTCCCATCATCATGGAGATTAAAGGCGATTAAATGCCCATCACTCTCCATCGGCCAATCAAATTCAAGGAAAAAGGAGTTACAAAACAAGTAAATAAAAACTTGTAACTCCTCCCATCATGAGCATTAATACCATAAATGCTCATAAACTCTCCTAAATGGCTACCAAAGGCCTATAAATAGGAGGGTCATTCCAAGGGAAACGGACCCAGAGAAAAATCGCCAGAAAATCATTCAAAAATCCTCGGAGAAATCTCTACAACTCTGCTCCTTCAAGAAAACTCTGCAGCAACCAACACTACAAGGTGATCAAAGCCCCTTGCGGGGCCACCCCCCCAAGGCCACCTCTCCTTCTATCCAACGTGGCTAGATGCGGCTTTTCAGCCCGTCTACTTAGCTTTTTACCGGATATAGGACCTTATCTTGGTCCTTATCCTCTAAAAATCTGAGGTTGGAGCCAAGCCAAGAAATCAAGCATCAAAGTTCTCATCTGAAGGACGATGGCGGAGTCCATACATGACTCGCGACCGTCGATCTGAACGGGTCCCCCACAATCGCATGAGAAGTTAGATTCCATTTCTTTCTTTTCTATTGTATTGTATTTTTTCTTAAAGAGACACAAAATTCACATTTCTTGTCTTTTCATTATTGATGGGATTTGTAAATCGCCTTTCACGGCAAAATCGCCTTTCACGGCACCAAAATCGCCTTTCACGGCAAACAAAGAAAATCGCCTCTCACGGCATTCAAAACAAACTTGTCTCTTTTCTTTAAAATATGTGTGCAATGGAAAGTTAGGAAAAAGTTTGATTTCCTTTCTACTTGTGAAGGTGAATCTCCGGATCACTACTCTAAATTCCAAGTAGAAAAGAAAATCTGGCATACCCACAAAAATGTTGATACCCGCCTTTCTTTCTTCCCTCTCCCTCCTTCCGGGCCCCGACAGACCCGGGGCGGATGGCAGCGGAGGAGGAACAGAGGGGCGCGGTCCATCAAGCTGGCACACCCGGTGGGACCCTGTTCATTTGAGAACACAATGTTTGGATTCTTTGGCTCCTTTTAGTTGGTGGCCTATGTTGGATCTTGCATCTAAAAAAAATACATGAGATGGGATTCTTGGAAATTTCTTCTTTTGAGTTTATTTCCAGTCTTTCTTGTTTCTAAAAAAAAATTCTCAAAAAGAAACGAAATCTGATTTATAAAAAATTTTAGATTCCTCCTTTTGGATTCACAGTTGAGAAACTTTGGCTTCTTCCTTTTCGGACTTCGAGATCGCAGAAATGTTGAACTCATTTTTGGAATGGAACACCATTCGCTCTCTTCTATGAATCCACAAAAAAATCTGATTTAAAAAAAAAACTTCAGATTTCTCCCTTTTGGGTTTAAGTTGAGAAACTTTGGTTTCTTCCTTTTCGGACTTCGAGATCGCAGAAATGTTGAACTCATTTTTGGAATGGAACACCATTTGCTCTCTTCTATGAAACCACAAAAAAAAATCTGATTTAAAAAAAAAACTTCAGATTTCTCCCTTTTGGGTTTAAGTTGAGAAACTTTGGTTTCTTCCTTTTCGGACTTCGAGATCGCAGAAATGTTGAACTCATTTTCGGAATGGAACACCATTCACTCTCTTCTATGAATCCACAAAAAAAAAAACTGATTTTAAAAAAAAATTCAGATTTCTCCCTTTTGGGTTTAAGTTGAGAAACTTTGGCTTCTTCCTTTTTGGACTTCGAGATCGCAGAAATGTTGAACTCATTTTCGGAATGGAACACCATTCGCTCTCTTCTATGAATCCATAAAAAAAAATCTTTCAAAAAAAAAAAAAAAAAAACCACTAAGGTTGCACCAATTGCGTTCTTTGACCAAAGTGGATCTAAGAAAAGCCTTGTCCAGAGTGTGGAGACAGCTAGACTGTTCTAGGCAAGGGTCCTCCAAACGGGTTCATTAAGTAATCCTACCCTTACCTGGGGGCTGATCTATCAACTGAGGTTTCATAAGATCGAATTGGAGATCTATCACTACACCAAAAATCAGAAATTGGAACGGAAAAGCGTTCCTAATCCTTCCGTTCCTAATCCGTTAAAGTGTTCCAATTTCCGTTCCAATTTGGTACCAACCGTTCCTAATCCAAATTGGAACGGAAATTGGAACACTTTAACGGATTAGGAACGGAAGGATTAGGAACGCTTTTCCGTTCCAATTTCCGATTTTTGGTGTAGTGTATGTGAACTCTTAAAAAAAAATCTTCAAAAAAAAAAAAGAACAAAAAAAAAAACTTCTGTCATTTTTGGATTCATATTTGAGAAATCCTGGTTCCTTCCTTTTCGGACTTCGAGATCGCAGAAATGTTGAACTCATTTTCGGATTGGAATACCATTTGCTCTCTTCTATAAAGTCCAATCTTGACACTTTCAAAAAAAACTTCCGTCACTTTTGGATTCACATTTGAGAAATCCTGGTTCCTTCCTTTCCGGACTTTCGAGCTCGCAGAAATGTTGAGCTCATTTTCGGATTGGAATACCATTTGCTCTCTTTTATGAATCCAATCTTGACCTTTCGAAAATCCCATCTCGTGTCCTCTCTAAGGATGCGATTTGCAACATTTGTGCCTAGCGGTGCTAGTACGCCCTTTCTGGTCTACTGTATTCGCAACCGACACATTTGTATCTCAACCTTATATCATTTTACCTTGAGTGAGCTTTGCTTCTCGGTAATTTGAATTAAGGTTCACAATTGCTTCTAGCAGTCACTGGGACGCTCATTCTGAGCTGACCCTACCTGCGTTTAGAACAATTGTGCCCTCTATGGCTTTTCTGCCTTCCTCATGTTGCTTGGGCTGGGCCATGACCCCTCGGGCGACTTGAAGAGGCGAAACCATAGTATTTTCCATTTATGATCACCATATTCTTGTGATTACTAATGGATATGGTCTTGTTTCAGAAGTTTTCCAAAAACTAACAATGGCAGCTTCATTAACCATCACCTTTGATGAGAACAAGTACCAGCTCATGCTCGAAGACAAACAAACCAAGCGCACTTACAAGCGCCCTGCCAGCTGCCGAAGCGTCATTTCCCTCTGCAACTCAGAAGACATCGGGTCAAACTCTACTCCCCGGACCATTGTCTTCGGGTCATTGGGACCATTCCCACTACCCGCAGAAGAAACCGCACCTGCCAAGAAGCAGAGAACCGCCCCTCAACGTATCACTACAGTGATACCAAGGGCGATCATCAAGAAGCCTGAGGCCCGTAGCGCTCCTGCAAAACCTCAACCTACAAGAAACCAGGTCCGCTCAAAGACTTGGTCTCCAAGGCCTTCACCCAAACAGCGAAGGTCACAAACATCAGCAAAGCCAGCCTACCTGGCCCCGCTCAAGGAGAACCGGTTCTACCCTCTCGCATACATGAAAGAAGAGAAACCTACCCTCCGCCAAACAAAACCAACTCAGCACGAGCCGGCTTGCTCATACAAGCCCAAAATCAAATCGTGCATCGTAAGGCCTCCGCAAGAACCTGCCAAGGCCTGCACACCTGCGAGTCGACCCTTCCTCTCAACAGGAGCCGAACTCGCCAAATTCAAAGCTTCGCTGCGACAAGCAAAGGACCGCGTCCAGATCCTGTCATTGCCAGTCTTCAAAGAAGACAAGCTCGGCTGCTGCGCACCAGGGACTACGTCCTTCATTGCTAGAGCACAGCCGGAGCTAACCGAAGCTCAAATCGCTCGTCATATGCGCCGCCGTGCGGCATATCGACAAAAGAGACTAGAGAAGCAAAGAACCCAGGATTCTGCACTTCAGGTCTCCCAAAAATGGGTCGAAAAAGAAAGACCCGACCAAGTTGCTGCTGTCCATATGGTTGGCAAGACCAGAAGACGTCAGAAGTCAGCAACAAAAATCCATGCCAGGCGTCCGGTGACTCGCAGCGTCTCCCGGACACGAAGACATAAAGAAAACTCTCCCGCTCCTTCAAGCCAAGGACATCGGAGTGACCACTCTTCGAGCTCTTCATCTAAAAGAATGAGCTCTAGCTCAGTCACCAAGACAATATCTTCATTCAACTCTCGAGGAATGAACGTCCTGGTCATAAATGCTGAGCAACCTCCGCCACATGATGACGTAGCTGCACGCATCCAGCAGCTGGAACAAGGACAGCAGAGAATAGAGGCCCTAATGGAAAACCTCCTTCTCACTATCCAACGTCCGCCAAACAATGAAGCTCCTCCGAGCCATCAAGGCGACGAGGAAAATGCGGAAAACAGTGAGTCACGCGCCCTTACCAAAAAGGACGTTGACGATATCCTCGCCAAAGCAAAAGAAGAGGATACACTAAAGGAGCATGGGATCAAGCCACCATATCCCTTGTGGATGGACTCGGTCCCGTTCCCTGCAAAATTCAAGCAACCTACTCTCCAAACATATACGGGGAAAGGTTCAGCCAGACAGCACGTCATCCATTTCAAGATCCTGACGGGAGCTATTGCGAATCAAGATGCCCTCAAAATCCGCCTCTTTGTAAGTACCCTAAAAGGTACGGCCTTTGATTGGTACTCCACTCAGGCGGAGGACTCCATTCAAAATTGGGCCATGCTGGAGACACGCTTCCTAACCCACTTCAAAGGTGAGGATCATCCTGTTACTATGGCTCAGCTCTGCAGCCTAAAATAGGGAGAGAGTGAGTCAACATATGACTTCATTCACAAGTGGAAGGCAATGGCGTACAAATGCTCAGATGTATTGCCACAAGCGTCGCTAGTCGACATATGCCGTAACAACATGAGAGCAAGAATCCGCTCCATGATCATCGGCAACAAATCAAAAAACCTAGGTGAACTCCTAGAAGCTTCTATGGAGGCTGAAACGGTGATCAAAGACCTCAACAGTCAGAAATCATCAAAGAAAGAGCCGACTGCCATTGCAACCTCAAAATCAAAGAAAAAGGAGGTTCTCAATGTGCAAACCAAGTCAGCTCCTCAGCAGCCAAAGAAAGCTGAAAACAAAGCTGCAGGTAAAAAGCCTGAACTCTCTGATGCCTTCAAAGAACGAGTAGAGAAGAAATACCCGTTCGATGAAGATGTTGAAGAAATCTTTGGGGCACTTCTCGCAAACGGTAAACTTACACTGCCTGACCCCAAAAGACCAGGAGATGTTGGCAAAACCAACGATCCTCGGTACTGTCCATACCATCAGATGGTCTCGCATCCTCTCAGTCAATGCTTTGTTGTGAGAGAAAAGATAAATGAGATGTGGAAAAACGGAGTCATTACCTTCGATAAAAACTATGGGTCTGCCTCCGTCAACATGGTGTCGTGTGGACAAAAACAAAAATCACCAGAAGAGAAGATCACTACTTCCTTTAAGGTGATAAAGATGACCCAAACGTCCCAAGAGTTGGTTCCATATCCAACATCAGACGGACAGCCCATATGGGTACACCCCGATATCCTAGAAGATGAAAATTGGGAGGTCGTCAAAACAAAGCCAACCGCTCAACAGCGAAGGCAAGCCAAGAGACAACTCCGCAAACTCAAACAGTAGGAGAAAGCTCCGAAAAAGCAAGAAGTCGCTGAAAAGGCAGAAACCTCCTCTACCGCTTCACTGGGGACAACAGAAGAGTCCTCTCCTAAGACTTCAAAGGCGACAAGAAAATTCACTCTTGGTGATTTCATGCCACCACACCTCAAAGAAGAAACTATGTAAGGGGCATCATACTCTTGCAACTCGGTGGTCGGATTCCCCATGGATGGATACGAGTCCAGTGACACCGCTAGCGACATCGATGAGTGGGAGGAATCCCTCGAAACAGGAGAATATCTCTCCGACGAGGAATGGATCCCTGAATCTCATCTTATGCCAGTAATCTGGTATAACCCATTACAGCCGCAACGATCCTGGTCTGATGATGATGAAGACCAAGAGGCTATTCAAGAAAACACTCAAGTGGAACCCAGCCATGTTGAACCACAAGGAGCAGACGAAGAAGAAGATTTGGCTCCCGTGCCTGATCTCGATGAATACGCAAGGATCTTGCAGCACCTTGCTATAGAGCAAGAACAAGGTCGCATCAATCAGCTTCGTCACAACCCAGCACCGGAAGTTCCTGAAAATCTACAGGAATCTCCTCCGGTAACCCCGGAAAAAGAAGAAAACTGTTGGATCGATGATCCTCCTACATCTGAGGACGAATCTGATTCCCAATAGTTCATCTTGGAGGCATCTTCCGTCAAAGTTACTTGCAATGCAATAGCTCAGGATGATAATTCCTCCGGAACCACACCTTCTCAGGCTTCGTCTCCTGGAATAGTGACATCGGAACTCAAACCTCTTCCGACTGATCACCTTGAAGAAATTCCAGCCGGTGAAGTCTTCTTCAGAGAAAATCCGGTCAATTGGTCCCAAATGCCCGATCTCATCGGTGATGTTTGGACTGACAAAATATTCGATAAAGAAGGAAAGTTGCTGGATGCTGTTCAGGACTTGCTCCCGGAAAATGCTCCATGCAACACAATTACTGAAGATGGCAATGCTGACACAGAGACATCTTCAGCAAATGAGAAGGAACAACCCCTCGATCTCGAGGGTGATCTTCCAAATAAAGACCCTTCTCCAGAAGCTCTTGAAGTTGGTAGAGGTACCCGTTCTGGCCGGGATTACCACAAAAACTACAACCAACCTTCTGCTTCTTATGTAAATCCTTCGGGAAACAAGCTGTAAACGCCCCTAGTGGCAAGAATAATGAAAATGCAGGCCCCAAGGAGGCTTTCAAGTACGACTTGATTCAGCACTTCAAACACATACCTGCACGTCTGCACATCCTAGACTTATTACGAATGTCACCACAGACTCGTGATAGTCTCATTTCAGAACTACAAATGCTGGATGCGGATGTCGACAAACATGCCCCACAAGTCCTACAAATTGAAATGGACTATAGGGTCAAAAAATCAAAAACTCCCTCAAAAGGAGAAAAGAAGAAAACTGAGGGATCCTGCATCGAATGCCTCTCTGTTCAAAAAGCAGCAAGTGCAACCATCGCCTTCACCAAGGAAGACCTCCTGCTAGGTGAGACAAAGCACAACCGACCCCTGTACTTTACCGGGTACATCAAAGAGGTGCCAGTACGCAGAATCCAGATCAATCCAGGTTCTGTACTCAACCTCATCTCCACTTCGGCACTCGAAGAACTGGGCATTCCGTCTAGCAAGCTGAACCACACTTCTGTGTCCATCTTTGGATATGATGGCAGCGCTCAAAGGCCGATCGGCAAAATCAGGTTCAAGTTGCAAATCGGTGATCTTATCTCCGAGGTCACTGTCTATGCAATAAAGACCCCTTCATGCTACAACATCCTTCTCGGACGCCCCTGGATACACGAGAATGGTGTTGTCCCTTCGACTTTACATCAGTGCATCAAGTTCGTTGGCAATGACGGCTTGATACATCGAGTGTTTGCAGACAAAAAGCCCTTCAAAGGTAAAGAAGTCTATTTCGCAGATGCTCAGATGTACAAAGATGAAAAAGAAGAAAGGGAGGAAAAAACAGCACCCTTTGCCGAAAATCTCCAAAAAGACAAAGGCAAGGCTCCTCAGCAATCACCGGAAGAAAACAAACCCTCTATCAAAACCGAAGAGAATAATCAATCTCCCTTCATGGTCTCCCTCAAGTCTTCAAAGCCTCTGGTGATCACCACCAAAGCAAAGAAGACAAAACAAAAGGCTGGGGGCAAGTTTGATGTCTCCTTCGTGTCTATCTTGCAAGACACGGATTCAGACTCAGAGCCAGAAGACGACACATCGTCAAGCCAAGCTGATGATTAACAAGTTCAGCCCGCTCTCACTCCGTTGGAGACAACCGTTGACATAGAAGATCCGGCATCTGCTTCCTTCGGTGTTCCAGCAACATCAGCAGAAGAAAAGCCAATCTTCTTCCATAAATCGGGAGTTTCTTCATCAAATTCTTTGCTTGAACCTTTCCAAAATGAAGGTATGCCCCAAACTATCCTTGTATAGTCCAATGGCACAAGCTATCATGAAGAAAATGGGCTACGACGCTCAGAACCCAATCGGTTTGGGAGATGGCCGTGGTATTATCACGCCATTGGAACCAACCCTGACCAAAAGTCAACTGGAAGGTTGGAAACCCCACCGCCACATAGAAAAGTCTTCACATGGGCTGGGGTATGATCCTGACGCTCCCTTGAGACAGTTGACACAAAGGCTGCAAAGTCGTCTTGCCGACCAAGCCTCAACATCTCATATGAATGAAGACATCGATCTCCCTGGATATCTCTTTGAAGAGTTGACCATCAAGGATCCAGGAAGTTCATCCAATTGGTACGATTTCTCTGATGATGAAGAGGAATTGTCCGATGATACAGACACACGGTTCTCTGACCCAGAAGAACCACTGTCTCCAAATGAAGTGCCCTACTTCGACCTAGTTTCAACAGGTGATTGGGACCATCTCATAACAAATCTTGAGAAAAGTACCAATCAAGAAGACCCATGGACAAAAGCAGAGCCGTGGTCTGTAGATACCTTTGGAACTCTAGAAGGCTTTGTTGGGCTGGAAGCCTCCGAAAATATTGTGGGGGAACCACCTTCAAACCTTCCAACTGAAGATTCTGTTCAAGAGATAGACTTGGGAACACCTGATAACCAACGTCCTGTATTCATAAGCAAGAATATAAAGGATGATGAGTTACCCGAGTATATCGCGTTTCTTCATGAGTTCGTTGATTGTTTTGCATGGTCTTACGCTGAGATGCCTGGCTTAGACCCCAAAATAGCAGTCCACAAACTCAATCTTCAAAAAGATATCAAGCCTGTCAAACAAGGCCAAAGAAGGTTCCGTCCTGACGTGATGGACAAAATTGAACAAGAAGTTCAAAAACTCAAAAACGTTGGCTTCATCCGTGAGGAACAGCATCCTGAATGGTTGGCCAACATCGTCCCCGTGACAAACAAAAATGGGCAAATCAGGGTCTGCATTGATTACAGAGACCTGAACAATGCATGCCCAAAAGATGAATTTCCGCTCCCCATACCTGAGGTGATGATTGACAACACCTGCGGATTCGAGCGAATGACATTCATGGATGGCTTCTCTGGCTACAATCAGATAAAGATGCATCCTGAAGATGAAAAGCACACATCATTTCGGACCCCATTTGGCGTGTATTGCTACACGGTCATGCCATTTGGTCTGAAAAACGCCGGTGCGACATATCAGAGGGCTATGATAAAGATATTCCAAGATATGCAGCACAAGACGGTCGAATGTTATGTCGATGACCTCGCCGTCAAAAGCAAAAGAAAAGAAAACCATCTCAAAGATCTTTGAGAAATCTTCCTCCGACTTCGCAAACACAAGCTGCGGATGAATCCCCTGAAATGCTTCTTCGGTGTCTCATCGGGTAAGTTCCTCGGATTCATAGTTCGGAAAACCGGAATAGAACTTGACCCCATCAAAGTCAAGGCTATCCTAGAAATGCCATCTCCAAGAACCTTAAGACAATTAAAAGGGCTCCAAGGAAGATTGGCATACATTCGACGGTTCATCTCCAACCTATCAGGGAAGTGCCGTCCATTCTCTCGGTTAATGAAGAAAGGTGTCGATTTTGTCTGGGATGCTGAATGTGAAGCCGCGTTCCAGGACATCAAGTCATACCTGACTAAACCTCCAGTGTTGGCTGCCCCCACAACTGGAAAACCATTCCTTTTGTACACAAGAGCCCTTGACTGTTCTTTAGGCGCTCTACTCGCACAAAAGAATGACGAGGGAAAAGAAGCTGCTCTATATTACCTTAGCCGCATGTTGGTAGGTGCATAGCATCGCTACTCTCTAGTCGAAAAAGAATGCTTGGCAGTGATGTTCGCCGTACAAAAACTGCGTCACTACCTGCTATCCAACACAGTGTACCTGATTTCGAGGATCAACCTCCTAAAGGTCCTTGTCACAAAAGCAGGTTCTCTCAATGCCCGACTGGCAAAATGGTCCATCCTCCTGTCACAATTTGACATTAGGTATGTACCACCAAAAGCAATCAAAGGCCAAGCTCTAGCAGACTTCCTCGCGGAGCATCCATTGCCTAAAGATTCTCCACTCAGGGATGACCTTCCAGACGAATCGGTCTACAGTGTGGAGACTTCCTTATCAAATGCTTCCGGCACATGTACTTCGATGGCGCAACCAGGACAAATGAAAAGGGAAATCAAATATCCGGAATTGGCATTCTCTTTGTTAGTCCCGACAAATACATGATTCCACACTCATTCTTGCTACTGGAACCATGTTCAAATAATGCAGCTGAGTACCAAGCCCTCATCGTAGGATTGGAGCTCGCCCTTGAATCCGGCATCACTACGCTGGAAGCTTTTGGAGACTCTCAACTGATCGTCAACCAGATGAATCAGAAATTTGAAGTCAGAAAGCCCGATCTGTTGCCTTACTACAACAAGGCACAATCGCTTCGACAAAAGTTCGACATCTGTCACATCACCCACATCCTCAGAGGTGAAAACATTCATGCAGATGCCCTGGCTGGACTTGCTGGGTCTATGGCAATCCAAGAAGGGGAAAACATGCAAGTTACAGTGTGTCAAAAGAGGATTCTCCCTCGTCTCAACACACATCAAGCAGTTGCTGAATGCCACCAAGTGGTTGGAAGTCGGATCTCCGTCCTTAAACCTCTGATCAGCGACTGGAGAGATCCGTTCATTGATTACATAATGTTCGGAATCCTACCTGAAGATCCAAAAGAACGGGTAAGCATCCAAAGACGAGCCCCAAACTTTCATTTGGATATTCCTTCAAAAATGCTTTATAGGAAATCCTACAATGGAGTACTTCTACGCTGCTTGTCACAACAAGAGGCTGAGGAAACACTCAAAGAAGTACACGCTGGTCTTTGTGGAGCCCATCAGGCTGGGCCTAAGCTCTACGATCAGATAAAAAGGTTAGGTTATTATTGGCCTACCATGGTGGCTGATGCAATGCAATTTGCTAAGCGCTGCCAACAATGCCAAGTTCATGGAGATTATGTCCACATGCCTCCGGAATGGCTACATCCTACAGCAATCTCATGGCCTTTTGAAGCCTGGGGTATGGACATCATAGGTCCTATCTCCCCTCCATCAAGCAAAGGTCATCGCTTCATCTTCGCCGCTACGGATTATTTCTCCAAGTGGTCAGAAGCATTCGCGCTTAGTGAAATGAAGACCTCATCAGTCCTTCAGTTCTTGCGCACCAACATCATTTGTCGCTTCGGCATACCTAAAAGATTCGTCCATGATAACGGACCACAGTTCCGCGATCACCGATTCTACAGGTTCGGCGACAAATACAAAATCCAAAGTTGTCCTTCAACTCCGTACAATCCGGCAGCGAATGGACTAGCAGAGGCTTTCAACAAAACGCTCTGCAAAATCCTCAAGAAAATGGTCTCTAGTCACAAAAGAGATTGGAGCGACAAACTGCCTGAAGCTTTGTGGGCCTATCGAACCACCGTTCGAGGACCAACCCATAGCACACCATTCTCCTTGGTCTATGGATGCGAAGCTGTTGTCCCTTTGGAAGTTCAAATTCCTTCCTTAAGGGTATCTCTGCAAAATGACATGATGCAAGAAAGTAATGTCAAATTGAGACTCCAAGAGCTGGATAACCTTGATGAGAGACGGCTCGAAGCTCTACAAGGCATTGAACTCTACCAAGCACGCATGGCAGGATCTTTTGACAAGAAGGTCAGGCAACGCGCCTACCAAAAGGGAGACTTGGTTCTTACAGTAAAAAGACCAATGGTTTTTGCCAACAAATCCAAAGGCAAATTTGAACCAAAATGGGAGGGACCTTTCGTCATCGACAAAGTCTTCTCCAAAGGCGCATACGCTCTTCTAAACATGGAGGGTGACAGATGTATGCTGCCCATCAACGGAAAGTTCTTGAAGCGGTATTACCCTTGAAGGCTTCTTCCATCGGGTCAGAGCGACGCTTGCACAGCCAAAGCCTATTCCTAGGTATCTGCTCGTCAAACCCGCTCCTTTTGGAATTCTCATCCTCTTATTGAAACTTCTAAAAAAAAAACCCTCAAAACAATGTTTCTTTCATCGTTTCATTGTTAAAAAAAAAAAAAGCAAATCCAAAAATCCAAGTTTAGGATCCTCTTCCCAAACTTGACCAAAATTTTCGATCCTTGAACCCAAAATTCATGGTTTGAAACAAAATCAGGACCTAGGGATTTCAGCCCTAGTCCACCCCGACTTTTACCAACAAAATGGTTTTAAGTCAAAATTTACTACCCTCGTGTCTTTAAACAAAAAAATGGTTTTTCAAAAACCGCAGGGAAGCGACGTTCAGTCGATACTTGCAAAACCCAAAATCGGAAGGATGCGAACCCCATTCGATACTTCCAAAACCCCAAAATTTCAAAAATCATGGGGACGCAACGTTCCAGTTGATATCCACAACCCAAATTTCAAAACAAACAAAAAACAAAACAAAGGTTCGAAAAAACCTTAAAATTCAAAAATCGTGGGGAAGCGACATTCCATCGATACCCACAAAACAAAATTTTTGAAGAAAAAAAAAAGCAGGGAAGCGACGCTTAGTCGATACTTGCACCCAAATCCGCGGGGAGGCGACATTCCATCGATACTCGCAACCGAATGAGCAAGGAGGCGACATTCCATCGATACTTGCAATACCATTCAGCAGGGAGGCGACTTTTAGTCGATACTTGCATTTTTGAAAACCAAAAACCTGGCTTTCACGCCAAAAAGCCCGGCTTCCATGCCAAAAATCCGGCTTTCACGCCAGAAAAATCAAAAATCCGGCTTTTATGCCAAAAATCAAAATTCGGCTTCCATGCCAACAAAACAAAACTCGGTTTTCAAAAAAAAAATCTGGCTTTCATGCCAAAAACAAAAAATCTGGCTTCCATGCCAAAAAGAAATTTCGGCTTTCATGCCAAAAACAAAATCTGGTTCTTACACCAAAAACAAAACCGGCTCTCATGCCACAAACCAAATCTTGGCTCTCATGCCACAAAAAATCTTTGGCTCCCATGCCATCCCAAAATTTGGCTTTCACGCCACCAAAATCGGCTTTCATGCCACCTCAAAATTTCGGCTTCCACGCCATCCAAAATTTTGGCTCTCATGCCATAAACCCAAAAAAAAAAAATAGGCTTTCATGCCACCTCAAAATTCGGCTTTCATGCCATCACAAAAAATCATTGGCTCCCATGCCATCCCAAAATTTGGCTTTCACGCCACCAAAATCGACTTTCATGCCACCTCAAAATTTCGGCTCTCACGCCATCCAAAATTTTGGCTCTCATGCCATAAACCCAAATTTCGGCTTCCATGCCATCTCGAAATTCGGCTTTCAAACCACAAAAAAAAAAAAAAAAAACCCTGGCTTTTGCCATAAAATCTGGCTTTCATGCCAAAACAACCCTTTTGACAAAAGATTTTCACAAAATGATAACCTTTTGATCAAAATTTTCAAACAAACATTCTCATCCAGCCTTTGCTTATTTTCATCAAAAAGAATTTAAGTAAAAGGTACACAGAGTACCAAAAAAATGTTTTACATAGAGGTACCAAAAAAAAAAAAAAAAAGGAAGAGAGAAGAGAAGAAAAGAGTTTGTTATAAATCAAGAGCTTAGTCTAGCATGGTCTTCAACCAAAGATCCAGCTCCTCAAGCAGACTCTTGGCCTTAGCCTCTAAAGCTTCCAGGCCGCGCTTCTTCAAGATCTTGCCATAAAATACGGCAGAACGCCGCGACCCATCTTCGGCAAGAGGAAGCTCTTCCCAGAGAATTTGCCACTGCTCATACTCCTGAGTCTTTCTCTGGAGGCTGCTACCGGCTTCTTCAACTTGGCGAATCAGAGTTCCCTCTTTAGCACGGGCTTCTACAATAGCAGTCCATTTGGCAGCACTTTGTTCTTGCAATTGCTCAAGGCGCTGCCTAGCTTCTGTGACCTCCCTATCAAGACGGCGCAGGTCCTGTGTTAGCTCGATGATAGCAAACTCGGTAACGTTCCTCTCCCGAACGAATTGCTTCCGAGCCCGTGAGATCTCATCCATTTCAGATTTGATCTTACCGGATGGCTACAAAAACATCTCATTGAAGAAGTCACCGCTTGGGAAATTCTTGGTCTCGGTCTATTTGTCACCCAAAGCAATGACTTCATCAACAAAGGCCTTGGCACTTGCAACGTCCAGACCGACCTCTGCACTGTCAGCAAGGATGTCCTGTACATGCTTGACCATGCCAAAACCAGCTTCCAAATGGCCAGAAGAGAGAGTTTCAACCCATGAGCTCAATACACTCTTCAACACCTTCTTTGCATATTGGAGGGATGGCCCAGATGAAGATTCACCACGATCTGTTGGCTGACTGCCCATGTCAGGTCATGGTGGAGAAGAAATCAAAAGGCTCTTTCCAATCGGAGCCACTGAAGAAGCAATATCACCACAAAGTCCCGCCTCCGCCATGACAGGACTGGTAGAAGAAGCCCCTACTTCTGGATCGGCTGCTGGCATCTCCTGCTCTGGCCCTGAGGAAGACGAATGAACTTCTCCTGTTGCTTCACAACCTGCTGGCAAAAACACAAGAAAAGGTATGAATATGATCTTGTCAAAAAAAAATGTCAAGATTATCACTATGAAATACCTTTTTCCATAACTAGTGGAGTACTTTCTGCCTCCATCTGCTCATCCGAGGCATCGTCGAAAGCCATATCCATAGATGGCTCGAAGTATGAATCCTCAGGCGAGTCAGCCGGTAAAAAAAAAAAAAAAAAAAAAACCGTGAGCAAAAGAAAAAAAAAAAGAAGAAGGAAACACGTGAAAAAAAAAAAGAAAAGAAAAGAAACTTTCTTTCTACTCCTACATGCAATTTCTTGAAAAAAAAAAAAAAAACTTACTTGAAGCCATGGAGGAAGAAGAAGAAAAGCTTGAAGATCTTTGAAGAAGAGGAGATCTTGGAGCTCTCTTGAAGACTTTTGCAAAAAGAAAGCAATAGGAGCAAGAGATCCCACCTCCCTTGCTTTTATAGAAGAAAGCAAACCAAAAGAGGAAAGAGAAGAAAAGTAAGGAGGTAAGTGCTAAAAATTAGCAACCTTTCCAAAAGAAAAGGAAACTTGGGATATTCTCTCCCAAAACAAAGATTCCTTGAGAAATTCTCTCCAAAAAGAAAGGGAATGATAGATATTCTCTCCCAAAGAAAGATATTTTGAGAAAATCTCTCCCAAAATCAAGGAAACTTGAGAAAATCTCTCAAAGTAAGGATATTTTTAGATATTCTCCACCCAAAGGAGATATTTTTAGATATTCTCTACAAAAACGACACCATGTGAGATCTAAGCCATCTTTCAAAGCTTAAGGTCCCATGGGTTAGCCCATATGAGCCAGGTTTGACCACCTAGGCACTAAAAGTGGCTTTTAGTCAAAATTTCTCTTACCAAGAGCATACAAAAATGGTCCCATACCTCCTTTGAGTTGATTGGACCATACCATACAAAAATCCAAGCTTCATGAGTTTCCAAAAATCCAAACCATCCCACCTCATGAACCAAATTAAGCCAAAATCTTGAAATTGACATTCCACAAAAGCCCAAACCACTCCAATGGAGCCAAAATTGTCCCAAAGAGTGAACCAAAAAACCAAACCATGGTCCCCTAACTCGCCACATACAGCTTGTTGGGTCACAAGACCAAAACCAAAAATCAAAACCCGACCCCCTAACTTGCCACATACAGCCTGTTAGGTCACAAGGTCAAAACCAAAACCAAAAACCTGACCCCCTAACCTGCCACATACAGCTTGTTAGGTCACAAGGTCAAAATCAAAACCAAAAAACCAAAACCAAATCCAAATCCAAATGTCATTGTCAAAATCTTGCCTTGAGATGGTACGTGATCCCTCTCACTACCATAAAATCCCCTGGAAGCTCAAAAGGCTACTCCATAAAAAAAAATGCTCAAAGACTCTTGGTCAAGTCAGAAGCTCTTCTTCAAGATTCTCTTCGAGGCACATCGACTGCAAAAGCTATATCGTCGCTGTACCTCGAGGGGGCATTTGTTGACACCAAAAATGTCACTTTGCCTCTTCACATCAAAAGCTATATGGAGCCGCATCCTACCAAAAATAGGGAGGCGCCACTTCAAGCATCAGATCTTGTCAGAATCAAACAAAAACTGCAAGGTCATTCAAAACAGCCGAAAGAGAGGTATACATGAAGTTTCAGGCCATTCCGACATCATTTGGCCTAGCTTCACTTCTCCAACAGCTAAGCAGCAGCTACCAGCGGTGACAGTGTCGAAGACCCCAAATCTTCGATCAGAGCCTACGGATGGTCTCAAAATACCTCTGAAAGGCTACATGTCAAGTTTCAAGTCAAACCGACACCGTTTGACCCGCCATCAACTCTCGAGCAGCAAAATCAAGCCCTTAGGTAGCGAGAACTACCGAGGTCATCACTCATCAAACAGAGCACATGGGCGGCTTCTACATACTTCCAAAGGGCTGCACAACAAATTTCAGGTCATTCCGATGACGTTTGACCCAGTTTCGATGCTCGGAAACAAAATCAAGCCTACCGGTGGCGGAGCACCCCGGGACCATGGCACACAATTCGGAGCTTGTGGATCATCTCAAAATGACTCCAGTACGCTCCCCATCGAATCTCAGGTCAATCGGTCATCGTTTGACCAGAAGTCAAAGCTTGGCATTTCCCTCGCGGTGAAATAAAGGCAAGCATTTGCATGACTCCAAATGGCTTCAAAACTCAAACGAAAGCCTATGGTTGGTCTTATCTACTGATGAGGGAGTCACACGTCGAATTTCAGGTCAATCGGACATCGTTTGACCAGAAGTCAAAGCTCGGCATTTCCCTCGCGGTGAAATAAAGGCAAGCATTTGCATGACTCCAAATGGCTTCAAAACTCAAACGAAAGCCTGTGGTTGGTCCTATCTACTGATGAGGAAGCTACCCATCAAATTTCAGGTCAATCGGACATCGTTTGACCAGAAGTCAAAGCTCGGCATTTCCCTCGCGGGGAA
The DNA here is from genome assembly GCA_038049695.1 of Cinnamomum chago. NCBI lineage: Eukaryota > Viridiplantae > Streptophyta > Magnoliopsida > Laurales > Lauraceae > Cinnamomum > Cinnamomum chago. The sequence continues at coordinate 30,916,133 of CP142462.1, read as the reverse complement.
ATAAAAGCAAGCGTTTGCATGACTCCAAATGGCTTCAAAACTCAAACAAAAGCCTATGGTTGGTCCTATCTACTGATGAGGAAGCTACCCATCAAATTTCAGGTCAATCGGACATCGTTTGACCGAAAGTCAAAGCTCGGCATTTCCCTCGCAGTGAAATCAAAGTCAAGCGTTTGCGGGACCCAAAACGGCTTTAAAACCTGAACAAAAGCCTATGGTTGGTCTCGCCTACTGCTCAAGAAGCTACACGTCGAATTTCATGTCATTCCGACATCGTTTGACCTAGTTTCGACGCTTGACAAAAATCGGCAGTTCTCCACAGCAAAGTCTTCGGCTTTTCAGAAAATGGGAAACTTTGCGATCCGATTTGCACGGCTTCTCGTCAGGTTTTCTTGAGGGAAATCCATCCAATAAATGAGAGGAAATTCCAAGAAAAATGCAGGAGAAAACAGAAGCGAAAACGGACGAAAAACGGCGAAGAAAAGGCGACCGGAAGACGGCCGACCATGGGGCACAAACCCCATGGTCGCCGGCGACCATGGCCCATGGTGCATGGTCGCCGGCGACCATGGAGGTCCGGGCCGCCGGACCTCGCTCAAAAACCCCGTTTTTCGGGTACTTTTCGCGTTTCGAATTGATTGGCCCCTGCGATTTTTCCAAAATCTGATTTTTTGTGCATGATATCCGTCGATCTTCATCAACATCACGGATCCATCACTGGAATCATTAGATCATCATCGGACGCCTCAAGATCGTCAAACGGCTAACCAAGAAAGCACACTTTCTGCCCGCCCGATCGCGAAATCGACTGGACAGATGTTGCTGGCCTGCTGACATCAACCAATGTCTGAAATTGGATCACCATCCGACATCAAATGGTATGTGGGTCCATTGGTGATCATCGCAAGAAGAATCCCAAAGGATGCGGCATGGCCCGCGACTCTTCAAGGACCCAGGCAATCAATTAATGAAGTTAAATGACCCGTTTATGGCAAGTTAGTGTGCTCATTAACTCATTATTTTGAACGGCCCAATCAGAAGCAAGCAAATGGGAGTTACAAGTCCAAGTAATCATGACATTAAAATCATGAAACTCCCATCATCATGGAGATTAAAGGCGATTAAATGCCCATCACTCTCCATCGGCCAATCAAATTCAAGGAAAAAGGAGTTACAAAACAAGTAAATAAAAACTTGTAACTCCTCCCATCATGAGCATTAATACCATAAATGCTCATAAACTCTCCTAAATGGCTACCAAAGGCCTATAAATAGGAGGGTCATTCCAAGGGAAACGGACCCAAAAAAAAATCGCCAGAAAATCATTCAAAAATCCTCGGAGAAATCTCTACAACTCTGCTCCTTCAAGAAAACTCTGCAGCAACCAACACTACAAGGTGATCAAAGCCCCTTGGGGGGCCACCCCCCCCCCCCCAAGGCCACCTCTCCTTCTATCCAACATGGCTAGATGCGGCTTTTCAGCCCGTCTACTCAGCTTTTTACCGGATATAGGACCTTATCTTGGTCCTTATCCTTTAAAAATCTGAGGTTGGAGCCAAGCCAAGAAATCAAGCATCAAAGTTCTCATCTGAAGGACGATGGCGGAGTCCATACATGACTCGCGACCGTCGATCTGAACGGGTCCCCCACAATCGCATGAGAAGTTAGATTCCATTTCTTTCTTTTCTATTGTATTGTATTTTTTCTTAAAGAGACACAAAATTCACATTTCTTGTCTTTTCATTATTGATGAGATTTGTAAACCGCCTTTCACGGCAAAATCGCCTTTCACGGCACCAAAATCGCCTTTCACGGCAAACAAAGAAAATCGCCTCTCACGGCATTCAAAACAAACTTGTCTCTTTTCTTTAAAATATGTGTGCAATGGAAAGTTAGGAAAAAGTTTGATTTCCTTTCTACTTGTGAAGGTGAATCTCCGGATCACTACTCTAAATTCCAAGTAGAAAAGAAAATCTGGCATACCCACAAAAATGTTGATACCCGCCTTTCTTTCTTCCCTCTCCCTCCTTCCGGACCCCGACAGACCTGGGGCGGATGGCAGCGGAGGAGGAACAGAGGGGCGCGGTCCATCAGATGGTATCTTGCGTTCATTGGTGGTAGAACCAATGCCTGTCTGCGAGTCCTGTCTGGAAGGTAAAATGACCAAAAGACCCTTTTTTGTCATCAAAGGGCAATAGGGCCAAAGATTTGTTGGAATTAGTGTATACTGATGTGTGTGGACCCATTAATATCAGGGCCAGAGGAGGATATCTCTTCGCTGATTTTATCGGATACTTATCAGAAATGGGATTTTATCCCAGTTGTCTGCTCCTGGTATGCCTCAACAGAATGGAGCAGCACAAAGAAGGAACCAGACTCTTTTAGATATGATCAGGTCTATACTGAGTTTCTCAGGATTACCTATATCCTTTTAGGGATACGCCTTGGATACTGCGATGTACATACTAAACCTCGTACCATCTAAGTCTATACCTAAGACTCTCATGGAGTTGTGGTCCGGGCGAAAGCCTAGTCTACAACATTTACACATTTGGGGTTGTCTGGCACATGTGCTAAAGGTTAAGACGACCAGTTGGAAACGAAGTCAGAAGTATGCACGTTTGTAGGATATCCTAAATGAACTAGAGGTTGGTTATTCTATAATCCCAGAGAGCAGAAAGTGATGGTGAACACTAATGTGGTTTTTCTAGTGGAAGATTATATGATAGACCGGAAACCTTTAGAAAAAGGTGATTTTGGAAGAAATTCAAGAGCAAACAATTCCAAATCCTAGTATGATCGAACCTAAGGAAGAAGCGCCCTTACCTAACCCAGTAATTACACCAGTGCCTTGTCATAGTGGGAGCATAGTCAGGTCCCCTGACAGGTTCTCGTTCTTGGGAGAGTCTTACAAGGTAATCCCGGAAGAACCGGAACAAGATCCCTGTAACTATGATGAAGCAATTAATGATATAGATTCGGGACGTTGGCAAGATGCTATGAAAGCTGAGATGGAGTCTATGTACTCTAATCAGGTCTGGACACTTGTTGACTTGCCTACCAATATCAACCTTATTAGGTGCAAGTGAGTCTACAAGTGAAATAGAGGACCAGATGGAAGAGTTGAGACCTTTGAAGGTCAGGCTTGTTGCGAAAGGATATACTCAGAAAGAAGATATCGATTATGAGGAAACCTTCTCACCGGTAGCCATGCTCAAGTCCATCAGGATACTCTTATCCATTGCGGCTCATCTCGATCATGAGATTTGGCAAATGGATGTCAAGACGGCGTTTTTTAACGGCCATCTTGAGGAAGACATCTATATGATGCAGCCAGACGGTTTTATAGCGAGCAACCAAAAGCAAAGAGTTTGCAAGCTGCAGAAGTCCATTTATGGACTGAAGCAGGTATCCCGAACCTAGAACATTCGTTTTGACTAAGCAATCAAGTCAGTTGATTTTTGTCAAAATCTGGATAAGTCATGGGTGTACATGAAAAGTGTAGGAGGCAAGGTAATTTGTCTAGTCGACGACATCCTTCTCCTAGAGAGTGGTATATGGATGTTGTCAACAGTAAAATGTTTAGTTGGCTAAGACTTTGGATATGAAGGACATGGGAGAAGCCAGTCGCATCCTAGGGATCAAACTCCATTGAGACCAGATAAATAGGATGATAGGCTTATCCCAATATGCATACATAGATAAGGTACTAGTACGGTTTGCTATGCAAGACTCCAAGAAGGGTATTACACCTTTCAAGCATGGAGTGCACCTTTCCAAGAATCAGTGTACCAAGACACCTGAGGAAAAGGAGCAGATGAGGTCGATACCATACGCTTCGGGTGTTGGTAGCCTCATGTATGCTATGCTATATACTATACCGGATATCTGTCATGCATTGGGCTTAGTCAGCAAATATCAGTCTAACCCAAGTCCTAACCATTGGACTGTTGTAAGATGTGTTCCCAAATCCTTGAGAAGGACTAGAGATTACATGTTGTTTTATGGCACTAAATGAGTTGATTCCAGTCGGTTACACATATTCTGACTTCATGTCAGATAAGGATTCCAAGATATCAACTTCTGGGTATGTGTTTATGCTATAGCTGCTTGAGAAGCAACTAAAGAAACAGATTGGCTCAGAAGATTCCTTATGGAACTTGGAGTGGTATTTTTGGCAAGACAACCGCTCACAGTTTACTGCAATAACAGTAGGGCAGTCGATAAGTCCAAGGAACCCAGGAGCCAAAAACATGTACAGAGGTAGTTACACATGGTCAGAGAGATTGTGCAGAAAGGTGATACTGCTATCACCTAGATAGACTCTGCAGACAATCTGGGAGAATCCCTTTACTAAACCTTTGACTACCAAAGTTTTTGAGCAACATGTAGATGGGATGGGCATTAGATGCAACCCTGACTGGCATTGAGCCCAAGTGGGAGATTGTTAGTTTTATGGTCTCAATACCAGCATATGATGAATAAATTGATTAATTTCTTTATTTATCAATATATATTATTGGTTTTCCTTTCATGAGATGAATGGTGTTTTATTACTTGCTTGCACATAACTAATACGAATGACATAATGGTTCATGAGATGAACCGGAGTCCACAAGTATACTAGATGTAATACATGTGTATGGATGAGATCCACATATAGGAGACATGTATTACAAATCTTATACTTAAATATCTTCACAACCAATGATGAGATTGGGCATCTCATCTGACAAGGTTGCAGCACTTTGATCACTATGAGAAAGTGTGATTTGTCTCGATCATCGGAATGTAAGATTCTGGATCATGGTGCTGGTACATTGGATGTATTGAAGGACCATGAGAAGCACCTTATATACACTGTCTTTACTTTAAGGTCTGCTCTCATAATTCCCTAGCAATAGGCTCATAATCCTGAGACATTAATGAACTCAAGTTTCTATCTATTCATTTGCTTTGGGTCACCAATGAGTGAGGCCAATTGTAGGTCAACACCTCGGTGATTTGGGTACGTGGTAGTAGAGCTATGGGAACATTCAATGGTCAAGATGGAATCTATCTTTAATATCCCCTTGTGCCAATTAATGGATTTATCATTGGTAAGTGCGCACCCATTCCAATTAAGAGTTAATTGGATCGGTACCAAATGATCATTATAATTGATTGGGGCTCAAGGATAATAAGATATGGATCTAATTTGGTGGACAGGTCCAATTGATCCATGGATATAGATGGAGGGGCCTACTTGTGGTAATGTGGAAGTTTAGGGTCTTCATTGTAATTTATTCCTAAGACTGGAGTGCAATTGCATTTATATAGTGGAGTTATTTACAATTAACTGTGGGCCCGAATTGTACATGAGATGTGGTGTCGCGTGTCCCAGTTGGAGCCAGCTTTCTAAGGAATCCCTAGTGGTCCCCACGCTAGCCCAAGATATTAGAAAGATACTAATTATAGTAGAACTCTAAAAGGAAATAGAAAGTTACTATTTCTATTTGAAGTGAGACTTCTAATAGTGGTAATAGTAAGTTACTAATTATTAATGGAAGTAGGACTTCTATTTTAATTAGTAAAAGAGGAAGTTACTAATCATATTTGAAGTAAGACTTCTAATAGTGGTAATAGTAAGTTACTAATTATTAATGGAAGTAGGACTTCTATTTTAATTAGTAAAAGAGGAAGTTACTAATCATATTTGAAGTAAGACTTCTAATTGTGATTTAGTAAGCAACTAATTGTAGTGGAAGTAAGACTTCTATTTCAATTAGTAAGAGGAGGTAGCTTCAATGCTATAAAAGGAGAAGAGGAGAGCCCTTGGACGTCCCTTATGTTTATCCCACCTAGGGATTCACGCCCAAATCACTCTTCCTCTCTTTGTGCAAGTTGTTGCACATCACTTCCCCCTTCTAGTTTCCTCTAGGGTTTTTCTCTTGGAGATTTCACCATCTTCTTGAGAAAAGAGAATCTGATACAGGTCATAGCGTGGAAGATCAAAAGGTACTTGAGATTCTAATTTGATTAGTGAAGGTGTTCATCATCAAAGAAAGAATTCAACATCTCCATTAGAGCACTACAAAGCTCCAAAGGTATTATCTACATCTTTGTATGTTGTAGATTTCGTGTTTGCATGTTTAGATGTTATTTTCTATCTTCTAGATATGTTATGTTGCTGTACATGGTTTATGAGTTTGAGGGATTACATCCTGGATTGGGTTTATTGCCTTCTAGATAATTGATCCCTGCATCAAGTGGGTGAAAAGTTTTTAAAACCTGTCTTGAAGGCCCACCTATATTACAACAATTGGTATCAGAGCCATACCTCATCTCTAATCATGTTCGATCAGCAAGCTTGCTCCAATATTTGCATGAGATGCGAAGAAGATGAAGCAAGGGCTATGTAAGGATCAGTTATAATTGGGTTTGTTTACTCTATGTAGTAAATCCATGTTTGGATAGTCACAAAAGGGTTTAATTATGATGGAAGGATGGTAGGATGCCATTGAGGGCCTTCAAAAGTGTTTTGGAGGTGTTTGGACTCGAATTGAAAAAAACCCAATTTTCTGCCTTCGTCAGGCCGGTCGACCTGGCCTCGTGCTCGGTCGACCGGGTGCCTGTAGGGTCGGTCGACTGAGCTCGACCACCGTCGGGGGACACCCCGGACCCCCTCTGCGAAGTGCATGTATTAAAAGGGTAGTTACTTTTGGCATCTTGTTTTTCCATTGTGGTTTGGTAACCTGGTTTTGTGAGATGCTTTGTTGTATGAGATACTAACTTGCAGATGATCATGTCCTCTCCATACGGCCCATAAGTCTTTTGCTTTCTATTTATGGTTAATGGTTTGTTTAAGGCTAAATGTAAAGGGTGTCATGGTTTCCTTGGTTTCCCGTGAAAGGGCAAGGCATGATGAATTTCCCTATAGCCCTTTTATTTCCATGTTTAGATTACCATGTAAGTCTCATAATTGAGGCATAGGAATTTATGTAATTTTTATAAATTTGTAAATTCTGGCGATGTCCGAGACGAAGAAGGAAAGCGATGTTGGACTCCTAATCAAAGAGTTTGAAGATTACCAAAAGAGTTTTGGAGTTGCCCAAAGAGTTTGAGGAATTCCAAAGTTTTGGAAAGTCTAGAAGTCCAAGAAGTCTATTCCGCTAGGGCCATGTGGAGGAGAGGATTAGTTTCTATTTTTTAGCACTTTCTATTTATGGATGAATGCTTAATTCAGAATGTTTCCAAATCTTATCCAAACATAGCAAGTTACTAAAATTGGTCAAATCAAATTAATTTTTGGAAAGAATTCTAATTAGTGTTGATGACCCATGAGATGGACACATTGGTAACACTAATTTAGAAACTGGACTTTCCTTAAAATAACTTGACTTGGAACCAATCTTAGATCATATCATGAGATGATTTGATGTTCATATGTATACATGTGGGCCCTAATACCTTACAAAGAAATCCTCAATTCTAAAATATTAAGTGAGAGCGGGGCATTTATTTTTAGAAATCCCCATGGTTTTCCACCATAGGTCCATTGTAAGGAAAGTATTAGCCTCGCGCCATCTTGAGAATGGCCGTTCCCCACGGAGGGCTTTTACTTGTCTGGCTACTAGATATGGATCTCCTATGGATAGTGTTGGTGAGACGGGGTGGGGGCCCACTCCCCAAGGAGGAGCTGCTCGCAACGGTTGTCATGCAATGCTAGTTGGTGGGTCACACTTAACTAAAATAATGATGTAGTATCCCCAAGGATTTGCCTCATGTATTTTAGAAACCGAAGCTAATCGGGAGTCATTCATTATTTGGTATGAGATACCTAGATAATAATGAATGAAGGGGATCATGGAAAGTTAGTCTTAATCCTAATTTTGACCAACTTTGATCTGCACCAATCTAGGTGGTATTCGCACTCCCCAAGGAGGCATACCCCGGGGATTGGTATTCCGATGTATTCTGAATTTAGTGGTTATGAGGATTCCATATAAATTTGGTAGAATACTAAACCCTAATGTCATTTAAATTCATTAATTGAATGTTTGGTTATGTGCTACAGTATTTCAAGCATGAATTCAAATACCTTCAATCCACTTGCGACCATCCTCAACCAGAATAAGTTGATGGAATCCAACTTTATAGACTGGAAAAGAACCCTGGATATTATCCTGACAGCTTCAGGATGCAGATATGTCCTTACCATACCCCCCTACCTGAGCCTGAGCTTCATGCACCTCAGTATGAAAAGGACCTTTATGCCGAATGGACAAAAGACAATGAGGTAGCCAGATGTTTTATACAGGCATCCATGTCTAGTGTTTTACAACACCAACATCAATCCTATAAGTCAGCATACAATATTATATCGAACTTAAAGGAGATGTTTGCGGACCAGGTTAGACCTGCTAGGCAAGCTCCTATGAAGGTGTTGATAAACACTAAGATGACTGAGGGAACCCCAGTACAAAAACATTTGTTGAAAATGAGTCTCTCACTAAATGAGTTAGATGTACTGGGTGCTACGATTGATAAAGAATCGCAGAGCGACATGATCCTTCAATCACTACCGGACTCTTTCAATCATTTCGAGATCAATTATAATAAAATTGGAAATGACTATAGCTGAGTTGTCTCGCCAGCTGGTAGTGACTGAGGAAATCATGAAGAAAGAGAAAAATTCCTTCATGACAGAAAAGTCATTTGCTAGGACCAAGCCGAAAGGCAAAGACCGAGATAACAAGAAGAAATCAGTCATCAAGGGTCCTAAGGTGGAGAATGGTTCTACTTGTAGTATGGCCAAGGCTAAGGGTACGAGAGTAAAAGGAAAGTGTTTCCATTGTGGAAAGACAGGACATTAGAAAAGGAATTGTCCAGAATATCTGTCTAAGAAGAAGACCTCAGGTATGATTGAGTCACTTGTTTCTGAAGTTAGTTTTGCAACTGGTACTTCAGAATCTTGGTGTATGGACTCCAGGGCAATTGATCACATATGTAATTCATTGCAGGGGTTCAGGGAAACCAGGAGGTTCAGTGACGGAGAAATCATTGTCAACCTAGGATCTGATGCTAAGGCAGAGGTTATTTCAGTGGGAGTTATTACATTATGTTTTTCAAATGATATATTGGTTTTGTTAGACACGTTATATGTACCGTCTTTATTCCTAGCATCTAATACATGATAATTTCTTTTATGCATGATTTTTAGTAAATTGGTTGGGGGCATGATGATGCATTCCTAGAAATCTTTTGCAAGTTTTGGGATTTGGAGCTCGCAGCAATGTTGAGCCTTTTCCTGATCTTGCCGGATTTTGAGGAGCTTTGCAAGTTTTGGAGTTTGGAGCTCGCAGCAATGTTGAGCCCTTCTTCAAGCTTGCAGAGATTTGATGAGATTGGTTTGATCTCGCAGCAATGTTTGAGTTCAAACTTTCTTTGAGGATGCTTCACAAGCTTGCAGCGATGTTGAGTTTATCTTCAAGTTTCCTATCTTTTCCGGGATGTTTCCCTTTTCTTCGGAATTGTCTCGAAATCATGCCAAAATTTCGCTAGGATTTTTTTTAGCAAAATTCTGTCACTTTGATGATTGATTCTTTTATTTCCATCATTTGTAGGTAGTTCCTCCAGAACGAACAAGGGCAAAGAGCCTGTTACTAATGCACCTCGTCGGTCTACCAGGTCTCCTAATGTGGCCGTGCAGCAGGCCTGGGAGAAGGTCCAATTTGTGGAGAGAAACTCGGAAGAGTGTGACTCCCTCAACCGCGATGAGATGAGACAGCGATTGAGCGCTCTTAAGGATGAGGAGTTCTACAGGATTATGGTAAGAAATCGTCCTTGGGTCATGGACGATCAGAGCATTGTACCGAAGCCTGCCCTTTTCTTTGGTGACGCAGTCCCTGATGACTTGACGTACCAAAGGAGATGTTTTTAGTTCTCTTACACGGCAGATGGTGAGGAGAGAATTGTTTCTACCCAGTCGACCTTTGATCGGACTATCTCGATCATGAGTCTTTCTCCCACATGTCCCAAGAAAGAAGATCCTCCGAGGTGGGTGAAGAGGACTAATGTGATCAAGACCGGGGTTTTTGTTGGCGGCCCTTCCGGTTACGCAGAGAAGTCGCCCGTCCGCATGGACATGTTGATGCCAGCCAGCGGTTACCAAGGTTCTGATCATCCATCGGTCGATTTGAGACTGGTGGGCCTTGGCATTTTTCGGGGTGACGACAACAATTGGGTGAAGCCTTTTCGACTTCGTGGCATTTCAGTGCTGACTAAAGCTGGGAGTCATGGACTGATCACATCCTGCAGGTTGGCGGGGCCATTCTAAAGGAGGCCGAGATTTTTGATGCGGTTCGCGCTTTTCGACAAACCATGGTTTTTTACGATGAATCCTTTATGGCCATGTTGGAGTCATTCCTTCCACAAACCAACACCTTCATTGTCACGATTGGTGAGATTGGTTTTTCTTTGAAGGAACTAAGCGCCATCACCGGGCTGCCTGTCCTCAATAAACTTTATAAGGAGTTTATGCCTATCGACGGCGTCCTTGAGGAGCAGTCCGAGGAGTTCAAGATTTTATACTTTCAGCTCGTCGCCTTCTATGATTTTTTGAAGGAGAAGGAGGGCTCGAAAGTAAGGTCCAGCAGTTGGAGGAGTTTTGGCTCCTTATTCCCTAACTTTTTTTACAGCGGAGAGTCTTTTGATTGCACGACCCAGGAGGCCAGAGCTAAGACTCCAAGTTTGAAGAAGACTTATGTCACGCGAGGAGACTTGAAGGACTTCTTTATGAGCACAGATGCCATTTATTCGGACATTGCACTGCAGAGGGACCTTGCTATTTAGCTCACCTATTGGTTGAGTGAGGTTGTTTTTGTTGGAGGAGATGGTACGCACATCAGGCCGCATTGTATTTTTCCGGCTTGTCAGATGGCGTTCGGAGAGCGGCTTGCTTTGGTGCCTGCTCTTTACTTCTATTTGTGTACCGAACTACAGGTTGCTGCTTTTTTGTTCGGCTTGGGCTCCCTATGAACAGGGTATTTTCAGCCCATATTTTCTATTCGTGGTTGTGTACCACTGTCCTGGCTTCCATCGATTAGGAGTTGCGCGGGATGATGACTCTTTCATGATTCGGTTGGCTAGAGGGACAGCCGTTTCTGAATCTCTTTTCTCTGCCCATTTGAGGATCCGACGGCTCAGGAACGTCGAGATTGGGCAATCTTCAGTGAAGCTTTCTCTAGGTTTGCGGAAGAAGGCTTTTGATTTTGGTGTCTCCCGTGATTCCACCAGGGCGGGGTCGGGAAGACACTATTCTTTGACAAACGCGGAAAAGAGGTGGCTTTTTGACATAATTGTTGGTATGATGGTGTACCGGAGACATCTTTTTGTTGATATCCAGCCGTATGTTCCCTCGCGTTTTGCGCTGCAGTTGGGCCTCTCTCAAGGCGTTGTTGGAGCGCCTTCGAGCATGGTAAAGCGTTTTGGAGGTTTGTAGGATGGGAGGAATGCATGGGTTTTCTACAATGCGGAGGACACTACCGCCATGATTTCCTATCTTGAGTTGCCCACTGTCCGGACTGCTGGCTTCACAAAATGGTTTGTAGAGAGCTTTTTAGTGTACCGGGTGCTTTCCAAGAAGGAGCTTGATATGAAACAATCTTCTGGGAAGGGTCTTGGCAGATTAGATGGAGTCCGTCGAGAGGAAGTTCTGGCTTTCCTTGTAGGGGAGAAGCACAATATAGACTTTCTCGGTGGACATGACGTCATCAGATCCGGAGCTGTACAAGAGATAACTGGTGAGGTCTTGAGACAGCTAGAAGAGGAGGAGGTCGAGATCGACGCTTGGATGCAAGCGGAACGAACAAAGGCTTCCTTGGAGTCCACTGGGAGGAGCCAAGCGAAGGTCCTGACTTTGATGATAGGACGGGTACTTCGAGTAAACCGGCCCGTAGAAGCAAGAGGAAGAGAGGGCAGCGCAGTAATAAGAGACGACACGATGACTCTCCTGATCCAAGAGTCCCTCCCACCATTGCTGAAGAGACGTCAGGGGACGCTGATGAGCCTCCGAAAAAGAGGAGTCGAGAGGAAGAAACCGTTAATGAAGGTATGATTCCTCCTTTTTCTCTTTCTGCTTCTTTCATTGAAGTTTCTTTTATTTTTTATTTTCTTTCTCTCCCTTTTTTAGTGGAAGATGATGATTTGGTGATGCCTGAGGTTCCGGCTGATGAAGTAGTAACGGATCCGATTGCGGCATCTGAAGAAGAACCGGGGGACTCTGGAGTGATTCCAGAATCTTCACCTGGTATGACTTCTTTGTATTTTTTTTATTTTTTTTTGTCTTTGCTGTCATTTGCTAACATGTTGCTTGTTTTCTTGTCAGCTGACTTGCCATAGGATTCCGACGATTTTGAGCCATCCATGGATGCGTCCTTTGACGACGCTTCGGATGAACTGATGGAGGTAGAAAGTATTTCGCCGATCGTCGAAGAAGGTATTTGTAGAAATAACCCTGATGATAATGATTTTTTCAACAGGATCATATTCATACCTTTTTTGTTTTGTTTTGCTGGCAGATTGTGAGGTAGCAGAAGAAGTTCCTCCGTCTTTCTTAGTGCCAGAGCAGGGGATGCCTGCAGTTGAACTGGAAGTAGGGACTTCTTCTTCCAATTTTAATGCGGCAGAGACAAAATCTTCTGAGAAGATTCCTTCGCCAGTGTCTCCAATTAGAAAGAGCTTAATGATCACTCCTCCAGCAGGACATGACATGGGCAATCGACCAATGGAGAGGGGCGAGCCTTCATCCGGGCCATCTCTTGAGTATGCGAAGAAAGTGTTGAAGAGCGTTTTGAGCTCATGGGTCAAAACTCTTTCTTCTGGACATTTAGAAGCCGACTTTAGCATGATTAAGCATGTACAGGACATCCTTGCTGATAGCGAAGAAGTCGGTCTGGACATTGCAGGTGTGAAGGCTTTCGTTGATGAAGTCATAGCTCTAGAGAACAAGTGGAATGAAACCAAGAGCTTCCCAAGTGGTGACTTCTTCAATGAGATGTTTTTGAAGCTTTCTGGTGAGGTCAGGTCTGAGCTAAACGAGATCTCACGGACTTGGAAGCAATTCGTTCGGGAGAGGAACGTTACCGAGTTGGCTATCATTGAGCTGATAGAAGATCTGCGCCGTGTTGATAGAGAGGTCGTTGAGACCAAGCAGCGTCTTGAGCTATTAGAGGAACAAGCTACTGCAAAATGGACCGCCATTGTGGAGGCTCGTACCAGAGAAGGGACTCTGATTTGCCAAGTAGTGGAGGTTGAGAGCAATCTTCGGAGGAAGACTCAAGAGTACGAGCAAAGGCAGATTCTTTGGGAAGAGCTTCCCCGTGCTGCAGATGGATCACGACGTTTTGCTGCATTTTATGGGAAGATTTTGAAGAAGCGTGGCCTGGACGCTTTAGAGGCTAAGGCCAAGAGTCTGCTTGAGGAGTTGAATCTTTGGTTGAATACCATGTTAGATTAAGCTCCTGACTTTTGTAACAAACTCTTTTTTTTTGGTACCTCCATGTAAAAACATTTTTGGTACTCTATATACTTTTTACTCAAATTCTTTTTGATGAAAATAAGCAAAAGTAGAATGTTTGTTTGGAAATTTGATCAAAAGGTTGTCATTTTGTGAAAATCTTTTGTCAAAGGGTTGTTTTAGGCATGAAATCCGAGTTTTTTTTTAGATGGCATAGAAGCCGAAATTTATGGCGTAAGAGCCAAAATTTGTTTGTGGCATAGAAGCCGAATTTTGTGGCGTAAGAGCCAAAATTTGTTTTTGGCATGGAAGCCAAGGTTTTTTTTTTTAGATGGCATGAAAGCCGATTTTTTTGAGATGGCATGAGAGCCAAATTTTGTGCCATAGGAGCCAAATTTTTTTTTTTTTTTTTGAAATGGCATGAAAGCCAAATTTTGAGGTGGCATGAAAGCCGGATTTTTGAATTGGCATGAGAGCCAGGTTTTGTGGCATAGGAGCCGATTTTGTTTGTTGGCGTGAAAGCCGAAATTTTGGGGTCGCATGGGAGCCGGTTTTTTTGTTTTTGGCGTGAAAGCCAGATTTTTATTTTAAAAACGAGTTTTGTTTCGTTGGCATGAAAGCCAAATTTTGAATTGGCATGAGAGCCAAGTTTTGTGGCATAGGAGCCGATTTTGGGATGGCATGAAAACCGATTTTTTTGTTTTTGGCATAGAAGCCTGATTTTTGCTTTTTGGCGTAGAACCCGATTTTGGTTTTCAAGATGCAAGTATCGACTAAAAGTCGCCTCCCTGCTGAATGGTATTACAAGAATCGATGGAATGTCGATTCATTGCTCATTCGGTTTACAAGTATCGATGGAATGTCGCCTCCTTGCGAATTGGGGTGCAAGTATCGACTGGATGTCGCTTCCTTGCGAATTGGGATACAAGTATCAACTGGATGTCGCTCCTTGCTTTTCCAAAAATTTTAGTTTTATGAGTATCGATTGAATGTCGCTTCCCCATGATTTTTGAAATTTGAGGTCTTTTTTTTTTTACCTCGGTTTTTGTTTGAATCTTGGGTTTGTGGATATCAACTGGAATGTTGCGTCTCCACAATTTTTGAAATTTTGCAGGTATCGACAAAGTATCGCTTCCTTGCGATTTTGAAATTTTGGAAGTATCGAATGGGGTTCGCATCCTTCCGATTTTTGGGTTTTGCGAGTATTGACTGACCGAATCTCAAAACCGAAATTTTGACTTAAAAACGGTTGTAAAAGTCAAGGTGGACTAGGGCAGAAATTCTTGAGTCCTAATTTTATTTCAAACCATGAATTTTGGGTTCAAGGATTGAAAATTCAGTCAAGTCCGAGAAGAGGCTCCTAAACTTGGATTTTTGGATTTTTTTTAACAATGAAACTATGAAAGTAAGCATTGTTTTGAGAGTTTTTTTTTCAGAAATTTCAACATATGGATGAAAATTCCCAAAATGAGTGGGTTTGACGAGCAAGTACCTGGAAATAGGGTTTGACCGTGTAGGCATTGCTCTGACCCAGTGGCATAAGTCTTCAAGGGTAGTACCGCTTCAAGAACTTGTCGTTGATGGGCAGCATACATCTGTCACCCTCCATGTTTAGAAGAGCGTATGCGCTGTTGGAGAAGACTTTGGTTCGAGCTTGCCTTTGGATTTGTGGGCGAAAACCATTGGCCTTTTTACTGCAAGAACCAAGTCGCCCTTGTTATAGGCGCGTTGCCTAACCTTCTTGTCGAAAGATCTTCCCATGCGTGCTTGGTACAACTCAATGCTTTGTAGAGCTTCAAGTCGTCTTTCATCGAGATTGTCCAGTTCTTGGAGTCTCAATTTGACATTGCTTTCTTGTGTCATGTCATTTTGAAAAGATACCCTTAAGGAAGGAATTTGTACTTCCAAAGGGACAACAGCTTCGCATCCATAGACCAAAGAGAATGGTGTGCTATGGGTCGGCCCTCAAACGGTGGTTCGATAAGCCCACAAAGCTTCAGGTATTTTGTCTCCCTAGTCTCTTTTGTGACTAGAGACCATCTTCTTGAGAATTTTGCAGAGTGTCTTGTTGAATGCTTCTGCTAGTCCGTTCGCCGCCGGATTGTACAAAGTCGAAGGACAACTTTGGATTTTGTACTTGTCGCAGAACCTGTAGAATCTGTGATCCCGGAATTGTGGTCCGTTATCATGGATGAATCTTTTAGGTATGCTGAAGCGACAAATAATGTTGGTGCGCAAGAATTGAAGGATTGATGAGGTTTTCATTTCGCTGAGCGCAAATGCTTCCGACCACTTGGAGAAATAATCCGTAGTAACGAAGATGAAGCGATGGCCTTTGCTTGATGAGGGAGAAATAAAACCTATGATTTCCATACCCCAGGCTTCGAAAGGCCATGAGATCGCTATGGGATGTAGCCATTCTGGAGGCATGTGGACATAATCTCCATGAACTTGGCATTGTTGGCATCGTTTAGCAAATTGCATAGCGTCTGCTACCATGGTAGGCCAATATTAACCTAACCTTTTTATCTGATCGTAGAGCTTAGGACAGGCCTGATGAGCTCCACAAAGACAAGCGTGTACTTCTTTGAGAGTTTCCTCGGCTTCTTATTGTGACAAGCAGCGTAGAAGTACTCCATTGAAAGATTTTCTGTAAAGCATTTTTGAAGGAATATCCAAATGAAAGTTTGGGGCTCGTCTTTGAAGGCTTACCCGTTCTTTTGGATCTTTAGGTAGGATTCCGAACATAATGTAATCAATGAACGGATCCCTCCAGTCGCCGATCGGAGGTTTGAGGATGGACATTCGACTTCCAACCACTTGGTGGCATTCAACAATTGCTTGGTGTGTGTTAAGAGGAGGGAGAATCCATCTTTGACACATTGTGATTTGCATGTTTCCCCCCTCTTGGATTGCCATAGATGCGGCGAGTCCAGCCAGGGCATCTGCACGGATGTTTTCACCTCTGAGGATGTGGGTGATGTGACAGATGTCAAACTTCTGTCGAAGCGATTGCTCTTTGTTGTAGTAAGGCAACAGATCAGGCTTCCTGACTTCAAATTTCTGATTCATCTGGTTGACGATCAGTTGAGAGTCCCGCAAAAGCTTCCAGCATGGTGATGCCAGATTCTAGGGCGAGTTCCAATCCTACAATCAGGGCTTGGTACTTAGCTGCATTGTTTGAGCATGGTTCCTCTATTGAGAAGGCATGTGGAATTATGTATTTGTCGGGACTGACAAAGAGGATGCCAATTCCTGATATTTGTTTTCCTTTTTCATTTGTCATGGTTGCACCGTCAAAGTACATGTCCCAGGAAGCATTTGGTAAGGAAGTTTCCACATTGTGGACATATTCGTCTAGGAGATCATCCCTTTGTGGAAAATCTTTAGGCAATGGATGGCCTGCAAGAGAGTCTGCTAGAGCTTGGCCTTTGATTGTCTTTTTGCGGCGCATACCTAATATCGAATTGCAATAGAAGGATGGACCATTTTGCCAATTGGGCATTGAGAGAACCTGTTTTTGTGACAAGGACCTTTAAGAGATTGATCCTCGAAATCAGGTATACTGTGTTGGACAACGGATAGTGACGTGACTTTTGTACGGCAAACATCATTGTAAGACATTCTTTTTCGACTGGAGAGTAGCGATGCTCTGCACCTACCAATATTCGGTTGAGGTAATATAGAGTAGCTTCTTTTTATTCGTCGTTTTCTTGTGCTAGTAGAGCGCCCAAAGAGTAATCGAGAGCCCTTGTGTACCAGATGAATGGTTTTCCAATTGTGGGGGCAGCTAGCACTAGAGGTTTGGTCAGGTATGACTTGATGTCTTGAAATGAGGCTTCACATTCAACATCCCAAACAAAGTCCACACCTTTCTTCATTAGGTGAGAGAATGGACGACACTTTCCTGACAGATTAGAGATGAACCGTCGGATGTATGCCAACCTCCCTTGAAGCCCTTTTAGTTGTCTTAGGGTTCTTGGAGATGGCATTTCAAGGATAGCCTTGACTTTGGTGGGGTTAAGTTCTATTCTGCCTTTCCGAACTATGAGTCCGAGAAACTTACCCGACGGGACACCGAAGAAGCATTTTAGTGGATTCATCCGCAGTTTGTGTTTGTGAAGTCGGAGGAAGACTTCTCGAAGATCTTTGAGATGGTCTTATTTTCTTTTGCTTTTGACGGTGAGGTCATCAACATAACATTCGACCGTCTTGTGCTGCATATCTTGTAATATTTTCATCATAGCCCTCTGATATGTCGCACCAGCATTTTTCAGACCAAATGGCATGACTGTGTAGCAATACACACCAAACGGAATATGAAATGATGTGTGTCTTTCATCTTCAGGATGCATCTTTATCTAATTGTAGCTAGAGAATCCATCCATGAATGTCATTCGCTAGAATCCGTAGGTGTTGTCGATCATCACCTCTAGTATGGGGAGCGGAAATTCATCTTTAGGGCAAGCATTATTCAGGTCTCTATGGTCAATACAGACTCTGATCTGCCCATTTTTCTTTGTCACAGGGATGATGTTGGCCAACCAGTCAAGATGTTGTTCCTCGCGGATGAAGCCAATGCTTTTGAGTTTCTGAACTTCTTGTTCAATTTTGCCCATCACATCAGGACGAAATCTTCTTTGGCCCTGTTTGACAGGCTTGATATCTTTTTGCAGATTGAGTTTATGGACTGCTATTTTGGGGTCTAATCCAGGCATTTCAGCGTAAGACCATACAAAACAATCAACGAACTCACGAAGAAAAGCGATATACTCGGGTAACTCATCATCCTTTATATTCTTGCTTATGAATATAGGACGTGGGTTATCAGGTGTTCCCAAGTCTATCTTTTGAACATGATCTTCTGTTGGAAGGTTTGAAAGTGGTTCCTCCACAATGTTTTTGGAGGCTTCCAACTTAACAAGACCTTCTGGAGTTCCAAAGGCATTTATAGACCAAGGCTTTGTTTTTGTCCATGGGTCTTCTTGATCGGTATTCTTCTCAAGATTGGCAATGAGATGATCCCAATCACCTGTTGAAACTGGGTCAAAGTAAGGTACTTCTTTTGGAGACGATGGTTCTTCTTGGCTAAAAAACCGTGCGTCTGTGTAATCAGACAATTCCTCTTCATCGTCAGAGAAATCGTACCAATCGGAAGAGCTACCTGGTTCCTTGGCGGGTGGCTCCTCAAAGAGATATCCAGGGAGAGCAGTGTCTTCATGGACACGAGATGTTGAGGCTTGGTCGGCAAAATGACTTTGTAGCCTTTGTGTCAACTGTCTCATGGGAGCGTCGGGATCATACCCTAACTCGTATGAAGACTTGTCTATGTGACAACGAAGTTTCCAATCGTCCAGTTGACTTTTGGTCAGGGTGGATTCCAATGGAGTGAGAATACCACGGCCACCTCCCAAACCAATTGGATTTTGAGCATCATAGCCCATTTTCTTCATGATAGTTTGTGCCATTGGACTATACAGGAATAGTTGAGGCATACCTTCATTTTGGAAAGGTTCAAGAGAAGATTTTGGTGAAGAGGCTTCGGATTTGTGGAAGAAGATCATCTTTCCTTATGCCGAAGTTGCCGGCAATACGAAGGAAGCAGACATAGGATCTTCTACTTCAGCAGGTGTCTCCAATGGAGTGAGAGCGGGCTGAACTTGCTGAGTATCAGCTTGGCTTGACGATGTATCGTCTTCTTGCTCTGAGTCCGAGTCTGTGTCTTGCATGATAGACATGAAGGAGATGGTGAACTTGCCTCTAGCATTTTGTTTTGTCTTCTTTGCCTTGGTAGTGATTACCAAAGGCTTTGAAGGTTTGAGGGAGACAACGAAGGGAGAATGAATGCTCTCTTCAGTTTTGTTGGAAGGTTTGTTTTCTTCCGATGATTGCTGAGGAGCCTTGCTTTTATCTTTCTGGAGATTTTTGGCAAAGGGCGTTGTTTCCTCCTCCTTTCCTTCTTCTTCATCTTTATACATTTGAGCATATGCAAAATGGACATCTTTGCCTTTGAAGGGTTTTTTGTCTGCAAACACTCGATGTATTAAGCCGTTGTTTCCAACGAACTTGATGCACTGATGTAGAGTTGAAGGGACGACACCATTCTCATGTATCCAGGGGCGTCCAAGAAGGATGTTGTAGCATGAAAGGGTTCTTATTGCGTACACAGTGACTTCAGAGATAAGATCACCGATTTGCAACTTGAACCTGATTTTGCCGATAGGCCTTTGAGCGCTCCCATCATACCCAAAGATGGATACAGACGTGTGACTCAGTTTGTTAGGTGGGATGCCTACCTCTTCGAGTGCCGAAGTAAAGATGAGATTGAGTGCAGAACCTGGGTCGATCTGGACTCTGTGTATTGGCATTTCTTTGATATACCTTGTGAAGTACAGGGGTCGGTTGTGCTCTGTCTTGCCTAACAGGAGGTCATCCTTATCGAAGGCAATTGTTGCACTTGCTGCTTTTTGAACCGAGAGGCATTCGTTGCCTGATCCCTCAGTTTTCTTCTTTTCTCCCTTTGAGGAAGTATTTGATTTTTTGACCCTATAGTCCATTTCAATTTGTAGGACTTGTGGGGAATGTTTGTCGACATCCGCATTCAGCCTTTGCAGCTCTGAAATGAGACTATCACGAGTTTGTGGAGACATTCATAATAAGCCAAGGATGTGCAGTTATACAGGTATGTGTTTGATGTGCTCAATCAAGTCATACTTGAAAGCCTCCTTCGGGCCTGCATTTTCATTATTGTTGCCACTTTTTGAGTTTACAATTTGTTTTCCCGAAGGATTTACATAGAAAGAAGAAGGTTGGTTGTAGTTTTTGTGGTAATCCCGGCCAGAACGGGTACCTCTACCAACTTCAAGAGCTTCTGGAGAAAGGTCTTCTTTTGGATGATCAATCTCGGGATCAAGGGGTTGATCCTTGTCGTTTGCTGAAGACGTCTCTGTAGCAGTATTTCCATCTTCAGTGATTGCGTTGCATGGAGCATTTTCCGGGAACAAGTCCTGAACAGCATCCATCAACTTTTCTTCTTCATTGAGCAGTTCATTGGTCCAGACGTCGCCTATGAGGTCGGGTATCTGGGACCAGTTGACCGGATTTTCATTGAAGAAAACTTCATTGGCAGGAGTTTCTTCGAGATGATCAGCCGGAAAAGGTTTGAGTTCCGACGTGACAGTTTCAGGAGACGAAGGTGGAGAAGATGATATCTCTGTGGAAGTCACCTGAGGAGATGTACTACCGGACGTAGTTTGAGAATCTGAGGCCTCGGGAGATGAAGCTTCAGAGGCATCATAATCTCGAAGTATCGCATTGCAAGCAACGCACTGTTGAGATTTAGACTCGTCTTCAGATGTGAGGGGATTATCTATCCAACAGTTTTCTTCATTTTCTGGGGTTACCGGTTCTGGATTTTGATTTTGACTAAGCTCATTGATGCGATGTTGCTCATGCTCTATGGCAAGACGTTGTAAGATTCTCGTATACTCTTCGAGATCGGACATAGGGGCCAGATCTTCTTCGTCATCTGCTCCTTGTGGTTCACCAATGTCGGGTTCCACTAGAGCGTTTGCTTGTGCTGGATCAACAACACTTTCTTGAACAGCCTCTTGGTCTTCTTCATCATCAGACCATGATCCTTGTTGCTGATACGGATTATACCAAATCACTGGCATAAGATGAGATTCGGGAATCCATTCCTCATCGGAGAGGTATTCTCCTGTTTCAAGGGATTCTTCCCACTCATCGGTATCACTGATAGTGTCACTGGACTCGTACACATCCATGGGGAATCCAATTACTGAGTTGCAAGAGTATGACTCTCCCTGCGTAGTTTTATTTTTGTAATGAGGTGGCATGAAGTCGCCAAGGGTGAATTTTCTTGCCACCTTTGCAGCCTTGGATTCTTCCGTTGCCCCCAGCGAAGCAGTGGAAGAGGTCTCTGCCTTTTCAGGGACTTCTTGCTTTGATTGAGCTTTCTCCTGCTGTTTGAGCTTACGGAGTTGTCTCTTGGCTTGCCTTCGTTGTTGAACGGTAGGCTTTGTTTTGATGATCTCCCAATTTTCATCTTCTAGGAGATAAGGATGCACCCATATGGGTTGTCCGTCTGATGTTGGATAAGGAACCAACTCTTGGGACGTTTGCGTCATTTTTATGACCTTGAAGGAAGTAGTGATCTTCTCCTTTGGTGACTTGAAAGTTTTTCCATATAACACCATGTTGACGGAGACAGACCCATAGTTTTTGTCAAAGGTGATGACTTCGTTTTTCCACATCTCGTTGATCTTCTCTCTCACAACGAAGCATTGATTGAGAGGATGCGGGATCATCTGATGGTATGGACAATACTGGGGATCATTGGTTTTGCCAACATCTCCCGGTCTTTTGGGCTCAGGTAAGGTGAGTTTACCATTTGCTACGAGAGCCTCAAAGATTTCTTCAACATCTTCATCGAACCGGTATTTCTTCTCTACTAGTTCTTTGAAGGCATCAGAGAGTTCAGGTTTCTTACCTGCAGTTTTGTTTTCAGCTTTCTTTGGCTGCTAAGGAGCTGACTTGGTTTGCACATTAAGAACCTCCTTTTTCTTTGGTTTCGAGGTCTAAATGGCAGTCGGCTCTTTCTTTGATGATTTCTGACTGTTGAGGTCTTTGATCACCGTTTCAGCCTCCAAAGCTACTTGTAGGAGTTCTCCCAGGTTTTTTGATTTGTTGCTGATAATCATGGAGCGGATCCTTGCTCTCATGTTGTTACGGAAGATGTCAACGAGCGACGCTTGTGGCAGTGCATCTGAGCATTTGTACGCCATTGCCTTCCACTTGTGAATGAAGTCGTATGTTGACTCATTCTCTCCCTGTTTTAGGCTGCAGAGTTGCGCCATGGTGACAGGGTGGTCTTCACCTTTGAAGTGGGTGAGGAAGCGTGTTTCCAGCATGGCCTAGTTTTGAATGGAGTCCTCCGGCAGAGTGGAGTACCAATCGAAGGCCGTACCTTTTAGGGTACTTGCAAAGAGTCAGATCTTGAGGGCATCTTGATCTGCGATAGCTCCTGTCAGGATCTTAAAGTGGATGACATGTTGTCTGGCTGAACCTTTCCCCGTATATGTCTGGAGAGTAGGTTGTTTGAATTTTGCAGGGAACGGAACCGAGTCCATCCATAAGGGATATGGTGGCTTGATCCCATGTTCCTTCAGCGTATCCTCTTCTTTTGCTTTGGCGAGGATATCGTCAACATCCTTTTTAGTAAGGGCGTGTGACTCATTGTTTTCCTCATCACCTTGATGACTTGGAGGAGCTTCATTGTTTAGTGGACGCTGGAAAGTGAGGAGGAGATTTTCCATCAGGGCCTCAATTTTTTGTTGTCCTTGCTCCAACTACTGATTGCGTGTTGTTACGTCATCATGCGGTGGAGGCCGCTCAGCATTTGTAACCAGGACGTTCATCCCTCGAGAGTCGAATGATGATATTGTCTTGGCGATTGAGCTGGAGCTCATTCTTTTGGATGAAGAGTTGGAGGAATGGTTACTCCGATGTCCTTGGCTTGAAGGAGCGGGAGAATCCTCCTGATGTCTTCGTATCCGGGAGACGCTGCGAGTCACCGGTCGTCTGACCTGAATTTTGGTGGCTGACTTCTAGTATTTTCTGGTTTTACCAACCATATAGACAGCAATAACTTGGTTGGGTCTTTCTTTTTCGACCCAATTTTCAAAGACTTGAAGGGTAGAATGATGGGTTCTTTGCTTCTCTAGTCTCTTTTGTTGATATGCCGCGCGACGACGCATACGACGAACAATTTGAGCTTCAATCAGCTCTGGCTGTGCCCTAGCGATTAAGGATGTAGTCTCCTGTACGCAGCAGCTGAGCTTGTCTTCTTTGAAGCTGGGCATGGACAGGATCTGGACATGGTCCTTTGCCTGTCCCAGTGAGGCTTTGAATTTTGTAAGTTTGGCCCCTATTGAGATAAAGGGTCGACTCGCAGGAGTGTAATCCTTAGCAGGTTCTTGCGGTGGCTTGGTGATGCATGACTTGATTTTGGGCTTGTAGGAGCAAGCCATCTCATGCTGAGTTGATTTTTTTTGTTTGGTGGAGGGTAGGTTTCTCTTATTTTATGTAAGAGAGAGGGTAGAACCGGTTCTCCTTGAGAGGGGCCAGGTACGCTGGCTTTGCAGATGTTTGAGACCTCCTTTGTTTTGGGGAAGGTCTCGGGGACCAGTTCTTAGGACAGACCTGGTTTCTTGCAGGCTGAGGTTTCGTGGGATTGCCACGGGCTTCAGGTTTCTTGATTGTTGCCCTTGGTGTCGGAGCGGCGACATGTGCAGGGGCAGTTTTCTGCTTCTTGGCATGTGCAGTTTCTTCTGTGGGGAGTGGGAATGGCCCCAACGACCCAAAGACGATGGTCCGGGGAGTAGAGGTCAACCCGGTTTGAGAGTTGCCGAGGGAGGTGATGCTTCGGCAGCTGCTGGGGCGCTTGTTTTGCTTTTCTCGAAGCAAGAGTTGGTACTTGTTCTCATCAAAAGTGATGGTCAATGAAGCTACCATTGTTAGTTTGGAAAACTTTTGAAACGAGACCAGATCCATTAGTAATCACAAGAATGTAGTGATCATAAATGGAAAG
Organism: Cinnamomum chago; assembly: GCA_038049695.1. Lineage (NCBI taxonomy): Eukaryota > Viridiplantae > Streptophyta > Magnoliopsida > Laurales > Lauraceae > Cinnamomum > Cinnamomum chago. Next base: position 30,892,023 of record CP142462.1, on the reverse strand, counting down.
TAACTATGGTTTTGTCTTTTCAAATCGCTCGGGGGGACATGGCCCAGCCCAAGCAAGATGAAAGAGGAAAAAAGCCATAGAGGGTACAATTGTTCTAAATGCAAGTATGGTAGGCTCAAGGCGAGTGTTCCAGTGATTGCTAGAAGCAATTGTGAACATTAATTCAAATTACCGAGAAGCAAGGCTCACTCGAGGTAAGATGATATAAGGTTGGAGATACAAATGTGTCGGTCAAAAATACAGTAGACCCGAAACGGCGTATTAGCACCCGAAAGCTGCCTCCACACTCTGGACAAGGCTTTTCTTAGATCTACTTTGGTCAAAGAACGCAATTGGTGCAACCTTATTGGGTCTTGGAAAAAAAATTGATTTTTTTTTTTAATTTCTAATGGATTCATCAAAGAGAAAGAATGGTGTCCCAATCTGAATAAGGGCTCAAACATTTCTGCGAGCTAAATCCGAAAAGGAGGGGACCAAACTTTCTCAAATTTGATTCCAAAAAAAAAAAAAAATTTTGAAAGAGTTTTTTTTTTTTGAAAGATCCCTGTCGGACTCATCAAAGAGAAAAGATGGCCCATTCCCCAATAAAAACAATAGCTGCGAACATTTCTGTGAGCTATCAAGTTCAAAGAGGAAATGATCAAAGTTTCTCAAAATTGAATCCAAAAACGAGAAATCAGATTTTTTTTTTTGAAATAAGAAAGAATCGAAATAAGTTCAAAGGTAGAAATTTTCCAAAAATCCCATCTCATGTTTTTTTTTAATGCAAGATCCAACATAGGCCACCAACTAGAAAGGAGCCTAAGAATTCAAGCATCACGTTCTCAAATGAACGAGTCCCACCGGGGGTGCCAACTTGATGGGGGCTCCTACCTTTCGTCCTCTCCTTCCCACCCCTGGGGCTGCCGGGAGCATGGCGGAGGAGGAAAAGCGAGGTCATCAACATTTTTTGTACGGGTATGCCAGATTTTCTATTCTACTTGGAATTTGAAGTGGTGATCCGGAGATTCACCTTCGCAAGTAGAAAGGAAATCAATTCTTTTTTCTAACGTTCCATTGCACATATATTTTAAGAAAGAGACAATTTTTTAAAATGTCGTGGGAGATGATTTCATTTTGTTTGCCGTGAAAGGCGATTTTTGTGCCGTGAAAGGCCGTTTGTGCCATAGAAGACGATTTTGTGCCATAGAAGGTGATTTACAATTCTTATCAATGAAGAAAGACAAGAAATGTGATTTTTTGTCTCTTTACAAATAATACAAAAAACAAAGAAAAGTAAGAAAAGGTATCTGACTTCTTAGGAGATTGTGGGGACTCGTTCTGATTAACGTGGATTGGACCTCAGTTTTTTGGATGATAAAGACCAAGGGAAGGTCCTATATCCAATGAAAAACCGAGTAAATGGGTTGAAGAGCCACGTTGAGGCCATGTTGGATAGAAGGAAAGAGGTGGCCTTGGGGGGGTGGCCCCCCAAGGGACTTTGATCACCTTGTGGTGTTTTGGCAGAGTAGCAGGGTTTCTTCAGAGTTCTTCTTCCTTGCTTGTGAGTATGGATCTCTCTCTACCCGTGTGTATGTGTCCCTCTCCGTGTGTGTAACCCGTTTCTCTTCTTGGAGTGACCCCTTTTTATAGGCTTTTGGTAGCCATGGGGTGATTTATGGGATTGATGACCCATAATGAGAGGAGTTACAAGTTTTAATTCTTGATTATGTAACTCCTTTTTCTTGGCTTATGATTGGCCGATGGGAGATGATGGGCATTTAATCGCCTTTAATCTCCATGATGAGGGGAGTTTCATGGTTTTAATGCCATGATTGGTTGGATTTGTAACTCCCATTTGCTTGATTCTGATTGGGCCGTCCAAAATAATGGGTTAATGACTGCATTAAGTTGTCATAAACGGGTCAAGTAACGACATTAAGTGGTCGCCAAGGCATTTGAAGAGTCGCGGGCCGCACCGCGTCTTTTGGAATTCTTTTTGTGATGATCGCCGATGGATCCGCATGTTGTTTGATGTCAGATGGCGATGCAACTTCAGACATTGGTTGATACCAGTGGGCCGGTGACATCTGTCTTGTCGATTTCTCGATCGGTCGAACAGAAAGTGCAATTTTTTGGTCAGCCAGTTGGCGATCTTTGAGCGATCAATGATGATTTCATGCTCTTGATGGCGGATCCGAGATGTCGATGGAGATCAGTCGATTTCGAGCATCGAAAATAAGATTTCCAGGAAATCACAGAGGCTGGAACTCCCGAAACGCAAAGAAGGACGGAAAATGGGTCACCCGGCGACAAATCAGGCGACCTGGATTTCTATGGTCGCCGGGCGACCATGCACCCATGTTCGCCGGCAACCATGGGGATTGGTCCCCTTTTGGTTGCTGTTTCTCGGCCGTTCTTTGGTATTTTTTGCCGCCGTTTTTTCCTGGATTTTTCTTTACATTTCTCCTCATTTATTGGATTGATTTTCCTGAAGAGAACCTGACGAGAAGCCGTGCAAATCGGAGCACAAAGTTTCCTATTTTTTGGAAGAGCCGAAGACTTTGTAGTCGATTTTCCGTCAAGAGTCGAAACTAGGTCAAACAATGTCGGAATGTCCTGAAATTCGAGGTGAAGCTTGCTGAGCAGTAGATAGGACCAGCCATGGACTTTTGTTTGAGTTTTGAAGCCGTTTGGGGTTCCGTCGCCGATAGGCTTGATTTTGCCGCGAGGAAGATGTCGAGCTTTGATGTGCGGTCAACCGATGTCCGATTGACTTGAAATTTGACAGGGAGCCTATTGGAGTCATTTTGAGATGATCCATTGAGTCTGATTTGGATGTCATGGTCCTGGGGTGCTCCGTTGCCGGTAGCCTTGATTTTGTTTCGGAGCGTCAAAGTTGGGTCAAACGTTGTTGGAATGACCTGGAATTTGACGTGCAACCCTTTAGAAGCATGTTGAAGCCGCCCATGTGCTCCATTTGATGAGTGATGGCTTCGGTGGTTCTCGCCGCCGAGAGGTTTGATTTTACTGCTCAAGGGTTGATGGAGGGTCAAACATTGTCGGTTTGACTTGAAATTTGGCATGGAGCCTTTTGGAGGTATTTTGAGATCATCCGTAGGCTCTGATTGAAGTTTTGATGTCTTCGATGTTGTCGCCACCAGGAGTACCTGTTCAGCTGTCGGAGGAGTGAAGTAGGGTCAAATGATGTTGGAATGGCCCGAAACTTCATGTGAACCCCTCTTTTGGCTGTCTTGAAGGATCTTGCTGTTTTTGTTTGATTCTGACAAGATCTGATGTTTGAAGAAACATTGCCTGTTTTGTAGTAGGATGCAGCTTCATGTGGCTTCTTGATGTTGAAGAGGCAAAGTGACATTTTTGGTGTCAACACCCACCAAGAAGCACTTCACGGCCCTTGGTTCTAACTTATCGATTTTGATGCGAGTATAAGTTGGACAACTGAAGATCCTCAAGTTAGAATAATCATCTGGATTACTTGACCACATTTCTTTCGGTGTTTTGTAACCAATCTTTGTGTGTGGAGACCTATTTATTAATTAGCCTGCAGCATTTACTGCCTCAGCCCAAAAGTCCTTGGACAATCCTCCAATAAACAACATACAACGAGCTCTTTCCAAGATCGTTTTGTTCATCCTCTTTACAACTCCAATCAGCTGAGGAGTTTCCGTAGTGGTGTAATGCTGAACTATGCCGTGATCTTTGCAATACTTTTCAAACTCTGTCGTTTTGTAGTCCTTGCAATTGTCTGTCCTTAACTTCTTCACCTTCATGCCAGTCTGTTTCTCAACCATTTCCATTCATAGCTTGAAAGTAATAAAGGTCTGATCCTTCATCTTCAGAGTATAAACCCAGACTTTCATTGAATAATCATAAAAAAAAGTCAACATAAACTGGGACCCGCCCTTGGAGTAAACCTTGAAGGCCCCCATACATTTGAATGAACACAATGAAGGATACCTTTCGTGCGATGAATACCTATCTAGAAATTAACCTTTTGATGCATTTCGAAGATGCATTTCTCACAGAAATCCAACTTGCCTGTCTTCGTGCCACATAGCAAATTTTGATTGCTAAGTATTGTTAATCCCTTCTCACTCATGTGACCCAAGCACAAGTGCCATAAACGCGTTGAGACAGATTCATGGTCATTTGAGGAAGACACTGCAGCTCCACCTGTAATAGTATTTTTGAACAAAACATACAAGTGTCAAACTCTATTGCCTCTCATAAGAACTAGAGCACCATTCAAAACCTGCATAACTCCACAATGAGCCAAGAACTTACAATCGTCGAAGTCCAAGGCACCAAGAGAAATAAGATTCTTTTTCAAATCACGAACATGCCGGACCTCTGTTAACGTTAGAATATGCATCTTCAAATTCCAAAGACCGAAGTCGTTGTTTTCATTGAATTTCTCAATTTTAAAATTTACAGCCATCCCATGAATCTTTCACTTTACCTGTGTAGATCTGGTCACCACGAGCACGCTGGAAGAAACAGATCTGAAATCCGACTATGGATGGCTAAGATATCGTAGAAATAAGTTTCTGCGCTCCAATTAGTCAATCTCCTTCGTTGACTGTTAAATAACCAATCTTCTTTCACAATTTCCTAGATCTGCTTGTAACAAGTCCGTAGGTACAAACGGATCTCCAATTACACTACAGTTCGTCAAGATATCACGAGAACAAACTTCAGGCTTTGAATCTGGTTAAACTGGCTTTGACCGTACGTATGGCTGACGTCAGTGCTGTACGAGTGCTTTTTTTTTCTTTGCTTCTGGGCTTCCTGAATGGACCAGGTCAATTTGGCCTGACCCAAACTCGGACTGCACCTGGCCCGTATACAAACCCAAACTAGAACTGACACCTAGGACGTCTTCTTCCTTCCTCTTCTGCTATATAGTGTCTAAAACGATCTCGTCTTCCTCCTTCCATGGAGACGAGAGGTGCCACGACGGTGGCAGCAGCAAGGAACGGTGGATTCCTCCTCCAGCAACGATTTGTAAAGTTCGGCGATGGCGGGGCTTCACCACAACAGAACGAAGAGGCAGCAACTTCCATTCTTCTTCTTCTTGGACGACAGCGCATGCAGCAGTGATGTCAAACAGCATCCTCCGGTGACCGCTTCTTTAACAGGATCTTCTTCCTCACTCTTGTTCTTCAAAAGGACAAGTTGTGGCTTCTGTTAACTTACGATGCCTCAATCCACTCCTTGGGTCTAATCCAAATGACATAGTAAAGTAAACACGAATAATCTGAGAATGGGGAGGAGCTTACCTGACTCCATAGCTCCTTCTTGAAGTGACAGAAACTCCTTGAAATGACAGAGGCTTGAAACTCACGTGGGGTTTACAACTCCTTTGCCTTTGTTATTCTTTCTTGCTTAGTAATGGAGGCCAAGAAACTATTAACTAAAGGAGTTACCCAAGGGGTCCTTTTATAGAAGATTCCTACCCATCAAGGAACCATTAACCCCCAACTATCACCTAACCCTTTAATCTCAGCTCATTAATAGTTTGTTGGCAAGTGAGTTCAAAATAATTAGGTCTCCTAAATATGCAAACAAGTGGGTATCATTAAAGTTCCTTAATGGGCTTGTGGTCATGTGGGCCACACCCATTTAATCCAACATTCTCCCATTTGGCCCATATGACCATGAAAACAAAATCCAAAATTTTATTTTAAGAAAATTCATTTTCAAATAGTACTTTGAAAAACGATATAATGACCTTGACCGATGTGCATCGACTTTAAAATAATTGTCAACGTGTCTCTTATCCTGAGCCTTAATACTGTGACTAAATTGGTTTACCAATGTGAACCATAGCGGTTACATGTCTTTAATACATTCTCCCTTCCATAACTACTCCATTGGCACCCCAACCTATCAAGTCCTTGATATGGGTAAAATAGGACATTTTTCAATGGCCGACCTATTCAATTGGGTACGATAATGTCATTCTCTTTAATATTCTTATTTTACTCACCTTAATACATGTAAATATTTGACAAAATAAGAATTACGAAAGCATTACTGTAATGATGTCCTCAATAATAAGGCAAATCAATAAGGCCCATATTTCTAACATGCTCTCTGTAAGCCTTTGGCGCCAATGCCTTCATTAATGAATCCACTGTCATTTGGCTTGTTGGAGCCCCAACAATAGACACCAATCAATCTCGTATCTTTTCCTTTAATACAAAGTACTTAACTTCCAAAAACTTTGATTTACTGGAAACTTTATCATTTTGAGCAATTCGTCTTGCTGCATCATTACCGCGAAAGATTTTAAGAGGTTTAGAAATTGTATCCATAATTCGTAAACCTATGATAAAATCTCGCATCCATAATGCATGACTTGTAGCTTCAAAACATGCAACATATTCGGCATCAAATGTGGATGGAGTCACTAGGGTCTATTTCGCACTTCTCCATAATACTGCCCCACCAACTAATAGGAAAATATATCCTGAAGTCAACTTTCTTGTATTGAGGCATCCAACGAAATCCGAGTCTAAATAACCGATCACTTCTAATTGATTGGATTTTATGTATGAGAGACTGTAATTCCTAGTGCCACTAAGATATCACAAGACTTTCTTAATTCCTACCCAATGCGTCATTCCTGGGTCACTTTGATATCTACTAAACATGCCAACTGTAAAACTGATATCAGGTCTAGTGCATGTTTGTGCATACATCAGACTCCCTACTGCAGCAGCATAAGGAAATTGATCCATTTGACGTCTTTCGATTTCATTTCTTGGACTTTGCTCTTTACTAAATTTGTCACCCTTAATTATTGGTGAATCTTGGGGCGTACATCCTTCCATACAGAATCTTTTAAGAATAGTTTTGATATATGATTCATGTGATAACCCAAGTAATCCTCAAGATATATCCCAATATATTTCGATTCCTATTACAAAGGTTCCTTCTCCCATGTCTTTCATATCAAAATTATTCTTAAGATATTCATTGGTTTCATGAATTATACCAAGGTCATTACTAGCTAGCAAAATATGATCGACATACAATATCGATATTATAAACTTGCTCCCACTAATTTGAGATAGATGCAATGGTCTACTGGATTTTCGGAAAAACCGAATGATGTGATAATGCGGTTAAATTTAAGATACCATTGCCTAGAAGCTTATTTCAAACCATATCGATTTCTTTAATCTGCAAACTAATTTATTGGTATTCCCTTTTATGAATCCTTCCGGTTGTTCCATGTATACCTCTTATTATAAATTTCCATTTAGGAACGCTGTCTTAACATCCATTTGATGTAGCTCTAAATTGAAATGAGCTACAAAAGCCATAATTATCCTAAATGAATTCTTTTTAGGCACCGGAGAGTAGGTCTCATTGTAGTCAACTCCCTCTCTTTGAGTAAAACATTTGGCCACGAGCGAGCCTTAAATCGTTCTACCTTTCCTTTCGAGTCCCTTTTAGTCTTGAAGACCCATTTACAGCCTAGGGCCTTAGAACCCTTCGGTAGTTTGATAATATCCCAAACCTCATTAGTGGCCATTGATTCTAACTCTTCTTTCATAACATCCATCCATTTATCAGAATTTACACTTTCTATGGCTTTTTTGAATGTTCTAGGATCATCTTTTATCCCAATATTGGCTTCCTCTAAATATACAACATAATCTTCCGAAATGGCAAGTCTTTTTATTCGAGTTGGTACCCTTAATTCTGGATCATTAGGAAGTGGATTATCATGATGTTCTGGGAGTGGATCATTAATGGGCTGACCATTATTATGTCCAACTTGATCATTTTGTGGTTGTTGTATCTCTTGATGACCATTGATGATATCAAGTGGTACAAACCCATTTTGTGTTTCAGGTAACTCAATATTTTTCATGATTTCTTTACAAACTATATCTCTTCCTTGAACACTCCCATTATTCTCATGATTTTTCAGAAATTTTGCATTTTCCAATTCTACAATCCTAGTGGTATGATTAGGACAGTAAAACTTACACCCTTTAGACCTATCAGGACAACCAATAAAATATCAACTAACAGTTTTAGGGTCTAACTTGCTTTCATGTGGGTTATAAATTCTCACTTTAGATTGGCAACCCCAGACTCATAAATGGTTTAGGCTGGGTTTCCTTCCGATCCACAACTCAAATGGTGTTTTTGGCATCGCTTTACTAGGGACACGATTTAATATGTACATCACCATCTTTAGTGCTTCACCTCACATTGATTTGGGTAAAGTGGTATTACTTACCATGCTCCTAACCATATCCATAAGTGTCCTATTTCTTTTCTCAACAACACCATTTTGCTGAGGTGTTCCAGTCATTGTGTATTGGGCCATAATACCCTCCTTTTCTAGAAATTTAGCAAATAGGCCCAGGTTACAACCCGATTCGGTGTACCTTCCATAATACTCACCACCTCTATCAGATCTCACTACTTTGATTTTTCTCTCTAATTGGTTTTCTACTTCTGCTTTAAATATCTTAAAGATATCTAAAGCATCAAATTTTTCTTTGATCAAATAAACACAACCAAATCACAAAAATTCATCGATAAAGGTGATAAAGTATTGTTCACCTGTAAAACATGGTACATCCTTTTTCCACATATATCTATATGGATTATTTTCAAGAGTTCAGAACTTCTTGTGGCACCTTTCTTGTTTGTGTTTGACTGTTTTCCCTATATACAGTCTATACAAACACCATAATCATTGAAATCAAGATTAGGTAATAATCCATCTTTCACCAATCTGAGCATTCTTTCTTTTGAGATATGCCCTAGCCTTTTATGCCACAATATAGATGAGTTCTCTTTAATTGTCCAATGCTTAGTTCACAACTAATGTGTGGTGTGTGCAATGATTGTTCATCCATAGAATTTAACTGTAATCTATATAATCCACCACATAAATAACCATTCCCAATTAAACATTCATTTCTAGAAATTCTCATAAAGTTTTGTCCAAAAATAAATTCAAACCCTTCATGAACCAACTTTGAAATAGAAATTAAGTTTCTAGAAATCTCGAGAACAAGAAAAACATTATGGAGGTCCAAAATAAATCCAGTGTCCAGCACCAGTCTGTAAGTGCCTACTGCTCCAGCTTGTGATTTCTTCTAGTTCCCCATGGCAATAGTCTTTTCTCCATCATTTGGTTTTTGACTTGAAATGAATCCCTGCACACAACCAGTTACATGAATGGTTGCACGAGAGTCAACCTACCAAGAACTTGGTGGAACATCGGTTAAATTGGTTTCATGACATGCTAGAGATAAATTTGTACCTCTCTTTTCAAACCAATTTTTCCGCTTTAGGCAATTCTTTTTGAAGTGACCGTTCTTTCCACAGAAGAAGCATTTATTCTATCCCAGTTTTTCCTTCTTTTCTGGTTTTTCAATTTGAACACTAGGCATTTTCTTATTCTTTTCCTTTCCCGTGGACTTGTTATGAGAGACGAAGTTTACTATCAGTTGCCCTTCAGCCTTAATCCTCCTCTCTTCTTGATCACATCTAGCAATTAATTTTGTTATGGTCTAAGGTGTTGGGCTTTGATTGTAGGCAACCTTAAACGGGCCAAAAGAAAAAGGGAGAGAGTCCAAAAATGAATGTATCAAGTACTTTTCTGATACACTCATATCCACTTGTTTCAATTTTGAAACAATATTTTGCATTGATAAAATATGTTCTCTCACTCCCAAAGCCCCATCATATTTCATGCTTGATAGGCGGCTTATTAGTGATGCCCCTACAGCCTTGTTAGTTACCTTGAACTGCTCATTTACAGTATCTAAGAGATCCTTTGCATTTTCTATTGTCCCAAGGGATCCTCTTATTCCTCTTGAAATAGAGTTCAAGATAATCTTGGTTGCTACCTTGTTAGCCTTGCTCCATTTCTCAAATTTTGCCTTTTCATCACTAGATGTTTCATTTGTAGGAGTTAGGGTTTTAGCCTCATCAAAGACTATATCCAAGTCCAAGAAGGTTATGGCTATCATTAGCATGTCCATCCATTCTAGAAAAATTTGACCCATCTAAAGTAGGAATGGTCCTTAATGTAGAAAGTGTTGCAATTGACTTAGTTACTGAAAATAAACAATAATATCCACAAGTTACAATCTATTCTTGATCATACAACAACAATAAAAGTAAAAGCAAATGTACATCATTGTAAATCTACCTTTGGGTATGAAAACAACATGCATAATAATCACTTTTCTTTAATTAATAAGACTACATTAATAATATCATGCGATTAAGAGGACTATTCCTTTGAGCATAAATCATTCTTAATTACATCACATTACCAATAATATCTTATTCCGATTTATATTCCATGAAGATTGAACCTTTGGGTCTCTCCTCATATGTTTTATGAAATAGCAATTTAGTGTTATTATAATCACACAAATAATGGTGACGTACCCTTAGTTCAATCTAGAAATCAAACAATTCTTCATGACTTGGTTTCTTTGGAAACTATCAAATCAATCCAAATCATTCATTTCTAATTGAAATTATAATAACAACACTTCCACCATGACACATCCTTAATTGGAATTTCTGTTTTTCTCTAATGATTCAAGGTGATATAAATTTGACATAACAAAACATAATTAGCTAAGTTACAAGCTATTGTACACTTTGATTGAATAAAATAAATCATCCATGATGCGGAAATGAACTTTAATGACTTATTTTAATATTTAAAAGAATATGCCAAAATACTAGAGACGCTCCATAATTGATTCAAACTATTCAGATTAAAGATCTCAATAATAGGAATTCTTACGAGAAAACGGATCTAAATTCCAAGTTCCCATGAGTTTGATATGATCAAAACAAATTCTGGATCACCCATTTTGATCAATATGATCAATACTAAAAATTGGGTCAGTTTTGTAACTCATTTGGGCTAATTAACCATGCCAATAGACACCATTTAATTAGTAGAATATTCTGAAAATTTTCTTCCAAAACTATACTGTGCTCAAGGGGTCCTTAATAGGTCAGGTCCAACCCATAACTAGATCTGGCCCAACAGTCAGCTGGCCAGGCTGCGCTAGAGCAGGTCAGGTTGAGCTGACCTGTTTGGCCCGGCCCAGCTATCATTCCAAATGGTGGAGGCGTTGCTGCTTCTGCCAGTTCGCTGACAGAGGTAGCAACGCACGGTGCGCCGGACAGTGCACTGTCCACCGCCTGCCTCTCGATCATCATATTTTTTAAAGAACATTTATAATATAATAACAAATCATTAACAATGATTAATGCAACCTTCATTAACATTCTTTCATGCCCAAAAATAAATTGACAGTAACAATAAAAATGATGACAGTAAACCTATAGATATTCCAACCTTAATTTATATAATTTCTTAAATCAAGAAAATATAGATAAATAGAATATAATCTTTTATTCCCATCTCTTCCGGATTGGGTTGGGCACCATAATACTCAATTTGTGAGTCTCTTCTTTCCAATAAAATGGAATCCCTTTTATCAAATACCCAAAACTACTTTCATTTGGGCATTTGGTTTGATTTCCGAGGAGAACCCGGAAAGCCCCAAAATCTCAGAATATGTAAACAAAACTTGAAGCAATTATTTAGCTATACCCAAAGATGGCTCTGATTTCACATGTTAACTTAAGATCCCTCAATCCATAGGAGGATCTCCTTGGGTCTAATCCAAATGACACAGTAAAGTAAACATGAATAATCTGAGAATGGGGAGGAGCCTACCTGACTCCATAGCTCTTTCTTGAAGTGACAAAAGCTCCTTGAAATGACAGAGGCTTGAAACTCACGTGGGGTTTACAACTCCTTTGCCTTTGCTATTCTTTCTTGCTCAGTGATGGAGGCCAAGAAACTATTAACCAAAGGAGTTACCGGCCCAATGGGTCCTTTTATAGAAGATTCATACCCATCAAGGAACCATTTACCCTCAACTATCACCTAACCCTTTAATCTCAGGCAATTATTAGTTTGTTAGCAAGTGAGCTCAAAATAATTAGGTCTCTTAAATATGCAGATAAGTGGGTTCCATTAAAGTTCCCTAATGGGCTTCTGGTCATGTGGGCCACACCCATTTTATCCAACAACTTCTTCTTCCACAGCCACGCAGGCGGCGTCGGTGACCTGCGAAGGTGAGGGTGGAAGCGGCGAGCCTTTCTTCCCCTTCTCTGTTTTCCTTCTCCGGTCACTGAATGGAACAATGACAGAGATCAGAAACCAGATCTAGGTCCTCTTCTTTACCTCCAGTCACAACAGCAGCAAGTCGGGATCTTCTCTGGAGAAGATGAGCACGGAGACCGAGACTCTTCCTTCTTCCTATTTATGTTTCATGAACCCGAAGACCTCTCCAAGTCTCTTCTCCGGTTTCACTGCAGCCTCTTAGCAGTATCCCGAACCTAGTCTGAACCTTTGCTCCATTTTGCAATCCTCTATACCAGAGAACCCAAATCGTTTAATATGGCCTCTCTTTTCCGGATAAACAAAACCCTGCAGCTAGATCCTTTTCTTCTACGATCTTTTCTTCTTTTTCTCCGATCATGACCCACCAATCCAATCAGATCTGTTGATCTTCGCACGATCCGGACGCCTAATTTCTCTTATTCCAGTTTATTGTGAAGAAGAAATCAAGCACACACAAGAATACAGAGATTGGCCCCGTTTCTATGTTGTTCCTGAATTTGTGCCGAGATCGGGTCGTGCCGAGACTCGGTTGTAACGAGACCAATCTGTGTAGAACTTGTTTGGCAATATTATATTACTTTGTTCCATTGAGAATGAGCTGTGGGGAACTTGTTTGGCAACAACATAACAGTCTTATTTTAACAAATAAAATCAAGAAAAGCATATGTCTCAACAATATTGATTTTAAATCTAATATGAAAATCCATAAATTCATCTTTCGTATTAAAAATAGTAGGGCCCCACTCTTATAGGAATATAACATGAGGCCCCCATTTAGAAATTAGAATGTGGGCCAGCCTGTAGGAATTCCAACCCATGTAGGTATCATTGTACAAGGGACCCACCTTTAGACTCACAACGTTGGACCCGCCTTTAGTAAGAACTAGTGGAGCCCTGCACTTGCAATGCACGTGCACCGAACACACAGTTTTACTGAGAAAATCTTAAAAAAAATAAAGTTCTTAAAAAATTCAGTAGAAGCTTCAATACATTTAAAAATAAAATTTCAACAGAAAATGAGTGATTGTAAATTGCAAGGCCCGTGCAATGTCCAAATATAGCTGACACTACTTTTTTCCTATACATTTGAAAACAATAAAACAATGATATAGTGAGAAAAATAAGATCTCAAAGGACAATCAATATGAAATTTATATAACTTTTTGAGGATATAAATCATATATTTCTAGATATTTTATCATGAATGTGTACAAAGAAATTTAAATTTACTTTATTTAACCTATCAGGTTGACTTTTCAGTTTCCTAGTAGACTTGACCTGCTAAAGTTGAAGTCCAGTTGAAAGCATAGTCAAATTGATAACCTGCAGTTTTATAAAAAAGTAAAAACAAAAACTAAGAACCAAATGAGCTTACTGTTCTAACCAATTACCATGAACATTATATGTTCACTACAAAATCAGATTCTATTCAGGAAAAAAAATTAATTATATCTTACCTAAAAACATCAGAATAACAAAACTGAGATGGTGGTTTTAGTCTTAACTTACAAAGAAGAATCACATCTCACACCGACCGTTAAGAATAATGAAGTAATTCGGCTTGTTCTCAAGGGACATGGATCAACAATGATGGAACTATGATATGAACTCTGACAGGTAGAATTTGCAAAGCACCAGTTGATCAATATAGTATTTAACATGTGCTTTGTTTTAATTTATAAGACGGACCACTATCAGGTAAAACGAGGCAATACCTCTCCAAGAGTTAGCATCTTCTTTTGCTTGATATAAAGTGCTATATTTTATACCCTGTAAGAAAAGGATACTACAAAGTAATCATAGAAGTTCAGTTAAATGGAAGCTCACAAATAGAGATATCCATAGGGAAAAAATACCAAAAAATAAAAAAACTACAAATAGAAATCTGCCAAAAGAATTGGACCTTCCTCTTAAGAAATACATAAGAATGTAACCCAGGTATTCTAGATCAACTCTTCTGCTATGTTTTGTGTAGAGGATGGGAGTGCTAATCAAAGTAAGAAAAATTCGAAACGAACAAAGACAAACTGAATTTGTTGCAGCTCAGCATCAAATACTTATTTTAGTTGTTTACAATTAAAACGATCACTTCATTCACTGACTCTAAAGTTAGTAGTAACGCTAGCATAACAAGCAATTTCTATGAGATTCTCGTTTTCCCTTTAACGAAAGGCAAGACACTTCATTGAAATATATGAAAAGAAGAAGAAGAATAAGAAAAAGAAGAAGCTTGCAATGATGAAAGAAATAAATGTGTTAGAAAATGATCAATGTTTTTCAATTTAAACCTCATGAGTAAGAGCAGTACTAAATAAATATATTCATGCCATTGAAATGCCCTTTTATAATTAAAAAATTCACAAAAGTTGTATATTAAGAAACTAAAAATTGTACAGAACAACAATAATTTTACGATAGCAATTTATAAGACCTACCACTAAATTGCATTTATGGAATTATCTTTAGCAATCACTAATATCAGAAGAGAACCAATATTTAATAGTAGTTATCACATTATCCAACTCGTGATTATTCTTCCAACAGGGGTATAAATCAAGATCAATACAACTATTATGTCAAATTGAAAACTCAATTATTCTAACTAAATAAAATACAAACACATGAAGCAAAAGGGAAAAGAATATTTAAATTTTTTTAATGGTAACTTTCATTAAAAAAGAGAAAAAATAGGGTGGACATAAAATAAGTTTAAGTTTGTACATTTCACTTTCTTATTTAAGATATTTTGTCAGTTGCTACTTTTTTCTAAAAAAGAAAAGGAAAAAACTAAACATAAAGCAATAATGCAAACAAAGTACCTGTATATAAAGGAAGTGCTTCTAAGTTTTGCAGGTCCCTATACATTTTTTCAAATGCCATAATAAATAATTTACAACTGAAAGAACATCAAATTATAAATATTTAAGGTTAGCGTACAAAAGATTAAAGGGTTAATATTTAAAAAATAATAACAAAGGGTTACATCCGTACAAAGAAAATAATCTCATATCTTCTGAAAACCTCTCGGAGCCCTCTAATGTTCTTAACTCTTAAATTTCAAATACAAATACCACTCAAGTATCTTTTAGTTCCACCAAAAAGAAATTAAATAGAAATTATTTGCATAATTAGCATTGTTTCAGGTAAAAAAAAAAAAGAGAAGAGAATGTTAATTCTCTCGTGTGTAGTCAATTTGGTATTTGAATTATAACACAACCACCAATTGGCCACCAGCAATAATAACAAAAGTAACAAGATAGCTAATACCTTTTGTCGCGACTTTTAAATTGATTTTTTAAGCTGATGGCGAAGTATTAAAGGTGCCCATAAAATTGTAAGTGTTGAACACCAAAAGGTAGTAAGTAAAATACACTTGATTCCTTTTCTTTTGATCCATTATAAAATACACTATTCATTTTCTTTTTTATTTTCATCCCGTCTTAGTTCAAGGTTTATTATTGAAAAAGCACATGGCATTTAAGTTTTCAGAGTTAAAAGTCAGTATATATACTATGAACCACATAATGGAGTTAATGGTACATAGTTAAAATCTTTTGTTTTTCCTACCTTGGCTTAGTTTATTAACTGGGGTGGATAAAATAGTGCCAAGAAAGACTAAAAAAACTTTCTGAATGATAAAATCTGAAATATTTTTCCTTTGAAATGATTCTTTAATAGCATATCTCACAATTAATTTTACAAAAAACAAAAAAAGAAAACTGAATAAAAATTTGAAAATTAGTGAACAAAATGGTTCAATGAAAACCATGAATGAATGCTTATTGGTCTTATCCTACTCTTGAGGGGTTTGGAGGGTGATGATTGAAGAGGCCTTGGTCTAAAGTGTAGACTAAAACAGGAAAAATAAACAAAATTAAATGTCAGATTCTTATACAAATATGGATTATGTTTTTGGCCTTTTGAATATTAGCACATGTACATTTAAAAAAAATCCCTCCCCTTCGACTCTATGGAGAAGGAAAACAGATTCTAACAGATAATAGAAAGCTTTTCCATGCCTCATAGCATTGTCCTTTTAGTTATTGTCTACTTTGCTTTTCTCAACCAGGACACTTTGTGTTTGAGTTTTTCATTTTCCTATCTCACAAAACAAAACAGTATCAATTTTACATTTTAAATGCTATGCACAAATTCATATTCCAAACATAGAGTGAGAATTAAATACAAAGTTCTACCATAAGGAAACACGAAACACGCACAATTTGGAAGCCTGCAATTAAGATTCAAGAAATAAAACAGACATATAATTAAAATTATCAGAGCATGAAGGCTATCAATGGGCCTAACTTTGGCCCAAACAGGAATGAGAAATAAAAAACTAACACTTCATCATCATTTTCTTAACTCTGGTACGTTGCACTCATTTTTCTTAGAATGAACATTTTATTGCAACATTAAAAAAAATTGAAGAAGAAGACACAATCAAACAATAATAATTTCAGTAGACAGTTTTCACTTACATGTATGAAAACTCCCTCCATTCCAAAAGAAGCTAAGAGTCAATGAAGAATCTGTTAAAATGCCATGTTCTTCCTTACACAATTGTAGTATCTGAATAAGAAGAATGTTAAAAGATAATTGAAAAAAGAAGAGGGAAAAAACAACATTTGAGATAGATTCCAATCTTATCCATATTTTCCTTTTCTTTTCTCCACCACCCTAAAAAAAATTGAAAAAAAATTACTTGATTTATTGGAATGTATTAAATTTTTTTTTAATTACGTTTAAAATACCAGCATAGATTAAAAAATCTAAGATCGTGTGTGCCAAGTTTGGTCTAGATCCGGGTTCATTTGAGTATAGTAGGGGGTGTAGTTAGCAATTTTCTAGAGAATTTAGGGGGCTTTTTCGTAATTCTAGATTTTTGAGATTATGGTACCGGTGGGTAGATATTTTTAATTCCTAAACTTTAGTCACTTAGATCATCTTGATTCGGATCCTCAAAACCCCTCTAAATCTAAGCTTGACCCAAAGTCTTTTTAGATAAATTGGGAAATTCCCATTATGTCCCCATCTTTATCCATCCAATTCACTCTCTCGTATCTCTTTTCTTTCGCTTTCCTTTATCTCATTCTATTTCCTCCCTTACTATATATTACTCTTTTTCTATTGGACATTAAAAAAATTATTAAGATCGTGTGTGCCAAGTTTGGTCTAGATCCAGGTTCATTTGGGTATAGTAGGGGGTGTAGTTAGCAATTCTCCAGAGAATTTAGGGGACTTTTTCGTAATTCTAGATTTTTGAGATTATGGTACCGTTGGGTAGATATTTTTAATTCCTAATATTCTAGATCATCTTGATCTGGATTCTCAAAACCCCTCTAAATCCAAGCTTGACCCAAAGTCTATTTTAGACGAATTGGGAAATTCTCATTATGTCCCCATCTTTATCCATACGATTCACTCTCTCTTATCTCTTTTCTTTCTCTTTTCTTTATCTCATTCTATTTCCTCCTTTACTACATCTTGCTCTCTTTTTATTGGGCAGGTGTGTAGTGAAACCGTACTACATCTTACTCTCTTTTATAATAGGGTATAGATAAGGAAATAATACTAAGTGGGGCCCACATCTTGCATTTTATTGGGTAGGTGTGTTGTGAAAAAGTACTACACTTTACTCTCTTTTATATAAGGGTATAGAATATAATAATACTAAGTGGGGTAAGTGGGGCCCACATCTTGCATTTTATTGGGCAGGTGTGTAGTGAAAAAGTACTACACTTTACTCTCTTTTATACAAGGGTATAGATCTCTTTTATAATAGGGTATAGATAAGGGAATAATATTAAGTGGGGCCCACATCTTGCATTTTATTGGGCAGGTGTGTAGTGAAAAAGTACTACACTTTACTCTCTTTTATATAAGGGTATATATATATATATATATAGAAAAGGTGGGCCCCACAACTTGCATTTTATTAGGCATGTGTGTAATGAAAAAAGTACAACATCTTTCTCTCTTTTATAAGGGCATATAGATGTATGATGTATAGATAGATATAAAAAAAGTACAACATCAAGTACAACATCTTTCTCTCTTTTATAAGGGTATATATATATATATATATATATATAGAGAGAGAAAGGGTGGGCCCCATAACTTGCATTTTATTGGCATGTGTGTAATGAAAAAAGTTCTCTTTTTCATAAGGGTTATAGATTATAGATATGTGCCCACCTTTATAGGATTTATAATGCGGGCCCACCTTTATAGGAATTAAATTGTGGGCCCATGAATTGTAATATGGAACATGTGAAGCGTCTTTAATAATTACAAAGCAGGGCCTCCTTTTTGCAATTATCAACATGGGGCACACCTTTAGGAATTCTAGAAATTGGGCGCCATTTTAATTTGTTAATTATAATTTAAAACCCACCCATCATTTGGGTCCTTTTGAGAATTTACAAAGCCATTTTCGTCCAAAACACCTTTAGGTATTACATAATCCATCTCCATTCGCTTTAACTAAAGAAACTTAACTAAAAGAAGTAGCCCCCTTGGCTTATTAATTTAGAGTCAAAAATATTAATTTATAAATGAGCTCTAACAAAACATAATTAGAGTTTTACTGAATATTCTAATATGTAAATAAGCTCTAAAACATAAAATTAGAGCTTAAGTTTTGAGTTTTCAAATGGCCTTTGAAACTAAGTTAATCAAGAACATTCATACATTTATGGCATCCGACAACTTTGCAAGAGAAAATAATTAATCAAATTCATTAAATTTAATACAAATCATTCTTCTAATCCACCATGATGTGCAAAGAGTGCATTTGCAATTTCATCTCGTTTGCAAGCCATCTCCTGCCTTCCTTGTGTCGTTCCTATCTCTAAAGGTGTAGACATATTATTATCACCATAGTTATTTTCAACCATAAACCCTTCATCTCGAAAGCAAATAAAGTCTTTATCACTTTGCATTTCCATCTTTATAAAGTTGTGGAGTGATCATGCAGCAATTACGATTTGCCTTTGTTTAGTAAAGAATAAGATGGCATGAGCTTCGGAATAGGAAACTTTGCTTTCAAAATACCAAAGCAATGCTCAATAACATTTCGCAATGAGGAATGGTAATAATTGATTAACTCTTTCTTTCGATTAGGTCGTCTTCTACGTCCACTATATTGTGATAAGTGGTATCGCTTCCCTTTATAAGGCACAAGATAACTAGGTGTACTACTGTAGCCAGAGTCAACAACATAATATTTACCTGCAATGGCAAATTTTCATATTTTAACCATTATTTTCTAAAAGAAATACACATACACATATATATATTTGTATCAAATGAAATTTACCTGATGGGGGTGGCGAAAATGTAATTCTAAATTATTTATAGATTCAACAAACACTCAAGAATCATTTGTTGTCCCTTCCCAACTGGCATACACAAATGTAAATAACATATCAAAAGAAGATGCACACATTACATTTTGTGTAACCGAAACTTTTCTGCCTCGATAAGGAACTTGATCCTTTGTAGGAACCAATGCACTCATGTGTGTCTCATCAATGGCCCAGACACAACCCTTTAAAAATGAGAAAAAAATAGCATTATTAAAAAAACTAAAATATCTTCTTTATTGAAAAAATGAATTAAATGTAAAATTTACCTTAAACAAAGGATAATATTTAGGATTGTTGAGAATTTCTGGTGGTGTATCTATAAAGGATGGTGGAGTAGTAAGTTCCTTTCCCAAATTTACTATGGCCTTCAACACTCTCTTAAAATGACGACTAATGGTCTCGCCTGAATGTTGGAATCCATCTACCATCATTCTGTTTCTGGAGCTATGGCCAATGGTCATTAAAAATATAGCTAATTGCTCCTTCACTGATAAAAACTTTGAATCGTGTAATAGGCTTCTGCTCTTCCATGCATTACATAAGCTATGAAACACATGCTTTTCCATATGAAATAGATCGTAACATCTTTCCAGATGTCCACACAAGACCTTATTTACAAATGTCCAGGTTCACCCTTATCCCTTATGATTTGTTTAGATAAACGTAATTGGTATTGACCAATCATTAGAAAAACATAAACATTAAAATCTTCATCATCATAGTCTGTGTCATCCCTACAATGATCCATTGAACTTGAATAAAGTACATTCAATATATATTTATCAAAATAAGTTAAGAGAAACATTATAATTAGACAAATCCACATCAATCTTAAATAAAAAGTCATACAAAGCATCAATCTAAATTTAATAAAACTTCATTTCATTAAAGTTTGAGTTTGACAATGTCATGATACTACTAATTAATGGTCTAAACCGAATGAAAACCTCAAACTAAATTCAAATAAATATTCCTATTAAAAAATAAATAAAACGTTATTTCCTGAAAAGATAGTATATGACGATGTAATAACACTACGAGTAACGGTTTAAATAAGAAAGATCAAGCATGAATGGCCTTATATTTTCAAGCACAGAGATAAAAACTACTCTCCAATTACAGTTTGAACTAATAACATGGAATGCCTAAGTAGAATTCTCTAGTAACATTAGGCATTGTCGATAATAATGCAATGTAATTTTGAATAGAGAATCTATCATCCTCCTCCTTATTATTGTTTTCTTTAACGACTTTATTCTCATAGTACTTGTTTAGACTTGCACATGCTTGGTCAAAAAAACTTGTCATCTTCTGTCCACGTCTACGAGCAGGTGTTCTTGATCGAGCCCGAACTTGAGTCTCCTCCACAAAGTCAGCATCGTCACCAAGGTCCACAGTAATATCTTGATTAGGACTAGTTTGGTCTTTAAGTGGTGCACCCTCATTCTCCTCATCGATATCTACTGCTCCTTGGGTTAAAGCTCCAGCATTTTGACCTGTAGCAGTAGTATCACCATATATAATCTCTAGTTCATCGAACAAAGGACAACCTTTGGTCCTAAATTGTTTCGCCTCTCTAATCTGCACAAGTTAGAGTAT
The DNA here is from genome assembly GCA_038049695.1 of Cinnamomum chago. Classification (NCBI taxonomy): domain Eukaryota; kingdom Viridiplantae; phylum Streptophyta; class Magnoliopsida; order Laurales; family Lauraceae; genus Cinnamomum; species Cinnamomum chago. The sequence continues at coordinate 30,870,849 of CP142462.1, read as the reverse complement.
CTAACGTGCGTTAGGGTGGTTTATTTGAAAGTTTAAATATGCCAATGCTTGTAAAAATTTAAATTGAATAAAGTACCTTTATATAATCATCCCAAACGTCATCTAGGCTGTGGCAGTCTTTGTATTTGGGTCCCAACCAAAGCCAGTTGGAATATCATGAAGCTTCTTAAATTCCCTATATACTTGCCTCATCTTATTAAATTTGGTTTTGAACTGTTGCTTCTCAAATTTATTACATGTTTTCTTATAAAACTCATCCACTATTTCATTCCATGCCTTTGTTGAAAAAGTGGTGGTCGGCCTGTTTCCTTTCTTTAACTTGGTCAATCATGAGTCCTATTAGAATTTTCTCATTTGTATAGCTCCATTTTGCATGGACTGCAATTGCCCTATCTTTTCATCAATACTTGCCATCTAATATTCAAAGAAGAAGAAAAAAATTATTTCTCACGAAACATCATAGAAACACAGAGCAAATCTCAATTGTTGCATATTTGCAATTCTTTTCACCACTATGTTGATGATGAAGTTTATACGCATTAAATTCTACTGTATTCTATGCAAACAATCAAGGCATAGATTGAGACACTACACATACAAAAGTGGTGAAGTACTAGTTCCCAAAACAATAATGTAGATGCTAAGTAGGACAAATCACAATAGATTTATATTTAACTAATAATTTTGAATACAAAAATATTGAGAAGCTTCTTGTCTATTAATTTTTACCAATAACATAAAAAAAATCTACTATTATCCTCCCTTTTGAATGCCTAATATATGCTATCTTTCTGCTTCTACTATGCTTCCCTGCATATTCTATAGTCACATCCCAACAAATACAAACGCACCTTATGCTCTGTTGTCTCTCCCATGGCCACCAACAAACTTAAGATTAAACTCACCCCATGCTCATTGCTTTCTAATGGCCCTATCTATCATCAATCTGCACCCATTACCCTCCTTAATTGACACCAATACCAACTTTACACTCAGTCTATTATCTCCATGTGATTTAATCACAACATGATACACCTTACAGAACAAAAACTAAATAAGCTCACAATAGAATGCACCTAATTACAAAAGCAATGGACTAAATAAGCTCATAATTTACCGTAGTCCAAGTTTTCTAAGCATGCTATGTGGCTTCTTTAACAAATTCGATCAATCTGCGTCTTGTAAATGGTGTTATGAAATCTAGCCGTCAACATAGTAAACAAAAAAGAAATTGAAGAAGCTAGCTACCTCACCTGAGTTAACTAGAAAAGTTGTGCTCATTAAAACAGTAAATTCTTAAGCCTTGAGAAGATACCCCTGACAAGTAGTCCAACCTAGCATCGTAAAAATAAAAAAAGAATAATTAAAAAAAAGAAAAAGAAAAAGATCTTCCCTCACGCAGCTAGGTGACTATAAAAGCCAAATTGATTGTCATATGCAATCCTCCTAAATGTTCCTATTTGTCATTGTAGACCTAGTGACGACCACCCTCTCTACTACACACATAGCCCTTTATGATGATCATAATTATTTAACAAGTGATCTTATCAGTAACATGGTTGTAGACACCAAAAAAGTCACTTTGCCCCTTCAACATTAAGAAGCCACATGAAGCCACATCCTACTACAAAAAGGCGTTGCTGCTTCAAGCATCAGATCTTGTCAGAATCAAACAAAAATTGCAAGATCCTTCAAGACAGCCAAAAGAGAGGTTCACATGAAGTTTCAGGCCATTCTGACATCATTTGGCTCAACTTCACTCCTTCGGTAGCCAAACAGGTACTCCTGGTGGCGGCGGCGTCGAAGACATCAAAACTTCGATCAGAGCCTACAGATGGTTTCAAAATACCTCCAAAACGCTCCACGTCGAATTTCAGGTCATTCTGACAATGTTTGACCCGACTTTGACGCTCCGAAAGCAAAATCAAGCCTCTCAACGGCGAGAACCATCGAGATCATTACTCATCCAACGGAGCACATGGGCGGCTTCAATATGCTTCAAAAGGGTTGCATGTCAAACTTCAGGTCATCCCGACAATGTTTGACCCGACTTTGACGCTCCGAAAGAAAATCAAGGCTCCCGATGGTTCTCGCCGCCTAAAGGCTTGATTTTGCTTTCGGAGCGTCGAAGTCGGGTCAAACATTGTCGGAATGACATGAAATTCGACGTGGAACCTTTTGGAGGTATTTTGAAACCATTTGTAGGCTCTGATCGAAGTTTTGATGTCTTCGACGCCGCCACCGCTAGGAGGGCCTGTTTAGCTACTGGAGGAGTGAAGTTGGGCCAAATGATGTCAGAATGGCCCGAAACTTCATGTGAACCCCTCTTTTGGCTGTCTTGTAGTTTTTATTTGATTCTGACAAGATCTGATGCTTAAAGCAGCAACGCCCTTTTGTAGTAGGATGTGGCTTCATGTGACTTCTTAATATTGAAGGGGCAAAGTAGCTTTTTTGGTGTCAATAATGGCAGTGCAAAATTAGGAATGGATCAACTCAAAATAAAAACTAACTAGGTCTTGAAATGATTATTTATCTAGTTATGTAATTTTCATGTAACTATCAAGTCCTTATCAGTTTCAGAAAATAGAATATGAATGCGTCTTGAATTGAAATTCAAGTGAGTCAACATGGCAGCTCCTTGATCTAATAAGTATATTAATAATATGATTCCAACCATTTAGACAACACTGCATGGGGATTGTCTATATGCCTACCCTGGATTGGCAGTTTGGATGAATGAATTCTCAGCCATGGCTGATCCTGTGGGTTTCCAAGGTTGCATAAATAGAACCCCGTGAAACGACATTTTTGTTTTACAAATCAAAGTTAAGATTTATGTAGTCCAAATTAAAAATGGTGCAAAAACACACACACACATATATATATATATATATATATATATATATTTGTGTGTGGTGGGGGGGGTCAGCCCAAAAGTACTAAAAACATTTTGAAGCCCACTTAAATGCAGCAAAACCATTTCAATCCCTTTCCATCTGTTATATATATCTGTGTGTGGGGGTTGGGGGGGCGGCGGTGGGGGGCCCAAAAGTACTAAAAGCATTTTGAAGCCCGCTTAAATGCAGCAAAACCATTTCAAGCCCTTTCCATCTGTAACCTCTCTGTTAACCAAGCCCTCTTTCTCTTTTCCCTCCATCCGAAGCTCTCTCTCTCTCCAGCACCGGCGCCAACGCCACGTCCGCCAGCTCCGGTCTCTCTCCCGCGATCGTCCGCCAAGCCCTCTCCCTCTCCATCCTGAGCTCTCCCTGCCGCACCTTTCCCTTTCCCGCGATCGTCCGCCAGGCCCTCTCCCCCTCCATCCCGAGCTCTCCCTAGCGCACTTCTCCCTCTTTCGCGATCACACGCCAGGTAAGCTCCCTCTCTTGTCCTCTCCTTCTCCCTCCCTCCCTCCCTCTCTTCTTTTTCTTTTTTCCCTTACATGCTCTGTAACCAGTACAAATAGAATGTGTTTTTGGTTTTTTTTTTTCTGTGCACAGTTTGGGTTTTGTTAGATTTGAGGGATTGGGTTTGGGGTGGGCACTAGAGGGTTTGGGGATAGGGATTTTATGGTTTTATGGTTTTTTTTACCCTTGTTTTGGTTTGGAAATTTGATTGTTTGGGTTGTTAAGGGTAGCGTTTTCTGCAGATGTTCTTCTCATGATTCACTTGTCATGTTAATATAATCACGGTTAGGTTCTTCTATCAAGGAACCCTTCATAACAATCACAACCGAAGCTGCTTTACCTTAATCTGAGGGGGTTCACCAACTATAACGGTTGTGTTTGAATGTTATTCATATACAATCCACAAGGTTTGCCATAGTCAAATTCCAAGAAGCTGATGTGAATGATATAACAGTCTTCCACCCAGTAGTATTAACTTCAGCTTAGAATATAGTGAATGTAACTCCATTTCCACCTATAGTTTTGATAAACTGAGTTTTCATAAGTCAGTTGCCAATGAGGTGCAAGTATATATCTAAACAATTTGAGGGATTCTTTTAATTACTTTTTTTATATGCTTATAGTTCTTGTGTTTGGATCGCCCAGCTCCATAGTACTTTCCTGAAGCAGAAACTAGCGAGAGTTCAGAAGACTGAAGCGGACATTCAGTGAACTGGGACCAGTTTGATGATGTTCTATGAGGGTTGGAGAGTCTAGATAAAGCTGCTAGCTTTCCAATTGAACAGCTTTGCTACTAGTTTTTTGTTGGGCTTTTTTTTTAATTAGTGCAGCCTAGCTACTAGTTTTCTGCAATGTTGTGGAATATCATAGATTTATTTAGTCTAATGGCTTTGATGACTTGTTTGTTCTGCTTGTCGCTTGATGCTGACTGCTTTTGTGCTGCGGTTGTAGGTTTATGGTGCAAGGCCGATAGGGAGATGGTTAGAGAAGATGTTGGTGACATAGCTCTCAAAGATGCTCATAAAAGAGGAGAATCAGGACATAGATGAGAACTCAAGGAGAAGGAGTTGGTGTTTAGGGTGGAGAAGAATGAAGGTTTGGTGAATACTGTTACAGGGCAAAAGTCGGATATCTTGATTAATCTTTCCAAGTAGGCCAAAGAATAATGCTGCTTTAGGTGGTGAAGCACATGAAGACAGAAGTTGGCGACTTGGATGACGAAATGGAAGAGTAAAGAAAAGTTTGCGAAAGAAAAGAGGTCACTGTGGTGTTTTTGTTTTTGTATTGTAGGGCTAAAAGATTCAAACTTGAACTCGCCAAGATAGTGATAAATGTTTTTTCTGTAGGGGGCCAGAATTTAACCATCAAGAGTCCTGCACAGCTGCACTCCCATAGTTAACAGGAACCACTTCACGAGGGACTGTAGTGGGAGAATAAGTGATCTTTTTTGTATACCATTGTCATGGATAAGTGCTAGTTTTCCAATCGAGCAGTTTTGCTGCTAGTTGTCTATTGGCATTTTTTTTATTAGTGCATCCTGGGAGTATCAGTTGAAACAAATATGCCTTCATTGTCAATTTGTAGCTAGAAAATACTATGCTCTGTTTTCATTGAAGTATCTTGATGGTTTATGGTTATTGATTTTTGGTATGGGAAGGCGTGCAATATCATAGGTTGACATGGCACTTGCAATGAATGTGGAATATATACATATCTAGATCCATTTTCTGCAATGTTGTGGAATATCATAGGTTGACACGGCACCTGCAACCATATGAATATGAGTCTCTGACTACTGGAATGAATGAATATGAGTATGTAACTAGTGGAATGAGTGAATATGAGTAAGTATGTAACTAGTGGAATGAATGAATATGAGTCTGTAACTAGTGGAATGAATATGAATCTGTGACTATATGATGTACATGCAATCTTCGAAAACCAGAATGAATGTGATTGTGAATTCAAGTGTGATCAACCCATCAAAAATAAAAATAAAAATAAATCAGGTGTGAACAAGTAAATGGGTTTGTAGTTGATTCAGGTACGCTGTACTTAAAACATTGGTGGTCCTATGATAGAAAAGATAAGATTCTCCACAATGCAGTTATGTGATCTTAATAGTCCACTTAAAGGATAAAACAGGCCACAAGTTGGACAGTGCTCAGATTTTCTTAATAGTCCACTTATAGGATAAATGGACCACACTGATAAACAGTGAGATTAGAAGGTTTTATTTCATAAAGTGTTGGACAGTGCTCAGATTTTCTTACCTAGCCATAATCAGGCCTCCAGTTGGATGGCTAGAATCATACAAGCAGTGCAATTACTCTACCATGGACAAATTCCTTGGATCGCAGACTATCTTGCAGTAAAAATATATTTCCAAAATTTTTGGGTAGAGATGGATGTGGCACGAGAAATTCTCATAGCCCCAAACCAAAGGATTTAAAGCAAAAAAAAAATTGTTAGTATCTTACTAATGAAATCTGTGTTGTATTCTACACTGCCATGTTTCACATAATCATACACAATTTAGATTTCAACAAAAAAGAGTTTTATGATTAGAATGAAAAAAAAAAAGACCAGAGCAAACCCCACACAACTCTCATACATTGTCATGTTTCACATGATCATTCCAGCCCCACCCTACCCAAAACACATACAAGCAAAAGGGAAAAAAAGATACCCAAAACCCTCAAATCTTAACTCAAAATCCAAGCTAACAATGCCGGAAATTGTAGCATTATTAAAATAAAAAAAACCAGATTGGTTGATTTTGAAATAGAAAACTGAGAATGTTCCTATAAAAAGGAATAAAAAAACCAAAACCTTAAAATCCCTAGCCCCAAACCCTCAAATCCCCACCACAAACCCTAAAATCCAAAACCCAAAACCCAAATCCTCAAATCTAACAAAACCCAATCCGTGCACAGATAACAAAATCTAAAGAGAAAAAAAAACATTAAAGGCCCTAGTGATGAATTAGTTGATCATCAAACAACAATTTCAACCTAAAACACTCAGTCCAGATCCATTGCTAGGTTGGCACAATTTGGGCATGTAGCAGAAATAATCAATAAGCATTTGAGGGGGAGAGGGTAAAAAAGAGATTTTTCTGTAGTTAGTTACGGTTGATCCCCAGACCATCCAAATCAATTTCATAAAAAAAATCAAAAGAAAGAGAACAAGAGAGGGAGGGAGAGGGTAAAAAAAGATCAATCAGACATTCTATTTTGGAATGGGAACTGTTACAATGCATTGAAGGAAAAAAAAGGGGGGGGCGGGGTGGGGGAGACAGATTCCAAAGCCTTGCTTGTGGGAGGGAGGGAGGGGGCTTGGGATAGAAGGGGAGAGCGTCGTGCGGTCGGTCGAGGTCGGGGCATGGCGGATGACGTGGGAAAGAGAGCTGCGGGAGAAAGAGTGTAGCTCGCGAACGTTGCATCAGAGCCGGTGCCTGCCGGAGGGTTGGGAAAGAAGGAGGTTGGCCAAGGGGGAGGGAGCTTCGAATGGAGGGAAAAGAGGAGGGCTTGTGGACCGTTTACACATACACGTGTTTGAGCTGACCTTCTCCTCAGCGAGAGTGTCTGCTCACCACGTGCCAAGGCCATCGCTGGATACACTGATGTTAAGTGCTTTAAGTGCCTCATGCGTAGAGCCCGCCCAAAGCCTTTTCATTTCCTGCTCTCCATCTGAGGCCAAAATCAAAAATCAAGAACGATTTGGCCCTGGCTCTCCCCTCTCTCTCTCTCTCTCCATTCCCCCATTTCCATCGCTGGCGCTCTCTCCTCTCTCTCTCTCCATTCTGCAGGCACGATCGTCATCCTCGCGCGATCGATCATCTCTGGAGAGACGCTCCTCTCCTCAAGTGACTTTGCCCTTCGTCCATTGCTGGTTCTCTCAAATTCCAACTTTAGCACTAACTCTCCTCCTCTCTGCAATTTGCAATCGACTTAGGCGACGAAGCTGTCTTCATCCTGCAACTGGCACCATCTCTCCCGCAACCAAAGACGATCGAACCCAATCATTGTCTCTATCCTACGATTGCAAAATACAATCGTCCTCGTCTCTCTCCCTCCAGGTTAGGCCCTCTCTCTGCTTTTTAGTTTTCACCCTCTACAACCAATAAAAATGGTATTTTGGGTTTTTTGTTTTTAACCCATTTTAAGTGATTGATGTGAAGTCTGAGTTGGAGATGGGTTAAGGGGAGGGCTTGGATGGCTTCTGGTTTCCAACATGCCCCCATCCAAACCCATTTTCTCTCATACAGTCCGGCTAGGGCTTTTTTGGGTTCTGGGTTTTGTTAAAATTGTACTGAGAGACCAACTATTCTTTTGGTCTTTGGAAATGGGTTTTGAGGATTTTTTCTGGAGATGGTATATGTTGATGATGATGATGCTTGTTATGCTCATGGAACCATCTGGGTTGTTTCTCCTTTTTCAGAATTTTTTTGCCCTTTTCAGATTGGTTGTTTTTTATGATACTGGTTCTTGGTTTTTTTCTTTTTTTTTTAGATTTCATATTCTTCTGTTGATTTGGGTCCTGGGTTTTGTTAAAATTGTACTGAAAGTTCGTTCTGTTGGTCTTTGGAAATGGGTTTTGAGGATATTTTCTGGAGATGTATACGTTGATGATGACTGTAAGTGCTAAAAACTTCACAGACTCAGATTAAGTGAGTGTGAGACTCATGACTTGCTGTTTAAGCTTCTTTGGGGAAGATCGATCGCCTAAGAACCTGAAAGAGAATGAGAATTAGAGATCAGAGACCCTAGCTGCCGTCAGCCAAAGGCTCTCCGATGCCTGAGTTAGTGTTGTCACTGAACAAAGGATGGAAATGAGAGGCAAGTATGCTAATATTGCACGTTGCTGTAAAAACATGGCCCCCCTTCCGAAGGGACTCTTACCCTTGTATATGTAGAGGTTTTAACCTGGCGCTCCCTTAGTGGGGGTAGGTGGAGGTGTTGTCCTATCGAACCTTACCCTACCTTCTTGTGAATCCCGCTTTGTCAGGGATCAGAGTCGCTCTATCAGAGATTGTGGGCGCTCTGTCAGGGATTTTGGACATGGTCTACCGATAGAGATAACTCATTTCCTGACAGTACGTTCTGCAACGTGGCCCTCCTAATGTCTGGCACTTTTACCGAGATCGGGTACTGTTACCGAGATCAGGTACTACTGCCGAGTTGCAGAAGGCCGAGACCGGGATATGCCGAGCTGGTACTCTTATCGAGCTTAGCATGATCTCGGTACTGCGATACACCCGTACTGATACAGCTACCGAGGACGGATATAATCTTTGTATGGATGTAATCTGGCATTGTTGCCTCCGAGATGCGCTGGTCCGAACTCAACATGTGCTTAGCTGGCACTGCTACCGAAGCCAAGACGTGATTATCTGGTACTTTTACCAAGATCGGGAAAATCCCCACACAATTGGCCCCTAGCTCCTGACCTCTTAGAGTTCCCCAAATCTTAGAGGTTGGGGGCTAAGTATTATGATGGGCGAGCTCTTCTGAATGTTGAGTTTGGATAAAGCCGACGTGCCGAGCTGGTACTCTTACCGGAGCTGGAACGACCTTGGTTTTGCCAAAAATGGAAAAATGTGTTTTCTGAGGCCTGAATGATGGAATTCGGCCTAAAAACAAAAAGACCATTACAAAGTAATGGATTTTGAAGATCTTGCCGTTTCCTTTCCAGAATGGGGTTTCGTTCGTAATTCCGACTCCGGAACCCTAATTTCGCCTAGTATCGTTAGGGCGAGATGGGTTGAGCCGAGGTGCCGAACTGGTGCTGGAATGACCTTGCTTTTGGTAGGCCCACCGAGTTCTGTACCTTGGTATTTTGTATGGTTGGTTTCATAGCCGAACTGTCTCTTCCATGCTGGTGCTGTCACCGAGCTGAGACCTTTGCCGAGTTCTATAACTGTGGCGCTTTGCAGCTGGTTTTGTAACCGAGTTGTCGTCTCTTCTGTGCTGGTGCTGTCACCGAGCTGAGACTTTTGCCGAGTTTCATAACTGCGGCATTTTGCAGCTGGTTCTGTAACCGAGCTGTTGTCTCTTCTGTGCTGGTGTTGTCACCGAATTGAGACTTTTGCCGAGTTCCATAATTGCGGCATTTTACAGCTGGTTCTGTAACCGAGTTTTGGTCTCTTCCATGCTGGTACTGTCACTGAGCTGAGACCTTTGCCGAGTTCCATAACTGCGGCGCTTTGCAGCTGGTTCTGTAACCGAACTGTCGTCTCTTCTGTGCTAGTGCTGTCACCGAGCTGAGACTTTTGTCGAGTCCCATAACTGCGGCATTTTGCAGCTGGTTTTGTAACCGAGTCGTGATCGTTGCCGAGTTCTGTAACCTCACGAGGATCAGAGTTGTTGTAAATGAAGCTTTTCGGGTCGTGGTTGGTGCTATCACCGAGGCCGTTGCCGGGGCTTTATAAGTCGAGGTTGGTGTTGCCACCGAGGCCCGACGCTGAAGCTGTGTAGCGGAGTTTGGTGCTGTCACCGAAGCCACTGCCAAAGCTTTGTTTCATGTTTGAAGAAGCTGGGCTGAGGCTGGTGCTGCCACCGAGGCCGTAGCCGAAGCTATGAAGATTGGAACTGTCCGAGCTGTGGTCGGTGCTATCACCGAGGCCGTTGCTTGAGCTGTCAAGATCGAGATTGCCCGAGCAGCAGTTGGTGCTGTCACCGAGGCCACTGCTGGAGCTATCAACTAAAGGAGTTGAATTGTGGTGGGTGCTGTCACCAAGTCTGCAGCTGAAACTCCTGCCGAGTTGTGTTTCCACCCTAGTCGTGGCTGGTGATATTGCCGAGGCCATTGCCGAAGCTGTCGCGATTGGAGCTGTCCGAGTTGTGGCTAGCGCTATCACCAAACCGGGACTTAAGGATGAAGGTTGCATGGCGAGTCAAGGAACTGTTTCCATGACCGCAATTCTACTGGGGGAGGGTTCCCGCCAGAGATTGAAGCTCTGGTGAGCTTGAGCTCGAGCTTTATCTTGGTTTGTCTTGTCTACCAGTGCTTTCACAGTGACTATGGGGAACCGAAAGGGGTCCCTTTGAAGCTGGTTGCCTGGCAGCAGAGCTTGCTCGAAAGATGCGAGGGTCGGGGTTGCGGGCCCTAGTATCAGCAAGGGATGGATCTTCATCATCGTCGCTGTTGCGATCCACCTGGTGGAAGAAATGATGAGATCTGGCTGTTGCTGGAACTTTTGCTCCGCGGGGGAGTCTCCAGCAAAGCGGTACTCTATTTGGGGGTGCTCCGGTGGAGGAGCGCTTTATTGGGGAGGTGCTGTCACCTCCTTTGCTGATGAGCCTGTCTGAGTTACAGGTCGTCCCGCGCCTGTCACATCAGACTTTCCATAGAACTGGTTCGACAGGGGGTTGTCGATGATGGTGGCGGGGCTTTGTAGATCCTTTGCCGCTGCTTAAGGCATAGCTTTGTCGATCTTTCCCCATAGACGACGCCAATTGTAAGTGCTAAAATCTTCATGGACTCAGATTAAGTGAGTGTGAGACTCATGACTTGTTGTTTAAGCTTTTTTGGGGAAGATGGATTGCCTAAGAACCTGAAAGAGAAGGAGAAATAGAGATCAGAGACCCTGGTTGCCGTCAGTCGAAGGCTCTCCGATGCCTGAGTTAGTGCTGTCACTGAACAAATGATGGAAATGAGAGGCTTGCATGATGCTGTAAAAACATGGCCCCCTTCCGAAGGGACTCTTACCCTTGTATATGTAGAGGTTTTTACCTGGCGCTCCCTTAGTGGGGGTAGGTGGAGGTGTTGTCCTATCGGACCTTTCCCTACCTTATCGTGAATCCCGCTTTGTCAGGGATCAGAGCAGCTCTGTCAGGGAGTGTGGGAGTTTTGTTAGGGATTCTGGACGTGGTCTAGCGATAGAAATAACTCATTTCCTGACAGTACATTCTGCAACGTGGCCCTCCTGACGTTTGGCACTTTTACCGAGATCAGATACTGTTACCGAGATTAGGTACTGCTGCCGAGTTGCTGAAGGCCGAGACTGGGATATGACGAGCTGGTACTTTTACCGAGCTTAGCATGATCTCGGTACTGTGATACACCCGTATTGATACTGCTACCAAGGATGGATATAATCTTTGTATGGATGTAATCTGACACTGTTGCCGCCGAGATGCGCTAATCCGAACTCAACATGTGCTTAGCTGGCACTGCTACCGAAGCCAAGACGTGATTATCTGGTACTTTTACCAAGATCAGGAAAATCCCCACACAATGACGATGCTGCTTCTTGGGTGATTTGTGATAAAAAAACAACAAGTGTGGAGTCCTCTGTTTTGTGATAGAAACTATTCCACAGTTTCTTGTTTTGGTAAAGGAAACATTCCACGGCTGAAATTTCTCCATGAATCAAAGATACTAAGTGTACCTACTTAAAAAAAATGAGATAATAAAATTGCAAAGTAGTTGAAATTTGTTGGGAGAATTAGTACCTTAGCCAATCTCCAAGCTTCCAACACTCTCACAAGCTATTTCTTGTAAATGGAGAGGAAGGAGTGATGAGTTAATTCCTCAACCCTCCATTTCTTTCTACTCTTGTCCCTCCATTGAATTTAGAATCTGGTTCTTTCTTGCAAGGATTGAGTGGGTCACTTTTTCTTTCTCTTATTTTTACTTTTTCTTTGTGTTTGTGGAGGGAATTTATAATCCTCTTTTTAGTTTGATGATGATGAAGAGGGTGGCCACTTTTTTACTCCATGACCTAACAAATTTTTTTTTTGTTTCTGCTGAAAAGGCTTTTCAACTTGGTCCTCAACTTGAAGTGTTTCCAGCTTCTGTTAATAACAAAGGCATACCAGAGACAAACAGTTAGTTCCAATTGCAGTGAGAATGGAAGAAATGAATGACTCAATTGAAGAGCTGCGCCTAGGAGTAAGACGTCGGAGTGATAGCATAGAGACTCACATTAAGGGAAGTAGATGCAAAAATGGCCGTGCATATTTTATTGCAATTCTTCTCCTCTTTGCAGCGTACATGTGGTGTGGACGAAATGGGCGTGCCTATTTCTTTGAGTTGATGTAGCATTGTTCTCTTGTGGGAGGCATAGGAGCATTTTGTTTTATTTTGCTTGTTGGGCTGGGATGCTTTGTATAAGAAAGAACAAAATTATATGGTTTGGATCATTTGGAATATGACTGATCAGTTTGATTTTGTCAATTGTACTTAGCTTGTTTGTACTTAAGAAGTTCTAGTGCAGTTTTAATGAAAAAAATCAAATGTTGGCCTAGTATGCTGTGTTTTTTTTTTATCTCAAATTGGATGCTTCTAGGTGTTTCATTAGGAAAATCTCCTCTCTCACTCTCTCTGCTAGATGGGTGAGTGGTACAGAGTCTGTGAGGCAACCTACATCCTGGGCAGCTGTGTGAGATAAGTAGCCCATGCCACTGGGTTGTCTCGCTAGCGTGTTCTTAACTTATTGATCAAACCTAGTATTCAGGAACATTGAAAAGAGTTGATGGGCTAGCTAGCCCATTTGGATGTTTAATTCATAATGGATAGCAGAACATATGAACTTCGATAAAGTAGGAATAACTTTCCAGGTCCAAGTTTCCCAGTGTAAAGATCTGCCATCTTACAGGTAAAAGGAGATTGATTACATATAAACAGGGCAACATTGTATAATTCCTGCATAAATTATATGTACTGTCACTGAATTTACTTAAAAGTTGAATGCTACAGATCTAATCAATTTTGTGTTGATGTTTGAATAAGCTAGTTCTTTTCTCTCTCTCTCTCTCTCTCTCTCTCTCTCTCATTTAATGTGTTTCTTTCTTTTGGAAATTCTTCGCTGATTGGAAAATGGCAAACATTCCACAGTTGGTGGCGTGTTGAATGGTTTGGTAAATGTTAAAAACCACCATGAACAAGTTTGGAGATGTAGCCTGTGTTATGTACCATTTAACCCAACATTCAAATAATAGAAATTCTGCACCTTCAAACCCATTCGATAAAAACTGTATTACTATCAGCGGGTAGCTAATATAAACTCGGCGAGAAACTTGACAATGATGGGTTGTGCCCCAGCATCTAGAAGCCATTGTTTGGCCCTAGCAGAACCCAAACACATTTCTTGAATCCAAACACATCATCAGGAGCGCAAGGCAATTTTAACCTCACCATAGCACAACCAAACCTATCAATTCCTCAATATCCTTATATTAAGTTCTGCTATCTCTGAATGCACCTTGCATAAACAATGGCCCATTAACAACACAAGCACAATTTTGTGAATAGATTCTAGCCGTTAAACTAAGTTCACATATAAGCACTCAAAGAACACATATTATCAACCCAAAGAACACATACAAGCACTCAAAAAGCTGAAAAGGAGAGGAAGAAAATAAGTGCTAGATTAGTCATGGTGGCAGAGGTCCCGGCTCAAATAGAGGTGGGCAGCAGCTTGTAAATAGACCACAACAGCAGAGGAACCATAAACTGTCAAGATTAAAAAAAAAAGCACACACTTTGTCAGATTCACATGTATAACAGATACACATCCCCCACATACAGTGTCAAGTATGGGCATTATAAATCTGCGAAAGCAGAAAAGTAAAATAAGAGAATTCTCACCATGACATGAGGCAATTGTTGGGTCCTCCATCAAGAGGAGGAGCTTCTTTGGGAGAAACGGCTCATCGGGAGGGGGATCCATCACTTACTAACACTGCCAAGGAAAATGAGAAGTCAGGTCTCAATTTGTGTTTTAAGATTCAGTTTTAACAAATGTAGATCTAGGTTGTGGTTTTCTGCACCTAACATTCCTTCTTTCACTTACTAGCACTAAAATAGCAAGAGAGTAAACACCCAAACTAGTCAGAGTCTTCCGAACTCTCACTACTATCAAGATGAAGATTTGGATCATTCTATTCATCTTCGCTCCTTAACCTGAAATAATGCGTTATAAATTCATGGTTAAAAATCTACCAAAATACCAGTTATAGCAATTAAATCGTTATTGTTTACCTATTCATTTGGGTGCTTGATCTTTGTTTCATGGAGGGGTTTGGCTGAGGGTTGTTGCAGAATTTTTTTTTTATTTTTAAGAAAGGGCTTTTGCTTTCTTAAGAAAAATAATATATCATTGCTTTTGACAAGAAAGTAGAGGACTTGGAGATTGGGATCACTCTCTTGATTTAATTTCCTCTTCATAGATTTTGCTGCCTGTTTGGTTTTGTTACAGTGAATAGATTAGAGAAAGAAATAATTCGTCCAAAAGAAAGTCATTTCTTTAAAAACTCCCATATGGGTATTTTATATTTACTATCTTTTGTTTTCTGGAGGATTTTGATTAAAATTGCTGGAAAATCGATGCTCTCTCTCTATTGTGTGTGTGTTTGTTTGTTCAGAAACACCCAAACAGACAGGGCAAAGATACAAAAAGCAGATAGATACTGAACATTCAAATACTAAATCCAATGCAATTGTATCAAGCAAAATGAAGAAGAAATGTGAAGTTCAAACTCAAGAAGATAAAAGGCAGCCTCTATTCATTGGGTTAAAATTGAAAGTTCAAACATTAGCAATTTAAAAAAAAAATTGAAAAACCTCACCACTCCAAAATGCCCATTCTTTGGCCTCTGTCAGCCAACATGTGAGGTTGTTTCCTTCTAGAAGAAAAGAATGAAAGAACACCCTCACCCACTCACACCCAGGCCTCCGAAGCCATCAGTTTCTTCCCCTTCTTATTTTACTTTAAAGAACCCACTAAAGGATCTCAAAGCCCTAGCTGGACTGTAAGAGAGAAAATAGGTTTGGATGGGGGCATGTTGGAAACTAGAAGCCATCCAAACCCTCCCCTCAACCCATCTCCAACTCAGACTTCAGATCAATCACTTAAAATAGATTAAAAACAAAAAACCCAAAATACCATTTTTACTGCTTGCAGAGGGCGAAAACTGAAAAACAGAGAGAGGGCCTAACCTGGTGGGAGAGAGACGAGGATGATTGTATTTTGCAATCGCAGGATAGAGACGACGATTGGGATTGATCGTCTTTGGTCGCGGGAGAGAGGGTTGAAAAGTCCGGGAATCCGAACCCTAGAGGGGGGGTGAATAGAGTGAGCTTCATTTATGACCAATTTTAACCAATTTTAACTTCTTTAAAACAAACTAGTCACAAGTGATGATTATCAAACAAAATGCGGAAGCATAATAAAAACAATCACCACAAAGCAATCACCATCACACAAGGATTTATAGTGGTTCGGCCTCAATGCCTACATCCACTACTGGCTTGTGATCCAACACCCCACCGGATTTCCACTATTTATGCTTTTCAATAGGCTAAGCAATAACCTTTACAATATGCTTTTCAAGGCTAAGCAATAACCTCTACAATGATGTTTTTTAAGGCTTAACATCAACCTATACATTATACTTTTCTTAGGCTAAGCAATAACCTCTTCAACCAAATGGTTGGTTATCTCTCTAAGTAGTGTCTAAATTACACTTGATGGAGATTCAATTAAGCTCATTACATTTGCCTCTAAAATAGGCGGATATGAAAATGAAAATCTAATACACACACACACTATGAATGCAAAGATGAAAGTACATGATGTGTGTGTGATGTCCTCAATCATTTTGAAAATGAAAGCTCATAAATGTATGCCTAAGGCTTTTGAAAGTTTTAGCTCATAAAACATTTATGATTGAGGAAAGAATGCAAGTCACATGTTAAAAGTAACAACTTGTTAATGATGTCAAAGATTCACAAGTTGTATGAAATTAACTAGCTCTAAACATGTGATGCATAGGGATGTCAATCAAATCAACAATGTAGCTCATAAAACATAAAAATAGATTTGATTGAAATAAGGGGACAAATCATATGTAATTATAAATACAACTTGAAAATGATATACCAATCAATGCAAGGCAAGTTGTGAAACTTTAAAACAAATTCACATATGATTTGTAAAGATGTTGAATCCACAACATAAGATATATTTTGAAAGAGATTTTCTTATGATGAAAAACAACACCCAAAGATTCAACCAAGTATATGAATCATGTTACATATAATTTCAAAGATTCTTTCATTAACATGATCTACTTAGATTTACCAAATAAAGTACTACTTGGATTGAATCAATGGTAATGTATCCAAAACAATAGATCAATTCAAAATATAAAACATGCTAAGGATACAACACATCATAGGTTAACATGCTACTAAAGATTTATCAAAGATAAAACAAAACATGAAAACATATGATTTGTAAAGAAGTTGAATCCAAAACATAAGATAGTTTTGAAAGTGATTTTCTTATGTTGGAAAACAACAACCAAAGATTCAACCAAGTATATGGATCATGTTACATCTAATTTCAAAGATGTTTCCATTAACATGATCTACTTAGATTTACCAAAGATAAAGTACTACTTGGATTGAATCAATGGTGATGTATCCAAAACAATAAATCAATTCAAAACATAAAACATGTTAAGGATACAACACAACATAGTTTATCATGCTACAAATGATTTACCAAAAATAAAACAAAGCATGAAAACATATGATTAAGGAAAGTAGAGCCTACTTGGTGATTTAACTTCATTAATCCAAGCTTTAGCTTTCCTAATGATCCCCTTCATCCCTTAGTTCATTTCCCTTTGAATATGCCTCAAAACCCCTCAAGGAGGGCCTTAAAATTCTCAACTTTTGGCAAAGGAAAGAACTCATATTTATAGAAAAAAATGCCCAACGGCTAGTCCTCGGTCGACCTGGATCACACAACGGCTATATTTCTGACCGTTAGACAGCCCAACGGCTAAGTCCCGGTCGACCTGGACTGCAGTGTTCCCGGTCGACCTGGCCCTTCCCGGTCGACCTGGAACACTGCAGGCCCGGTCGACCTGGCCTTCTGCGGGTCAGGCCAAAATTCCCAAAATTTCCCATATTTCAAGGTTTTTCTTGGTGGAACTTTTTGGGCCATTAAATCAAGCTTGAATACATGTTTTAAATCATTCTAAGGGGTTTAAAAATATGAAACATAAAAAGCCTAAAATGATTCAAAAGATTAAAACCAAAGGCTTGCTTGATTTCTAAAAAACTCTTTTAAAAAACAAATGCATCCAAGATTAAAAACAAAACATGCATAAATCAATACTTTTACAACTCTTAAAAACCATGCATGTATAAAACAAGATTTCAAGAATTCTTAAATCAAATGCATATGTGTGTAAATCAAATGATGCTAGAATGATAATGCATCCATCAAATTGCAATCTACAAAATTCCTAACAAGGGTGCCAGTCGTAGGATGAAGACAACTTCGTCGCCCAAGTCGATCGCAAATTGCAGAGAGGAGGAGAGTTAGGGCCAAAGCTGGAATTAGAGAGAACCAGCAATGGGTGAAGGGAAAAGTCGCCTAAGGAGAGGAGCGTCTCTCCGGAGATGATCGATCGCACGAGGATGACAATCGTGTCTGCAGAATGGAGAGAGAGAGGAGAGAGCGCCAGCGATGGAAATGGGGGAATGGAGAGAGAGAGGAGAGCCAGGGCCAAATCGTTCTTGATTTTTTATTTTGGCCTCAGATGGAGAGCGAGAAATGAAAAGACTTTGGGTGGGCTCCACGCATGAGGCACTTGAAGCTCTTAACATCAGTGTATCCAGCGATGGCCTTGGCACGTGGTGAGTTCCTCAGTAGCTGAGGAAAGGAGCTCCCTATATATATACATCTAAGTTCATGTTTAGGATAAAATCTCGTAAGCTCATGCTTATGAGGTCAACCTTTGGTCCACGCAAATGGACTAAACATATGACCCCTCTAAATTGCACATGTTCACCAACTTTCGGTCAGATCCGAATTTACAGAACCGTTGGATTGACTATGTATTCATCCGAATGGACTATTGACCATTAAACTTTTGGGTCCATATCGAGATGATAGAAATCACGGTTGGGGCTTATTTTTTGTAGAGAGGAATATCCCAGGGTGTCCTTGAAATCCCCCCCATCCCCAGGTGGGCCCCACCACACAATTGAGCTTACCTTATTCTAAGCTTGAGCTTAGGAGAGCTAGCCTTAATATATATGGAGATGCTCCTATGAGAGATATCTCTCACCTTAAATGAGAGATTGCGTGGGGACCCTCACATCCATATCCAATGCCAACAACTTAAATGTGAGGGCCTATATGTATGGGAGATGCTCCTATGAGAGATGCTCTCACCTTACTATGAGAGATAGGGGTGGGGGCCCTCATATTCATATTCAATACCAACAAGTTAAATGTGAATATATATATATGAGCAAGGCTCTCCTAAGCTCAAGCTTAGGATAAAATCTCGTAAGCTCATGCTTGTGAGGCCCACCTTTGGTCCATCCAAATGGACCAAACACATGACCCCTCTAAATTGCACATGTCCACCAACTTTCGGTCAAATCTGAATTTACTAGACTGTTGGATCGGCTATGTATCGATCCAAATGAACTATTGGCCATTAAACTTTTAGGCCCATGTGGAGATGATAGAAATCACGATTGAGGCTATTTTTTTACAGAGACGAAGATCCCAGGGAGTCCTTGAAATCCCCCCATCCCACCCCCATCCCCATGTGGGTCCCCAAGTGGGCCCCACCACACACTTGAGCTTATCTTATCCTAAGCTTGAGCTTAGGAGAGCTGGTCCTATATATATATATATATATAACCTTCACATCAGGAGGGAAGAAGGGAAAAGAGAGAGAGAGAGAGAGAGAGAGATCGAGGGCAACTAGTGACATCATTAGTAAGTAACCAAATTGAAAGCAGCTTAATTGCAAAAACAATTTCATATCAACTAATAGGATAGAACTTTCAGGTTCTCAACAACCTTCCTTCCCATCAAACATTTGAAGCAGCTTTGAAACAACCTTAATTAGTGATATGCAGGATGGTTTCTTTTGTTCATACAAAGAAACATCTATCCCAAATGGGTTCTAGACCAACTTGAGAAAATTTTCTCGTCTAGAATTGTAACCCTAACATTCTAACTCTTGCACCATAATTTTTATAGCACCCAAGTTCCATATGGAGGACGATCTTCTGTTTTGACAGGCAACGAAGATAACCATTTCTGGGTGACATCCTCTGATAGACCAAAGCATGATTACAGTTGGTCTAAATTTCATATCATAATATAAGCAAACAATTCAAGGAGATTCCATCACCAGAATGTTCCTATTAGTTATTGTAGACCCGAGTGTTTGATAAGAACTCTTTGTTAAGCCTGTAGTGAGGGATTGCTATTTTAAAAAAATGAGATATTATGTGGTGAGAAACTAGTAAGACTGTAAATAATAGTAATGGCTTCTCTACATTTCTCATCTAAACGTAATAAGCTTACGTTATGAAGTGCCAAGCTTATTTCTCAAGCACTTCTTATTTTCCAATTATATGTGATGGCAAGTGGGGAATAGGAATAAGGAATGATAGTGCAAAAGGTGAGGTGAGGATGAACACAGGATAAGTTATTGATTGTGGGTGAGGAATGACACTTGCATTTCTCTCCATTCTTGTGATTGGGCCATCAAGATCTTCCATTTCTTTTTATTTGGGTGTCAATAAAAACCAGCTTAGAAGCTCTCTAAATAAGCTCATAAGGCTTGAAACATCTTATCATATCAACAAAAAAAGAGAGCTTCTTTACTTAGCTCATACAGGAAATCCCCATTGCTTCCTCCACCTTACTTTGACATGATCATAAGCCATTAACTACTAATGGTGATGGTTATAGGACTTCTACTTGAAATGAAAAAATAAAAAATGCAATAAGTCTAGGTTTAATTCTTTTAAAAAAAGTAAAAGAAGAACAAAAATAAGTCATTGCTTTCAAAGGCCCTGTCTATCTACAATTTGCACCCATTACCTTCCTTAGTTCACACCAACAACAACTTTAAACTCAGTCTATTATCTCCATGTGATTAAATCACAACATAATGCAACTTACAAAAACAGTAAACTAAATAAGCTCACAACATAATGCACCTTACAATATAGACTAAATAAATTCATAATTTACCGTAGTCCGACTTTTCTTGGCATGTTATGTGGCTTCTTTAACAAATTCAATAAATTTGTGTCTTGCAAATGATGTTTGACCTCAAAGTCAACATAGTAAACAAAAATCAAATGATGCTAGCTACCTCACTGAGTTGAATAGATGAGCTGTTTTTTTTTTTTTTGATTGGTCGCACAATTGCATAGGATTCTTGACTTCAGTGATTTAAAGTAGTAATAGATTGAAAACAACTTAACTGAAAAAACTCTTTCATATCAACTAACATAAAAGAACTTTTATCCAAACAAACACAAACAATTGCTTAAAAAAGTCTCAAACACCAAAATAACCAAACAATGTTAGAATCAAAATAGCATAAAGAAACTTTTTCATTACTTCCACATGAGAAATCCACTAGCAGTTGAATGTTAACATTTGTTCATCAATCACACTTTTATTGAAATAAAGAGAACCGCGGCTATCATAATACAAGCTTTCAAAAAACAATACAAATGGTAAAAAACCATTATAGGAAGAGAAGCCATAAGAGATTAATCGGCCATCAAAATATAGTAGTGTAAGGTCAGATTTCGATTACTTGGTCTTTGCTCGGAAGAACCTTGAGACCCTCCCTTTTGCCCTCTCTCGAGAACTCCGTCCACTGAGCCTGGACCTGTTGAAGAAGGAAAACTCGGGGTGAAATCCGATCGGAGGGGTCCGACCGAATTTACTCCGATGCTAAAGTTAGTCAATGGAATTGGTAAGTAATTCTTTTTAGTTTGCAAAGTTCTCCCCCTTTCCTTTTTTTCCGTTTTTATACCTTCCCTTCCTTCGTTTTCTCTTCCACCTCCCCCGTCCTTCGCTCATCTCGTCCCAGGGGCGCACACGACCACGATCGTGCTCCTAGGCGCAGAGTGCTTCCCCCATCTCCCTATGCACGATCTCCTTCTACCTTCTCCGGTCTCCACCTGTCTCTCCATCCACGATCTTCTCCTGCTTTTGCCTCTCCTTCCCTGAAACCTCGGGCTAGCAGGACGCTACTACCCATTCAAACCAATCCGACCTGGCCCAGGATTCACGGGCTGGATATGTGTGGCGGATCAGGCTTGTGGATCGTGGTGGGCCTTTCCTAGACCGGACCCGGGCCCAGAGCCCTCACAATTGCCCCCTAAGCCTGCCCCTTTTTCTCGCCGCTTCCCGAGGAAAAAGGGAGGCTTGAGACGTCCTTCGGTCCACGTGGCATCTCCCCACTCGTCCTCCCGTCCATCAAAACGCTTGGCATTTTCCTCATCTTTATCCCCCCCCCCCCATCCTTTTTGGGATTTCAAACCCTTTCCAAGGTAGCACGCCTTCCTGCTACTCTTCCCCTCCCTGTTTAAATCTCCTGCAACGACTCTCCTCTCCATCCCTTTCCTTCCGTCCTCGCTCCTTTCATTATAAGTCTTATTTCCCTGCTACTTTAGTTTTTCTTTTCCTTTTCTTTGAATGGGGAACTTAAAAGGCCTCCTTAACAATCTGGAGGGGATTGCCGAATTTCGGAAGAACTATAGGATCCCCTCAGACGTTCAGATCCAAGCGCCTTTCCCTGGGGAATCCCTCGACAGTGGTTCCCGCGACGCCATGCCTTTTCCCACCATATCCATCGTGGAAGGGGGTGCGTTTTCCCCTAGATCCTCTCCTTGTCCAATTTTTTTCTATTACAAACCTCTTCCCCAACCAGTGTGCCCCAAACCTGTTTCGTGTTGTGATGGGGGTGGCCGCTCTGAACAAAATGCTCGGTACCCATCTCAGGGTGTTTGATATCCTTTCTTGTTATTCCCTCGTTCCCCTTAATAACCGAAATCCATCTTCTATTTGAAGCCATGTGATCAAAACAGGCTTCTTGTCCATTATCTCCCGGACTCGAACAAGCCGAGCAAGGGAGATTTTATCATTGTGGGCGGCAACTGGGAAGCGCCGACCTCTTGGGGCGAGGTTAGCCGAGAAGTCCCCTTAGTCCCAGGCTTTCCAGGTCGACCCCCTACTACATCGTGTTTTTCCCTTCCTGCCTACCGTCTCTTTTCTCACACACAGTGTTTCGCTTTGTCTTTACCTGTAGGTCCATCAATCAACCAGATTCCTCAAACTCTTCTTCGACCCGACGATCTGAAAACAGTTTTAGAATACCGAGGTCCCCCCGAACTGCGGGGCTAGGGTCGAGCCGCCCACATCTTGCTTGGATACGAAAGGTCCTATGACATTTTCCTAGCTGTCCCGCCTTGGCATACCCCTGGGGAAATCCCGAGGGAACCCCACCAGCGCTCTCTCAGGAGGAAAGTTCTCGCGGTGAAAGCGTCAAGGGCTTCTAGTCGTGGCAAGGCGGCCAGTACCCAGTCTTCCAGCTCTTAGAGATCTTCCGGTCCATCACCCTCCGTCGAACAGAGTCCCTCTGATAAGAAGCGGAGTCTCAGGAGGTCAGCCCCATCTAGTGCCTCTTCTTCTCCTCGTCCTAAACGAGCCCCTGTTCTTGAAGTTTCTGACGGCTCATCTTCTTCCGATCCAGACAGGTTATCTGTCCCTATGGCTAGGCGTAAGGCGAAGGATCTTCTCGCAACCTCGGAGACCTTCCCAGCCCCGAGGTGGAAAAGGTGTCTTCACTGGTTTCCTCCTCTTCTCTGGGCAAAAGGTCTGCCGCTGATCCTCCAACTAATCTCGGTCCGAGGAAGTCGAAGGGTAAGCTTTCTGTGAGGTCGGCTGACGACCCCGACCTCTTTTCTGCCTGGCTAGAGGATTCCTTACCTCCTCTTCCTCATCAACCAAGCTCTGTATCCGAGCACAAGGGCTTAATGGGCATACCCTCCCATTCTCTCCCGAGTGAAGGAGTTTCAAATTCTCTGTCGGCGGTGCTCCAGCTAGGCAAATCTGTCCTCCTGCCCTCGGACATGGGATTACATGGGGCTCTCTCCGACCAAGACCTGGTTTCCTCTAGTGTTCAGCATTGTCTCCTAGTAAGTTTGTTCCTGACGTTTCATTTCCCCCGGACTACGCTATGTTCTAGTTCTCGTTCCAACTTCTTTCCCTCATTGTTCCTTAGGGGCTTCAAAAGTGGTTCGTCCTTTCGGATCGTCTATAGAAGAGCTTGAAGCGAATAGAAAGTCTGGAGATGGAGCTGGTGGCCACTAAAGCTGCTCGGAGTCTAGCAGAGTCTTCCGCCTCTAATTCCTCTAAGGCTTTGAGCTTGGCAGAGGCTAAGGCTACTGCAGCCACCAGTCGCCTGGTCGCGAACGAGATGGAGCTTGAGTCCCTTTGCGGCAAGCTTGCCGAAACGCAGGAAGCCCTGGAGAAGGCGAAGGATGCTGCCTTTGATGAGGTTGAGGCGATGTATCTTGGCCAAGTGAAGCAGATGAAAGCCATTGTATTTAAGTGGGGATATGACGTGGGTCTGAATGATGCCGGGGTCCCCAAGGATTCCTCCCTTTGGGCCAAGCACTCGGTCCAACCAGCGTCCACTCTTGACTGATCGACACTTATATGTGTAACACTTAACCGCAAGACTACGGTGTCGTCAAGTAGTAAAGGACGAAAGAGTCCGGATTATCGATCCCATGAGGAGAGGATGGATCCAATTAATGTAGAATTGAACTAAGGTAAAGCTAATATAGACAAATGAAGCGAATAATTAAAACTAATAAACTATGCAATGTAAACAACTAATTAACAATCTAAGGTATGAAATTAACAAATTCTAAGCTAATCTAACAAACTACACTAAACTAGTGGATGGATGAATGGTGGTGGAAATGGAAGATTTATATGAAGATATGGTGTGAAATGTGTAGGGTTTTAAAACAAGTGATTTGAAATGTGGATGTAACAATCTAAAAGTGAAAATAACAAGTAAAACAAGGATTTAAGTTAACAACAATAAAAAGAAGAGATTAGGCAATCCAAAATCCACTAAGTATGAAATTAATTCAACCAATGCATGTTCTAATTCAACTCCCAAATCTACAATCCAATTAGCAATCTCTTGCCTAATTGGGTTGGATGATATAACAATGAAGATCAAAGTAAAGAAAACAAAAGGCCAAGATTCTAAATCATAACCTAACTACCCTAACAATTAATCATCAAAATCAAGCTACAAAAGATCAAAGATAAGGGCTCTAGAGCATGCTATGTGAGAGAACTTAATCCAACTACAAAGCATCAATTGAGATTATCTAAGCATCAAGTGTAGAGATAGAGCATGAAAAATGAGAGAGATTAGTACAATTAGATCTAAGATCTATTAATCAATGAAGGCAAAAGTAAGGAATTTGAACTAAAACATGCATATAATTGAACTAATCACATTACTTAGCTTCAAAAGGAGAGCCTAATCCAAGAGCCTTAGCCACTAAACATCAAGAAAGAGATCCAAATCTTCATTAATGATTTTCAAATACACACTCTCTCTAGATTAGTTACAAAGTAGCTCCTAATTACAATCTAAGAGTAAAAATAAAATTGCAAGAAGACTAACTTGCCAAAAGATCCCCCTCCACTCTACAAAAACATTCTAATTTATAGGAACATTGAAGACATTTGATTGGCTCATTTCATTTCACAAGGATTGCTTCCATTTGATTAGTTGCAACTTGAAGGCTTTTGATTGGCTTATTTGCTTTCACATTGATTGCTTGAATTCAACTCGGAGACTTTTGATTGGCTCTTTTGTTTTCACATGGATAGCTTTAATTTGATTGGTTGCAACAAACTTTCCTTCCAAAAGCATATGTGCCTTTTGCTTTATGTGGTCCTTCAACTTGGAGGCTTTTGATTGGCTCATATCCTTTCACATGGATTTGTGCCATGGCAAGCTTTGATTGGCCCATATCCTTTCACATGGAGAGGTGGGTTGGATGGAAAAAAAATAATAATAATATGCAATTGTTAGGATTTGAACCCATAACCTATTCCATACCAACTCAAGCTCCAACCAATACACCAACCAATCCTTTGTGTTAGAAAATGACTTCTTTTATCCATAAAGTCTTCTCCTCTTATTTTGGAATTCTTCAACACCTCCTAAGATTTCTTCATGTAATTTCTTTATTGAAATCTTTTCTTGATGGCTTGGGACACTAGCCGGAATGTTAGGATAGTGCGGGGTCCACCTACACAAGAGAAATTCATAAAAATGCGCTACAAATAATCGGATTTATACATGATAATCCGATAATTCGTTAATGTGATAGAATGATAAAATCTCTATGTAAGGCAAATGATATGCATATGAGATGTTGATAAAACTTGGACTAATGAGGGGTAAGATATGCAATATTTAACACTCATCATTGACCAATCGCAAACCGCCGAGGTCCCTGCCCTTGATCCTGATGTGGGGCCGAGCTCACCTGTGGCTCTGGACAATGATGCCCCTCCCATTGTTAACCCTGCTATGTCTATTTCTGATGTCCCTGAGGCTGTCCTAGAGAATTGAAGAACTCCCCTGTGTTTTGTTTTTTCTTTTTGGTTGTATCTTTTGGACAGTTGCCCGATCTGTGGGCATATCGCTGTATTTTTTTTTTTTTTTTGGCCTCTTTAAATCTGTCTTTTGCACCTTGAAAGTTCGGCTTTCGCTTATTTCCACTTTTTTTCTTTCTACATGGTTCATGCCTACCGCCACTGTTAGCCTCTTGCCGAGCTTCCCCTAGCCCGGCGCTTGCGTCGTCACACCAAACACCGATCAAGGGAAGGTCAGTGCAGCATACCTATTTTGGGACTTTCCCAGTTAGGATTTTTTTTCTCCTTCGACACGAAGTGGTGGGCTTGATACTGCCCTTAATTTTCAGGCTCTGGCCTTATTTAAGTGCGGTTGTCCTGGTAGGGTTTGGTCCCTACTGTGGGTCCCCGCTCTATCTTATTGCTCAATCCCTTGGCACAAAGTTTCAAAGCATTCTTTTCTGCGTTCCAACCAGTCTATGAAACAACTTGCATTAATTCTTAAAACTTACATATGATTCTGACACATTGCTACAAACTACCCTGCACAAACCAGATTCATCAATGCAAGAGGAAACAACTATATTTAAAGAAGAAAACTTAGAAATAAAACTTTTTCAAATTCACCGCGTTCCAAGGTCTCTGCAGTGCTTTCCCTTCCAACGTCTCCAAGCAATATGCCTCCGTTGTTCCAGCAAAAGTTACCCTATAAGGTCCCTCCCAACTTGGTCCTAACTTGCCATGATCTGGATTTCTGGTGCCTGGGAACACCCTCCTTAGGACCAAGTCTCCAGGTTGAAAAGCTCTTGCTTTAACCCTCTTCTGAAAGCTTCTCGTCAACTGCAGCTGGTAGGCTGCCAGCTTGATCAGTGCCTGCTTCCTCCTTTCTTCGACCATATCGAGTTGCTCGGCGATTTTTCCTTTGTTCCTCTCATGGTCATACTCCTTAGTCCGGGAGGTCGGCAATCCAATCGCCAGGGGAATCACGGCTTCCATCCCATAGGCCAAGGAAAATGGGGTCTCCCCGGTAGACCTCCTCGGAGTTGTTCAGTAGGCCCACAGAACGCTTGGTAATTCATTCACCCATGCTCCTTTAGCATCATCCAACCTTTTCTTCAATCCATCCAATAGAGTTTTGTTGGAACTTTCAGCTTGGCCATTGCATTGCGGGTAAGCTGGGGTCGAAAAATAATGACAAATGCCGAATCTTTCACATAGGCCCCTAAAGACTTTCCCTTCAAATTGTTTTCCATTATTTGTTACCAGTGCCTGAGGTATTCCGAACATGGTAATGATATTTTTCCATACAAATTTTTCTGCATCACTCTCTCTAATATGAACCAGGGGCTCTGCCTCTACCCATTTAGTGAAGTAGTCTGTTGCCACTATGAGGAACCTGAGGTTTCCTGCGGCTTTTGGCATAGGTCCCACTTTGTCAATTCCCCATTTGTCGAACGGCCAAGGGCTTGTTATCATATTAAGCTGCTCGGCTGGTTGGTGGATATTCCTGCCAAACTGCTAGCACCTATCACATTTTTGGACGAACTACAAGGAATCTTTTTGCATGAACGGCCACCAGTATCCTTGCGACATAGCTCGGTGGGCTAGACTCCACCCCCCAATGTGGCCCCCACAACATCCTTCACGTATCTCCCATAGCAACTTTGTGACGTCGACAGGGTGGACGCACAACAAATATATATGGTCCTGAGAAAGATCGGCGGTAGAGTTTCTTGGTCGACGATAGCCAGAATCTTGCGGCCTTCCTCCTTACTTTCAATCTCTCGCTGGGCTCTTCCGGGAGAGTATCGTTTTCCAAGTATGCGATTATCGAAGTCATCCAACTTGGGCCGTCGTCTTTCAGATCAATGCACATGACCCGTTCTGCCACAATATTTGGTTCTGGCTGGAAATCCACAGTTATCTCCCTCCTCAGCTCGGATCGTATTGCAGGGGCCAAGCAGGCGAGGCTGTCAGCATGTGAATTTTGCTCTCGTCCTATCTGCTTCACTTCAACATCTCCTATTTCCCTGATCAGGTGCTTGGCTGTGGAGACATAGGCGGCCATTTGATCATCCCGAGCAGCGTACTCCCCATTCAGCTGGTTGGCAACCAGCTGTGAGTCGCAAAGTACCAATAGTCATTCTATTCCGAGCTCTTTGGCCATCAGCAGTTCGGACAACAACGCCTCATACTCCGCCTCGTTGTTCGACACGCAAATCCCAGCGTCACTGCCCGCTCCACTCTTGCCCCTTCCGGCATTTTGAGTACTATACCTGCACCTGATCCTCTGGAATTGGATGCCCCATCCACATATAGCTGCCATTGCCGGTCGTCCCTTGCCCCCAGAGAGCCTCGCTCAGACGACTCTTTGTGAGTGAATTCAGCTATAAAGTCCGCAATCACCTGCCCCTTTACTGCATTACGGGGAAGTATCTTAATATCATGCTCGCTGAGCTCTATCACCCATTTCATAAGTCTTCCAGAGAGGTTGGCTTTCTGAAGGACCGACCGGAGTGGGTGCTCAGTTAGGACTTTAATGGTGTGCGCCTGGAAATAATGTCTCAGTTTCTGAGCTGCACATACCAGGGCTAGTATAAGCTTTTCCAGTGGTAGGTACCTTGTTTCGGCGTGCAGCAAGGTCTTGCTTACAAAATAGACCGGCCGGTGGTGCTTTCCTTGCTCTCTCATCAAAGCCGCGATAACCGCGTGCTGAGACACTGCCAGGTACAACACAAGCTCCTCTCCGGGTTCCGAGATTGAAAAGACAGGAGGGGAACTCAAGTAATGCTTGAGTTGCGGGAGCGTTTCTTCACAACCTTCATCCCATATCTTCTCTGCCTTTTTTTTTAAGGCAAGAAACAACGGTCGGCATTTATCCGAGCGCTTTGCTATGAAGCGATTCAGGGCAACGAGCATTCCTGTCAACCTTTGCACCTCCTTCCTCGAGTTTGGCCGCTCTATCCTCTGGACGGCCGCAATCTGTTCGGGATTCACTTCAATCCCCCTTCGGGTCACAATGTACCCAAGGAACTTCCCCGAGCTGACTCCAAATGAACACTTCGTGGCATTAAGCTTCAAGTTGTATCTGCGAAGGATTCCAAACACTTTCTTCAAATCCTCCTCATGAGTTTCCTTTCTCTTGCTTTTCGCGACCATATCATCAATATATACCTCCACTGTGTTTCCGATCAAGTCCTGAAATATCCTAATGACCAGCCTTTGGTACGTTGCCCTCGCATTCTTAAGTCCAAAGGGCATGCGTTTGTAACAGAAGGCCCCTTTTGGGGTTATGAACGCTGTCTTTTCTTGGTCAGCATCCGCCATTGCGATCTGATGATATCCCCGATAGGCGTCCAGGAAACTCATCCGTTCATGCCCAGCTGTGGAGTCCACCAGTTGATCGATTTTCGGAAGTGGAAAACTATCTTTAGGGCACACCTTGTTTAGGTAGGTGAAGTCCACACACACCCTCCATTTGTTGTCTTTCTTGGGTACCACGACGGTGTTGGATAACCACTCAGGGTACTGTACCTCCCGGATGGCATCGGCCTCCAGTAATTTATCCACTTCTTCGTGCACGGCTGCTTGGCAGTTGAGGGCCAACTTCCTATGCTTCTGCACAACTGGTTTGGCTCTCGGATCTACCCCCAACTTATGGCTGATAACTTCTGGATCGACTCCTGGCATCTCGTGTGGGGCCCAAGCGAAGACGTCGACATTCTGGTCGAGCAGGTGAACAAGGCAAGGCTACTCTGCTCATCCTTGGTCATCGCTCTCCCAACCATCCAATATTGCTCAGAGGATGGCACACCTCCTCTTCAGACTGTGAATTTTTCTAGTTCCTCCTTTGCCACGTCAGTCTGGAGCCCTTCCCCCCCCCCCCCTCCCCACTTATTGGACTGGTCGGCTCCTCTCTTGCTGATCTGGTCGGGCCTTTCTCTACTGGTCTGGTCGGGCCTTTCTTTGCTGCTTTGGTCGGGCCTTTCTTTGCCGGTCTTCGACCGACCTGCCTGTAGTTACTATTTCTGGTCTGCCGTTCCGCCCGAGCAGTTACCTTCAGCTCCACTTTTAACCATCTTCCCCTTAATTGCAGCTATCAAACAGTTTCTGGAGGCCGCCTGGTCCCCTTTGATCTCCATCGTTCCCCTCAAGGTCGGGAAACAGATCCGTTGATGATAAGTTGAGGGGACCGCCTTCATCCGATTGATCCACGTCCGTCTCATGATAGCGTTGTAGGGAGAAAGTACGTCGACCACGAGGAACTCCACGTTTAGATGAATAGGCCCCACCCCGACCTGCACCGTGATGATTCCCTTTGGATGCATAGCTTGTCCGCTAAACCCGAACAGCGGTATTAAGGTCGGCCTCAAGTCTGATTCTTTCAGCCCAAGCTTATGAAACAGCTCGGCGTACATAATCTCCGACGAACTTCCAGGGTCGACCAGAATCCTTCGAACTTCGTAATCCTGTATATTCAGGGTCAACACCAACGCGTCGTTATGTGGTTGGACCGTGTCCTGCAAATCCTCGTCCGTGAATGAAATTTCCCCATCTCTTTGCCCTTCCCAGCGGACCATGTTCGGTTCAGAAGTTGTTCGATAAACTTCGGTCAAGTGTGCAACCACCTTCTGCTGCTGTCGAGCAGATCTGACCGTTACCTCAGAAGGGTTGGATGCTCCATCCACCACATTTATTACCCTCATTGGTTTTTCTTTCTGCTGGTCGCTCCTCGATTCCTTCCTGCCAAGCTATCCGGGGCGCCTTTTGGCTGTGCACTTTCCACATACTCCTTCAAGTGCCCTTCCCTGACCAGATCTTCCAGGTGCTGTTTGAGTATCCTGCAGTCTTTTGTCAAGTGTCCGTGTTCCCGATGGTAGGAGCACCAAAGGTTTGGATTTTGCCGTCCCGGGTCACTGACCATTTTTGAGGGCTTCTTAAAGAACAGTTTGTCTCGGATCTGGGTCAAGGTCCGGTAGATCGGCTCCTTGAAGACGGTATATACCCCCTCATAAGCCTACCTCGATGGCTCCGGTCGGGACGTCTTTCGCTCGTTTTGCCCCCCGAAATCTTTCCTTCGCTTCTGCTTGCCTTCTTCCCCTGTCGAGAGATCCCATCTTGGCTCCGCGACGCCCATGTCTTCTTCCAATTTTATGAATTCTTCAATGCGTTCCATCATCTCGCCCTGGGTAACAGGGGAGCGCTTCGTCAAGGACTGGCGGAGCTGGCTTTCCTTAGGGAGTCCGAGCTTGAACGTCGCTACCGCAACATATTCGTTATTCCCCTCCACTTCATTGTACAGTTGCCAATAACGGGTGCTATACTCCTTTAGGCTCTCCGAGCTCTGCTTCTTGAGTGATAACAATGCCCCCACATCCTTTGGCTGCATGGAATTTGTCACGAATCGCATGATAAAAGCCCCAGCCAGCTCTCGAAAGCTACATACCGACCTTGGCTCCAGACGAGAAAACCACTTCAAGGCTAAATCTCTGAGGCTTGACAGGAACACTTTGCACATCAAGGAGTCATATCCCACCCACAGGGCCATGGAATGTTGAAAGTGCTGAACATGGTCGGTTGGGTCTGTGGTCCCATTATATACCCTCAGCTTGGGGATTGTAAACCGCCGAAGAGCATCCGCCTATTATATTTCTTCCGAGAATGGAGACTCAAAGTTCTGGGAGTTCCTCAGGTATTTCCCCCTGGTCAAACCCTCCGGTGGGAAATCTCGATCGACCAGGGCCTTCTCTATCAGGGCTTTGACATCCTTCTCGGCAAGGCCTCTCTGTGGGACCTTCTTCCGTGGGGACGTGCATCCCCTCCCGCCCAGTGCTCGGGCTCTAGCTCCCTCCTCCCGCCGTGGTCGAAAACTTGAAGTCCGACTTCCTTGGTCGCCCGTCTCCATTCCAACATGGGAGTTCCGACGTCCCGATCTAGAGTGCTTCCTCACCGGCTGCCGAGCAGCCGTTCGTTCTCGTCGCCCCCTGTCTTGCCCTCCCTGGGTTGCTTCTGGGTTGGGGAGCGCTTTCTTCCTGTTTTCACCCTTTCTAGCTCCTGCAGTAGGCAATCGATCTTTTCTTGATGCTGTCTAGCCCCCTTCGCCATGTCTCGTATGGCTTCTCTACAGGCCTACTCTAGCCGATCATATGCCCCGCGAGGACTTGATGGGTCGTTCTGCAGCCTCTGGTGCGTCTCCTCATGGGCTTTCTCTATCGAAGGAGAAGCTTCAATCCGAGTTGGGCTCGCACAGTGGATCTCTGACCGGATCCGTCCTTTCCCTTCACCAAATGGAGTGGTCCTCCCACTTCCCGTGCCCAGGACGTATTCAAAGTCCATTTCATTGGAAGGAGGGACCAAGGGATCCTTGCCCAGCTCCTCGCGCCGCCGCTCTCGAAGTTGTGACCGCTTTGGTTGGGATGGCGATCCCGAGTCCCGTTCTGGCTCCGACATTGGCTCGGTAAAGCGTGCGTGTGTTTTCTTCTTCGCTTCCCACAGATGGCGCCAATTGTAAGGTCAGATTTCGATGACCTGGTCTTTGCTCGGAAGAACCTTGAGACCCTCCCTTCTGCCCTCTCTCGAGAACTCCGTCCACTTAGCCTGGACCTGCTGAAGAAGAAAACCCGGGGTGAAATCCGATTGGAGGGGTCTGACCAAATTTACTCCGACGCTAAAGTCAGTCAATGGAATTGGTAAGTAATTCTTTTTAGTTTGCAGAGTTCTTCCCCTTTCCTATTTTCCGTTTTTATACCTTCCCATCCTCCATTTTCTCTTCCACCTCCCCTATCCTTCGCTCATCTCGTCCAAGGGGTGCACACGTCCACGATCGTGCTCCCAGGTGCAGGGTGCTTCCCCCATCTCCCTATACACGATCTCCTTCTACCTTCTCCGGTCTCCACCTGTCTCTCCATCCACAATCTTCTCCTACTTTCGCTGGCCTCCACCTGTCTCTCCTTCCCTGAAGCCTCAGGCCAGCAGGACACTACTGCCCATTCAAACCGATCCGACCTGGCCCAGGATTCACGGGCTGGATATGTGGGGCGGGTCAGGCTCGTGGATCGTGGTGGGCCTTTCCTAGACCGGACCCGAGCCCAGAGCCCTCACAAGTAGCACACACTATATATGAATCAAATCATAAAAAAAAGAAGTAAACAGATGTGTCGTGTGATTTGTGAGAAGAAAAGGGGCTTTTGAGAGGAGGGGGAGGGGGAGGGGGGGATGTTTCAGATATTTGTGAGAGCCGCTTTCCTTGAGATAGATACAGAGAGAGGGAGATGTGAAGGGAGAGAACGGGAGGGATCTAAGAGTGTGTGAGAGTAAAAGTGGGTTAGGCAGATTACATTGGTGGTCATAATGGGATATTGGGGGACAAAGAGAAATGTCATCTGGATGTGTGGGCGTCGGACCTAAGGAGGAGAGACATAAAGAGTGATAGAGAGAGATGCAGAAAGGTATATGGAGACAAAGAGAGATGAGGGATGGAATTGTACCATGATCTTTTGGAGATAGATTTGCAGGTTGGAGCTGTAAGAGAAGATGCAGAAAGAGAATATGCAGAGCCGATACATGTCGATAGTCCTTGTATCGATTTTTAGTGCGCGGGAAAAAGGTTGAAGAATGCAAATCGTGCCCAGGAGTTCTTCCAAAAAAAAAAAACAAAGAAAGAAATCCAATCATTTTCAATTTCTTGCACAAGCGGAACGAGATTTCAGGGACGGAATCAAGATCCGGAATGACCAATATACCAACCAAACACCTTTCTCTCAGATTTATCCCACGGAAATATGGGAATAGCCCATTGGCACGATGCCAAACATGGGAACGGCCCATTGGTACGGGGACATGGGAATGGCCCATTGGCAGATTTATCCCATTGAAACATGGAGGCACATTCTCCTGGTCTGTTGGCTACTACGACTGATTATGAGCAAGTAATATTGTCTCATTACATGTTCTTGGTATCCAGCTTGGGAAGGTTAGGAATTTCAGTGTACTCTTTTCTTCTTCATTTACTCTTTTAAATGTACTTCTAACTAAGGGAGAAGAAATAATGGAAGAGGTTATGGGGCATTATGACCAATTTGAGATAAAAAATATAGAAGAAACTTGCCGAAAAACTCCAAATTATGCCATGTGTCCTAATTTGAAAGGAAAATGAAAAACGTAAGTGCTGATTGGGAATTGAGTAGTTTTTTTTTTAAATCGGGGCAAAACTCCAGCCGTATATTGAGATTTTCACTTAATCTGAAATGTTTTGATTTTTAATAGCTAGGACCACAATACCACTCTGTTTAAGAGACGCTTAAGGACCCTGACATACTTGGAGATATCGTATACCGACAGAGTTTAAGCCATTAGCCATTTGTTATCAGTAGAGGGGAGACACAGAGGCCATTGAAATGGATCTCTAGTCAGTCTATAAGTAGAGATAACAGAGAGAGAGACCTCTGAGAAGCCATTGGCTCTCCGTATTCTGAAAGAAGATGTGTGTGCCTAAAAGTTACGGACTTAGATTAGGTGAGTGTGGAACTCATGATAATGCTGTTCAAGCTTCTTTGGAGGAGATAAATCGCCTTAGAACCTGAAAGGGAAGGAGAAACAGAGATCAGAGACCTTGGCTGCCGTCAGCCAAAGGCTCTCCGATGCCTGAGTTAGTGCTATCACTGAACAAAGGATGGAGAAGAGTAGCAAGTATGCTGGTATTGCATGTTAAGGCGTTATCAGGCGTACCTGAGAAGGGATTGATGTCCCTGTATATGTAGAGATTTCACTTGGTGCACCCTGAGTGGGCGTACGTGGAGATACTGCTTGGTCGAATCAAGAGATGACCTCTCGTATTAATGTGGATGTGATTGATCAAGACGACACCTGATCATTATCTGGCGCCTTTCTTGTCTGTCAGCATGTTCTGTAACGTAGCCGTAACTTTGTGGAAGTACAATCATGATCTAATACTCATCTATTAGGACGTACCGAGCTGAAGATGATACTGAGACCAGATTCGAATGCATCCAGGCACTATTGCCGAGGTGCCTTATACCAAGACCGAAGTGAGCCCAGTCGGTACTCTTACCGAGGCCAGTTCAAGCTCGGTGCTAGCTAGCACTGTTTGCCGAGCTGAGATGAGATGTCTAGCTGGTACTGTTACCGAACTGGATGAATCTAGGCACTATTGCCGAACTTTGATACCGAGATCGGGATAAGCTGAGCTGGTACTGCTAGCGAGACTAGCGTAATCCTACTCTTAGGAAAACACCCCACACAATTGCCCCTAGCTCGTGACCTCTTAGAGTTCTTTAACTTTTTGAGGTCGGGAGCTAAGTATCGTGCTGAGAGGATCTGATGTATCAATTTGAATTTCACCTCGGTGTTGGCTGATGACATCTGATCTTTATCATGAAGTCTGTTTGCCTGCCCAAGACAATAAATAGCACGTCGGTGACGCTTCGTCTGGCCGAGGTGATAAATATTGGGTTGGTGACGCTTCAACAGCCCGAGGTAATAAATAACACGTTGCTGTTTTGCCTTCCCAAGGCAATAAATAGAGTGTCTGGATCTCTATGTGAGATGAACTGGTAATTCCGTCTATAAATAGGGCTTTTCCTCCTTCATCTCTTCACTTTTGGCATTCATCAGAGAGAGTTCTGCTGCAAGAGAGAAGAAAACCCTGCCGGAGCTCTACTGGAATCTTGACTTAGCGAGCCCAAGTCCGGAGACTGTCTCCTTCTTTTTCCCAGTAAGTCCTCTTCCTCACCCCTTTCTTTGCGCACTACCTTTTTCTGTTTAGGGGTTCTGCTCTAGGGTTTAGGGATTCTGCCCTTTCCGGTATCTCCATCTGTAGAAAAATGGGATCTTATAGGAGTTGGGCGGAAAATCTTGAGGCTAGGGCTAGTTTCAGGGAGATGTATTGGATCCAAAAGGATGTCCCAACAAAACTGGATAACCCGAAGAACCTCTTTGAGGGTTACTCCAACCGGGATAGCTGGATGCCATTCCTGTTAGTTTCTATAATAGAGGGAGGGGTTAGGTTCCCCATCCACCCTCTTCTTAGGGCCTGCTTGGCGACATGGCACCTCGGCCCATGCCAGCTGATGCCCAATGGCTACAAGGTCATAATGGGCGTCGCCGAGCTCAACAAGATATTGGGCATCAACCTCGATGTCCATGACATCGAGGACGTATATGACCTCTGCAAGACCGCCGGGGACGGTCATAGTTACTATCTCCGGGGGAAGCCGAAGTTGGAGCCCTTCGTCCCCGATCTGGAGGACTCAAACAGACATGCCGGGGACGATCGTCTGCTCGTCTCTGGCAACTAAGAGTTCTGCAAGGACGAGACTGAAGCGGAGAAATTATACAGGATTCCTCGACACTTTGAGGTTCCTCCAAATAATTACCGAGCTCAGAGTGTTCTTGATTTCTTACTTCTTTTGTTCTGCCGAGCTGATGTTATCTTCTGTCGTGCAGAGCAGCCAGAGGAAGCTGGGAGTTGAGCGCGCTGGCTGGAAGCGAAACGATAGCTGGTTGAGACTCATGCGCGAGTATCAAGGCCACAACGAGTGAGCTGCCTGGTCCTTGCTCGATTATGAGCCGAGGTACCACACTTACATCAAGAAGAAGGAGCTCGTGCCCGCCAGCTCGGAGGCTGCTGATTTGGCCAAGCTCGTTGAGAGCTACTCGTCCCCCTCCAACCGTGAAGAAAAAAGGGGAGAGGAGATGGAGAAAAGACGCCTTGTTGTGAAGGTGAAAGACATGGGGGCGAAACTTTTTTGAGGTCGAGCTCCCTCTACCTCTACGGTCTCGGGGAGCGCCAGGGTTCCTACCGCTGGTGGTGCTGCTGGAATTGTTGTTGTTGGTGCTGGTGTTGTTGTTGATGCTGGTCCAGCTCGGCAGCGGCCTGTCGAGACCCCAAGAGAGGGAGGCCGGGCTGAGAAGAGGTCGCGGTCTGAGGGCCGCGGCTCGGGAGCTCGACAACACCCTGCCCGAGAGGCTAGAGAGAGAAAGCCCTGAGGGAGAAAAGGCCCAAGGGTGAGAGCTCAGCGGAGAAGGGCCCTGGGCAGGCCTCGGCTCCTCAGCCTGCGGGGGCGGCTTTGTGGAAAAGCTTCTAATTTCTGTCACACTACTTGGCCTCACCCAATTAACAACTGCCTCTATCTTAGCTGGGTCAACTGCTAAACCTTCTCTGGAGATGATGTGGCCTAGAAAAGCAACTTGCTCTAACCAGAATTCGCACTTACTGAGTTTTGCATATAGCTGGTTGTCCCTCAAGAGCTGCAACGCTGTCCTCAAATGTTCTTCATGCTCCTTCTTACTCTTGGAGTACACAAGGACATCATCAATGAATACTACTATGGAGTGATCCAAATAGGGTGCAAAGACTTTGTTCATAAGAGCCATAAAGACTGCGGGTGCATTTGTCAAACCAAAGGGCATCACTAAGAGCTCATAGTGCCCATATCTTGTTCTAAAGGCTGTCTTCTGAACATCTGAGTCTCTAACTCTCAACTGATGGTACCCTGACCTCAAGTCTATCTTGGAAAAATAGGCCGCTCCTTGCAATTGATCAAATAATTCGTCTATCCTTGGCAATGGATACTTGTTCTTCATGGTCACATGGTTCAATTTCCTATAGTCAATGCACATTCTCAAACTCACATCCTTTTTTTTCACAAACAACACCGGTGCTCCCCACGGTGAAACACTTGGCCTAATAAAACCTTTGCTCAACAAATCCTGCAATTGGAGCTTTAGCTCACCCATTTCTGCTGGAGCCATTCTGTATGGTGCAATCGAGATCGGAGTCGTCCCTGGAAGAAGCTCAATTGTGAACTCAACTTCTCTAATTGGTGGTAAACCCGGGATTTCTTCTAGAAAAACATCCGGAAATTCACACAATAGGGATATCCTCCACCCCTTGGGACTATTTATCCTTCATGATAAACGCAATAAATGCCTAACACACACTCTGAACTAATCTGCTTGCCTTCAAAACTGAAATAAACTCTGCCTGAGATTTTCTCCTCACTACAAGAAATTTGGGGTCTAATGACGAAACAGATTTGTCCCAAATTGTACATATTTCGTCACCGAAACTAATTAAGACGAAAAATTTTTGTCACCCTTGTTCTCGCCAAAGCCTCGTCGCAGAAAGGTGGTGGTGACGAAAAAAAAAATTCGTCATTGAAAAAGATAAATTTGTGACGATTTTTTGTCTCCAATACACTCTGTTAGGAACATACTTGTAAGTAATTAGTGACAAAATATTTTGTCATTAAAGGAAGAAATTAGAGACAATAATATTTTGTCATAAATATAAGAAATAGAGACGAAATAATTTCGTCGCGTTTAATATAAAGGAAGACGAAAAAAATTTGTCAAAGAAGCTACAAGTGGATGACGAATTTGTTTGTCGCCAATCGACTTGGTAGGAACAAACTTGCAACTAATTAACAACGAAATATTTTGTCATTAAAGAAAAAAATTAGAGTCAAAAATATTTTGTCATAAATATAAGAAATAGAGACGAAATAATTGTCACGTTTAATATAAAAGAAGACGAAAAAAATTTGTTAGAGAAAGTACCAGTAGATGACGAATTTTTTTTTCTCCAATTGTATGTAATTAACAACAAAAATTTTTGTCATGAAAGGAAGAAATTAGAGTCATAAATAGAAGAAATAGAAACAAAATAATTTTATCGTGTTTAATATAAAGACGAAAATAATTTGTCAAAGAAGCTGCCAATAGAGACAAAACACTGCACCAAAAACAGCTGACAGAATTTTGTCTCCAATAACCTGTAGCATTCACACCTATACACATTCATAGTAAACAATCATCAAATTGTTCACAAAATATAAAATTGAAATCAATAGACTATCTTGAACTCAAATATTAAATTTATAATATTTGAATATCCATACATCACACATCTACCTCTACCTCATATAACCTTCTAACTACTTTCATCCACACCATTTCCAAAAAAAAAAAAAAGACTAACAAAGAGTTCATTCCATCACATTTGTTGTGGCTTTAAATTTTTCCAATGTCAATGTTTACTGCTAGCTGATTCCAATTGTCTTGTTCAAAAAAGCCCTCCCATTAACTTGTAGCATTCTTTGCAACGAACTACTTGTCTTGCATAATTAGTATATTCCTCTGAGCATCCTCCTGAAAAACAAAACAAAAACGAGGCTAAACAACAGCAATAATGAATAATGAGCAGCTCAAAAACTTAGTCATAAGGGGAAATTAATCAAGTTGACACAAGCTACAAATACAGACATACATAGCACAAAAACACTAAAACCTTTAAAAGTCGTTTGCCTTTTGCACATGATATGTGTAACTACAGTTTATAAATTATATATATATATATACATATGTTTTTATCTTGATATGTTCTATGCTAACAAATAGAACCATTTTACAATAAATTATTTTATGTATTCCAATTCCTTGGAAACAAACATGCCCATTTTTGAGAAAGAGAAAGAGAAGCTTACTCTGAGAGCAGCTTTCTTGAACTTGTTCATTGCTCTGAACTGTTTAAGTCTATTCAAAACAGCATTATCAAGAGGAGTGTCAGGTGCGTCTCCATCCTTCCTTATCCATGGATGATCTGAAAAAAATGACATTTATCACTTGGTAAATATATTTGGCAAGGAATCCAAATAATTTATAATCTTCTTCTCAGAAAAAAACATATAGACGAGACATTTTTCTTTAGTTAGAAAACCAAGAAAATATCAATTAGAGGAAACACATTATCCAAAATCCATGTGGTTTCATTTCTTTTCTTCTCCTTGTCAGAAGGTTTCCAGTAGGTGTTGCAGTAGACTTAGTCTTTGAATCAAGAATCCAGGAATAAACTGATCTGTGATCAGTTTAAGGGAGGGTTTGTTGCAGTAGACTTAGCTTAATCTGTTAATTCTGTTAATTCTGTTAATAAATCCCTATTGTTTAGGGGGTTGACCTGTTCTTTAGCTTAATCCCACAATCACAGTGGATTGTGGTTGATATTTCTAGTTTCTGTTACTGTAAGGCTTTATAAATAGCCCCATGCGTATGCAATAATAAGTGTGAGTTTTCTCCCAGTTTGTCAACTTCTATATACCAACATTAACATTTGGTATCAGAGATTTGGAAGTGGGTCTGCCCACAGTTTGTTTGCTAAGTGTTTAGCTTTCGGCTCCTTTCTGTTTTGGAGTTCAAAAGCTTCACCTTGGCTAGTCTCTAAGGCTGTACTTTTTTCTTCGCTTGTCCTAGGGGCTTCAGCCCTTTTCTCAATACTAAATTACCAATTCGCAAAAAAATTCTATTCCATACAAACAAACAAGCCCATTCTATGAAGTTTAACGTATTTCAACTCCATGAATTGGACAATGTAATACAATTCCATATAAAAGAACAGACCCATCCATTTCATGAGATGGAATTTATTTCTCATACAAACAAACAAGCCCTTTCCATGTATTTCAATGTATACAGACATACCCATTGTCCAAAAATGAAAAAAATGTGCCCACCTTGGGAACCAAATCCTATACAGACATACACAAAGTATATATAGAATTAAAATATTCTAATGCTAGGCAATGCAAATGCCTATGCAAGTGACATTCCAATTTGGGAACCAAATCCTAATTGGATGGTTTCTGCAAGTAGGAACTATATATCAAAAACAAAGACACCTGAACTCCTTGAGGCTATTATCAGAAGAGGAGAAATAATCACGTTGAGGATAATAGATCCATAACTTATACACATCCAGATTTGGGGAGGGCTATAAATTTCTGATTTAAGTAATTTAACACTAACTCATAGTTCTAAACTCAAATGATTTAGAAATCAGAATTTATGTCTACTTAGGCCTGCCATCACACCCCCACTCATTTGCATTATATGTAAAATGAAAGTTACAGTGACCACCTAATTGAATATATATTATAATGTGTCATGTTGAAATCTCAAAGTAAAAAGAAATTTCTTAAAATTCTATTCACCTAAAAAGTCAAAAGTAACATTCAGAATTCAAACCTCTTTGTTGGTTTTTCTTGATGCTCTATTTATAAAGGAGCTGCACCTGCCACTCTTCTACTAACGGTCGTCGCAATCAAAAATATTTCCTGCAGAGCTGTAGCTTCACTCAGACCTTCTCTTGCCCGCTCAAGCCCATCAGTTATATATTGGCTTACCTGTAAAGTGAAAAACCAAAGAATTTGGGAAAAGCCCCAGATGGATAGCATGCTTGAATGCAATTGATACCTAAAGAAAAGGAGTCTCGTGATACAACTTACTTGATCAAGCAAACAAGTAAAAACCAATTTCACATTAGCTGCAAGAGTAGCAGGCTGTAAACAGTTACACCAGATAAATCAATGTTACTTGGCACACCAGATTAATGGATATAATTTCACACTCTAAGCTAAACCGAATTGGAAGAAGACTGACTAGCACACAAGAAAAAGTTCAGGAATGCCAATATAGAAGTTGAACTTTTCATGAGTACAAAATGGGGAACAATATCAATTATGATAAGAATAGCTTTGGTACAATTTTAACAAGAATGAGGGAATATATGTTAATTTTATGGCAGTAGTATAGAGTCTTAAGTTAAACCAAGTTTCACTGGTGTGAACCACAAGGTTTGAGTCATGTTTCCAAGCAAACCAACACCCCATTACTCTGAAAGACTCCTCATCACAATACAACATCATAATAAGAGTTTAGAAAATACAAAGAATCAATGCCTCATGCTTCTGATATGGGTGCATATTATTTCTTCTTTGTTGCCTTTGGGGTGTTTTCTGTTGCGTTGGCTGATCAACTTATTATCAAGTGCTTTTATTAGAAAAGAATGTAGAGAAAACATGCTAAAGGGATTGAACCCGTATTGTACTTGGAGAGGCACTTAATTAAAAAAAAATACTTGTCTGACTCACAATTTAATGGTTATTCAGATTATTATTGTTTTCTTTTTCTTTTTGAGAAGCAACAATGAAATGATTTATTAAAATATAGTAAGATGTGCCAAAATCAGTCTATCAAGAACATGGACTACCAAAGGCAGCAAGCAAGAAATGGATTGCAAGGTTAGATTCTTGTTGGCAACCATATAATGTCCTAGTACTCCTGCCTTTACTATTGAGTCTGCTTCCTTGCTCCGATTCCTTAGAATATGAGCGAGGTACATCTCAACAGTGGATATCCACTAACAGATGGTAACATTCTCCAAGGAGAGTTAGCACTTCCTTTCATCCACTTTGAAGCCTGTACTGAATCAATTTTAATAAGCAGTAGGACTTCACATGACTTTGAGAACAGTCCAACTCCTTCTCTAGCTTCTAAAGTTTCAGCTCTATTAAAGTCACCAATCCCGACAGAGCTTAAGAAAGGAAGGACACTTTCTACAATCATTTTTAGTTGTTCCTCTGATCCTGGAAAGTTGGGCTTTCCAATCAATTCACTGTCTTTATCATTTCTACTGTCCTGGTATGAGCTCCACCCTTGAGTCAAGGTTAAAACAAGCAGGTGCATATCCTCTAATAACAACTGCTCATCCTCTAACAGATTCTGAAAATCATACTAGATAAAGAGTTCTTTGATTGTAATCCCCATTGAAAAACCATAAAGCCACAATTAAAAAGAAAGGGTGATCAACTCTATAAACTAACACAAAGCATATATTTGGCTAGGCAAAATTGTGATTTTTTAGATGATCAAGGGTTACAATTTTATTGGACGAAGCAGGGAAAAAAAGTCTTTTCAGTGGGTGAAGCACAAGAACACCTTACAATCTTGAAAGGAAAATGAGTTGAAAACTTTGATGTTAAAAGTTCGGGAAATGCTTATGCTCAAAAAGATCCCTTGGGGACTGGGGTTCTGGTATTGTGATCTTCCTATCAAATCCATCAAAAGGAAACACCACAGTTCCAACTTCAAGCATATCCATTTACTCCATTTGCTGAATTTAAGAATCCAACAAAAGTTACTTCTAAATATGATGTTCCACCTCTTCTTCCCAACTCCAATGCAATCTTTTACTTGCACGCTTCTACAACTATGAAATCACACATAACCTTTGAAATGTTGATACCAATGAAACTTCCACTACACAATGTCCCATAGTCAAATACAACTACCAAGCTCAATAACAAATGCAGAAATCTCCTGAAATAATTTTCCACCTTTACTTTATTCATCCTCTAGTTTCACAGTATCCATATTCCATACCCATGACCCAATGCTAAGCACTCGTCACGCCCCACGGGCAACCACTATTTTCTCTCCCTATTTTTTAGCAATCACTTTTCCCACTAAACATCAATTTCCAATCCAAACCTTTGTCTCCATTTTGAAAATAATAGACAATTCTTTCTCCACAATATTACCTGAACCCAAAACTTCATTTTGATTTTGACAATTTAAC
This sequence comes from Cinnamomum chago, assembly GCA_038049695.1. Classification (NCBI taxonomy): domain Eukaryota; kingdom Viridiplantae; phylum Streptophyta; class Magnoliopsida; order Laurales; family Lauraceae; genus Cinnamomum; species Cinnamomum chago. Next base: position 30,827,537 of record CP142462.1, on the reverse strand, counting down.
AGATCCAATTCACAATGTAAAACTACTATTTCATTGTCTGCCTCCCACAAGAACTCCCCCTAGATCTTTTCAAAATTTAAATAAAGAAAAATAACATGGGAATATTAGCAAGAACAGCTTTATGAGAGTATTCCACCTTCAAAAGGAAGTAAACTTTTCCAAAGAAGCTAACTTTTTTGTAAAATAAATGAGAGTAATTCAATTTCCAAAAAAAAAGTTAGTACTTTTGATAACTTGCTCCTAATTTCTCCTCTGCTTCTGGTAAATTAAAGGGTAATTATTGCCATAATAACAAACAAAAGAAATTGCATATTGATCTCGTCCTTTATTTTAGAATGAGATTCAACATATTGCAGGTGAATGGAGGGATTGTGGTTGGTGATTTTAGTTCCATCACTACTTCATCTTAAACGCGAGGGGGTTCACATGCTTTTCCCTCACTTCAAATGAGTTCAAGGACCCTATTTCAAAATGCAACTTCTTGGACCTCAGCTTCTCTGGTTCAAACAAGAGCCAATGTGGTGGTGTTTATAGAGTGCAGTGTCTAGATAGGGCTTTTACTAACGGTGACTACTAACTAGGGTTTTTCCAAGACGTAACTTTTTCACGAGCCTTTTAGTGGTTGGATTCTGAAGAGAAGGTGCTCCAGGATTCACCCTAATACGAGGCCAAGGTAAATAAACAGAAAAAATACCTCATGTAAACCAACGAGTTCAAAGAAAGTGAAAAAAGATCCTCCACTCTTGCAGTGAAGCTCTTATTTAAACTCACCTTCAACCCCAAACCGCTTCAAAGCATCTTAAAGTTGGAATGAGGTTATAAAGGTGCTCCAAAGAAGCATCACAAAAAGTTACAGCGTCACGTGCAAAGTGTAAATTTGGAACTTCAACTTCCTGATGACCAACTCTTAACTCTCTAAAGAAACCCAACTCTATATGCTCTGTGGCTACCATTAAAAATAAGAGGGGAGAAAGAAGATCATCTAACTTGATTCTCTTGAAGTTCTAAAATTACGTCTGGGAGACCCACTAAGGACTGAAAACTGGTCTGTTGATATACATTTTTCTATCCCCCCATCTAACCAATTCTCCTTAAATCTACCTAGTTCTCAAAATCTATTTTCTTTAAAAGGTATGAAATAATGGCCAACCAACATGATTATAGTCTTTTTCCATGTCAATTTTGCATACCAACTTGGGTTCACGTCTTTTCTCTTTGGAATAAATACATTCATTTGCTCCCAAGCTTCCATCCAAAATTTGGCCTTTAATGCACAGAAGTGCTTTGATAACAAAAAATCATTAATATTACGAACTTCCTAAGTCTACTGACCAATATGTCCATAGTAATCACCATTCAAATAAATAAATAAATTCAAAATGATCATATAGGGACTACCATTAGGCTTCTCAGCCTAAAACCACCACCTTCGATTCTTGGAATAGGTGCAATGACATTGTAGTCCCATTTCCATTCAATCTTCCTCTGCCAAAGAACTCATTATAAGACCTGTAAAAGATCCTTATTTAGGTTCCACTAACATGCTTAATATAATGCAAATGAAAATCCATCCTGGTTTAGCTATCTTATTCGATCCTTGGAAATTCCATGAAAATTACTGTTCTCAATTAGCTTGGACACCCTTTATATTCCTTTCAGATTCTAATGATGTGACAAATTGACCCCTTGTTCCATAACTAGAGAAGTCCCAACTATTTGCATCATGTAAAAAGGGAAAAAAAAAAAAGGAGAGCCCTTCTATTGTGATAGTAAATCAGTTAATATACTTGGTCATGAATAATTCACAAATTATTTGAATCGGTATTGATGGAATTGCTCTTTCAGTTTTCTCATTCTTAAATTTATCGTTCCTTCTACTTATATCCTTAGGGAAGAACGCATAATCATTGGCACCATTGCATCTAAGGAAGATTATGCATATGTAAGTTTTACACAACCAAACCAAAAGAAAACAGTATTCATTATCACTCACAAAATATAGTACCTGATGAGACAATTGTTTTTCTGCCTCTGAAGCAGCAAATTTCCTAAACATGAGTTTAAGGAAGTATGGCAACTAAATCAGAAAATATGGGTCACAGTTGTAGCTCTAGTAACTATTGGTCTGAGTTTTTATGCAAAACAGATGCCTGTTAGACCATTCATTTTGAAATGTGCAATCAGAAACAATTCATTGACACATAGTAACCATTCATTGACACAGCAGAAGGTAAGCCCCACAGTTTTATCTTCTTTGCATGTCAGAGTGACAATGAACAGATATACGTGTAGGTCAAATCCAGTCAGCACTCTGTTAACATAAATGTTCAATGTCTGTTGACAATAAGAAAGCTCGATAAAAAACTATTCCGTGCCACACTAGAATGGTTACCACAAAAGAAAAACTCAGGCCATATAATTTAAGAACTGTTAATATGTAACAGATGACAAATCATGTTAAAGTTACTTCACCTGATGCAAACCATTGTATTTACGTGCAATTATTACACACTTTCAACAGAGCTCTTTAGTTTCCAGCAAAATGGCAATGGGCTGCAGCAAAAAGGAAAATAAACAACAAATCTATAAATGAATGCACAAGAGAACAAAATGAATGCATAATCCCATATTGAAGCAAATGTATTTGCACATTTCGAAGATCTTGGGAATAATAGTTCACACAGTTCAGACATGGGCACGGAATTTTACGTTCCTGGTCAATAGCTGCCATTGCAAATTTAATAAATGACGTCACCCCATCAATATATGGCTGGCTCATCCTTCCATGGGACGTCTTACCCAATGCAATCCAACTCTTGTCCATGTCTGGTCACAAACCAACTTAACTAAACTAACAACTAAGCTGCGAGAATAAGAAAAGAAATTGATAAATAATAAAAGAAAATTAATAACAAGGCCATACATAAAAATCTGAGAAAAATTATAACATTTCATGTTTTTTTTAGGAGTGGAGAGTTTGTATTGATAATTAGATTGCGTTTATACGACAAAAGAAAATGGGAGCTGCATTGAGTGTGTCCCACACACAAGGGGACACACACACAGAGGGGAGACATATATCATAGGTTGCCTCCTTGTGTCTACTACTTTCCTTACATGTCCATCATGGTCCCCTCCAATCCTTTAATACTTTAACTTCATTAATATTTGCACATGATTTTATGTTTGCAGGATTTGAGGCTAGGCACTGAAGAAATTGCTCGATTACGTGATGCAGATGTAAAGAACTTGTTACGGCATCAAAAGCTTTATCTGGTTCTAGACTTGGACCATACTCTCCTTAATTCAAATCATATTAATGTCATCTCACCACAAGAGCATTTGATGCCTATAACAAAAATAACCACAAATTTCACTAAAATTAGAGGTAGAGGAGATTTTTCAATATATATTTCTCATACATCATCAATTCTGTTACAACCATTGCCATTCAAAATAAACAATGGTAATGAAAAGGACCTAATTTGAATAACTATAGGGTATGTACATGTATGTGCATTCTTGGATGTCTAAACTGAATTATAGAAAATTCCATGACACGGGGGACAATAAAGGTGCAGAACCATAATGCTTGCATAGACCATAAAGATTATAAGATGGAATTTGAGTAGTGTTATCTGAATGAGGTTGTATTGAATAGTGTTTTAGCCATTAGCACTAGTCTTAATTATCGTGTCAGTATGTTTGTCACTATCTAATCCTTCAAATAAATGTAATTAAAGAAGATCTTTGCTTTACAGAGGTCACTATCTAATCCTTGACATGCTTAAGACTAAAATCAGATGTTCACAAAATACCATGTTCAATTGAAACAGAAAATTTCAGATCACATACATGGCTAAGTTTGCTCAAAGAAGTGATGAGTGAAGCTATCCTCTAATTCAATACTGTAAAGTAAATCTTTTAGTATATGCACAAGTCATAACATTGGATAAATAAGGACAGTTTTAAGATTTCACTTGGTATAACCAAAACTCACACATGCCTACATAATTAAAAAAAAAAAAAAAAAACAAACAGGGCCTAAAAAGCCTGATTTAGAGAGATCTGATTGGGGAAGTTGGAATTCGAATGGAGCAAGTTTGGAAAGGAGTCAAGATGCCAAGATTGATGACGAGAGTCATTGGAATGGAAACACAATGGAAAGTCAGGGAGGCCAACAACATCAAGTATCTACTAAAAATGTTTGGAATACTGACATGATGGAGAACCAAAATGGCTTTTCTAAACCTTCCTCAATCACGAATTCAGGCGCTTGGGATCTTCATATTTCTAAAGAAAGTTCTGCTAAAAGGTCTTCGGATGGCTGGGGTGCCAAATCATATGATCGGGGTAGTCAGAATTCAAATAAAGCCCATGTTGAGAAGGTTTCAGAAGTTGATGGTTGGAATGGAAATTCCTGGGGTGCTCAAATTTTGAAAGAAACCCATTCTAAACCGTCTTCAGATGGATGGGGTGCAAACACAGATGGTTGGGGTGGTCATAATTCAACTGAAGTTGCTACTGAGAAGGTAGCAGTTGTTGATGGTTGGAACGACAAGTCTGATGTTTGGAGCAATCGGAAATGGAAGGTAACCGAGTCTCAAAGGTCTTCCAAAATGAGTGCGAAGCATTCTAAGTCAGACTCTTGGGCTGGCCAGAGTTCAAAGGTAACCAATACTGTGCATTCTAGAGGTAGCTGGGCAGCAAAGTCAAACATCTGGGGTGATAGTGATTCAAACAAAAACCCTGAAGAGAAGGATACACATGGTGTTTGGAAACGAACTTCATATAATACAAATTCAGATGGTTGGGATTGGTCAAGATTCAAAGGATATACAGACACAGAAGTCTATAGATGCTGCTGGTGGTAATACAAATTCAGAACAGAAAAGAATTTCATGCTGAGAGATCCATGGAAATTGGTGGTATGAGTGAAAAATCTGATGTTTGGGGTTCTCAAGTTTCAAAAGAAGCCAACATTGAGAAGTCTTCAGATACTGGTGGGTGGAATGCAAACATAATGCCAGACCGGTTAAATCAACAACCAAAGGCTAATGGTTGGGGTTTAACAAGGTCTCCAAGGTGGGGTTCTTCAAATAATTTTGACCAGCAAAAACCCGAAGAGCCGATTTTCCAAGCCACCTGGAAAGTCAGATGACACAGTCAGATGACACAGATGATACTGGTCTAGAGCCTTCTATTCCTCTTCTTCTTCTTTAGTTTCCTCCTCTGTTTCTCAAAAGCTGCAGCCTACAAAAAATGACACAGTTGGAGATTCCTTGGGCTGGTATGACAAGCTCCAAAAACCCACCATAAACTACCAGAAATGGGCTGCCGGCAAGAACTTCAGCTTGGGAGACTTTCTCAGTAAGTACCTAAAATTAAACATTACAGATTTCTTCTTTTAACAAAATTCTCTACCCATGATCTCTTTTGTAGATTCATAAATGTTTCCCTTTTTATGGAAGCTTATGTAATTCTATCTCTCATGTGCAAGTGCACAAATACAGACAGATAATGTAAAGCTTGTTGTAGGAGGCGTGCTAGATTCGACTGGTAACTATTGTGAACGGTTTTGGATCCTAATTTCTCATAGATCATACTGTTCAAAGCTATGTTTATTCAAATGGCAGTAAACTAGTGTAATTTGTATTTTAAATTGAGATAAAATAACATTTTATTTGAGAAGAAATTATCTCTATTTTAGAACTTAACAGATCATATTCCATGATCAAAGCAGCAAGCATAAATGAAACAAGATGTACAGGGCTGATAGTTTGATGGTTAAGCTAACGTCTAAGGACGACTCCTCATCCTCAGTAGATGGGCGCAGGGTGGAACAGAGGAGGAAGCAGGGTAGAGGGAGAGGAACAGGGGACGAAGAAGAGAAGAGAGGGAGAGAGCGAGAGAACCGAGGAAGAGAGGGGGTGGTGCAGGTGGGCGCTGCAGCAAGTGCAGGCGAGGGGAGACAGGAGGAAGAAGAAGAGAGGAAGGGAGGGAGGAGAGCAGACAAAGGAAACAGAGAGATTGGGAACGAGGGAGAGAGAGAGAACAGAGAAGAAAGAGAGAGGAGAGGGGGAATGGTGCGCGGTGTGTGCGGAGTGCAGGAAGCGGGAAGGGTGTACCTGGTGCAGGGGAGACGTCCGGCGGCGCGAGGAGGAAGATGAAGGCTCTGCGGGCGTCGGGGGGCTGCTGCGCGCGCTTGGCAGTGCTGCTGTGGTCGTGGGCGTGGGAGAGGTCTGGAGAGGGAGGGAGAGATAGAAAGGGATGAGAGGAGATGGGTTCTGGAGGGGTTTTTCCGGAGATGGAGATGGGTTCTGGGCGATTCACGCAGAGTGAAGGGAGAGAAAGAAATGAGTGAGGGAGGGAGAGATAGAAAGGGATGAGAGGAGGTGGGTTCTGGATGGGCGTGGGCGATGGGTTCTGCTGGACGGGCGTGGGCGATTCACGCAGAGTGAGGGGAGAGAAGGAAATGAGGGGAGAGAGAAATGAGGGAGGGAAAAGAGCGTCTGGAGAGGGAAATGGGCGAGGGAAATGGGCGAGGGAAACGGCCGATTTTGGCGGGGGAGAGAAAATGAGGTCAACTCTGTTTGGTCCAAACAGGGACCCTGTTTGGACCAAACAGGGGCTGCCACATGGGGGGGATACATCCCATCAGCCCATCTCATCTCCCCTTAAAAGAAAAAAAAAAAAAATTCCCCAAGTGGTATCCCCTGGTTGGATCCTCTTCCCTCTACAAATTATTTAATTTTTCCTAACCTTTATTAAAGTTTAATATAAAACGTCGGTAATAAATTTTCTTACGCTAATTTTCGTTTGTAAAAAAATTCTCGTCAGTAAAGGTCTATATTTTTAGTTTTCCTAAAAATAAAATTAAACTTTACCAACGTTTTATAAAAAAACGTCGCTAAAAATTCATTTTACCGACTTCATAGAATTCGTTGATAGTAGTCTTTGGTATTTATTTTCCCTAAAATTGAAGTTAATAATAAAATTGAATTTTGTCGATGATTTTCAAGGAAACGTTGCTAAAAGTCAATTTTACTAACGTTTTATAATTCGTCGATATTAATATCTGATTTTTACTTTTCCTAACAATGAAGTTAAATCGAAAGTTGAACTATGCCGATGTTTTTTAGTAAAAAAGAGAGAGAGAAATAGCAGAGAGAGTGAGAGAAAATAGGGCTTTTGGAGGCGGGAGAGGGAATAAAAAAGAGGGATTTTTTACCGACGTTTATTTTTCGTCGCAAAAAAATATTTTATTTTTATTATTTAAAAACAAGTAAAAATGTTATTTTACAGATGAATTAAAAAACGTAGGTAATAATTTGATCGGGTAAGGCGTACATGAAGGTAGGGTGTTTGGTGATGTCTTCGTAGATTTTTTTTATTTTTTCAATTTTTATGATGTGGGTATCTTTAGGTTTTTGACCCATTAGGACTAATCCCTTGGGTGATAACTCGTTAAACCTAAACAAATGCACACCGGAAAATTTGGTATTTGTTTCAAACACAAGACATAGGGAGCAAACCCATGCCTTATGCCCACTTGGCCAGCACCTAAGTGAGTAATGTATACATAGAATGAAATAGCACATTGATAGTATAAAATACAAAATACTAATTTTATGAATATTCAAGTTTTCAAATTTTACAACATACAGACAAAGATAAGCATGGTTGAATTATTCTCACTCCATTTGGTGGGGCATGATAATTTATGAATGAAGGAAAATATCTCATAGAATGCACAAATCCTTTAAATTTCCCGGAGTTTCCTAAAGATATCATGGTTTTTTAAACCATTATAAAGCTTACTTTATTATTTATGTATCTCACTTTAGCAATTTTCAAAATTAGAAATAACAACGTTAACGTTGGCCTCTCCTCATCAACACATTACATGTATGTCCTGAAAGAGTTTCTACCACTAAGGGTTTTGGAAAATGGGGAAAAGGGTTCTTCTTTCTCTTCTGGAAAAGGGTTTTGGAAAAGGGGGAAAAGAGTTTTGGAAAAGAGAGACCAGGATAGATAGAAGGACAAAGGGAGCTAGAAATGGGTTTTGGAAAAGGAGAGTTGGATTTTGGGCGGGGGGATGGGGGAGATGGACGTTATGACCTGAGGGGCCCATTTTAGTCATTTTAAAGGCTTTTCCAAAGCAATACTTGTGAGAGAGGAATAGGCTCAAGTGTGAATGAAATTGGAGCCACTGCAAATGAAATCGGCGCCTTATTTTGTTGATCACAATATTTTTGTCTTCCATAACTTATCCTTATTAGTGACGGATTACATTCGTCGCAAAAACAAATTATATTTTGTGACAAAAATGTTCGTCTTCAATAAGTTAAAATAATTCACGCCAGCACAAATGAAATTGGTCCCTTATTTTAATGACCAAATATTTTCGTCTTCCATAACTTATCTTAATTAGTGACGAATTATGTTCGTCTCAAAAACAAATTATATTTTGTGACAAAATTGTTCATCTCCAATAAGCTAAAATAATTTGCGCCAAATCAAATGAAATTGGCGCCTTATTTTGGTGACGAAATATGTTCGTCTTACATAACTTATCCTCATTAGTGGCAAATTAAGTTCGTCGCAAAAAAAATTAGATTTTGTGACGACAATGTTCGTCTCCAATGAGTTAAAATAATTCGCGCCAAAATGGCACCTTATTTTGGTGACGAAATATATTCGTCTTTTATAACTTATCCTTATTGGTGACAAATTACATTCGTCGCAAAAAAAATTTATATTTTGTGACAACAATATTTGTCTCTAATGAGCTAAAATAATTGGCGCCAAGTTGGCGCCTTATTTTTTGAGACGAATTTTTTTTTTCGTCTCCTATACTTTTGACAAATATGAAAACAAACGATAAAATTTATATTTCGTCCTCTTTGGGTGTTCTTTTAAGACAAAGAAAAATTTCGTCATCAGATTTCGTCAAAACAGCCTAGATTTCTTGTAGTGTCCTATTCCCCTGAAATATCAATTCTGCCTGTGGTCCTTGGAATCTGAATGTGATGGTCTTACTAAAACAATCCATGGTGGCATGATGTGCTTCTAACCAATTCATGCCTAAGATGACATCAAAATCATGCATGTCCAAAACAATAAGGTTGGCCGGTAAATTAACATCTCCTAATAAAACTGTACAACTAGGTTAATGGGTTCTACACATAACTTGTTTCCCTACTGGTGTGGTAACTACTAGTATGTAATCCAAATCACTACATGGTGCATCAATCATCTTAGCAAAACTAGGGGATGAAAAGGAATGCGTGGATCCAGGGTCAAATAAAATCTGGGCTTCTACCTCACAAACAAGAAGTTTACCTTCTACCACGTCTCATGCAGCTTCAGCATCTGCACGACTGAGATAATATAAGCGTCCATGCATCTGTAGTCTATCCGGTGCTTGGTTCTGCCTTCCTTGGCCCTGTGTGTTCTGTTGTGGAGGACGAGCATTCTGATTCTGTGCTGGTTGTCTAGCCTGTTGCTGCTGCTGAGGTGGTCTAACTTTATTCTGAACTGGTGCTTGATTCTGAGGAGCTGCTTGCCTCTGTTGTTGGTTTCTGTTCCCTTGATTCTGAAGTAGTGGGCAATCCTTGATTGCATGGTTCATAGCCCCACATTTAAAACAGGCACCCATGCCTTACGACATTCATGTGTTTCATGATTCTTGCCACAATGTCCACAACCCTGTCTCACTTGACCTTGTTCTTGCCTTGGCTTCTTGTTCTGTTGTTGCATCTGATTCTGCTGCTGATAGTGTTGTTTCCTGTCCTGAACAATCATGTTGTTAATATCTTCGAATGTATATGCCCGCTTGACTGCCTCATCATATGTAGCGGGTGGAACTACTCCTATGACATCTCTCATGATGATCGGATTCAATCATTCCAAAAACTTTGTTATCTTTTTCCTTTCAGTGTCAATCAACTCAGTAGCATATCTAGCCAATCTTTCAAACTTGGTGACATAGTCTAGCACTGTCATGCTGCCTTGCTTGAGCTGCTGAAATTCAATAGCCTTCTGCCTATTGACATGAGAGGGAATGTGTTTATCTTGAAATTGTGTCTTGAATGCTGCCCATGCCTCTTCGTCAGCCATCACTGCATATGGATCTTTAACTGTTTGCCACCACCGATCTGCAAGCCCGTAGAATAGTGAAGCTGTGAGGTTGACATTCTGTATTCCCATGCACATAAAGACATCGAAGATTTTCTCAGTATTGACTAGCCAGTCATCTGCCACTAACGGGTCCTCATTGCCCGAAAATTGCTTCGGTGCCCTCTTCCTAAACTTCTCAAATAGTGCATTAGGGTCAGGATCCCTATTTTGAATAACAATCTGCGGACCCACGGGTGGTGCTACATTCCTGTTCTGAAGTACTTCCAAAAGTTGCCTCTGAACTTGAGCCATTTCGTCATCCTTCTTTGCTAACTGTTCTTGAAGTCTTGCTTGGTTTTCATTAGCCTGCCATTGTTGTGCTATCATAGCTTGCATAAGTTTTTGAAACTGCATAGCTGTTGGTGTATTAGATGTGTCTGACTCATTCTGTTGACTGCCTGAAGCATGATGGTTTGGAGCTTTTCTTGGAGGCATAGTGCTGTAAAACAAGGAGTTAAAACACAATAAACATGGTATAAGGGTTTCTAAGGTCCTATACCAATGAATCTATCGAACTCACGAATCCTCGCCACGTTCCTAAGACCTTTCTAGTTTCTTTTAAGTGCCTAAAACTTGTCCCGCTCTGATACCAGTCCTGTCGCGACCCTAGAACGGATCCCCGGGCCCGCGACGTTGTTGTGTACATTGGAGATATATTTTCCCACAGTTTCCAGCGGCTAGGATTCCCAAAGACACGCGGAATTTATCTCACACGATCAAGTTTGCGGAAGCGTGTAGCAAAACACATCAAGATAAGCACCAATAAATTTTTAGGTGCTATAACAAAATAACAAGACATAGTATCAAAAGGAAGAAGCTAACATGACATTCCCATCAAGATTCAAGTTATGACACTAACTCAAAAGTAAGTTAAGTTTTAGTTACAACCCATGAGAGGCCAACAAAGGCCAATACAATTCTCAAAATAATAAAGGAAACCCCTAGACAAAATGACGAACTCAAGAGACCCTGCCCGACGTCTAATTGACATCGTCGGGTTGCCACTCTCTCACTGGGGGTGGCTCAAGAGCCTCCTCCTAAAGCTCCTCCTCAAAGGCAACGTCTCCTGCACCTGGGCACCAACAAACATAGGTCAAACACAAAGGTTTGGCAGGTAATCAATTTAGGTGCAAGCATGGAACAATAACGTGATAAGAAACATATAAACAAATCCCTGATTTGAAATACTACAATGACTGAGATACATTTTCGAGAATATGAACAAGGCTGAGATACTAAAACAAACTAGCATGAGTACGTAATATATCAGGAATAGTTACAATCCACAAAGAGCCCATCCTTTCTCTATCATTTATAATGAAAAAGAGCAAGCACGCACGACAAGCACGATATACATAATATAATCACGACACGATTCCCACATATACGGGGATTTCTGGCCGCGGAACCGGACACGCACGATGTGTAATAAATACACGACCAGTCTGCAGACAGTCCACATGTTTAAGGACCCCCAGACAGTGGATCAAACTGAAAGGGCAGTCCAAGCTCAATGGTGTTCACTTAATTCATGAATGCACAAAACACGCTAAACACTATCAAAACTTGTCGAGATAAAAAGAGGGAAAATCACTTATCAAACACAATAAACACGACTAGCAAAGGGCATAATTAATATGCATAACACGCTTAGGAAGTGATCCCCTTTTTCTTGAAATAAATCTTCAAAACGAGCTTATGCTTGAAATTCAAAACGAGTGCACGATGGTACTTATCGTACCAAGACGGAAATTCAAAATACGAAATCTGACAAGCATGTGTTAAGGCTACTAATTGACCTTTGGGTAATTGGGACCCCAAATGTCGGAATATACAAGAATTGGTGTCCCCGAAGTTGGGTTGCATTTCGAAGTTCCATTTACACAATGTTAAGTCAAAACCCTTAACATAGTCTAGTTTTTCAACCTTTAAGAAAATACACAAATGAAAATAATTATTCTTCCTGAATCTGACAGGTTCGCTCGAGCGGAACTTGTAAGGTGTTGACACTTCGCTCGAGCGAGACAGTTCGCTCGAGCGAACAATAAGGTCGCTCGAACGGACAACTCTCTGTCTGCGCTCGGAACAAACAGAGGCTTGGTCGCTCGAGCGGACCCAAGGGTCGCTCGAGCGGACAAGCTTCTACCTGTGCTCGCTGAGTGCAGAAAATGCCTTTCTCTTGTACAACTTCCCACACATTCATCTCCTTTTTCTCACCCTTAAACCACATACAATCCCTTAAGCCTTCATGCTCACCAAGGGTTCATTTTTCACAATTTCAAACATTCAATCCAATGAAAACAAGATCATGAAGTTTATAAACAATTTCATATACACAATTTCTAAAATGACAATGTAATCAAAATACACATGCATCATTTCCTATAGAGATTACTTGCCTTGCCCAAATGCTAAACAATCCTCTTCAAGCACTTCACTCAAGCTATTCCAACACTACAAGAATCCCAAGGGAAATCCACTCAAACTCCACACAAATGAAAACAAAGAACCCATTTTTACAAAAGGGTTTGTAAACATGGAAAACATGATCTTTAAGAACTAAAAAGACTTCATGAAAAACATGGGTTGAAGCTCTTACCTAGAAATGGCCAAACAAGAGAGAGGGAAGGAAATGGAGCTCTTGCCCATCTTGGAACTTCAAGCAATTTGCATCAATGGAAAGCTTAGGATGAGAGGAAGAAGGTGATAGCCTTAGAATTTTTATTGGAGATCTCTAGCTAGATCATGCAAGATGAGGAAGATGGAAAGGGAAGAGGGGTTTTCAGCCCTAGGTCAAGGGAGTTGCATAAATTGGGGGAAATGAATGAAAAGAGAGGGAGATGGGATTTAAGTGATGACAATGGGCCCCAATTAACTTGAACTTTGGAATGACAAAAACATGATCATGCGGGCCTTGAATGAACTCGACGAAGAAGGATAAAACGATCCTCGAAATATCTAGTTTCTAAAAAGTATATTTTTGACATGGTTTTGAGATCTCGAAAATTGTGTCCAGATTTGTGCATAAAAGACTATTTTACCCTTTTTGGGCCGGAACTTGGGTTTTTGGGCTTCAAACATGAATGGGCTTAAGACGAAGGTTGTAACACATAGAAAACTCATTCAAATGAAATCAAAATCACAAATACACGAAAACCGATACGATCCTCCCAAACTTACACGTGCACTCAGGCATTCCTGAGTGTGTCAGACTAGTACTAAACATTCTCAAAATTCCCAAAGCTATGTCCAAGACTAAAACTAATTACTTCTAACACAACGACAACTAAACCCACTTAGGACTAAACACATACTAATCGCACACTAATCGAATTGGTCTGGGTCGGGGTCTAACAATAGGAAGCCATTAGGTCCTTCAATTGCATAGTTGGTTCCATAACCGAACTTGGATAGTCTCCAAGTTTCATAATTTGGCACGTTGTGGGCTTGTTCCTATGACCAGGTTGGGTGGTTCTGTAACCGAGCCGAGATTTTGGCTGAGTTTCATAACTAGGCGTTTTGCATAGCTAGTTCTGTAACCGAGCTACAGTTTCTTCTATGCTGGTGCTGTCATCGAGCTGAGACTGCTGTCGAGTTCTGTAACTGCGGCTTTCTGTGCAGCTGGTTCTATAACCGAGTTGTGGTCTCTTCCATGCTAGCGCTGTCAAAGAGCTGAGACCCTTGCCGAGTTCTGTAACAGAGGCATTTTGTGTAGCTGGTTCTGTAACCGAGTTGTAGTCTCTTCCATGCGGGTGCTGTCACCGAGCTGAGACTACTACCGAGTTTTGTAACTGCTGCATTCTGTGCAGCTGGTTCCGTAATCGAGCTATGGTCTCTTCCTTGCTGGTGTCGTCATCGAGCTGAGACCCTTGCCGAGTTCTGTAACAGCGACATTTTGTGCAGCTGGTTCCGTAACCGAGTTGTAGTCTCTTCCATGCTAGTGCTGTCACTGAGCTGAGATTGCTATCGAGTTCTGTAACTGCGGCATTCTGTGCAGCTAGTTCCGTAACCGAGCTGTAGTCTCTTCTTTGCTGGTGCTGTCACCGAGATGAGACTTCTGCCGAGTTTTATAACTGCGGCATTCTGTGCAGATGGTTCCGTAACCGAGTTGTGGTCTCTTCCATGCTGGTGTCATCACCGAGCTGAGACCTTTGCCGAGTTCTGTAACAACAGCATTTTGTGCAACTGGTTCCGTAACCGAATTGTAGTCTCTTCCATGCTGGTGATGTCACAGAGCTGAGACTGTTGCCGAGTTCTGTAATTGCGGCATTCTGTGCAGCTGGTTCTGTAACCGAGCTGTAGTCTCTTCTTTGGTGGTGCTGTCACCGAGCTGAGACTTCTGTCGAGTTCCATAACTGCGGCACTCTGCAGCTGGTTCTGTAACCGAGCTGTGATCGCTGCCGAGTTCTGTAACTTGGCGAGGATCAGAGTTGTTGTAAGTGAAGTTGTTCGGGTTGTGGCTGGTGCTATCACCGAGGCCATTGCCGAGGCTTTATAAATCTAGGTTGGTGTTGCCACAGAGGCCCGACGCTGAAGTTGTGTAACGGAGGCTGGTGCTGCCACCGAGGCTGCCGCTGAAGCTTTGTTTCTTGTTTAAAGAAGCTGGGCTGAGGCTGGTGCTGTCACCGAGGCCGCAGCCGAAGCTGTGAAGATTGGAAATGTCCGAGCCGTGGCTGGTGCTATCACCGAAGCTGTTGCTGGAGTTGTCAAGATTGAGATTGTTGAGTAGCAGCTGGTGCTACACCGAGGCTACTGCTGGAGCTATCAATTGAAGAAGTTGAGCTGTGGTCGGTGTTGTCATCGAGGCCGCAGCTGAAACTCCTATTGGGTTGTGCTTCTACCCGAGTCGTGGCTGGTGATATCGCCGAGGCTGCTGCTGGAGCTGTCGCGATTGGAACTGTCAGAGCTGTGGCTGGCGTTATCACCGAACCGGGACTTGAGGATGAAGACTGCATGGCTAGTCAAGGAATTGTTTCCGAGACTGCCACTTCTTTTCTATGGGGGGGTCTCGCCAGAGATGGAAGCTCTTGTGAGCTCGAGCTCGAGCTTCGTCTTGGTTCGCCCTGGCGACCAGTGCTTTCATCGTGACCATGGGGAACCGAATGAGGTCCCTTTGAAGCTCGCTGCCTGGCAGCGAAGCTTGCTCGAAGGATGCGAGGGCCGTGGCTTCGGGTCCTGGTATCAACAAAGGACGGATGTTTATCATCATCGCTGTCGCGATCCACCTGGTGGAGGAAATGACGAGACCTGGTTGCTGTTGGAACTTTTGCTCCGCGGGGGAGTCTCTAGCAGGGCAGCACTCTGTTGGGGGTGCTCCGGTGGAGGAGCGTTTTGCTGGGGAGGTGTTGTCACCCCCTCTGATGATGAACTTATCTAAGTTACAGGTCATCCCACGCCTGTCGCATCAGACTTTCCCTGGATCTTATTCAATAAGGGGTCGTCGATGATGGTGGCGGGCTTTGTAGATCCTTCGCCGCTTCTAAAGGCATGGCTTTGTTGATCAGTTCCCATAGACGACGCCAGTTGTGTGTGCCTAAAAATAACGGACTTAGATTAGGTGAGTGTGGAACTCATGATAATGCTGTTCAAGCTTCTTTGGGGGAGATAGATCACTTTAGAACTTGAAAGGGAAGGAGAAATAGAGATCAGAGACCCTGGCTGCCATCAGCCGAAGACTCTCCGATGCCTGAGTTAGTGCTATCACTGAACAAAGGATGTAGAAGAGTGACAAGTATGATGGTATTGCATGTTAAGGCGCTATCAGGCGTACCTGAGAAGGGATTTGTATCCCTGTATATGTAGAGATTTCACCTGGAGCACCCTGAGTGGGGGTAGGTGGAGATACTGTCTGGTCGAATCAAGAGATGACCTCTCGTATTAATGTGGATGTGATTGATCAAGACGACACCTGATCATTATCCGGTGCCTGTCTTGTCTGTCAGCATGTTCTGTAACGTAGCCGTAACTTTGTGAAAGTACAATCATGATCTAGTACCCATCTCTGTTGACGTACCGAGCTGAAGATGATACTTAGGCCAGATTCGGATGCATCCAGGCACTATTGCCGATGTGCCTTATATCGAGACTGAGGTGAGCCTAGTCGGTACTCTTACCGATGCTAGTTCAAGCTCGGTGCTAGTTGGCACTGTTTGTCGAGCTGAGATGAGATGTCTAACTGGTACCGTTATCAAACTAGATGAATCTTGGCACTATTACCGAACTTAAATACCGAGATTAGAATGAGCTGAGCTGGCACTGCTACCGAGACTAGTGTAATCCTACTTATAGTAAAACACCCACAATGAACATACCGCAGAAAGAGGCCAATTGGCCCTATGTAGTCTCAAATAAGAGATTATAGAGAGAGATGGCCTCCATGCTCCCTCTTCCACTTCCTTCTTCTCCTGCTCCTCCATCACATCATCGACAACACCACCACCAAAATAAGAACTGCATCTCTCCTCAAACCCAACAAAACCCTTACATTTCCCAGCTCTCAACAACAGCAGCAACTACAAAAACCCAATCACCACCACCACAACCATCCCCGCAACCCAAATCCAAACCCACAATTCGGTCCCGCCTCAGCCAGCTCTGCAAGGATGGCAGGCCTGACATCGCCCTCCGCCTGTTCGACGCCCTCCACTGCCCCTCCACCCTCCTCTGGAACACCATCCTCATTGGCTTCATCTGCAATGCCATGCCCCTCCACGCCCTCCGCCTCTTTGCCCGCATCTCCTCCTCCCCCAATCCCCCCTCCCCTGACTCCTACACCTTCTCCTCCGCCCTCAAGGCCTGCGCCCAATCCCAAAATCTCAAACTCGGCAAAGCCGTCCATTGCCGGATGCTCCGCACCCACTTTAGAGCAAATCCCGTCGTTGCCAATTCCCTTCTCAGCATGTACGCCACCTGCTTGTACTTGTCGTTCGAATTGGCAGAAGAATCTAGCTCCAAAGGGGAGGAGTTTGCTCGGGCCGATGTTGTCAGCAACCTGTTTGATGGAATGCGCAGGAGAAATGCAGTGACTTGGAACACAATGATTGGTTGGTATGCCAAGACCGGGCGGCCGGTTGAAGCAATTATGCAGTTTAAGCTCATGGTTGAGATGGGTATAAAGCCGACGGTGGTCAGTTTTGTTAATGTGCTCCCAGTAGCTGCAGGAGTGGGAGAACGGAGGAATGCTGATGCGCTTTATGGTATGCTTCTCAAATTAGGTCCTGATTATTCGAATGATCCGTTTCCAGTGAGCTGTGCGATTTTCATGTATTCTGAGCTCTCGGCGGTTGTTTGCGCAAGGATGGTTTTCGATTCGTGTGTTGAGAGAAATATTGAAGTGTGGAATACCATGATTGATGGGTATGTTCAGAATGACTGTCTTGAAGAAGCTACCGACCTTTTTATTGAAATTCTTCATGAAGAGAAGATTTTTCCTGATTCTGTGACTTTCCTTGTCACTCTAGTGGCAGTTTCGCAACTTCAGCAGTTGGAATTTGGGAAACAAATTCATGCTTATGTGATTAAGTACTCTGCCGAGTTGCCTGTTATTCTTTCAAATGCACTTGTAGTCATGTATTCCAGATGTGATTCTGTGGAGATGGCTTTTTCTGTCTTTGAGAAAATGCTGGAAAGAGATGTTGTTACATGGAACACCATGGTTTCTGCATTCGTGCAAAATGGGTTTGACGGCGAAGGTCTATTGCTCGTCTGTGAGATGCAGAAACAGGGCGTCTATATTGATTCAGTAACAGCGATTGCTTTGCTTTCAGCAGCATCAAATCTAGGCAATATCAGAATTGGGAAGGAAACTCATGCCTATCTCATCAGGCATGGACTGCAATTTGAAGGAATGATTAGTTATTTGATAGACATGTATGCAAAAGCTGGTTCGATTGAAACTGCGGAGAGACTGTTTGAGAAAGACAACAATGTTTATGACAGAGATCAGGTCACATGGAATTCCATGATTGCAGGATACATGCAAAACGGGCAGGTTGAGAAGGCTATTACTGTTCTCCGGCAGATGCTTGAGCAAAACCAAGTGCCCACTGCACCGACGCTTGCATCAGTCCTCCCGGCATGCAACCTAACAAGAGGAATCAGCTTTGGCAAACAGATTCATAGCTTTTCCATCCGCCATTCGCTGGATGAAAATGTCTTTGTTGGCACATCCCTGGTGGACATATATTCAAAATGTGGTCTGATTGATTATGCAGAAAGATTGTTTGATAGGATGCCAATGAAAAATTCAGTCACTTACACCACCATGATATCCAGCTACGGTCAGCATGGGCTTGGTGATAGGGCTCTGTCTTTGTTCTGGGCAATGCCCGAAGCTGGCATGAAACCCGATGTCATCACATTTGTTGCAATATTGTCGGCATGTAGTTATTCTGGATTGATTGCCGAAGGTATTGAAATGTTTCAATTGATGGAGACGGAATATGGGATTTTGGCTACGCCTGAGCATTATTGCTGTATTGTGGATATGTTAGGGAGGGCTGGGAGGATTGTCGAGGCCTATGAGTTCGTTAAAGAATTAGGTGACAAGGGTAATGTGGCAGCCATTTGGGGGTCACTGCTTGGCGCTTGCAGGATTCACGGGGAACTTGAATTGGTGAAGTTGGTTGCTGACAAGTTGTTTGAGATAGAAGAAGGAAATGGTACTGCAGGTTATCACATTCTACTGTCAAACATATATGCTGCAAAAGGGATGTGGCAGAGTGTTGACAGGGTAAGGAAAGGGATGGGAGACAAGGGTCTGAGGAAGGAGGCTGGATATAGTTGGATTGAGGTTGGGGGTACAGTACACCAGTTCATGTCTAGGGACCAAAGGCACCCACAGCATGATGAGGTATATGCAATGCTCGAAGAATTAGCTGTGGCAATGAAGATGGCTGGTTACAGGCTTACCATTTCCGATGACAATGGTGCATTTGAATCAGATTGACATTCAGCACACTAGGGTGCTTATCATTACAATTTTGTTGAATTGGGATTGATTAATATTAACAAAGAAGAGATTCAAACAGTACGCCGTTGGTTAACTGTATATGCAATGGAGCCACTAGTGAACTACATTTTAGTGGAACACATGCGAGCGAGCAATTGTTCGAGCCAATAGCAGGCCCTTCTTGAGCATTTTGGGATTGCAATTGGCTCTAGACAATTACTAATGTTTTTCCATCTTGTTGGAGGGGATGCTATTATGAAGTCGTTTCAGATTGTTTATCAGATGGGGCTGTAAGGCGCATGTAAAGATAGATTTGTGCGGTAACATGAAAGGATATTGTCGCGACCCCGGAACGGATCCCGGGCCCGCGACGAGTGTTGCATTGCATTCGGTGTTGTTAATTGTTTTCCCACAGGTTCCCGCGGTGAGGATTCCCAAAGACACGCGGAATCTGGCTCACACGTACAAGTATGCGGAAGCGTGTAGCAAAACACATCAAGATGAGCCCAACAAAACATTTGGGTGCCATAACAAATGATCACAAGGCATGGTATCATAGAAAGAAGCTAACAAGCATTCCCATTAATATTCAAGTTATAGAACTAATACAAAAACAAGTTAAGTTTAGTACAACCCATAAGAGACCAATAAAGGTCAATACAATCTCAAAATAGTCAAAAGAAACCCCAAGACTAAGGGTGACGAAACTCGAGAACCAGACCGACATCTAAATGACATCGTCGGGCTGCCACTCTCTCACGGGAGTTGGCTCACAAGCCTCCTCCTGACGCTCCTCCTCAAAGGCAACGTCTCCTGCACCTGGGCACCAATAAACAAGGGTCAAACACGACGGTTTGGCAGGTAATCAATTTAGGCATGAACACGAACAATGACATTTAGAGAAAACATGTGAGCAAATCTTTGGTATGAAGTACTATCAAAGTTGAGATACATTTTCAAGAGTACGAACAAAGCTGAGATATAAAATAATCTAGCATGAGTACATAATATATCATGAATAGTTACAATCCACAAAGAGCCCATCCTTTCTCTATCATTTGTATAATGAAAAGAGCAAGCACGCACGACAAGCACGATATACATAATATAAGCACGACACGATTTCCCACAAAGACGGGAATTCCGGCCGCGGAACCGGACACGCACGATGTGTAATAAATACACGACCAGTCTGCAGACAGTCCACATGTTTAAAGACCCCCAGACAGTGGATCAAACCGAAAGGGCAGTCTAAGCTCAGTGGTGTTTACTTAATTCATGAATGCACAAAACACGTGAAACACGATCAAAGCACGTCGAGATAAAAAGGGGGAAATCACTTATCAAAACACGACGAACACGACTAGCAAGAGGCATAGTAATTATGCATAACACGCTTAGGAAGTGATCCCCTTTTTCTTGAAACAAAACTTCAAAACAAGCTTTTACTTGAAACTCAACACAAGTGCACGTTTATACTTATCGTACCAAGACGGAAGTTCAAATACAAAATCTGACAAGCATGTGCTAAGGCTACTAATTGACCTTTGTGTAATTGAAACCCCAAACGTCAGAAAATACAAGAATTGGTGTCCCCGAAGTTGGATTTCATTTCGAAGTTCCATTTACACAATGTCAAGTTAAAACCCTTAACATAGTCTAGTTTTCAGCCCTCAAGAAATACACAAAAATGGAGAGAAATCATTTTCCTGCAACTGGCAGGTTCGCTCGAGCGGACCTGCCACGTTGATGACCCTTCGCTCGAGCGAGACACTTCGCTCGAGCGGACCTTACAAGGCGTAGACAGTTCGCTCGAGCGAATGTTGGCTCGAGCGAATAATAAAATGCGTTCGAACGAACGACTCACTGCCTCGCTCCGTAGGAGACAGTGGCATGTTCGCTCGAGCGAACCCAGGGTCGCTCGAGCGAACAGGCTGCTGCCTGAGCTCGCTGAGTGCGGAAATCCCCTTTCCTTGCACATTTTTCACTACATTCTTCTCCTTCTTCTCATCCACCAACCACATATCATCCCTTGAGCCTTCATGCTCACCAAGGGTTTATTTATCATCATCCACACATCCAAATCAAGTAAGATAAAATCATAAACTTGTAGACAAATCACATGCACAATTCCTAAAACGAAATAGAATCAAAATACAATGCACATGAAGCCTATAAAGATCACTTGCCTTGACCAAAGCTAAACACTCCTCCTCAAGCACTTCCTCAAGCTAATCAACACTACAAGAAAATCAAAGGGAAAACCACACAACTCACTAAATCTTGAAAACAAGAAACCCATTTAGAAAAAGGGGTTGAAACTAGGAAAATCATGATCTTAAAGGACTAAAAAGACTCCATGAAAGATGTGGGTTGAAGCTCTTACCTAGGAATGGTCACACAAGAGAGAAGAGAGGAAATGTAGATCTTGTCCCAAAAGAAACTCCAAGAAACTTGTACCAATAGAGAGCTTGCAATGAGATGGAGAAGATGATGAACTTGAAACTTTATTTGGAGCTCTCTAACTAGATCATGCAAGGGGAAATGAAGAGAAAGGGAAAAAGGGGTTTTCCTTGCCCTAGCTTCAGAAATTGCAGAGATTTGGGGGAATGAATGGAAGAGAGGAAGAAAGGGTTTAAGTGAAGGAAAATGGGTCCCAACTAACTTGAACTTGAAATGGCTAAAACATGATCTTGTGGGCCTCGGATGACTTCGACGAAGAAGGATAAAACGATCGTCGAAATATCTAGTTTGCAAAAAGTATATTTTTGACATAGTTTTGAAGTCTCGAAAATCATGTCCAGATTTGTGCAAGAAAGACAATTTTACCCTCTTTGGGCCAAAACTTGGGTTTTTGGGCTTCAAACATGAATGGGCTTAATACGAAAGTTGTAACACGTCGAAGTATCGATCAAATGAAATCAAAATCACAATCACACGGAAATCGATACGATCTTCCCAAGCTCACACGTGCACTCAGGCCATCCTGAGTGTGTCTAACTAATATTAAACGTTCTCAAAATTACCAAAGCTATATCCAAGACTAAAACTAATCACTTCTAACCCAACAGTAACTAAACCCACTTAGGACTAAACACATACTAATGACACACTAATCGGATTGGTCTGGGTCGGGGTCTAACAGATATACAGAGATAAGTGCATAAATGAAGAATTATGGTGTGCGGTATCTCCAGTAGTAAGAGAAACTCGATGGATGTCTTTTGATAGGATTTGTGCATGAGTTTAGAAGCATCCCCATTCAAGGAGTTTGGATGAAATGCAGATTGATAGAATTTGACCAGGATGCCTAAAACTAATATGTAATTTAATGTGCATGAGTGGCAGTAGAAATCATGCCATAAATTCTGAAACATGAAGTTATATGTATCATTTTTTTCACTGATGTGGGCTGGAATTTTTGGTTGCTTTAATGCGTCCCTAAATTATCAGTTGTACGAGTAAAAATGGCCAGCTGCATATTATTTGTTGGTGCCACTCACAAGCTAATAGAGCATTCTAATCCAACATCAAAGGCCATGAGTTTGTGTATCATATTCCTGTGCAATGATTCCAGATTGAATACATTAAATTTTGTTTTGAATATTCGGAGTCCGCTTTTTTTTTTTTCTTTTCTTTTCTTTTTTGCTTGAATTCTGAGTCGATGTCCACCAAGTGCAGAAATATGATAAACCGTCAAGAAGTTGTGTCGATATGGTTTTTTTTTTTTTTCGTCAAATTGATTTTGTAGGAATTCTAAGAAATGTAGTTTTATGAATGTGGCTAAAATTGAAAAAACAAACATACAGAACTACAAATGTCCCTCAAATAATTAGTTAAAATGATTAACCAGCTATGTCACCCAACAAAATCAAATCCTACTAAAGATCCACATTTTATGCTTCACCCCTCACCTATTTAGTACTCAAATGTAGGAACACAATTTACCATGAGTTTGGGGTGTCAAATGGGCTGTGATGTGCCGATGGGATGTAGGACTTCGCCCATCAAAGCCTGTAGCCAGCTCATTTAATTAGATAGCTGTGAGAGAGAGAGAGAGAGAGAGAGAGTAGAAATGTGGGAGGGGTGGAGGTATTTATCGCCTTTCAAATATTAAAATGATCTAAAATACCTAAAATATGATTTTTTTCCCCATTGGGCGGGGTAAAGGGTAAAGATACACAATATAGTCGGTTTTTTTTACTGTTACAGGCTGGCCTGAGCCGTGCCAAGCATGGGCTGCCCAACGAGTTAGACATCCCTATGAGTTCCTAAAAATCAAATTACACAAACACTACAATGCAAAATTCGGTGATTGGTGTCCTTATAGCTACCGTTAAAAATTAACTCAAATAAATTCATTCATGTACATCACTAATTAATGAGTTATCACAAGTGTATCCAACCAGAAGTCTACTAAACTTGGCAATCAAAAATTCTTGAGATAATGTGGTCATCGGAAAAACAGACAAGCGAGCTCACCCAAGATACACCTAACACCACATAATAGGAGATCCAACACCGAACAAGTGCTCACTAAAGTACACAAACATCACATCACCAGATTTAGATATTAAACCGCATGGACGGCTCAAAAGAAAATCAAACAAACAAAACAGAAATCAAAGACCTACACGATACATGCTCATGCTCTGCATCTTGTGATAGCGGAGCATCCTCTAACATCGGGATTAGCAGGCCCTTGGGCCTTGTAACAATTGTGGGTATAATAGGACCTCCCAGAGCGAGGTGGGCATGGGATCCTGTTGGCCGAGAGCGCCGCAGATGAGATGTAGTAGTGGCTGCGGTGGCGGCGGTGTTGGTAAAGAGACCTTCTGTAAGTGCTTCCCATCGTCACCATCATCGTCCCACCCTCTTCATCTGCTTGTTCATGTTCTTCCATCGCATCATCGTTGATGAGGTCGTATATGGATGAGGGGGGCCATTCAAGGGACCCTCCCATCAGTTGAAAACCTGTTTCATCAACAACATGGCTGTGTGGGGTCACTTTGTAATCGCGGGCTTATGTGGGGCTGCTCCTCGATTTCGGACGACCTTAGTCTCGGTGTAGTCCAAGCTCGGCGGCAGCACCATCTCAGGAGAACGCGGAGCCCGTCTCGGTAGGCCACGTTCACAGGTATCCACCTCGGTCTCGACTTTAGGCCTGATCTCGGTCCCTCTGTCACTCAACCATAAATGCAGACATAAATGCGTTGCCGTGGCGGGGACGGCGAACTGACAAAGAGAGTGGGCGCCGAACCTAGATAAGGGGCACGCCTTATCTCAAAGTCACGTCCATAGGCATGAGATGATGGTCCGATGAGACATCCCCTTTTTACCTATCCCCACTCAGGAGAGAAGAGTACATACTGATGGGACTTCCGTCACTCCCTGGGTCCATTCCGATGATGACGCTCACGTCTATATATATTGCATGAAGGAGAACCACATGGGGTACGCAACAGATCTCCCTCTCATACTTCTCCTTCTCCATTCCTCTCAGTTATCATACTAACTTGAGCATCGGAGTGCCATCGACTGCCTATAGCCAGGGGCTCTGACCTCTCCCTTCTTCTTTCAGGTTATCGGAGGCCCGATCCTTTTCCCTCATCTCCACGAGATCATCGAACCAAGAGCTTAACCCTCTCCTAACCAAGTCCGTAATTTTTAGGCACTTACAGTTGGCGCCGTCTGTAGGAAAATGATCTATGCCAAAGCCTTTACAAAAGTCATGCCTCCAAAAACCAGATACGGTGGGGAAGGATCGTCAGAGTCCCGAAGAGCATCGTCCTTTCCTCCGCCGGAACAACCCTCATTCCCACCGTTCTCACAGCCTCAGCCTCTCCAATCGGCACCTCCGGAACCACCCACTAGCGCTCGCTCTGTTCGCCTTCTCCCTCCGGGACCAGCGGCGCCCCCCCCCCCCCCCGCGTACCGCAAGGGTTGTCGGGGATTCCTCGCCAGAAAAACTCCGGAGGAAAATCCGGTCCCACGTACGAAGAAGGTGTTGTCCAATCGGACTCCTCGTCCCGACCTCTGACGGCACCCCCCCCCCCGTCATGCCGAGCATCAGGAGGCTCCTCACCACCCGGATAACTAGCCACCCAGGGGCCTACAGCAGCATATCTTTCCGATAGATCATCGACGACGGGGTAAGACCCCTGTTCGGGCGAAATCCCACCACTCTCGTCATCGCACTCATGACAACGGCCAGTCTTTTCAACTGACCCGTGGAGCTAGAGACGACGACCTCCTACTTAAAGAGCTTGATGCCCAGAATCAGGTCCTCCAACAAAAAGATGAGTTTATCCGTCATCTCCAGGAGCGGCTCAAGGCGAATGAGAGGAGGTCTCGCGTTCCGCCTCCTAGGTGACAGCAGAACCGTCCGGGCAGCCGAGATCTGCGGCAGGTCCTCAGCAATAGAAGGAGAGATCGCCGCGAAGAAGAAGGCTCGAGCAGCAGCCACCTACCTAGCAACCTCGGGGGATCGCGCCGTGAGTCAGAATCCCCGAGGCCAGAGAGCACGACGGGCCTAAAGGAGCTACTGGACCATTACGTCAAACAAGAGGTCCAGGCCCGGCTGGCTGAGATCGGTTTCACCCAAGACCAAATAGAGGATCGCTGCGAAGAAGACGACCAGGGCATGTCCCCCTTCTCACAGGAGATAAAGGACTTCACTCTCCCCGAAAGATTCAGCGTCCCGAGGTTTGTCCTTTATGACGGGACCTCGGACCCAGAAGCACACCTACGACATTTCACTCAGCGGATGTCGGTCTGGGGGGATGTCGGCCACCTGAATTGCAGGGTCTTTTCCTCGAGCCTAGGCGACCTCCCACTCTGATGGTTCTGCGCGATCCTTTTCGAGTCGGTCACGAACTGGTGGCAGGTCTGAAGCTCCTTTGTCGAAAAGTTCCAGGCACACCGTGTCATCCCAAAGACGGGTGGCAACCTCATGGCGATCCGGATGAAGGACGGCGAAAGTATCACTGCATTTGTCGCGACCCCGGAACGGGACCCCGGGCCTGCGACATAGATTGTTGCACTGTCTACTGTTTTCCCACAGGTTCCCGCGGTGAGGATTCCCAAAGACACGCGGAATCTGACTCATGCGTACAAGCTTTGCGGAAGCGTGTAGCAAAACACATTAAGGTGAGCACCAATACCATGTTAAGTGCTTATGACAAATAATATCAAAACATAGTATCAAAGAAAGAAGTTCACATGGCATTCCCAACATAGTTCAAGTTACGAAATTAACACAAAGTAAATTTAGTTTGTTGCAACCCATCAGAAGCCAATAGAGGCTAATACACTGCTCAAAATAACCAAAAGAAACCCCAAGACATAATGAATGACGAGACTCAAGAACCCGCCCGACGTCTAGATGACATCGTCGGGCTGCCACTCTCTCACAGGGGTTGGCTCACAAGCCTCCTCCTGACGCTCCTCCTCAAAGGTAACGTCTCCTGCACCTGGGCACCAACAAACAAGGGTCAAACACGACGGTTTGGCAGGAAATCAATTTAGGTGTAAGCACGAGACAATAACATTTGAGAAAACAATAAGCAAAACCTTGATTTCAAATACTACTGTAACTGAGATACATTTCAAGAATGCGAACAAAGCTGAGATATCAAAACAAACTAGCATGAATAAATAATATATCATGAACAGTTACAATCCACAACGAGCCCATCCTATCTCTATCATTTATATAATGAAAAGAGCAAGCACGCACGACAAGCACGATGTACATAATATAAGCACGACACGATTTCCCACAAAGACAGGAATTCCGGCCGCGGAACCGGACACGCACGATGTGTAATAAATACACGACCAGTCTGCAGACAGTCCACATGTTTAAAGACCCCCAGACAGTGGATCAAACTGAAAGGGCAGTCTAAGCTCAGTGGTGTTTACTTAATTCATGAATGCACAAAACACGCGAGATATTATCAAAACTTGTCGAGATAAAAAGGGGGAAATTACTTATCAAAACACGACGAGCACGACTAGCAAGAGGCATAATAAATATGCATAACACGCTTAGGAAGTGATCCCCTTTTTCTTGAAACAATTCTTCAAAACAAGCTTATACTTGAAATCCAAAACTAGTACACGATGGTACTTATCGTACCAAAACGGAATTCAAACACGAAATCTGACAAGCATATGTTAAGGCTACTGGTTGACCTTTGTGTAATTGGGACCCTCAAATGTCGAAAAATACAAGAATTGGTGTCCCCGAAGTTGGGTTGCATTTTCAAGCTCCATTTACACAATGTCAAGCTAAAACCCTTAACATAGTCTAGTTTTCAACCTTCAAGGAAATACACAACGAAAATAATTCTTCTCCCTGAATCTGGCGGGTTCGCTCGAGCAAACTTTATAGGGTGATGACACTTCGCTCGAGCGAGACACTTCGCTCGAGCGGACCTGATAAAGCGTTGACACTTCGCTCGAGCGAGACGGTAGCTCGAGCGAATATAAGGTGCGCTCGAACGGACAGCTCTCTGTCTGTGCTCGGACCAAGCAGAGGCTTGGTCGCTCGAGCGAACCCAGGGGTCGCTCGAGCGGACAAGCTGCTGCTTGTGCTCGCTGAGTGCGGAAATTTCCTTCCTCTTGCACAACTTCCACTACATTTCTCTCCTTCTTCTCATCCATCAATCACATAAAATCCCTTGAGCCTTCATGCTCACCAAGGGTTCATTTCTCACAATGTCAAGCATCAAAATCAATTAAAACATATCCATGAAGCTTGTAAACAAATTTTATGCAGAATTTCTAAAACAACAATAAAATCAAAATACACATGCATCATTCTTATAGAGATTACTTGCCTTGACCAATGCTAATAATCCTTCTCAAGCACTTCTCTCAAGCTAATCCAACACTACAAGAACCCAAGAGAAAAACCACACAACTCACTCAAAAGGAAACAAGGAACCCATTTAACAAAAAGGGTTTGTAACTATGAAAATCATGATCTTAGAGAACTAAAAAGACTTCATGAAAAGCATGGGTTGTAGCTCTTACCTAACAATGGCCAAACAAGAAGAGATGAAGAAGATGAAGAGTTTGTCTCACAAGAAGTTCCAAGAAGTTTATACCAATAGAGAGCTTACAAGGAGATGAAGAAGGTGATGACTTTGGAATTCTTTTTGGAGCTCTCTAGCCCAAGCATGCAAGATGAAGAAGATTGAAGAGAAGAAGAGCTTTCCTTGCCCTAGGTCAAGAGATTGCAGAGATTGGGGAAATGAATGAAAAAGAAGAGGGAGATGGGGCTTTAGTGAGGAAATGGGCCCCAAATAACCTGAACTTTGAAATGGCCAAAACACTGACTTGTGGGCCTCGGATGACTTCGACGAAGAAGGATAAAACGATCACCGAAATATCTAGTTTCCAAAAAGTATATTTTTGACATGGTTTTGAGATCTGGAAAATTGTGTCCAGATTTGTGCAAGAAAGACAATTTTACCCTCTTTGGGTCAAAACTTAGGTTTTTGGGCTTCAAACACAATTGGGCTTAAAACGAAACTTGTAACACGTCGAAACGTCATTCAAATGAAATCAAAATCAAAATCACACAGAAATCGACACGATCTTCCCAAGCTCACACGTGCACTCAGGCCTTCCTGAGTGTGTCTAATTAATACTAAACGTTCTCAAAATTCCCAAAGCTATGTCCACGACTAAAACTAATTAATTCTAATCCAACAACAACTAAACCCACTTAGGACTAAACACATACTAACCGCACACTAATCGACTTGGTCTGGGTCGGGATCTAACATCCTCCACCCCTTAGGATATTTGGTCCACCAAATAAATCAAACAATTACCTCTGGTAAAAGCTGTGGATACTTCCTCTGCACTTGCTCTCTCAATTCCCAGGTGGTTTCCTCTGGCTCGTGATTTTCCCAAAGTACCTTGACCCAATGAATAGTCCGGTTTCTCAATTCTTGCTCTTTGGTGTCAATGATCTTGACCGGTCTTTCCACATAAGAAGCGTCTTCCCGAATCTCTAAAGGCTCATGCTGTAGAATGTGTGCAGGACTAGAGACATACTTCTTGAGCATAGAAACATGAAAAACATTGTGTACCCCGGAGAATTCCGGCGGTAACGCAAGTCTGTAAGCGACATCTCATATCTTGCTCAAAATCTCATACGGACCAATAAACCTTCTGGACAATTTGCCCTTCTGTTCAAATCTCAAAGTCCCTCTAATTGGTGAGATCTTCAAAAACACCTTGTCACCCACCTAAAACTGCAATTCTCTTCGGCGAGTATCTGCATAACTCTTCTGCCTACTTCGGGCTATCTTCAACCGTTCCTGAATCAACTTGACCTTGTCACTTGTCTCTCCAACTATCGTCGATCCATGGAAACTACGTTCACCGACCTCTTCCCAGCAAACCGGAGTTCTGCATCTTCTACCATAAAGTGCCTCGAAAGGTGCCATACCGATGCTAGAATGGTAACTATTGTTATATGCAAATTCACAAAGCGGTAAGCACTCGTCCCATTGAATCTTAAAATCCAATACACAAGCACGCAACATGTCTTCGAGAGTTTGTATTGTCCTATCTAACTGACCATCTGTTTGAGGATGATAAGCTGTGCTGAACTGAAGTTTGGTACCCATCGACTCATGAAGAGTTTTCCAAAACTTTGAAACAAACCTACTGTCTCTGTCTGAAGTAATGGAGACGGGTTGACCATGTTTACTAACAATCTCATCAACAAATAACTTCGCCAATGGTGCCATGTGCATCATGTTCCCGGTCTTCATCGGAATGAAATGAGCAGACTTTGTCAGACGATCCACAATGATCCAAATTGCATTATTTCCCTTCTTAGTATTAGGCAAACCGGAGACGAAATCCATGGTGATGTGCTCCCATTTCCACTCTGGAATCTCCAAAGGCTGTAACAAACCTGGAGGCTTCTGATGCTCTGCCTTAATCAACTGACAAGTTAGATAACGAGACACAAAAGCTGCTATCTCTCTCTTCATGTTGTTCCACCAAAATCTATTCTTCAAATTGTGGTACATCTTCGTGCTACCCGGATGCATAGAATATCTAGTGCTGTGAGCTTCATTCATTATCTCATTCTTTAAATCATCCACATTTGGCACACACAACCGGTCACAAAAATACAGTATCCCATTCACCATCTTGAAATCGGGACGTTCTGCAATAACTTCCACTATCTTAGCCAAGTCTGGGTCTTGCAACTGATTTTCCTTAATCTTCTGGATGAAGGTAGGTTCTGATACTGTCATGTTCGCTAACATCGCACCCAATCTTAGGGTCTGCACTTCTACACCCAACTCTTCAAACTGCTGTAAAACACCTATTCCTCTCAAATTGGCCATAACCACTGATTTTCTACTCAATGCATCAACTACAACATTCGCTTTGCCTGGATGATACTTGATTGGGAAGTCATAATCTTTGATATACTCCATCCACCTTCTCTGTCTCATATTCAAATCTTTCTGTGAAAACAAATACTGTAAACTTCTGTGATCTGAATGGACCTCAAACTTCTCTCCATAGAGATAGTGTCTCCACATCTTCAATGCGAAAACAACCGCTGCCAACTCCAAGTCGTGAGTCGCATAATTCTTCTTATGGTCCTTCAACTGTCTCGAGCCATAAGCAATTACCTTGCCATCCTGCATCAATACACAACCCAGTCCCACATTCGAAGCATTTGTATAAACAATAAATCCACCGTTGCCCGAGGGTAGTGTAAGAATTGGGGCTGTGGTTAACCTTCCTTTCAACTCCTGAAAACTGGTTTCACACTGATCGGTCCACACAAATGGGACATTCTTCCTGGTCAATTTTGTCAAAGGGGCTGCAATGGACGAAAAACCTTGGACAAATCTTCTGTAGTAGCCTGCTAACCCCAAAAAGCTTCTAATTTCTGTCACACTGCTTGGCCTTACCCAACTAACAACTGCCTCTATCTTAGCTGGATCAACTGCTAAACCTTCTCTGGAGATGATATGGCCTAGAAAAGCAACTTGCTCTAACCAGAATTCGCACTTACTGAGTTTTGCATATAACTGGTTGTCCATCAAGAGCTGCAACGTTGTCCTCAAATGTTCTTCATGCTCCTTCTTACTCTTGGAATACACAAGGACATCATCAATAAAAACTACTGTGGAGTGATCCAAATAAGGTGCAAAGACCTTGTTCATCAAAGCCATAAAGACTGCGGGTGCATTTGTCAAACCAAAGGGCATCACTAAGAACTCATAGTGCCCATATCTTGTTCTAAAAGTTGTCTTCTGAACATCTGAGTCTCTAACTCTCAACTGATGGTACCCTGACCTCAAGTCTATCTTGGAAAAATAGGCTGCTCCTTGCAATTGGTCAAACAATTCGTCTATCCTTGGCAATGGATACTTGTTCTTCACGGTCACATGGTTCAACTTCCTGTAGTCAATGCACATTCTCAAACTTCCATCCTTCTTCTTCACAAACAACACCAGTGCTCCCCACGGTGAAACACTTGGCCTAATAAAACCTTTGCTCAACAAATCCTGCAATTGGAGCTTTAGCTCACCCATTTCTGCTGGAGCCATCCTGTATGGTGCAATCGAGATCGGAG
This sequence comes from Cinnamomum chago, assembly GCA_038049695.1. Lineage (NCBI taxonomy): Eukaryota > Viridiplantae > Streptophyta > Magnoliopsida > Laurales > Lauraceae > Cinnamomum > Cinnamomum chago. The sequence continues at coordinate 30,795,774 of CP142462.1, read as the reverse complement.
CTGTCCCTGGAAGGAGCTCAATTGTGAACTCAACTTCTCTAATTGGTGGTAAACCCGGGATTTCTTCTGGAAAAACATCCAAAAATTCACACACAATGGGGATATCCTCCACCCCTTGGGACTGTTTATCCTCCGTGATAAACGTAATAAATGCCTGGCACCCACTTAGAACTAATCTGTTAGCCTTCAAAACTGAAATAAACTCTGCCTGAGATTTTCTCCTGTTCCCCTGAAATATCAACTCTGCCTGTGGTCCTTGGAATCTGAATGTGATGGTCTTACTAAAACAATCCATGGTGGCATGATATGCTTCTAACCAATCCATGCCTAAAATGACATCAAAATCATGCATGTCCAAAACTATGAGGTTGGCCGGTAAATTAACATCTCCTAACAACACTGTACAACTAGGGTAATGGTTTCTACACACAACTTGTTTCCCTACTGGAGTGGTCACTACTAAAATGTAATCCAACTCACTACATGGTGCATCAATCAACTTAGCAAAACTAGGAGATGCAAAGGAATGTGTGGATCCAGGACCAAATAAAATCTGGGCTTCTACCCCACAGACAAGGAGTTTACCTTCTACCACGTCTCCTGCAGCTTCAGCATCTTCACGGTTGAGATAATACAAACGTCCATGCATCTGTAGTCTGTTTGGTACTTGGTTCTGCCTTCCTTGGCCATGCCTATTCTGCTGTGGTGGACGAGCATTCTGGTTCTGCGCTAGTTGCCTAGCCTGTTGCTGCTGCTGAGGTGGTCTAATCTGATTCTGAGCTGGTGCTTGGTTCTGAGGAGCTACTTGTCTCTGCTGCTGGTTTTTGTTCCCTTGATTCTGAAGTAGTGGGCAATCCTTGATTGAATGGTTCATAGCCCCACACTTGAAACAGGCACCCATGGCCTTACGACATTCATGTGTCTCATGATTCTTTCCACAATGGCCACAACCCTGCCTCACATGACCTTGTTCTTGCCTTGGCTTCTTGCCCTGCTGTTGCCTCTGATTCTACTGTTGATATTGCTGCTTCCGGTCCTGAACAATCATGTTGTTAATATCTTCAAATGTATAAGCCCGCTTGACTGCCTCATCATATGTAGCTGGAGGCACTACTCCTATGACATCCCTCATAATGATCGGGTTCAATCCTTCCAAAAACTTTGTTATCTTCTTCCTTTTCGTATCAATCAGCTCGGTGGCATATCTAGCCAATCTTTCAAATTTGGTGACATAGTCTAGCACTATCATGCTCCCTTGCTTAAGCTGCTGAAACTCAATAGCCTTCTGCCTCTTGACATGAGAGGGAATATATTTATCTTGAAACTGTATCTTGAATGCTGCCTATGCCTCTTCATCTACCATCACTGCATATGGGTCCTTGACTGTTTGCCACCACCGGTCTGCAAGCCCATAAAATAATGAAGCTGTGAGGTTGACCTTCTGTATACCCGTGCACATGAAGACATCAAAGATCTTCTCTGTATTGACTAGCCAGTCATCTGCCACTAGCGGGTCCTCATTGCCCGAAAATCCTTTGGGTGCTCTCTTCCTAAACTTCTCAAATAGAGCATTAGGATCAGGATCCCTATTCTGAATTACAATCTGTGGACCTGCGGGTGGTGCTACATTCCTGTTCTGGAGGACTTCCAACAACTGCCTTTGAACTTGTGCCATCTCATCATCCTTCTTAGCCAACTGTTCTTGAAATCTGGCTTGGTTCTCATTAGCTTGCCTTTGCTGTGCTATCATGGCTTGCATAAGTTCCTGAAACTGTGTGGCTGTAGGTGTCTCAGATGCATCTGACTCATTTTGATTACTGCCTGAAGCATGATTATTTGGAGCTTTTTTTGGAGGCATATTGCTGTAAAACAAAGAGTTAGTACACAATAATCATGGAACAAGGGTTTCTAAGATCCTATACGAACGAATCTATCGAACTCACGAATCCTCGCCACGTTCCTAAGACCTTTCTAGTTTCTTTTAAGTGCCTGAAACATGTCTCGCTCTGATACCAGTCCTGTCGCGACCCCGGAACGGGACCCCGGGCCCGCGACGTAGATTGTTGTACTGTCTACTGTTTTCCCACAGGTTCCCGCGGTGAGGATTCCCAAAGACACGCGGAATCTGACTCACGCGTACAAGCTTTGCGGAAGCGTGTAGCAAAACACATTAAGGTGAGCACCAATACAATGTTAAGTGCTTATGACAAATAATATCAAAACATAGTATCAAAGAAAGAAGTTCACATGGCATTCCCAACATAGTTCAAGTTACGAAATTAACACAAAGTAAATTTAGTTTGTTGCAACCCATCAGAAGCCAATAGAGGCTAATACACTGCTCAAAATAACCAAAAGAAACCCCAAGACATAATGAATGACGAGACTCAAGAACCCGCCCGACGTCTAGATGACATCGTCGGGCTGCCACTCTCTCACAGGGGTTGGCTCACAAGCCTCCTCCTGACGCTCCTCCTCAAAGGTAACGTCTCCTGCACCTGGGCACCAACAAACAAGGGTCAAACACGACGGTTTGGCAGGAAATCAATTTAGGTGTAAGCACGAGACAATAACATTTGAGAAAACAATAAGCAAAACCTTGATTTCAAATACTACTGTAACTGAGATACATTTCAAGAATGCGAACAAAGCTGAGATATCAAAACAAACTAGCATGAATAAATAATATATCATGAACAGTTACAATCCACAACGAGCCCATCCTATCTCTATCATTTATATAATGAAAAGAGCAAGCACGCACGACAAGCACGATCTACATAATATAAGCACGACACGATTTCCCACAAAGACGGGAATTTCGGCCCCGGAACCGGACACGCACGATGTGTAATAAATACACGACCAGTCTGCAGACAGTCCACATGTTTAAAGACCCCCAGACAGTGGATCAAACTGAAAGGGCAGTCTAAGCTCAGTGGTGTTTACTTAATTCATGAATGCACAAAACACGCGAGATATTATCAAAACTTGTCGAGATAAAAAGGGGGAAATTACTTATCAAAACATGACGAGCACGACTAGCAAGAGGCATAATAAATATGCATAACACGCTTAGGAAGTGATCCCCTTTTTCTTGAAACAATTCTTCAAAACAAGCTTATACTTGAAATCCAAAACTAGTACACGATGGTACTTATCGTACCAAAACGGAATTCAAACACGAAATCTGACAAGCATATGTTAAGGCTACTGGTTGACCTTTGTGTAATTGGGACCCTCAAATGTCGAAAAATACAAGAATTGGTGTCCCCGAAGTTGGGTTGCATTTCCAAGCTCCATTTACACAATGTCAAGCTAAAACCCTTAACATAGTCTAGTTTTCAACCTTCAAGGAAATACACAACGAAAATAATTCTTCTCCCTGAATCTGGCGGGTTCGCTCGAGCAAACTTTATAGGGTGAGCGAGACACTTCGCTCGAGCGAGACACTTCGCTCGAGCGGACCTGATAAAGCGTTGACACTTCGCTCGAGCGAGACGGTAGCTCGAGCGAATATAAGGTGCGCTCGAACGGACAGCTCTCTGTCTGTGCTCGGACCAAGCAGAGGCTTGGTCGCTCGAGCGAACCCAGGGGTCGCTCGAGCGGACAAGCTGCTGCTTGTGCTCGCTGAGTGCGGAAATTTCCTTCCTCTTGCACAACTTCCACTACATTTCTCTCCTTCTTCTCATCCATCAATCACATAAAATCCCTTGAGCCTTCATGCTCACCAAGGGTTCATTTCTCACAATGTCAAGCATCAAAATCAATTAAAACATATCCATGAAGCTTGTAAACAAATTTTATGCAGAATTTCTAAAACAACAATGAAATCAAAATACACATGCATCATTCTTATAGAGATTACTTGCCTTGACCAATGCTAATAATCCTTCTCAAGCACTTCTCTCAAGCTAATCCAACACTACAAGAACCCAAGAGAAAAACCACACAACTCACTCAAAAGGAAACAAGGAACCCATTTAACAAAAAGGGTTTGTAACTATGAAAATCATGATCTTAGAGAACTAAAAAGACTTCATGAAAAGCATGGGTTGTAGCTCTTACCTAACAATGGCCAAACAAGAAGAGATGAAGAAGATGAAGAGTTTGTCTCACAAGAAGTTCCAAGAAGTTTATACCAATAGAGAGCTTACAAGGAGATGAAGAAGGTGATGACTTTGGAATTCTTTTTGGAGCTCTCTAGCCCAAGCATGCAAGATGAAGAAGATTGAAGAGAAGAAGAGCTTTCCTTGCCCTAGGTCAAGAGATTGCAGAGATTGGGGAAATGAATGAAAAAGAAGAGGGAGATGGGGCTTTAGTGAGGAAATGGGCCCCAAATAACCTGAACTTTGAAATGGCCAAAACACTGACTTGTGGGCCTCGGATGACTTCGACGAAGAAGGATAAAACGATCACCGAAATATCTAGTTTCCAAAAAGTATATTTTTGACATGGTTTTGAGATCTGGAAAATTGTGTCCAGATTTGTGCAAGAAAGACAATTTTACCCTCTTTGGGTCAAAACTTAGGTTTTTGGGCTTCAAACACAATTGGGCTTAAAACGAAACTTGTAACACGTCGAAACGTCATTCAAATGAAATCAAAATCAAAATCACACAGAAATCGACACGATCTTCCCAAGCTCACACGTGCACTCAGGCCTTCCTGAGTGTGTCTAATTAATACTAAACGTTCTCAAAATTCCCAAAGCTATGTCCACGACTAAAACTAATTACTTCTAACCCAACAACAACTAAACCCACTTAGGACTAAATACATACTAACTGCACACTAATCGACTTGGTCTGGGTCGGGGTCTAACAGCATTCGCCAGAAGATTCTGGACGATATATAGCCAGGTCATCGACGCCAACGATGACGTCGCCATCATGTGCTTCCGACAGGCCTTGCTCCCAGGAAACGAAGTCCGAAAAGACCTGGTCCGAACTCCTATGACCACGATGAAAGTACTAATGGCGAGGGTGAATCAGTACATTGAGCAGGAAGAGGACGAAGCCCATGGCAAAGAACGGTTTAGACTCCCATAGAAAACCCAAGTTTCCAAGGGAGAAGGAGTGTTCTCCAGACAAAGGCCAGATAAGAAGAGGGCCACCAGTTCGACGTCCTTCTCAACTTCAGTCTCGGGCGGCAGCAAGAAACCGAAGTTCCAGCCTCCCAAGCCGGCCGGCGATCCTTACAGCGCCGTCAATGTTGTCTTCAAGGAGCCCATTTACAGACTCCTGAACAAAATCAAGGCGGAGCCCTACTTCTAGTGGCCGCAGCTGATGAAGGGCGGTCCATCCACCTGAGACCGAAGCAAAAACTGCTCCAATCACAAGCAGCACGGGCACATGACCGAGGACTGCATGGCTTTGAAATCCCACATCGAGAGGCTCGTCAAGGACGGTCACCTCCGGGAGTACATCAAGGAGGGAGAGAGGGTCAACCGAGCCCAGCAGCAAGCTCCACCCAATGACGATCAGGACAGCGACGGGCCAGTGGGGGTTATCAACGTTATTCACCTAGCCCCCACCCCCAATACAGAAAGTTACCAAGATCGGTCAGAGGCCAGGAGAGCTGCCCATGGAAAACAAGTGATGTCGGCCGAACTGGGGCCTGCACCAAAGAGAGCCAGAAAGGAAAAGCCCAAGATTTGATTCTCGGAAAAGGACCTAGGAGGGGTCCATCTCCCCCACAATGACGCACTCACCCTCACCTTACGACTAGACAATTACACCGTGAAGCGCGTCCTCATAAATACAGGAAGCTCGTCCGAGATCCTCTACTTCAGCTGCTTCAAAGAGCTCGGCCTGACCGAGTCTGATCTACAGGAAACCCTCGTCCCCTTAATAGGCTTCAGTGCCAAGCCAGTGTACCCCAAGGGGAGGGTCTCGCTTAAAGTCCGAATAGGAGGCGCCATGAAGATGGCCGACTTTGTGGTAGTAGATGCACCATCCCCTTACAATGTGATAATGGGATGAAGTTGGTTGCACGCCATGGAGGCAGTACCCTCCACCCTTCATCAGAAACTCAAGTTTCCGTTAAAGAAGGCCGGAGGCGTGTTCGAGATAGTAACCATGCAAGGAGATCAGTAGATGGCCTGACAGTGCCTCACGGTCGTAGTGCCTGGAGAAACGGAGCCACAGCAGGTGCATATGGCCGAACCGGAGCCTGAACTCGAGGATGTCGGTCGCCCAGCAGAGCAAAAGAGTGTGGAAGAGCTCACCGAGGTCAGGATCAACTTCGACGATCCCGAGCGATATTTCCTGCTGGGGAACCAGCTCTTTGACAACGAGAGGTCCGAACTGCTTGGCTTTCTACTGCAGAACAAGGACGTCTTCGCCTGGACCCCGTACGAGATGCCAGGGGTCGACCCCGAGGTCATATGCCACAAACTAAACATCGACCCCGGACACAAGCCCATAGTGCAAAAGGTCCGCAGAATAGGGGTCCCGCAGACAGAAGCAGTAATGGAAGAAGTAGACAAACTCCTCGAAGCCGGAGCAATCCGCGAAGTGCACTATCCGAAGTGGTTAGCCAACACAGTAGTGGTCAAGAAGAAGAATGGAAAGTGGAGGGTTTGTGTGGACTTCACCGATCTCAACAAAGCCTGCCCCAAGGACAGCTTCCCCCTCCCAAAGATCAACCAGATGATCGACGCCACCTCGGGACACGATAAGATGAGCTTCCTCGACGCCTACCGAGGCTACCACTAGATCCCCATGTATGGACCTGATGAGGAGAAAACCACGTTCATAACACCTCGAGGCATCTACTGTTACAAAGTGATGCCCTTTGGGTTAAAAAATGCTGGGGCAACGTACCAGAGGCTGGTCAAGAGGATGTTCCAAGCCCAACTCGGGAAGACAGTGGAGGTCTACATCGACGACATGGTGTCAAGTCTAAGAGGTCGTAGGACCATCTGGCAGACCTGCGCCAAACATTCGCCGTCCTCAGAGAGTTCCGGCTCAAACTAAATGCTTCCAAGTGTGCGTTTGGCGTCGGCTCCGGCAAGTTCCTGGGGAGCCTGGTGACCAGGAGAGGGATTGAGGTCAATCTAGAGCAGATTACAGCTATCCAGGCGATACGGAGCCCGACCTCTGCCAAGCAGGTCCAAAGACTCACAGGAATGGCCGCTGCGCTCAACCGCTTCATCAGCCAAGCTTCGGATAAATGTCGCCCCTTCTTCCAGCTCTTGAAGAAGAGCTCCAAATTCCGGTGGACCCCTGACTGTGATCATGCACGAGAGAAGCTCAAGGAATACCTTTCCTCGCCACCACTGTTGTCCACTCCTTCACAAGGCGATCTTCTCTATCTCTACCTAGCAGTCTCGTATCATGCAGTGAGCTCGGTGTTAGTTCGAGAGAAAGACGAACAGTAGCAACCTATTTACTACACCAGCAACATCCTGCTCGATGCCGAGACCAGGTACCTGCCACTCGAGAAGCTGGCACTAGCACTCATTAATGTCTCTCACAAACTCTCCCACTACTTCTAGACATACACAGTGGTGGTGGTCACGGAGTACCATCTCAAATCCCATTTTCGGAAGGCAAACTTTTCAGGCAGAATCTCCAAGTGGGCTGTCGAATTGGGGCAATTCGATATCCAATATCAACCTAGGACGGCAATCAAAGCACAGATCCTGGCAGACTTCATCGTCGAGTTCACCTCACCGAGTTTGGCATCGACCTCGCTCGATACCGAACTGGGGGGCTCCAAGGGTAATGATGAAGCTGAGACCGAGACCGAAGAAGATCAATCTTGGAAAAAGTTCCTTGAGTCGACTTGGAAGGTCTTCATCGATGAATCTTCGACATCCAGAAGGGCTGGCACTGGCATAGTCCTCCAATCCCCATAGGGGTTAGTCATCGAACAAGCACTGACCCTTGAATTCAAAGCATCCAACAATGAAGCAGAGTACGAAGCGTTGATTGCGGGTCTCGGTAGCACAAGAATACTGGGGGCACATCGGCTGGTATTCTTCAACGACTCCCAGTTGGTGACGAACCAGCTAAGCGGAGACTATCAAGCCCGAGAGGAGAGGATGACAGTCTACTTAGCCCACACAAAACAGCTCCTCTCCCAGTTCGAGAAAGCTGAAGTCAGGCAAATCGGCAAAGAGTCCAACTGCCACGCAGACGCCCTAGCTAACTTGGCCTCAGCCGTGGAAGCAGGAAAGAGGAGGACAGTTGATGTGGGGACGTTGAAAAAACCAAGCATAGAACTCCTCCCAACTCGGCAAATCCTCTGCGCTGATCTCGGTCCAAGCTGGATGGATCCAATCATAGCATTCCTCAAAGAAGATAGGCTCCCAGAAAACAAGAATGAAGCCCACAAGGTCAGACTGAAAGCGACCCATTTTTGGCTATCCCCAGATGAGAAGCTTTACAGAAAGTCCTACACAGGGCCATATCTCCAATGTGTTCATCCAAGCAAGGTAGAAGACTTCCTTTTCGAAATTCATGAGGGAATCTGTGGAAGCCACATCGGAGGAAGATCACTGGCGTACAGAGCCCTCAGCCAGGGCTATTGGTGGCCCTACATGCAGAAGGATGCCCAGCTCTACGCCAGAAAGTGTGAAAAATGTCAGAAGTTCTCCCACTCCTTGCACCAACCAGCGCAGGACTTGAGTCCTCTCTCCAGCCCATGGCCCTTCGCTCAGTGGGGGCTAGACATCGTGGGACCTCTTCACCGAACCCTAGGGAATAAAAGGTGGCTGATAGTGGGCACTGACTACTTCACCAAATGGATAGAGGCGGATGCCTTATCCTCCATCACTGAGCAGGACACCAAAAGTTTTGTATGGAAGAGCATCGTCACAAGGTTCGGGATCCCCCGAGCTTTGGTATCGGACAACGGGACCCAATTCGATTCAAACTTCTTCAAAAACTTCTGCCAGGAGCTCGGTATCAGGAACCTCTATGCAACTCTGGCCTACCCACACAGCAACGGACAAGCAGAAATCTCAAACAAGGTGGTACTGGACGGACTCAAAAAGAGACTTGATAAGGCTAAGGGCAGGTGGGTGGAAGAATTACCAAGTGTCCTTTGGGCATACAAGACCACCCCGAGGCGATCTACTTCGACGACTCCTTTCTCCTTGGCCTACGGAATGGAAGCTGTAATCCCCCTCGAGGTCGGCCTCCCGACCTTAAGATCGGATCTCTTCGACCAGGGGCAGAATGAAGTGTACCTCGCCAAAGAGCTCGACCTGGCCGAAGAACGAACAGAGGCGGCATCCGTGCGCCTGGCCTCTTACCAGCAGCAACTGTCTAGAGGCTACAATCAGAAGGTCAAAGAAAGGAAGTTCTCAATCGGGGAACTAGTCTTAAAAAGGGCGCTTCCAGCAGACAAAGATCCTAACGAAGGCAAGCTCGCACCAAACTGGCTGGGGCCCTTCAAGGTGGTCTCGGTCTCCAGGAGGTTGGCTTATAGATCGAAAGCATGGATGGCAAACAATTGCCACGACCATGGAATGCAGCTCATCTCAATAAATACTACTTCTAAATGTACTCAAATGGTGAATCAATGAAAGAGTGGTCTTTTGGAGAAAGTGTGCCTTTATGTCCTTCAAAATTATGAAACAAGGCTTCGGCCCTCGCGCCAGCCTCCTTGAGTTCGGTCGTTGGACCAGCTCCCAAGGCTTCGGCCCTCGCGCTAGCCTCCTTGAGTTCGGTCATAGAACCAACTCCCAAGGCTCGGTCCTCACGCCAGCCTCCTTGAGTTTGGTCATAGGACCAACTCCTAAGGCTCGGTCCTCGTGCCAGCCTCCTTGAGTTTGGTCATAGGACCAACTTCCCAAAGGCTCGGTCCTCGTGCCAACCTCCTTGAGTTCGGTCATAGGACCAACTCCCCAAGGCTCCGGTCCTCGCACCAGCCTCCTTGAACCTCCTTGAAGTATGCCACAGGGCCAGGGCGTTGTGCCTCGCAGCAGCCTCGTCGAGTTCGAAGGGCAGGCCATCCCCCTTGGGACAAGAGCACTAACAAGTCTCATAGCACGGCCTACCTTTGGGTCCAGATTAACTACAAGTTCTTTTAAGGCGTTTCCTTCGGATACACGTTGTTAAAGCCCAGCCTTAGGGCCAGATGTTCACCGGTCTCGCCCGCTTGAAAGTTTAGAGGATCGGTCAAGAGACAGCAAGCCTTGATTATCACCCAGTCTTGCGGACTCACTGACCTGGGCTATTAGGAAAGTTCAAAAACAAAAGGGGCTCGTTCTCACTCAATAGCCCGAGACTGGAAGGTTAAAGCCTGGTTTTTCCGCCGACCTCAGCCACTTGCAAGTTTTGGTCATATTTAAACATCAAAACATCCACACACCATTGCAAGAAGAAAGAAATGAGAAGACAGCTGGAGAATTAAAAGAAAATTTGTTTTTCATTGATTAGAAAAAATGATTACAAAGCCCTGTACACTCAAGAAAAAGAGCAAAATACATCAGGGAAAGGGAAAAAAGACAGATTCCTATTTGCTGTGCTTCTCGGGTGACGTAACTTTATTCTTCGGCTCTGAAGGGATGGACGAAGCAGGGGCGCCAGGATCCTCGGATGGAGGAGCCATGGGGGAAGCCTGGGCCTTATCAACCTCGGCGGGAGTTGGGGGCGGAGGAGGAGGGCCTGGAACTTCAGGGGGGGCTTCCGGAGGGTAGGAGTCGGACTCTGACCCTGGGCTGGGTATGAGAGACTGAAATTGGGGAAGATTCGTGAATATGGGGTCATCCTCAGAGACCTCATACTCGCGAAGTGCCTCCCTGCATCCCAGCACGTACAAAATTGGGCTCAGGGTCTTGATTTGAGCCATGTACTCCTCCGATGCCCAGTCCACCCCCTCCTGGTAAGCCTTGGCGACTTGAGCTCGTAGGGTGGACTCGACATCTGCCCGCTCCTTCCTGGAGGTCTCGAGCTCGGCCTGTTTCCCAGCCAACTCAGTTTCCTTCTTGGCAAGCTCGGCCTCCAGTTGACTCACCCTCCTCGCCTTATCATCGGTTGCGCCTCTCAAGTGTTTATTCTCACCTCGCAACTTAATTATCTCGGCCTTCGCCGTTTGTTGCTCCGTTGCATACTTGGCGATCTTCTCCTCTGCCTTCTTTATTTCCGCCGCACTGGCTTCCACGGCATCCCCCATTTTCTTCTTTTCCTTATCCATCTCGACAACCTTAAGGGTTGTATCCTCCGTCCTCTCCAGTATTATTTGGAGCCTCTGCGCGTTCTGCGAGGAAATAAAAAAGTAGGGAAATTAGAACGGACGACCAAGAAATAAAAATTCAAAGGCAGGAAAAGCAGGAATCACCTCGAGCGACGCCTTCATCGTCGAGTAAAGCAGGCTAATTGTCCCAGCCTTATTATGCCTCTCCATATCCACAGGGAGGGCACACCCCCGGGCAACTGCCATGACCGTCCTGAAGGAGGTCCCCATCCGATCCTCCACAGTCATAGGCTCGCAGGGATTGATGTCAAAATTGGGCCTCCAAGGCATCGGCTTGTGAGGCCAGGCCTGTGGATCCGCTTCCAGGACCCTTTCCTCCTCGCCCCCCACACGGGGCCTCTTCTCGGGCGGGGGCCCCTCACCCCCTTTCTCGGGATCCATGGCCCGTGGCCGAGCCTCCTTCTCGGCCTCTGCTGCCCGTGGCCGGGTCTCCTTAGGCGGTTGAGGGTCTTTGGGCAGACGAACATCCTTGGAAGGCTCCTCTGACCTCCCCTTCTTCTCCTGCGGGGGACCTCGTGCACTCTTGCCCTTCGCGGAGGAGGAGGTCCCTGCTGCGGCCGAAGGACCGGAGGGAGCGCTGGCCCAAGAGCCTTGGACAGCGCCTGGCCCGCTGGGGGCATGCTTCGGGGCAGGGAAAACTCGGCCCCCAAGGATCATCGTCCCCAAGTTCTTCAAAGGAGGGCGTTGTCCGTCCATGTCCTCTTCTTCTTCTTGGTCTCGGGCAGGGGGGCTGTCAGCGACGAAAATCGGACCTTGGGGCTTCGGGATTTGGCCGCTGGTCTCGGCGAGCGCAAGCAGGATCTCCCCTATCGGCTCAAGGGGGATCTCGACAGTCTTCTAGGTGTAAGACTGGTACCGTGGCTTGTACCCGAGCAGCGAGAAGGCAGCTCGATCGTGATGACCGTGGTAGCGATAGATCTTCTCTAGCCACGCGTCGTTCCTTTTCCAATGATCAAAGCTAGCCTCTCTCCTCCTTCGTTGAACACCTGCATAGAAAACAGGGGACATCAGTTCGACAAGTCGACACACGAAAACAACACAAATAAGCCCGGAGAAACAAGTATTTACTAGGAGGAGTCCCAGGTTTCCATGGGACCTGGATTCTCCGTTCCTCCTCTGTCTCGGTCCCCCTGAACTCCCAGTTCCTCGAGACCAGTATCCGGTCATCCTCAGAATATTTGCTAGTCTTCCAGGGCGTTAACCAAGGGCCGATGCCTGGCCTTCACCCGGAGATAGTAGGAGTCCTCGCCCCCCGCGGCTTTGCAGATGTCATAGACATCCTCTATGTCATGTACACCGAGGTTGATGTCGAGGATCCAATTCAGCTCCGCCACGCCCATTATGATCTTAAACCCGTTTGGCATCAGCTGGAAGGGGCAAATCCGCCACGCACTGAGGCAGGATCGGAGAAGCGGGTGGATAGGGAACCTAACCCCACCCTCGCATACCGACAACAGCAGAAAGGGCATCCAGTCCTTGTACGGGGTAAGGCCATCAGTGAGGCCCCTTAGATCGTCAGGCTTCACCAGGACGTCAGTCGGAATCTTGTACGCCCCCCTAAAACCCTCCAGGGCTGGAGGGCCCTCTAACCAGTGGCTATAGATCCCCATGTTCTTAAGGCTAAAGGGGCAGGAGCAAATGAAAAAGGAGCGAAAACTAGAAAAACCCTAAGGGACCAAAACCCTCTGAAAACAAAGAGAAAAAGAGGCACAAGGAAGTAGCAAAGACAGAGAATGGAACTCACAGAGAGGATGTGGAGGATCGCAGAGAACGAAAAAGCAAAGAGTGGAAGGCAGGGGGAAGAAAAGTCTCTGAGTTTGGTTAGTCTCTGACTTTGGCAGATTTGCAGCAAGACGCCTTCTTCAGCAAGATCTCCTTCAGATGAAAAGCTAAGGTAGGAGAAGGAAGGGGGCGTCCCCATTTTATAGAGGGACACCCCTCTTGATTGTAGCGCAAGCGAAGCAGCGCTTCGGACTCACCATGCGTCGCTTCGATCCCGGCGAACAGCCAAATGAAGGATTACACATGGCAGCGACGGTCCATCTCTCACCATGCCTTCGGTACGACAATTATCATCTCGGGCATACTGAACGACGCCCGCGTGCCCACCTTGGCGAAGCAATTATGATACCATATTTATTGCCTAGGGCAAACGAAAGGGCGTCATGATGAGGATCGCACGACAGCAAAATACGATTAGACAGGGCCAGCCCATCCTTTTGAATCTTAGCTCCCGACCTCAGGAAGAACCAAAGAGGTCGAGAGCTAGGGGGCAATTGTGTGGGGTCACTTTGTAATCGCGGGCTTATGTGGGGCCGCTCCTCGATTTCGAATGACCTTAGTCTCGGTGTAGTCCAAGCTCGGCGGTAGCACCATCTCAGGAGAACGCGAAGCCCGTCTCGGTAGGCCACGTTCAAAGGTATCCACCTCGGTCTAGGCCTTGGGCCTGATCTCGGTCCCCCTGTCACTCAGCCATAAATGCAACTATAAATGCGCTGCCGTGGCGGGGACGGCGAACTGACAAACAGAGTGGGTGCTGGACCTAGATAAGGGGCACGCCTTATCTCAAGGTCACGTCCATAGGCATGGGATGATGGTCCGATGGGACATCCCCTTTTTACCTACCTCCACTCAGGAGAGAAGAGTACATACTGATGGGACTTCCGTCTCTCCCTGGATCCATTCCGATGATGACGCTCACGTCTATATATATTGCATGAAGGAGAACCACATGGGGTACGCAATAGATCTCCCTCTCATACTTCTCCTTCTCCATTCCTCTTAGTTATCATACTAACTTGAGCATCGGAGTGCCTTCGGCTGCCTATAGCCAGGGGCTCTGACCTCTCTCTTCTTCTTTCAGGTTATCGGAGGCCTGATCATTTTCCCTCATCTCCACAAGATCATCGAACCAAGAGCTTAACCCTCTCCTAACCAAGTCTGTAATTTTTAGGCACTTACAATGGCTATGTACAAAACAAGAGATCGAGAGGAGAAATGAAAGGAGCTTGAAAAGGAATGAAGAAGTAGAAGAAGAAGACATTGTTTAGAGAGAGAGAGAGAGTATAGCAATAGTAGTGAGATTGGAGAGGGATGATTATAGGCATTGGTAGTATGGTTGGGTAGATGCAGAACACAAGCACATGGAGGTGACATTGGGCCACGCGGCGGTTTGGGGGCAATGCAAGCCAATAGATTCCGGATGCTCCTGTTACGGAATGAATATTTATTCTATGCTCCCTGTCTTTTTAGCTGATTATTCAAAAAGTCTATATTCTATTTAGGGAAAATTACGGGAAAAATCCCCATAGTGAGCCATGAGTAAGTGGATTACCCAGTAGGACTTTAGAAAGGGCCCCTTTCGTTTTTTTTTTTTTTTAATATGTTGATTGGTATTGTCGATATTGACAACAAATGCAATTATACATATAACGCAATTAAGAAACCCCTTCTTCCCTCATTGCATCTTCCCCCTCTCTCCCTTATCCTCTTCCACAATCCATGTCGACACCTCTCCACTTCGTTGGTCCCAGGCAGTGATCCCAAGCATCATTTGGCCCCTTTTTTCAAAGCTTTTTCACTATTGGCAAGCACATGGATGTATTTTTAATCGTTTTCTCTTGTTTGCATTATGTTTAAACAGAGCTTTTATTATTTTTCATGGGATAGAGACTGTAAGTTGGTTTTTTTTCATTATTCTTAAACATGAAACCCAATCCCTAGATTAAACGAACTGAGAGTGATTTTGTTTGATTATGTTTGTTGATTGGGTTTTTTGAAGAAAAAAGGAGTATGTATGTCACACAAGAGTGTTGATGAAAATGCCATTTGCACGAAAATAATCTTGTATGTCATTGAAAAAAAACTCAGCTCCATTATCAGTCCGAATGCTTTTAACTGAACTATTGAATTGAGCTTTTACAAGTGAAAAGAAAGATTTTAAATGTTGGGTGGTTTCTGATTTATGTCGCTTTAGAAATACCCAAGTACAACGCGTAAAATAATCCACCAAAGTTAGTAACCACCCCAAATGGGTACAGACAGAAGATTGTAGCCAAAAGAAGGCACACATAAATCATTGTTCAATAAAAAATCTTTAGACAGAGATATTGAACCAATGTGAGCTACTGGAGCTGTTGTGCCCTTTGGTAATTTGACAGGTGCAAGGCATGTGATGCATTAGATGTGCTAAACAATGAAATATTATTGGTACGGTAATGTGATCTGTTGGTACCGCTATCAATTATCCCACTGGTAGAGTGATCCAACAAAGAAGAACAACATAGAGTTTTACCTGCCGAATGGGCCATAGGCTGTGATATACCTAAACTGAGAAGAGCCAGAAGTTGTTATTCAGGTGTAAATGATGATGCACTAGCAGCTGGAGCATTATTAGCTGTTGATGGCTGTCGTGGGCCTTGGTAGTTTCCTGAATTTTGGCAAGGCCGAGAGGTACTGTCGGATGTGAATTTTGATCCCCCAGGGGAGGGGAATCGCCATTCATCTATATGTGCTATTTAAATTTTTACATCGAAAATGAGGATTCCGACTACCCTCAAAATCGACGGATCACGATCGCCAGCTACGGTAACGGCCGTAACACCGTTCTTCGACAAAAGCCGAAGAAAAATGGGAGAAAATAAGTGGGTGGGTTCTTCTCTCGTCTAATGTGCTGCCGGCAACACACGACGGTTTTCAAGTCACATTAATTTGGGTCTCTTTGGGTCTCTTTAATATTGGGTCAATTCAGGGTTATGAGTCAGAATCCAAATAAGGTTAATCCTCAGATAGCAAAATCATGGTATATCCAAGTAAGACAAAATAATTAAAATAAAGAAAATAAAAAAGGGGGGAGGTGCCAAATATTTAAGAAGAGGATCGGCCCCGTTCCCGGGTACCCCCTTCTAATCCCTTGGCAAAATAGGGTTTAAAGGCTGACTTTTTAAATCAAAATGATGATGCAAATGAGACTTTGACTTGTGATTTCTGTGTTTTTTGTGTGCGATACACGAGTGATAAAGTGAAAAGCCGATGGGCTGTAATTGATTGAAGGTGGCCGATGGGCCGGTGTTTGTTTTAGAGGGCCGATGGGCCGTGATTGATTTAGGGTGGCCGATGGGCCGAAATAAAAATATGCAAAGTGTGTGAAATCACTCATCTCATCTAATTATTCTCATTTATTCAGTTTTAGCAGTCAGTTCTTTATTCCCTTTTATTATTAAGTTCGATTAAATATTTGGCACCTGAGGTGGAGGAAGAAATAAAGGAAAAATCTTTTTTTGGGTTTATTTTGTTGATTTTATAGTTTTTATGGTTTTTTTGATATTGGGCTAGAAGGGCCTAACTAGGGGATTTTTACTTGGATTTAAATGATTAATGCTTTATTACTGATCATCGGATTAACCCTAACCTAAGGTCCTAGACCGCCCACATCAGCTCCCCCGGTCCCCTAACGGAACAAGAAAAGTGATGGGACGAAGCCTAATGCTCTAATCTATCTAATGAGGAAATCTGATATAATCCTAGGGTGCAAATAGCCTAAGCTTGATGGTTCCTGCGCCTAAACAGTTTGTTAATTAAGGTTTTAGTCGATTCGGTTTGTTTTAAGTTATGAGTTGATTAAGAGTGATTTAGGGATGTTTTAAGGTTTTGCTTAAGTTGTTTAAGGCTCTGGGATCTCAAGTTTTAATTCGAGAAGTGAAATAATGTCAAAACCGATGAATAGGGTTGGCGGAAGACTTGGGTGCCCATGGGGTGGGGCCTAGGTCACTCTGGTGACTTGGGCGCCCAGGCAGTGGCGCCCAAGTGGCTTTTTCTTGGTGGTTTCGCTAGTGGCGGTGGTATCGTTGTTATCTTCAGAATCTCGGGGATTCTTACTTGTTGAATTCTAATGTTCCAAATTGTTTTAGTTCTCTGGTGTTCAAATGTCAAAATTAGTCGGGTCCGGATTTGGAAACAAAACCAAGAATTCGCGTTTTAGTGCAAACGAAAGGATAGGCGCCAAGGGGGGGGCGCCTAGGTGATTGTTTGTTGGTTTGTAAAGGTTTTGGATGCTAAGTCTGAATCGATTAAAGTCTTAAGTATTTTAAGTTAAAAGTGTTTTAATATGTGGATTGGGATTGGTTTGAATGTTAATTAATTAGGCTAAGACGTTGGTCGGGGTTCTTATGAAAACAGGTAGACTAGGCACCCAGGGTGTGGCGCCCAGGTGGAAATGGAGGATGGGCGCCCAGGGGGTGGCGCCCAAGTGGTTTGTTCTGTGGTTCGGGTCGGTTTCGTATTTTTTAGGTTGATTTGAGGTTGAACTTTTATAGTTTGATGTCTGCTGATATTAAAGTGTTTTGCTGCGTTGTTAGGATTAAATTAGGTTTTAATTAATTAGGTCTCTTTGTGACTCGGGAGGTTAGGCGACCAGAGGGTGGTGCCTAGGTGGATAGTCTTTTAAGTTTTGAGTTGGTTCAATGATCTTTAAGTTAAGTTGAAGTCGGACTTCTGACTTCAATTGTTTTAAATTCAATGGAGTTCTGAAGTGTTGATTATGATTGAATTTGGGTTTAGTCTCAAGTAGGGTTTCCAAGTGACTGGGTAGGATAGGCGCCCAGAGGGTGGCGCCCAGGTGTCTCGGAAGGATGGGCGCCCAGGGGGTGGCGCCTAGGTGGACTATGTTTATGGTTCGAATCGGTTTTATGTTTTTGATTTGAATTCAAGATCAAATTGATTGAGGTTTCAAATCTTTTTAAATTGACAGTGCTTTAATGTATTGATTCGGGTCTAATTAGTTAAGTTTTAATTTCAATTGATGGTCTCGAGGGGAATGGGGTAGGATAGGCGCCACAGGGGTGGTGCCTAAGTGGATTGATAGGCTGGGCGCCCAGGGGGTGGCACCCAGGTGTCTGGTTCTTGGTTTTGTGCTGGTCTTGTACTTTTAAGTTGTTATGAGTTCGAATTGATTAGGGTTTCAGGTTTCTTAAGTTTAAAAGTGTTTTATTATGTAAATTAGGATTAAGTTTGGTTTGTTATTAATTAGAAGTTGTAATTGAGGGTTCCTTAGTGATGCGATAGGATGGGCGCCAAGGGGGTGGCGCCTAGGTGTCTTGGAAGGATGGGCGCCCAGAGGGTGGCGCCCAAGTGGACTGTTTTAAGTTTTGTTGGTTTTGCGTTTTCGAGTTAATTAGAGGTTGAGTTGATTCGGGTTTTAGTTATTTCAGGTTTAAAATGTTTTACTGTGTTGATTCGGATTAGTTTGAGGTTTTAATTAATTGGCTCAAGCTTTAACCGGGGTGTCTTAGAGCACGAGGAGGTTGGGCGCCCAGGGGGTGGCGCCCAAGTGGCTGTGGAAAGATGGGCGCCCAGGTGACTGTGGAAGGATGGGCGCCCAGGGGGTGGCGCCCAGGTGACTGTGTTTTGGGTTTTAAGTGTTCTTAGTTCCTTTTAACCCAAATTAATTAGGCCTTTAAAGGGATTAAAGGTGTTCTTAATGATTTGATGGTTCTGAAATTAATGAATTATGATGTCCTAGTTAATTTAGGGTTTATCCTACTTAGGCGCTAAATCCGATAACTTAAACTATCTAACTATTATTTTTGGGTTTTCTGGATATCTTTTTAATTCGTTTTTGGTTTCCTCTCTAATTTACTAAAGAGTAAGGAAATAGAAGAAGTGATTTTATGTTTTATAATGTTTTTGGGTTTTTTGTATGACTCTATGATTCAAATGATATGATGTGAAGTGTGACAAAGATGGTAATTCGGAGTTCAGAACGCATCAAACAACCAAACATATCATTATCAAACAATTTCTAGGTAAACTAAATGCGGAAGATCGGAAGTTGTGCACGAAAGTGGAAAAATCCACTTGGGCGCCCAGGGGGTGACGCCTATCCTGCTCAGTCAGGGTTTTCAAGGGATCACAACGAATGCGCAAAAACCCTAGTATTTTCAACACGATTTCCGATATTCAGCGACTGATGTGAATTCCTAATGCGAACTATTAATGATGTAGCTAGCAAATCTACGAGAAAACGATGCAACGGGCGAAGGTTTAGAACCCGAACCCAGTCTCAGAAGGGTAGGCGCCCAGGGGGTGGCGCCCAGCCTGTCCGGGAGAGGGCAGGCACCCAGGGGGTGGCGCCCGGCCTTTCTGCCAAGGGCTTTTCGCGATCTCTTTGATATAAATGATGATAATGATGCTGTTAATGCGAGATCTAACCTAGTTATGCAATTAGAGTTACGAAATAATGTAGATCTACTATATTAGAATGAACCTAAACATGTTTCTAGTATGATGAGATGCTATAATATCAGTTTCAACACAAGCTAATGTAGATCTATGATGCTCAAATGATCCTAAACATATTTCTAAGCATTTATGCTAATGGAATGCAGTAAAAGAAAGGGGAGATCTAGGAATACCGGTAGATGATGCGTTTTTGAAGTTCCTAGAACGAAGCTTTCGCGAAATCCCATAGCCCCAGTTGAAGATATGGAAGCCTTCTTCTCTACCTCTTCTTCTTCTTCTCTAGATCTGAAACTCTTCCTCTAATGGTGGCTACCTCTTATTCTTCTTCCTTATTCTCTATTTTCTCTCTTTTCTTTTAGGTAGCTCCCTTTGCTAATGGGGGTTAAGAGGGATTATATAGAGGCTTTGGGATGAGTTTAGGAGGGCTAGGGCTTCATTAATTCGTGCTTCTAGAAGGCCTCAAGCATCCCAAGGCGGCTTAAGTTGTTTTAGGGTGAATTAGGGTTTGAAAGAGGGTGGGCGCCCATGGGGTGGCGCCCACATGGTCTGCCTAGCCTGGGCGCCCACAGGGTGGCGCCTAAGTGGAACTTAGGGCTGGGCGCCACATGGGTGGCGCCTAAGTGGAGTCGGTTCATCTTCGGTGCATGGTCCCTATGTTTGAGTGGTCCCGGGCTACTTTCAAGCCATTCTAGTGGAGTTTGGAAGGTGGGCGCCCACCATGAGGTGCCTAGGCGACTTGAGCAATGGGGGCGCCACAGGGCTGGTGCCTATGTGGAGTTCAGTAGGGTGGGCGCCACATGGGTGGCGCCTAAGTGGAGTCGATTCATTTTTGGAGTTCGGTCCCTACGTTGAATGGCCCAGGTCTGTTTTCAGCCCAACTAGTGGAATTCGGAGGGTGGGCGCCCACCATGAGGCGGCTAGGTGGCCCTGGGCAGCATGGGCGCCCAGCATGGGGCGCCTATGTGGTTTATAGTAGGGTGGGCGCCACATGGGTGGCGCCTAAGTGGTTTTGACCTCTTATTGGGACAAACTTCGGAAGCTCATAACTTTTGACCCGCTTATCGGATTTGGACGTTCTATATATCGTCGGAAAGCTCTCGGAATGTAGAATCCAATGGTCTAAATGTCCTGATGATTAGGTGATGGAAAAAAGGGGGAACCTATGGACCAATGGAACCGGCTCCGAAACTTAGGCCAATCGGGTGTCGTTAGGGCAAATTAGGGTTTGACAAGTGTGGGTGCCCAGCCCAGGGCGCCTATGTGATTCTGGGATCTGTGGGCGCCCAGCCCAGGGCGCCTATGTGGTTTTCAGTAGGTGGGGCGCCACTTGGGTGGTGCCTAAACGGATTTCGTCATTTCTTAACTCGGAAGTTCATAACTTTCGACCCGTTGGTCGGATTTGGATGTTCTATATATGGTCGGAAAGCTCTCGGAGCGTAGAATCTCGTGGTCTGTAAATCCTAATGGTCAGAGGTCAGGAAAGTAAGGGATACTTGGATCAATGATCCCAACCTCCTAATTCATCTTAATTGCATCGTACTTAGGCAAACTATGCGTAATCTCTTTAGGAACCATACGAATGTGTTCTAGGTAGTCTGGAAGGGGCTTGGAATAGTGTTGTAGTCCATGCCTGGTATGAGTAGTGGGTTGAACTCGAGATCTCAACGCGATTCGGCCTTTTCTCTCACAATTTCTATGAATTGTCGGACTAAGTCTAAAATTATCAACAAGCATCTTCATCGTCATTAATTAATCTAAATTATGCCAGTAACCATTCAATTTTGGGTGAAATGGGGGCATCATTATATATGATAAGTGTTTAAGGCTATCATAGGGGGCCAAAATGAGGTGTCTACAGGTACCTTTTGGGTACCCGATCAGGTGGTAGCATTGTGAACGAGAGTGGCCAAGCTTCTTGCAGTAGTCACATTGCATGTTTTTACGTTGAGATGTACGCTTATCATCTGGACTATTCGAAACGAGACTTGGGTGATGTCATTTATGGGAGGAACAATGTTCAAGTCTCGTTGTCTTTGTTCTTGTACAACAAGAGAGTAAGCTTTGGCAACTGATGGTAAGGGATCAAGAAGTGGAATTTGGCTCCGAATTTAACCATAGGAGGGATTAAGACCCATAAGACATTGCATAAGACGCTCATTTTGTTGACTCTCTGCAAGAGATTGAGATGCTCCATAAGAACATGGAGCATGGGCATAAGAGACCCAAGTTCATCCCAATATTGCTTAAGATTGGTAAAATAGGAAGTAACTAATTGTTGCTCTTGAAGATGAGTGGAAATGAGCTTCTCCAATTCAAAGATGCGTGGTGCATTGCTTTGAGAGAACCGATCACGAAGATCTGTCCAAACTTACATGGGCAGTATTTGCATAGGAAACATTGTCAGATATGTCTTTTACCATGGCATTAGTCAACCATGACAGCACCATACTGTTGCATCTTTCCCACAAGGGAAGAGACGAAGAAGAGTTATCAATATTTGGTTTTAACGAAAACTTTACTTACATCAATTACTTGGTTAGAATTTCCTTATCACTATATATTGGAAACATTATTCATCAGATGTATTGTTAGATGACGTTATAAGTGGTGGAAATGATTAACATGGGTTGAGTTACACAATTGATGGAAGTGACTGCAGTTTGATTTGTTAATTGTTATACCAATAATTTAGATTTGAAGGAAGAAGCAATGGAAATTGGAAACTGATGTTTTTCTTTGTTTATGTTCAATTTTATTTTATTTTTGGTTTTGTCTCTGTTTTTTTTCCTAAAGAAACCTACCAATTATCTTTTGGAGCAAATGAAAGTTGCAATGATCATATGTTAGCAACTGAATCCCCAGCATCAGATTTTATTGAATGTGAACCTGACATATATCGCATATCATAATAGTTACTGCAATTTTTTTTATCTTTTTCTATCTATTCTCTCATTGCACTTCATGAAAGAATGCTTTTTTCAGCCTCTGATTCAATTAAATTCATATTATGTCGCATGTGAACCTGCGGTTGCTATTTCTCTTGATGTTTTTCTTATCTAAATTGAGTTGACACTCATGTTTTTGTACTTTGGGTATTTGGAGGTGGAGTTTGGTATCCCATTCCACCTGATACTTACACAGTAAGTGTAATGTGAAGTTTTCTTTCATTATTCTGTGATTTTGGTTTTTAGGTATTATGTACATGGATGTAACGCCCCAATTCCGAATACCGAGAAAACCGTCAAGGTACACAAAGTTGGCGCGCTACTTCCCGGAAAATCCGAGAACTTCCAAGATCGTAGGTCCACAGTGAGGTTCAATTCAAAACTTTTTGAACAATAATGTAACAATAGTTAAGTGGCAGAAGCATATGAAATATAGCAGAAGCAAATGTAAGGTATCATATAAACCGAAGCAAATGTAGCAGGGCTGAAGTCCAGCCTAATATCTCAAGTATTAAAAAAAAAGTGTTTATACATATTTGTCTACCTCCCTGCTCATAACATAAATCGCTCAAACCCAAAATAAAGGTGTGCACTCAAGTCCTTAGTGTCGACTCTCCATCCTCCAGCTCGACCTCTTGGTTGGTTGGTTGGTCTCCATCCGTAGTCACCAGCTACGAGCGCTTCGACAAGTGCGAGTGCACCATCCTCATAGTCGAGGTCGAAACTCAAGCACCAAGAATGGGTCGAATATAAAGATCTGGCAAGTCACAATATGCAAGTAACATATGATGTATGCATCAAAGGAGTAGAGACGATCATACAGTTAAAGTGAATAACAATGGTGTATAATTTAAGCAGTTGAGTAGGATAAACAGTTAGAATTAGGATAATAAGGTAATCTATCTAATAGACATCAAATGGTACATTCACACAAGTTGTATACCGCGGGATATTATGTCGCGGCCCTCCCATACTGAACACAGTCGCGGTAGGGAAATCTCACTAGTGCTGGAGAATGACGAGCCCCACAAATCATACTCATCAGTCTCACTACACTCATCACTCGGGAGACTAGATCCGGTATCACATCGTCCGTCTAAAACATAGCTCATCATGATAGCTCACTCAACACTCATAAATAGCTCCTACCAGTGATGATCAGTCCAAAGGCCGAGCTTAAGACAACTGAGTAAATGTCTATGCCGACTCAAGGAAACAATGTAGGTCTGTGTCTGTCTAGACTTTGCCTTGCGTGAACAAGGTCCTAACAAAGTCCCTAAAATGTTCAAGTACCAAATCAATTCATGGAACAGAGTCCAGGTCCAAGTCCAATCATTGGATCCATACCAAGGCCCACCAAATACATGGTTTGGTCTAAAACAGTCTGAGTGGAGTAACAAGTCCATTCCCAATGACAAACAGTCCATTCTCATCCATAATGAGTTATAAGTCCTTAATATACAACCTCTCCAACCTAGGGTATCACACAACCATACTTAGGCCATAAAAGGGCCCGCCTAGCCACAGACACGGGTCAATGTTCACCCATTCACATAACCAGGTCACCTCTAAGTATTCCTAGGTTCAGGTCATCAATTTCTCATTTAATTAATAGTTATAAGTAATAGTAAGGACATAAGAGTGACAGTAATGTAATAAGGGAAAATAAACCTCCAAGTGTGAGAATCAACTGAAAATATCAATAATCCAACATAAGTATTGGTCCACATTTAGGTCTAGGTTCGTCTCATGTAATTTGATCTCTAAACAAAGTCTCAGATGCTAATCGATACTGTGTTTGGTGCTCCAGAAGTTACGGGCATCATTAACGACATTTAAGGATCGAATCATCGTCGAATCCACAACTTAGACCCTACTTGGTGGTCCCCACGAGTCAAGGTTGAGCCACACCATTGACTCGAGCTTGACACATCAATAGAAGTCCATTTGGATGGTCAATGGGCCCCACAAACGATCACAACATCAATATAGGTTGAACTCATAAATCTTAGTCTGTACTGTGGCAGGCGACCTGCTATACTGCAGATCAGAGACTAAAACCTGGCCTGTATTTTGAAAATCTCCAGTGTGTCCGGTCGACCTGATGGCCACCTGGTCGACCTGGTACATAGGACTACTTGGATCAAACAACATTCAAGCTAAATCTTAGTTCCTGTGTTTTTTAGTGTCCCTAGTCGACCTGGCACTGGGGTTGTTCGACCGCGCACACGGGTTTCTAAGTCTACTGGAAAGTCTAGCCTCTCAGTTATTTCCTGCAAATCCTGTGTGCCCGGTCGACCGCGCACACTGGACTATAAACCCACAGGAAATTAATTGAGACTTGCATTTTCCCAGTAATCATTGTATTCGATCGATCGCACTACAGGTCTGTTGACTGAGTACCTTGGCCTGCTATAGAAATCTAGAATTATGGAATTCTCCTCCTTCAGTCCAATTTCCAATCAAAACCCATCCAATCTCGATCATTCATCATGGGAACATCATCAACAACATAAACACTTCAATATACATCTAATCATCCACACATGGGCCTTTGATCTTCCAAATGAGATGAAACCCATCAATCAATGGCTAAAAACCATCAAACCAAAGCTCAAAGGTAGATCTACCAATTCTAACATCATATGAATGGAAATTATAGAATCAAATGAAGGAAAACATGTATTCTATGCTAAGTATATTGCGATTGTATCAATCCAAAAGTAATGAAATGGAGAGAGAAAAGAGAGATCTAAAGCTCAAAAATAGAAATTCCAGTTCCTATGGTCTTCCAATCACTCACACCAGCCCAAAACTCAGATCCGAGAAGATTTCTAACACCTACACGCAAATCCATAAGAGAATTGCTATAAGGAAGAAGATCTAGAGAGAGAAAGGGAGATTTCTATGGAAATTGAACAAGATGAAGATAAATACCTTGATTAGAAGGAAGAGAAGAGATATAGAAGATAAGAGAGCTCCTTAAAAGAGATTGTAGCTGAGATTGTTGAAGATGATCACCTTCTTCTTCTTGTTAGGGTTCTAGATCTAGGGTTTCTAGAGAGAGAAGAGATGGGAGAATTAGAGGGGAATTGAGAGAAGAAGAAAGAAGAGAGAGGGAAATGAGAGAGGGAGAGTGTAGCCAACGTATGGCATGTGAACATGTAGTATAAATAGGTTATGTTGGGTGGCTAATGACCAAAGGGCCCTTTTTGTTTGAATAGAAATGGGGATAAGGCAATGGGTAGTTTAGTCTTTAGGTGGAATTCTAGAAGCTTCTCAAGTGGAACAACCCCTCCTAATAATCCTAATTCCTAGCTAGGGCCTCTAACCAATTAACTAACTATAAAATTATAAAAGACACCATGTGAACTCTATAAATTACACAAAGAGACTAATTAAACTAAAACTTAGGAAAAATACCTGTCTACCCTTACTAATCCTTATTAAATAGTATAATTAGATACTATAGGCTATAATATAGTATTTAAATTCAAAAGTGAGGGTCCACAAGGGGTGGGGCCTCACAATGGATGTTCCTTGAATAGGTGTATTTTCCCTGACATTAATGAGTTATATTTTCGTAGTTTTTATTGAATAATGGTTAATTTCCTTTCATGATCATACTTAACCTGAGATATAGAACTCTCCTGGCCTTCATCATTGTCACGCCCCGAGATTCGAGACCCCCTTGGGACCCTCAGATTTCATGACGCGACGGTCCCATAACAAGACATGTGGGTTCAAATTCTAAACTGATTTTCTATTCACACAAATTAAGGAAATTTAATGACTTAAAGACTGGTCGATGCCAACATATAACTTTCAACTCATAGAAATGAAATCAATATCTAAAGTCTTAATTATTACATTCGGTCCAATAAAAACTAATAAAACCAGCCAATCCATTTATCTCTAAAGAAATATACTAAAAACTAAACTGGTGACGCACTACTCAAGGTCACACACACCCCGCATGGCCATCTACTGCTCCCCATCTTCATAATCTACCTCGAAATCTGGAAAAAAAATTGACAACACACATGAGTATAAAACTCCGCAAGTAACCAAACTATAAAACCATAGTAGACAGTTAACAGTCAATTGAGAGCAAATTTAGGCCACGAAATGCGGATACGGACATCTCAAAGGTAAACGCTTAATTACTAAAATTGTAGTAACAAGAGAAATAGATTGAACCATAATAACAATTAACAAGTGCAATAAAAGATGGATGTGATACAAACCATGGAGCAAAAATCTTGAATCTTAGAAAGGCATATCCATAGCATTTATCAAACACGAATTTACCGATGGGAGTTTAATTACCCAAAACTTCAGTAACTCGATTTTCAATCTCTTTGTTACTGCTGGGCGTAATCCCAAGAGCTTCAGTAACCAAATTTGAACCTTTTTGTTACCGCTGGGTGTAGTCCCAAGAGCTTCAGTAACATGTTACCACTAGGCGTAACCCCCAAAGCTTCAGTAGCAACACAAAATGGGCTAGCTGCAGACTAGTGATAATGCACAAAGGGGTCCCAATCCCAATGTCATACCCAAAAAAGGAGGGCTAGATATCCGCGTGTGGTTGTCTCTACGTTGCGTTGCCCATACTTTATATAATGCCTTCAGAAGTCAAATGCCAATCAAGTATCAATATATTACTAGATTCAATTTGGGTTCTCATAACATGGAGTCTTAAAACAATAGAAAAATATTTAGGGTCACATCCTGGCCCATTCAAAGTTCCATCTAATAAACATGTAGGAATATTTTATAGCAATAGCTCAAGTATTGAACCTCAGGTGTCATGCGAAACATCGAATATACACATAGAAGACTCAGAATTATTAATGATGATAAATACAATTCACTTACGTGATCAGTTATTGGTCTCATTTCATAGGATTGAAGATGAAATAATTAAAGCAATAAGTTATCACCGAGAACTTAGGTTACATACGGAATGACAAATTTATAATATAGGAGAAAACATCACTATGCACAGGCCCTAAACCATTTGATGGAACTCAAGGGTCCTAGATGCACTAAGACGATGGGATCGGGCTCATTGGCCACGCAATCCTGCCATAGATTAACAATGAATACACACAATCTTAAATTCTAACATACTGGAGGCAAAAATAAGGAAACTCTAATACTAGGGAATTATAGTAAGTTTACTAGCCTTGATGAACAATGGACGATGGATCTAGTTCATGAGTTGACCCACCTTGGCCTAAGCTCTTTGGTGAAGTGATGTGGGTCCCTGTTAATGATGGTTTCCCAGTAGTCAGTAATTGGGTTAGGTATGTGGGCACAGGCATGATCCATTGGGTTTGTCCTAGACTGAGGTGGGGTTGGCATGGGTCGAGCTCAAAATGGCTATGATTTAGACGGGTTTGGTTTGACCTGGATCTTGATTATTTGGGCTGATGACTTGAAAAAATGGATTTATAGGGTGGGCTGCCATAGGTGGGTTGAAACTGAGCCCATGTGCAGCAGGTGGTCATAAACAGTTGGGTTGAGTGCACAAAAGGTTTCAGTTACATGAATTCTATTTCTTACCCTAGAAAAGAAAAGTGCATTGTTCAAGCCTACATGGTGCCCATTTAACTTACCAACCACCCCGAAAAAGTTAATTGCACTGTTTAAGACTACTGATTCAACATATCACATCACTGAAGGATTGCGACAACTTCCACGGTTATGCCCCCTCTCTTTACAATTGGAGCATGTAATTAACTATCCTTCGTTGGCGGCCACGATCTTCGGTACGAATCCTGTTCTTTTTTGGACGCCTTGGTTGTTTAGTTGCTCGTGGTGAAAGAACTCTTTTAGCCAGTGTGTGTTCCCATTGCTTGTTGTCCCGGGTACCATGCAGAACTTCATTATACATTGTACAATAAACGCTTGATAGGTACCAATGCTCGCAAAACTGGTAAGGATCATAGTTCCTTACCTTCATTGATGCCAGTGTATGACAGCATGGGATGCCCAAAATCTCCCATTTACGATAAGTACAAGTTCTGCGTTCGAGATCGACCACGTCCACGAACTCCGCAGACTGTACTTGAAATTTGACTAGGCCAGCAACTCGAACATGAACCCTGTGGGCTTCCTCCATCTCTTGGCTCAAGATTTTTTCCACGTACGAAGTTAAATGAGTAGTTACACTCTCTGCATGAAGTCGATGCTTTTGATAGAATTCCATTAACTTGGCACATATCTGTTTGACTTGTTTTACAATAGGCAGTACCCTTGTGCCCTTTAACAAGCTGTTAGTACACTCCACCGCATTGCTAGTTAACATGTGATACCGACGACCTTCTACGTATGCATTTGCCCAACGCTGCCTCCCAATTGCCTCAATGTAGCTAAACGCCTCTTGGCTAACTGCACGTATATCCTTCATATATGCTTTATAAACGTAAGGCCTATAGGACTTTGCGGCACGCCAGAATTTCATCACGATTGCCCCGTCACTGAAAACGGTTTTGATATTTTCAGCAATGTGACGGGAACAATAATAGTGCATTGTTGAGGGTGTAGTATTCTGGAGTGCTGGAATAAGACCCTTCTGACGGTCAGAAACAATGGTCAAATTAGGTGGCTCTCCAAGCACTATGAACAAGTTTGCAAGAACCATTCCCAATTATTACGACGTTCGGCTTCCGCAAAGGCAAAGGCGATGGGGAGTAGCTTATGATTGGCATTGTATGTCACAGCTACAAACAAGACACCGAGATACTTGCCTCGGAGATGTGCACCGTCTACATCAATCATTGGTCTCAGCGAAGACGTGAAAGACCTTATACAGGGTCCAAATGCCCAAAAAATCTTCTGAAATGGTCATCAGATGTGGTGTCTATGTTTGTTATTGTGTCAGGATTGGTTTTTTGCAATTCAATACAATAGAGAGGCAGAAGTTGGAAGGACTCCTCATGTGATCCTTGCACTATACGCAGAGCCATCTCCTCTGCTATAAGTGCCTTTCTATAGCTAATAGTCGACCCAAATTCCATTTGGTAGTCGTTCATTATCTCCTTCGGCTTTAAATCAACATTCTGCCGGAATCTATCTATGATGAATTCAGAAATAAGCACCGAAGTTGCTTGTCGATGTGCCATGCCCATCATTGGCTTC
Organism: Cinnamomum chago; assembly: GCA_038049695.1. Classification (NCBI taxonomy): domain Eukaryota; kingdom Viridiplantae; phylum Streptophyta; class Magnoliopsida; order Laurales; family Lauraceae; genus Cinnamomum; species Cinnamomum chago. The sequence continues at coordinate 30,766,235 of CP142462.1, read as the reverse complement.
GAGCATCGGTGGTTAGGATTGTACATTCTAACTTTAAATTGTGGTCCTGATTCAATAATAGAAGCGTGGATCCGCTAAGGACAACCCCAATCTTTGTAGCCAACCATCACCTTAGTCGAGTTGGTCTTTGGGTGTTTAAGAGTGAAGTTGGCATAAATTGCAAACTTGGCAAGAGTATTCCGAAACGTCTGTCAATCAGGGAACTCACGGCCAACCCACATTTCCTGAGCCAAGTTATTACCAACCTCCGTGTTCACCTCCTCAGGCTCCATTTTTTCCTCAAAATCAATAACTGAAGCTTCATTTGAACGATTTGCAGTGTTAACTAGATTGGCCTCGGCACCGTGGCTTTCGACCTTCACATCTAAGATCCGACGAATCTATCCGATGGTAGGATGTTCATTGAACTGAATCTCATCGTGATTATTTGTTCCAACGTCAATATCATCAATAACAGTATCTTGTCCTACCGCTTGATGTGGACTGCCTTCATTACGCACGGAAGGGAAATGCATGTCATTGTCTTCATGGAGATCAACGGTAGGTAGCTCTTGAGCGGGCGTTGGCTCTATGGCTTGCTTTCACGTACAAGTTCTTGACGAGGTCCTCACTTTTTTCGCACAGTTGTGAACTCGAACATTCCTTTCATACCTACAATGCATCAACAAGACAATAAGCAAGTGGGAAGACATACTTACTATTTGGTAATCTATTGATTTAGCGATACAACCTATGCACATACCTTCATTGTTCTCCTCCTATACATTGTCGGTTTTTCAAACCGTTGAAGACATATAAATATATCCTATTCACATCATTCCCCGATGCTTTGAACATTCTCTTCACAGCATTATCGTCGTCAATGCTTGCCATTGAAAATGCCCGTCTATTGTGATGAAGGTATTGTACGCTTAATCTCTGGATGGATGAGTCTCAATTGGATGCTTCAGTTGCTTCGTTATCCAGTGACTCATATGTTATGTCCGTCGGTAAATATCTCATCTTTTGATTTCCTCCATTGTACACCGGACGGATTATATCGAATTCGAAATCACCATCATAGTGGAATATGATTAACACCTCGCTTGCTTACATGCTATCATCAAATCACAAGAACATAATTTAGAGAAATATAAAAGATACATACAAATTTTGAAAGACAGAGCAAGTGTATATTTCTAAACCATTAGCCACTGTTAAAATGCACATGCTAGGATATGTTTGATCATATAAAAGAAGGTTTATATTCATATTAAAGTAATGTAATGTGGTAATCAAAATACTATAATAAGTTCCACTTATAGAAAGAATGTAATAGAGAAAAACAGTGCCTACAAAAAAGAAACCCCTTTTAAAACCCTAAAACCCAAAACGAAAATGACATTAACCAAGCCCAAAACAAAAATGATATTTACTACACCAAATGGTACTCTTTACCTAAAGCTACATACAGATGTGTTTACATTGGACAACTTGTACAGTTTCAAAGGGCATTTTTAGGGTTTAGATCACAGTTCCAGGCCGTCTAACAAGTCAGTAGTGAAAAGGAATCAAGCTGATGACATTATATGGTAAATGATGCAATATAAGAAGGTGTTTATTGTGTGTACCAACCTTTTAATCAGGGGCGGACCCACGTTAAAGGCATTGGGGGCAGTGAACCCTGTTGGGATTTGAAAAATTCATAGAGTTTCAATGGGCCGCTGGTCCATGCCCTCGTCGACCCAACACGCGTTCCCCTACCCCTTTTATTCCGAAACCCTTCCCATTCCTCTTCCTCAAACTCCAAATTATCTCCCAAGGGCTCTTGCAATCCTAGCCCTCCCCTTCAACCTCCGACGCTCCGGCTTCGACACTTTGGCATAGAAGGGAGGTGTGGTTCGAAGCTTCCACCATCTCAGACTCTTAATTAGCCAAGCATTTGGAACCAAAGAGCCGTACTTGCAAACATGACCTTACGCATAACACACGTCTTTCTTGGGCTTCTTTCACTACAATATTTGTTGTGCATTTTTCAAAATCGGGATCTTATTCCTCTTTGAATGAATTTCTTTCCTTTCTTTGATGTTTGGTCAGATGGTTGAGCTTTCTCTTGTCTAATCAAATTATTCTTTTGCAACAAATAGCTGTACATATGAGATTTCCGCTGGATCATCCAAAAATTTGATCTCCATCATCAAGTGTGCATCATTGACCTCTCGTTTTCCCTATTAGGTGCAGCTCATCTAATTGTGTGGCCTACCAGATGGCAAATCAAATCCAAACAGAGAAGTTGCCCCTCTCTCGATTGAGCAAAATCAAATGTATAAGCTTGGAAAGTAGGGAATATAAGCATTTATCTTAGAAAAGAAAGCTCAAATCCAACAATGTGAACCAAAATTTCATATTTTTTTCAGCGATTCTACTTCACATTCTCAATTACAAGAACTATAAGCTTGAGAATTCCTAAAGTGTACTCTCAATTGATGGATATTAAAGTTTCCTAAATTAATTCCCAATGGGAATTCAAATACTTAAATGATTTTCATCATATCGACTCAATGTTTTTGCATAGGAAATGGCTATTGTTCTGCTTTGCATTTGTAGAGTACAAAAATTCTGGAAATGGAGTACATGGTTTATTGTTTTCCCTCAAAACAATATTCTCTATATTTTGAATATGAACTAAAATGTACTGATTATGACTTTCACACAAAAGTATCCAACATTTGGAAAAAATATGATGATCCAAGCACAATAATAGGCATAAAAAACAGAGCAAGTAGGCATTAGAAAAGTTAAGCACATCAATGTATGTGGAAACCTCCATTAGCCGTATAGGCACTATCATATCAATTTTAACTCTCTCCAAGTAACTACAAGTTGAACTATAAAAAGGTAAAATTGTCAGAGATGAACAAGGATCTAAAGGGACCAAATTGGGACAAGCTATTTTGATTCAAAAGCTCTAATTGTTAGGAATTTTGTGTATTGCAATTTGATGGATACATTTACATTTTAGCATCATTTGAGTTTTCACACATGCATTGATTTAGAAAATCTTGAAATCTTGATTTATACATGCATTGTTTTTAAGACTTGTAAAAATATTGATTTATGCATGTTTTGATTTTAAACTTTGATGCAATTAGTTTTGAAAAGATATTTTATGAATCAAGCAAGCCTATGAGTTTTAAATCTTTCAAATCATTTTAAGCCTTTTATGTTTCATGATTTTAAACCTCTTAGTTTGATTTAAATCATGATTCCAAACTTGATTCAGTGGCCCAAAAGTCCCCACAAGAAAATACTTTAAAATATGCATGTTTGTGGATTTTGGTCCCTGGGCCCGGGTCGACCAGCAGTGTGCTCGGTCGACCGAGCCCACTGCAGGTCGACCGGGTAAAGAGCCGTTAGAGCTCTTTTCAAACAATCAGATTTATAACCGTTGAAGACCAGGTCAACAGGGAAGGGTGCAGGTCAACCGGGGAGACGCAGGAACTCATTTTTTTAGTATAAATATAAGTTCATTCCTTTGAAAAAAGTATGGATAAAAGAGGAACTTTTTAGCAACTCTTGAGGAGTTTGGATACATAGAAAAGGGGATGAACTAAGAGAGACCAAGGGGTCATTAGTGAAGCTAAAGCTTGGATGAATGAAGTTAAATCTCTAAGTAAGCTTTACTTTTTATTAATCATATGTTATATGCTTTGCTTAAATTATTGGTAAATGAATTTTAGCATTATAACTATGATGTGTTGAATCCATTCTTCTTTTAATCTTTGATCTAAGTTGGATTGGATTCTTCACCTTGATTTCAAACCAAGTTTGTTTTAAATCTTCATTAATCATGTTTAGCCAAAATCTTTGATTTCTTTTAGCATGATTCATTTACTTGGTTGAATCTTTATTTGTTGTTTTCATTCATTTAAACCTTAGTTAAATTAATTTGGTTTTGAAAACAACATTACACATGCATCACATGTTTAGAGTTAATTAGTTTCATACAACTTGTGAGCCTTTGATTTTCATATCATTAACAAGTTTGTATTCATACATGTGATTGACATTTCACTTCAATCAAATCTTTTTATGTGCCTTAAACTTTTTAATGCTTTGAGCATATATTGATTGAGCTTAATTTTTAACTTGATTGAAGTTATCACACACACACACACACATCATGAGCATACACATTTGCATTCATATAGTGTTTGTGTGAGTTAGATTTTCAATTTCATATCCGCCTATTTTAGAGGCATTGTAATTGAGCTTTAATTGTTTCTCTTAAAGTGTTTGTGTAGACACTACATTGAGAGAAAATATTCTTCTTGTAAAGGTTATTGCTTAGCCTAAGAAAAGCATAGTGTAAAGGTTATTGCTTAGCCTAGAAAAGCACATTGATAGGTTGTTGTTTAGCCTAGAAAAAAAACATTGTAAAGGTTATTGCTTAGCCTATTGAAAAACATAGTTAGTGGAATCCGGTGGGGTGTTGGATCACAAGCCGGTAGTGGATGTAGGCATTGAGGCCGAACCACTATAAATCTTTGTGTGTTGGTGAATGCTTTGTGGTGATTGTTTTTATTAGCTTCCGCATTTTGTTTGATAATCATCACTTGTGACTAGTTTATTTTAAAGAAGTTAAAATTTGGCATAATTGGTCACTAACTTGTAGCTCACCCTATTCAACCCCCCCCCCCCCCCCCCCCCCCCCCTCTTTAGGGTTAGGATCCTTGACTTTCAATTGGTACAAGAGCCTTGTGCTCTATCCTTAGGATCAAGTGTTTTAGAACTCTTGATTAGGTGTAAAAACCTAGAGTTAATAACCCTAATTTTGTGTTTGAATGAATACTATTAGAATGGATTCCACTAAGTTAGATTGTTTAGATTTTTGTGTAAATTCCTCTAGACCTCTCTTTCTTCCTTCTATTGGAGATTCAAGCCCTCAAATTAATGAATCTCAATTTGATTTAAAAGAAGAAGAAAATGATGAAAATGAAGATGATCTTCAACATGCTTATAATGAATTGTCTGCTTTGTCCTTAGAGCTTGTAAAAAAAATGAAAAATTAAGAAAAGAATCTAAAATGCTAAACAAAGAATTAGTTTCTTCAAAAGATGAACTTAGAGAGAAAGAAGAAGTTATACATTGTCTAGACTCTAAGTTTATGATCTCTTTGAATAACCTTCATAATATTAAAGATGATCTAAATGAATTAAAAATAGAAAATGATGATCTTAATAAGGAAAATTCAAAACTAAGAGATCAATTACAAAGGCAAGATAAAAACATTAACAACTTAGATCCCAAGTTGACTAATTCTAAGGAAAATTTATCTAATGCTCAAAATAAGATAAAAACTCTAGAACTTGAATCTAATGTTATTATTGAACTTAAATTTGATTTAAAACTTGCCCATGAAGAACTAAACAACTATAAGGAAATTGAAAATGAATTATCAAAAGTTAAAAATGAAAATTCAATCCTTATAAACCAAGTCAGTCAACTTAAAGGCTACAAACAAAAGTATAAGTGCAAATTTACCCATGGTGAAGAGAGATTTGAAAAGTTATTTAAATTGGGTAAATCTCAAAGAGATAGGACGGGTCTTGGATTTGATAGGAATATTTCACATGACCCTAGCTTCACCCACACTTTTGTGAAAGGTGAGTCCTCATTCTCTAGTACTCATTCTTCCTTGCCCATGTCTAAATGTAATTATTGTGGCATTAAAGGGGATTTTAGGTTTGAGTGCAAACTAAGAAGAAGTCATGTGTCTAAACCCATCTATGAACCCAAAAAGGTATAATCTAAATCTATGAAGGGTAAGACACTAAAAATCAAAGAAGACTCCAAAAAGATCAAACAAGTTAAATCTATTAAAAAGGAGTCTCCTAAGAAAGATTCTAAAAAGGTTAAACAAGTTAAACCAAGTACAAAAGAATCTATCAACAAAAAGCTTCTCAACCTATCTCCCTTAAATCAACCCATGAAAGAACTTTTGAACAAAATAGCCAAGTTAAATTCAAAATTCAAAAGTCAAATAAAAGGAGAAAATAAGAAGAAAAAAAAAAGTGAATCAATCCCCTAAGAAACAAACTCACCAACCTCAAAAGACTAATCACCAATCTAAGCTAAATTTACTCAAATCTAAATATCATGGTGATAAGTCCAAATTAAAAATTTATCAAGTCAAATCTCCTAAAGTTGGTGGGACTTCTAAACTAGACCTCAAAGATCAACCCTCTCAAGACCTTAGGTGGATTTCTAAAGTTAGATACTTAGACAAACCTTAAGGACTTAAACCTCCTTGACCAACCTATCCTTTATAGTTAAATCTTTTTGTTGGTCATTATTACATTTGCATTTTGTTCTTTCTTAGTTACATTTCTTAAAATGCAATGTTTATTTGTGATCAATTGATTTTGTCTTCATGCACCATTATAGTTACATATCATGGTTTTCAAAATCATTTGATTATAATTTCATCATGTTAGATTTGTATTTTGCTCACATTGAGTTATATCTCTTGCATTGCATTTCTATATATGATCAATTGATTGTGATTTCAAAAGCTTTCTACCTAGATTATTCATGATCGATTGTTGTTATAAGCCATTTGCATCTTTGCTCTTTTGGTCACATTCTTTTTATATGCAAATGTCAATTGGTTCCATGTATGGTTGTGATCTTAGTTATATTTGTAGATACCATACTAGAACTCAAATTCATCATTTATGCTTTCTAGTCATTTTTAAATGGATGGTTATGATGTTGATTCATGTGTATTCTCTAAGTGATGTCATCCTTATACATGTTTCAACTTCATAGTAGTGATCTTGATCATATCAACCTCTTTAAAATCCATTCATTGTATTTCATAGTTATATCTATTGTTTGATGGATTTCTTTTAGATGTTGAATTCATATGATTTTGACAGTTTGAAAATTGCATGCATTACCAAGTTATATCCTTTTGCATTGCAATTTATCTTGTTCATCACTATGCTCATTAGTTATATCATTAAAAGTGATGAATATTCATTTATGATGCTTGATGGAAATTTGTGTTTGTCACATCCTTGCTCTTTATCATGTTGTCATATTCAATTGGTTTCAATTAGTATCATTTTCGATTGTTGTCATATCAAATTGATGTCAATTCTTGAGAATGTGATAGACCTTGTGTACATTGGTTTGAACTTGATAGTTATATATTTTTGTTCCATGTCACATTCCATTAGCATCATAATTTTCATATTTGTCACCTCTCTTGCTCATATAGGTAAATCTCATGACCACCATGTTTATGTGCTCATAATCTTGGTTGGTTAATTGTTGAGGTAGGCTTCATGTTCAAATTTCATTTCACTCATATTGCACTTGATAGTCATATTTAATGATTGGATGAAATGATTTCAAAACATTCATAGCACATGTTTTTCATAGTTAAATTGCTTGATGCTATGTTTAGTAAACCCCATATCATCATGGATAGCTCTAATTTGGTTTTATCCTAATAGTTATATTCTTTTTAACTCCATTTTAGAGTGATTGATTTTGTAGTCTTATCCTTGAATCTCAATAGGTATTCTTTACTCCAATTGGTATCCATGATCGCTTTTCTCATTGACCTTGCTCTTTATATAGGTAATTTGATCAATTGATCTCTATAGTTAAACGTGTTTAATCCTTTCCTTGAAGTTTACCCTCAATTGGTAAAACCATCTTTTTCTTGAACTACATAGTTAAATCTTTGTCAACATGTTGACAAAAGGAGAGAATGGATTGAGGGGGAGTGTAAACCTTCATAGGAAGTATTAGTTTTGATCAAATTGACCTTTGTATTGGCTTTGAACCCTTAGAGATTGCGTCCATACATGATAACCTGTTATGTATTTCATTTTCGATTTCTTTTGTTAACAGGTGCTACTAAAAGGTATTTTCCTTATTTCATGTGTGTAGGTACCTTTGCAATTAAATGTCAAAGGGGGAGAGAGCATTCAAGTTGTCTAAAGAGGGAGAGAATGTCCAAGGTTCCTAAGGGGAGATATTGTATGATCTTCTACAGGGGGAGAGAATGCATACCTTGCCAAAAGAAGAGAGTGCATGGTCAAAGGGGGAGAGTTGAAAGAAGAAAGCGTGGGAGTTAAAGAAGATGCTTGGCTAATAAAAGAAAGATGAAAAGAAAGCTTGAAGAATGATCAATCTCCAAGCATCAAGAAGATTGAAGAATAAGAACTAGAGTCCAAGCTAAGAGAAGGAGCATCCAAGAGATTTTAAGGCATGTCCAGCTTAGGGGAGCTGAAGAATTAGTGTGTCAATTCGGTGTTGAGTAAGTTGCCATCAAATTGCAAAGGGGGAGATTGTTAGGAATTTTGTATATTGCAATTTGAAGGATACATTTACATTTTAGCATCATTTGGATTTTCACACATGCATTGATTTAGAAAATCTTGAAATCTTGATTTATACATGCATTGTTTTTTTTAAGACTTGTAAAAATACTGATTTATGCATGTTTTGATTTTAAACTTGGATGCAATTAGTTTTGAAAAGATATTTTATGAATTAAGCAAGCCTATGAGTTTTAAAGCTTTCAAATCATTTTAGGCTTTTATGTTTTATGATTTTAACCCTCTTAATTTGATTTAAATCATGATTCCAAGCTTGATTCAGTGGCCCAAAAGTCCCCACAAGAAAATACTTTAAAATATGCCTGTTTGTGGATTTTGGTCCCTGGGCCCGGGTCAACCCGCAGTGTGCTCGGTCGACCAAGCCCATGGACCCGGTCGACCGAGCCCACTGCAGGTCGACCGGGTAAAGAGCCGTTGGGGCTCTTCTCAAATGGTCAGATTTATGACTGTTGAAGGCCAGGTCGACTGGGAAGGGTGCAGGTCGACCGGGGAGACGCAGGAACTCAATTTTTTAGTATAAATACAAGTTCATTCCTTTGAAAAAAGTGTGGATAAAAGAGGAACTTTTTAGCAACTCTTGAGTAGTTTGGATACAAAGAAAAGGGGATGAACTAAGAGAGACCAAGGGGTCATTAGTGAAGCTAAAACTTGGATCATTGAAGTTAAATCTCTAAGTAAGATTTACTTTTTATTAATCATATGTTATATGCTTTGCTTAAATTATTGGTAAATGATTTTAGCATTATAACTATGATGTGTTGAATCCATTCTTCTTTTAATCTTTGATCTAAGTTGGATTGGATTCTTCACCTTGATTTCAAACCAAGTTTGTTTTAAAATCTTCATTAATCATGCTTAGCCAAAATCTTTGATTTCTTTTAGCATGATTCATTTACTTGGTTGAATCTTTATTTGTTGTTTTCATTCATTTAAACCTTAGTTAAATTAATTTGTTTATGAAAACAACATTGCACATGCATCACATGTTTAGAGTTAATTAGTTTCATACAACTTGTGAGTATTTGATTTTCATATCATTAACAAGTTTGTATTCATACATGTGATTGACATTTCACTTCAATCAAATCTTTTTATGTGCCTTAGACTTTTTAATGCTTTGAGCATATATTGATTGAGCTTAATTTTTAACTTGATTGAAGTTATCACACATACACATCATGAGCATACACCTTTGCATTCATATAGTGTTTGTGTGAGTTAGATTTTCAATTTCATATCCGCCTATTTTAGAGGCATTGTAATTGAGCTTTAATTGTTTCTCTTAAAGTGTTTGTGTAGACACTACATTGAGAGAAAATATTCTTCTTGTAAAGGTTATTGCTTAGCCTAAGGAAAACATAGTATAAAGGTTATTGCTTAGCATAGAAAAGCACATTGATAGGTTGTTGTTTAACCTAGAAAAACAACATTGCAAAGGTTATTGCCTAGCCTATTGAAAAGCATAGTTAGTGGAAATCCGGTGAGGTGTTGGATCACAAGCCAGTAGTGGATGTAGGCATTGAGGCCGAACCACTATAAATCTTTGTGTGTTGGTGAATGCTTTGTGGTGATTGTTTTTATTAGCTTCCGCATTTTGTTTGATAATCATCACTTGTGACTAGTTTATTTTAAAGAAGTTAAAATTTGGCATAATTGGTCACTAACTCATAGCTCACCCTATTCTCCCCCCCCCCCCCCCCCCCTAGTAGTAGCAGTAGTGGTTATTTTTATAGTTTTGTTATATGCGTTGTTTTCTTTCATGATGTCATGGCTTTCAAAACATGAAGAATTGTCAGGGGCAATTGTAAAAAATTTATTTTAGAATTGTGATATGACTTTTGATAGAGAATGCTAGTTGCTCGATGTATTTAAATATTTATATCTATTTAAATGCAAGACATTCTCACTTTTTCCATTGATATTGTAAATACATAACAACAAAATAATGTTTGAAATCTTCAATGGCTCATCATATGCCCCCTTCAAACGAAAATCTTGGGTCTGTCACTGCTTTTAATGGAATCCAACCACCACTTTGACTAGTTTTTGAGATGTTTTCTGAGAAGGAAAATCGCCATAGCACATGTTGCAATCGATGAAAAAGGTCTGACAAAGAAATGCAGAGATGGGGCGATGTATAAAGGGTTTACGCATATTGGTCGATATCGACAATACAATATCGCTAAACGACCAAAAAAAATACAGAAACACACCCAAAGGACCCCTCCTATCTCTAAACTCCTGCTGGGTCCTCTCCTTACTTATGGCGTGCTATGGGGATTTTTCAAGTAGTTTTCCCTTCTATTTAAGAATTATTCTTGTCTAAATAGTATTTCAGAAGTATTCTTTGTACATGACCTTTTCAATCATGGTTGGATAACTCCCTGAGTTGACTCTTGACTCTCCCAAGTCATCTCATATTTGATGAAAGACCGAGTCAAATATAGGGGAGACTTGGCCAAGTCGCCTCAGTTTAATAAGTTATTTAAATTTGAACCATTTGATAGGTAGATCTAATTTTAAATAGTTAATATTTATTTTTAAGTAAGAATCCACAAGTCACAATTTAAAAATGATGATTGGGACATAATTTAAAACTTATATTTAATATTTTACATTTGATATTTGGACGTAATTTAAAAATCCCTTCTAGTCGCCAAATAAATAATTTTGTCGGAAAAACTTTACCTCTTCCTGGCGCCAACTCCATTTTTTGGCGCCAAACTTTTTGCGACAATATTTAGCGTCAATTGAAAATTATCGTCACTAAATAATTTGTGTTTTCGTTTTAGGAGACGAAATGAATTTTTTGTCGCGAAAAACAACATTTAGTGACAAAATTTCAAAACGTCGCGGAATATTTGCCGCGAAAAATGATTTTTGTTGTGGTACCACTTAATGTTGTTAATGACCCATTGTTATGACAGATGAATGTAGTTAATTACCCATTATCATGGACAGCCCAATCAGAATCCAATAAGGAGGAGTTACAAATCAAAATAACTATGCTATTAAAACCATGTAACTCCTCCCATCATGAAGTTTAAATGCAAATGAAGACCAGTTATTCTCCAACGGCCAATCAAAACTCAAGAAAAATGAGTTACAAAAAACATAAATTAAATTGTGTAACTCCTCCCATCATGGAGCATTAATGCATTTAAAGCCCATAAACTCCCCCCATGGCCACAAAAGCCAATGAAAGGAGGCCATTTCCACCATTCCAATGCATGATGTGCAAATCCCATAAAAATTCTTCATCATTGCCCCCCCCAAGGCCCTCTCCTTCTATCTCGATGGCTTAGACGTGGCTCTTTAGCCCGTCTACTTAGATTTTTATTGGATATAAGATCTCCTCTTTATCCTTATTCTCTAAAAATATGAGGTTCAAGCCGAACCAAGAGAATCAAAAGCATCATATGTTTTCGTTTGAAGGATGATAGCGTAGCCCAAACATGACTTGCGACCGTCAATCTGAACAAGTCCCCGCAATTTTCTGTGAAGTCAGATTTATTTTTCTTTCTTCTCATTGTATTTGTATTTTTAAAAGAGACACAAAAATCACAGAATTTGTCTTTTCTTTTGATGAGAGTTGTAAATCGTTTTTCACAGAAAAAATACAAAATCGCCTTTCACGACAAAAACATCGCCTTTCACGGCAAACAAATGAAATTCGCCTTTCACGACATCCAAATTTAAATTATGTCTCTTTTTTTAACACATGTGCAATAAAAAATCTAAAAAAGTTTATTTTTTATTCTACTTAAAAAGGTGGATCTACTGACCACTGCTTGTTATTTCTAAGTAGAATAAAAAATTTGGCATACTCATACACAAAAGAAATCAATGCAGTTCGCTTGCCTTCGGTCACGAAAGGGTTGGACCCCATGGATTCTCACATCCGCTGCCCCGTTAGTCTTGAGGTGATCTGCGAACATAGCGCCATCAGTCACCAGGAGAATCTTTTGCAGATTGAAACTCAGCCCAAGTCAGTTGGTGGATGCAATAAGGAGGTCTCTTGCGCCGAAGCGTTGGAGTTGGGTCACGTGGGTAAACAGTTAGGGGTCTGTTTCGGCGCACATGAACAAGAAATCTTACATCATATTAAAGTATTGGAAGCAGGAGCTACTAATGGCAAGGGTAAGGAGAATGGTGGGTTTAATCAAGTGCGGCTAGGGAGGGCGAAGACAGCTTGAGTGGGTTGTAGAAATTGGGGGTGTGTCTTCTCTTTGTTTATACATGATTATCATCGATTGGGATGTCAGAGGTCTTGGGAAGCCAGCAAAAAGGGTGGCAATAAGGAGGTTAGTTAGGATGCATAAGGTTGATTTATTGCTCCTTCAAGATATGAAAATCTACAAAGATGTTGAAAGTATAATTTTTAGTATTTGGGGCTCTAAAAGGTGTGGTAAGGAGTGGGTGCCTTCAGAGGGAGCCTCCAGGGGTCTAATCTCAATTTGGAATGAGGATGTTTTAAGGAAGGAGGATGTTTCCTTTTCCCAAAAGGTGTTGGTTGTTAATTCCTTTTGGTGGTTGATCATTTTAGGTGGACAGATGCCAATGTCTATGGGCCAAATGAGGATTCTAGTAAGGGTCAAATCTGGGATGACATGCATCTCTTCAACTTGTTTGGTTTGGTCAATGCCTTGGGTGTTGGCGAGGATTTTAATATGGTGCGATTTCCCCATTAGAAAAGGGGGGCCTCATTCTTGTCTCGAAGCATGGCAAGGTTTTCAGATTTTATTGAAAGTAATGAGCTCATTGACTTGCCTCTTTCGGGGTCAAAGTTTACATCGTCTAATAACCAGGTTAGAGTGGCTATGAGTAGGATCAACCACTTCTTGGTGTCTAAGGAATGGAAGAAAGCTTTGCTGCGGCGATTCAAACAGCTTTGCCTAGATGTACTTTAGACCATAGGCCTACAAGCTTAGTTCTAATGAGGTTAATTGGGGTCCAATACCTTTTAGGGTTGAAAGTTGTTGGTTATTGCATAAGGATTTTTTGTAGAAGATAATGTGGCTTAGGCCTACTAGGCCCAGGCCCAGTCTCACTAGGCCCAGCCCATCAAGGGCTTGTACACAGCTGTATATATCATCCACGTGTATGATTCAATCTGTAATTTGGTTACTATTTCTGTTGCTGATTTCTCTCATAGACTAGGAGATTGATTTGAATATGATTCTGATTGTATTAAGTGATTCATGTAAATCCCTTGATTAAGGGTATAATGATATTATAAATAGGTAAACGATCCTCTATTGAGGCATCGGGTTTTTCTCTCCAACTCTCATCTCTTCCTCCTTCTATCATTACATATCATTACATGGTATCAGAGAGAATCTTCTGAGAGTTGTTTCTCATCAGCCTAGGAGACTTTCCAGCCATCTTCGAATACATCTCAACTGGTTTTCTCTGTCGTTCGTCTCTAAACGTGCCTGGAGTTCCTCTGATCAACGTGGCCCACCTTTGATCAATCTCTGGCTACCAGCGATCACTCTCATGATGATCGACTACCCTTCAGGAGTATTTTGAAGATTTTTCTGGATTTTTTTATCTACAGTTAAGGTACTGTTCTACCATTTCTTCCTCTGACGAGTTTGGGTCATTTTTCTCAAAAGGTTTTCATCACAACGGTACAGATTTGTGGATCTGTATCCAAATCTCATCAAACTTGGACTGGAGGTCATACAATTGATCTCTTCCAAGATCATCAATCCTGATCTGTGCTTGGACCACTTTGTGGGGCCCACAGACAGCTTCTGCCCAGAAAATCTGGGTCGTCTGGCACCTGTTTTTGCCATTTGTGGCACTGTGTTGGGTTATTTTCTTCTGGATGCATATCTCAGCCATCCAAACTGAATCCTTCATGCTTGGTAAATACAATCATCTCAGATTACATCTTTTTATCAGTTGTGATTGATAATTTCTCTACTGCTGGACTGTGTGAGTCACTATTTCTCTACTCTTGGACTGTTTTGTTCCCTCTTTGCTACTGGACTGGTTGAAGTCACCTGTGAATTGGTTCTTCCACTGCTGTTGCACTGCTTGATCATTTTGCGGTCTCTCATTTTGCGGGATTTGAAAATAATGGACAAATATGATATTATTCCAGTTAAGTTTAATGGGAATAATTATATGGCCTGGTCTTTTCATCTGAAGAATTTTGTAGAAGGCCAAGGACTGTTTGGTTATCTTGATGCATCGATAACTAAACCTACTACTACAAGTACTACTGACACAAAAGCCTTAGCCACCTGGTCTAAAGAAAATGCTAAGGTAGTCACTTGGATTCTTAACTCCATTGATCCGTCTCTTGCCATTGCTCTTCAAGCATATACTGCCGCAGCTGATATGTGGGCTCATCTCAAGAACATTTATCATCAAACTAATAAAGCCCGCAAATTTCAATTAGATAGTGAAATTGCTAAATTCAGTCAAGGAGATAAATCTGTGCAGGCATACTTCAATGGATTTCTCACCCTATGGACTGAGAGGGATGCTATGATTGTTCAAAATGTCTCTTCGGGATTTCTGTCTGAGGCTCTTAAATTACAAGAAGAGACTCACATCAGCCAGTTCCTTATGAATCTCAGACCTGAATTCGAATCTGTTCGGTCTGCTCTCATGAATCGAGAAGTCTCTGCGAACCTGGATACATGCTTCCAAGAAGTCCTTCGAGAAGAACTTCGCCTAAACTCACAGCGTGCGATTATTGAAGAACCAAAGGCCTTCATCGCTTCTCCTCCGGCTGATTCTGCTCTTCTAGCAGCCCCGAATCAGAAGCCGGCTCAATGCTATGAATGCAAAGGCTTTGGTCATATTGCCAAGAACTGTCGGAAGAAATTGGTTTGCAGATATTGCAAACGCTCTGGTCATCTTATTGATGACTGTCGTAGCTTACAGCGGAAGAATGGGCCCCAGCAGAAGCAGAATCCTTCCGCCTTGCCTAGACAAAATGCTCCAGCTGCTTTCCAAGTTCAAGCACCTTTCCCTGATACAGGAAACACCTCTTCTGGGGCCGTCTCCATGACTCCTGCCCAGATTCAGGAATTAATTCAGAACACGGTGAACTCAGCATACGCATCTATGGGCTTTTCTGGTGGTCGGTATCAAACTCATTCTCCAATAGCATTTCCTGCTTTTCATTCTTCAGTCTCTCTGTCTTCATCTATCACCCCATCCACATGGTTTTTAGATTCAGGAGCATCGAACCACATGACTTCTGTAGAAAGTAGCTTTACAGACTCTCACACTTTCCTTGGCAAAGATAAGATCACCACTGCTAATGGAGACCAATTACCCATTTCGGGGATTGGTACTATTACTTTATCTAGTGTCTCTGGCCAGTCCATTCACCTTCCCCATGTCTACTTTGTTCCCAAATTATCAGCTAATTTACTTTCTGTTGGACAACTTATTGATGATGGGTACCTAGTTAACTTTTCTTCCACTGGTTGTGTCATACAGGGGCGGCAAACTGGGAAGGTGATCGCGACGGGGAGTAAACATGGTCGCCTGTTTCTGCTGGACATTGGACATCATTCCCTCTTTTCTTCTTCTTCTCCTAATTTCAATAAACTGTGGACTATGTGACATAGTCGTCTTGGTCATGTGAACAATGCTTATTTACTTTCTTTGTTTAAAATTGGTTGTTTAGAACCCACTATTGATAATAAAATGGTATCCTCTTTAGTGCACTCAAAGTGTGAAACATGTTGTTTGAGTAAAAGTCATATCTTGCCTTTTCCTATTCATAGTTCTCGTGCTTTATCATCTTTTGATATTATTCACACGGATGTTTGGGGAATTGCACCTACCTTGAGTAGGACAGGCTTTAAGTATTATGTGACCTTCATTGATGATCATTCCCGTTTCACTTGGATTTATTTCATGCGCTTCAAATCTGAAGTACTTTCTCTTTTTCAAAAGTTTTACAAAATGGTTCAAACACAATTTCAAAAAGAAATAAAAATTCTTAGGTCTGACTCCGGTGGAGAATGCATGTCCCATGATTTTTCTACCTTCCTTTCTGATAAAGGATTTCTTCACCAAAAATCCTGCCCACATACTCCACAGCAAAATGGTGTTGCGGAGAGGAAGAACAGGCATATTCTTGAAACCGTTCGTACTCTCTTACTTGCATCCTTAGTTCCTCCAAATTTTTGGTGTGATGCTGCACAGACTGCTGTGTATCTCCTCAATCGTCATCCTAGCTCCGTTCTAGGAAAGACGACTCCATATGAAGCTCTCTTTGGTCATACCCCTTCATATTCTCACTTACGTGTTTTTGGTTGGTTGTGCTTTGTTCATCTTCCACTTACAGAGCGCACTAAGTTGTCTCCACAGGCTGCCAAATGTATCTTCCTAGGTTACAGTGCGGAACACAAAGGATTTCTGTGTTATGACCACTCCGAGAAACGCATGCGAATATCTCGTAATGTGATCTTCTTGGAACATATTCCTTTCTTTTCTCTGCGTTTGGATACTCATCCTATTGCTGTGTCTTATCTGCCACAATTCCCTGCGACTAAGTCTCCACCACCTCTAACCAATGTCTATGTCCGGCGTAACACGGTTCCTCCTGTGGGGCCTCCTCCTCCTGATCCTACCCCAATGCTGCCTACTGCACCCTCAGGTATTAATACTTCCTCTTCTGATAGTGTCGTACCCTTGCGACGCTCTAGTCGTCCTTATGTTGCTCCTGACAGATATGGCTTTCCTGCTCTTTTCACTTCTTTGGATAGTGCTCCTATACCCACCTCTTATTCACAGGCTTCGAAGATTGCATACTGGCAGGATGCTATGACTGAGGAGTTGCTTGCTCTTGAAGCAAACAACACATGGGACTTGGTACCGACTCCAGAATGAGCCTCTGTGATTGGCAGTAAATGGGTTTACTCTGTCAAAGTTAACTCTGATGGGAGTCTTGATCGCTACAAAGCTAGATTGGTTGCACAGGGTTACAAGCAGGAGTATTGCATTGACTATGAGGAGACATTTGCACCAGTGGCTAAAATGACCACCGTTCGTACTCTTCTTTGTGTCGCTGCTGCCCGCAACTGGCCTCTATGGCAAATGGATGTCAAAAATGTCTTTCTTCATGACGATTTGAAAGAGACTGTCTACTTAAAACCTCCTCCAGGATATGCTTGTCCTCCTCAGCATGTTTGCAAGTTGCGAAAATCTCTTTATGGGCTTAAGCAGGCTCCCAGGGCTTGGTTTGATAAATTCCGGGCAGCAATTCTTCAAGCTGGGTTTCATCAGAGTCATTCTGACAGTTCACTATTTCTTCGAAGGACATCGAAGGGTTACACATTCCTATTAGTGTATGTTGATGATATGATTATCAGTGGCAATGATATTTCCGGCATTACGGATCTCAAGCACCATCTCACTCGTCACTTCAGAATGAAGGATCTTGGACCTCTCACCTACTTTCTGGGGCTTGAGTTTTCGCGTACCAAATCAGGCATTCGAGTCCATCAGCGTAAATATGCTGCTGATTTGATCACCTCAGCCAGACTTGATGATGCTCACACTTTTGATACGCCAATGGAATTAACCAGCAAACTCAGTATGGAGGATGGCCCTCCCTTGGATGATCCCTCCATTTTTCGGCGGATAGTTGGTAGTTTGCTCTACTTAACTATGACTCAACCTGATATTTCTCATGCAGTTCATACAGTTAGCCAATTTGTGAGCAATCCTCACAAACCCCATCTTGCTACTGCTTTGCGCATACTCCGCTATGTTAAAGGCACTCTTACTCATGGTCTCTTCTACCCTTCTGACACTTCTCTACGATTATCAGCATATGCAGATGCCGATTGGGCTGGTTGCCCTGATTCTCGGCGCTCTACCACTGGCTGGTGTATGTTTCTCGGCGGCTCTTTGATTTCGTGGAAGTGCAAGAAGCAAACCACCGTGTCCAAATCTTCTGCTGAGGCCGAATATCGGGCAATGTCGTCCGCCAGTGCTGAAATCATTTGGCTCCGCCGTCTTCTCTGTGAATTTGGTGTTCTTGTTGATAGTTCTACACCTCTTCATGGGGACAATATTAGTGCTACCAGAATTGCTAATAATCCAGTCTTTCATGAACGGACGAAGCACATTGAGATTGATTGTCACTTCATCCGTCAGCATGTTGTCACTGAGAAGATAACCTTGCCTCATGTCTCTACTCATGACCAGTTGGCCGATATCTTCACCAAAGCACTTCCCAAACCACGCCATCATGACCTCACTAGCAAATTGTTGTTTTCTACATTACCACATCAATTTGAGGGGGAGTGTAGAAGATAATGTGGCTTAGGCCTACTAGGCCCAGGCCCAGTCTCACTAGGCCCAGCCCATCAAGGGCTTGTACACAGCTGTATATATCATCCCACGTGTATGATTCAATCTGTAATTTGGTTACTGTTTCTGTTGCTGATTTCTCTCATAGACTAGGAGATTGATTTGAATATGATTCTGATTGTATTAAGTGATTCATGTAAATCCCTTGATTAAGGGTATAATGATATTATAAATAGGTAAACGATCCTCTATTGAGGCATCGGGTTTTTCTCTCCAACTCTCATCTCTTCCTCCTTCTATCATTACATATCATTACATTTTTAACCTTTAGTCACAGGTTGGTGGGAGCAGTCTGATGTGTAAGGTTATGCGTGTTTCATGTTAGTGAAAAAATCTTAAATTCTCAAAGGTAAGACCAAGGTATGGAATAAATAGGTTTTTGGGAGGCTTGAAGCTTCTAGAATTTCATCAGTCAAGGAGCTTGAGAAATGAGATTTATTAGAGGAAAATAAAGGTTCAAATCAGGAAGAGATGGAGGCTAAGGGAGTTTTTGTAAAAAAAAAAATTTAGGATCCAAACCATTTGGAGGAAATCACTTGGAGGCAAGAGTCTAGAGCTCTGTGGTTGAGGGAAGGGGACAAAAATACCAAGTTTTTCATGATTGGCTAATGCTAGAAAAATGATAAATTTCATTGGTAAAATTCAAAGGGGTAGTGGTTTCACTAGTGTGCATGTTGAAGTTAAATAAGAGATTGCTTGCCACTTCGAGAGGTTGTATTCAAGTGAAGTATTCCCGAGGTATACCCTGGATGGGATGTCCTTTCTTGTTATTTCAAATAGTGATCGAAGGTGGTTGGAAAGAGAGTTTAAGGAAGGAGAGATCAAAGGAGCTTTATTTGAATATGGGGTAGATAATGCGCTAGAGCCGGATGGATTCCACTTTTCTTTTTTTAGGCCCGCTTGGGATGTAGTGAAACAAGACTTTCGCGGCATGTTGTCAGAGTTTCATAAGAGGGGTAGATTGAGCAAAGAGATCAATGCAACTTTTCTGACTCTAATTCCGAAAGTTCTTAATCCCGTGGATCTTAGAATGTATAGACCTATAAGTTTGGTGGGCTATGTGTACAAGTTGTTGCAAAAAATTCTAGCTAACAGGCTGAAGAAGGTCTTACAATCTATTATAGGCCCTTTCCAAGGGGCTTTTGTGTAGAACAGGAAAATTCTTGATGGAGTTGTTATTGCAAATGAGCTTCTTCACACCAGAAAACAGTCTAAGAAAGTAGGGATTATCTTTAAAATAGATATAGAAAAGGCATATGACCATGTGGAATGGGGCTTTGTGGATTACATGTCAAGGAGGTTAGGTTTTGGAGGAAAGTGGTGTGCTTGGATTCGGGAATGTATTTCATCTCCTTCCTTCTCTATCTTGGTCAATGGTTCTCCTTCACGCCTGTTTAGAGCTTCTAGGGGGCTTAGACAAGATGATCTTCTCCATCCCTTTTTATTTACCATAGTAGTGGAAGCTCTTAGTGCTTTACTATCCAAGGCCAAGGAGTGTGGAATCTCGGAAGGCTTTGAGGTTGGCAGAGGTGTAGAAGCTATTACTCACCTTTAGTTTGTAGATGATACTATTTTATTTAGCTCTATAAGGTGGGAGGAGGTTCTAGTCTTAAAGAGGATTCTCAAGTGTTTTGAGCTACACTCAGGTTTAAAGATAAATCCTTCCAACAGCCTAATGGTGGGGGTCAAAGTTTCACTGCAAATCTGGTAAATTGCCTCTGCTATATCTGGGTTTTCTTATTAGGGGTAAAATGAGATCTGAAGAGGTGTGGAATCCAGTGGTAGAAAATTTCAA
The DNA here is from genome assembly GCA_038049695.1 of Cinnamomum chago. Classification (NCBI taxonomy): domain Eukaryota; kingdom Viridiplantae; phylum Streptophyta; class Magnoliopsida; order Laurales; family Lauraceae; genus Cinnamomum; species Cinnamomum chago. The sequence continues at coordinate 30,745,688 of CP142462.1, read as the reverse complement.
GGGAAAATTGTCTGTGTGGAAAATAAATTATCTTTCCTTAGGAGGAAGAATCACCTTAATCAAAGCTTCCCTTTCTAATTTGCCGGTCTATTATATGTCCTTGCTGCGTATGCCGATGGCGGTCAAGGAGAAATTGGATCACCAAAGGAGGGATTTTATGTGGGAAGGGAGGAGTGACAAAAGGAAGTTGCATCTTGTTAGGTAGGAGGATGTGGTCAAGCCTAAGGTCACTTGGGGATTAGGGTTGTACAACTTGGAATTTAAAAATTGAGCCCTTTTGGCTAAGTGGTGTGGAGATTTGGGGATAAGAGGGAGGCTTTATGGAGGAAAGTTATTAGGGCTAAATATGGAGAAAGTATTTAGGGTTGGGGGCCTAGTAGAGTTCCTAGGCATAGCTTGTCAGGTATGTGGGGTAATATTTTGAGGTTTGGAGATCCGTCTTTTGTGGGGAGAGTTATTTAGGAGGGGGGTTGGTTATAAAGTGGGGGAAAGAAGTCGTGTTCATTTTTGGGTTGGTCAGTGGGTGGGGTTGGGTCCTTTGTCCTTGTCTTTTCCTAGATTGTTTACACCGGTGGTCAGCAAATGGGCCTTGGTCAAGTATTGTTATGTGGGTGATGGGGGCTTTAGGTCTTGGGATGTATCCCTTAGGAGGATCTTGCATTCATCTGAGAAGTCTGACTTTGGGTCTTTAAAGAATCATCTTTCTAACGTTTTCTTTTATAGGGATATAGTCGATTCTCGGATTTGGATGCCTTACCCCTCCAATGTCTTTTCTTGTAAGTCCTTCTACAAGGAATTATAGGGCTTTCCAAGTATCAAAGCTTCAGCTTTATTGGCATGGTTAGGATTGGCTCCTCCTAGGGTGGAGGCTTTCATGTGGCTGGCTTTATCCGGAACAGTTTCTACGGCAGAGAACCTCAGAAGAAGAGGATCGACTTCAGTGGATATTTCATACATATGTGCATGTATTGTGTGGGAAGGACAATGAGACGGTAGACCATTTACTTGTGCATTGCGAGCTCTCTCGTTGTTTGTGGTGTAGGTTTCTAGCACGGTGTGGTGTTCTATGTTTTAGGAGGACCAAAGATGTTAGTATCATATGCTATGTTTTAGGGAAGAATACTAAGGAAATGGATAAGTCTTTTGAAATTTGAGAATCTAAGAAAACTTTAGAAAATGGTTATCTTTGCATTGTTTTAAAAGTATTTGTGGGAGAGTTACTTAGAATGCCATGTGTCGTTCTCCCACAAAGAGTGATAAAGGAAACAACTTAAACCCGTAGTGTGGGACCACATTTTGTTTTATCTAAAATCTCTCTCTATTTTTTTTTCCCTCTCTTTCTTTCTTTCTTTGGCCTTTCCTTGTTTGGATAGGTAAAGAATAGAGTAAAGTGAAGTTAAATGGGCCCTAATGGCTTAAATTTTTAGTCCTACCATGTTTGTATGAGTTTGGCCTAACATATGAAGTATTTTGTCAGCCACGTGTATAGCCATTTCACTTCAACACTAAATACTCCTGTTGCCTTGAGTGAAAGTCGATTTTATTCCAAACCTTAACTTCACACTAAGCACCCAAACATAACGAAGTGAAGCACTCTACCTTAACTTCAACCCATTTCTCCTCCACTTCACTCATGTGGAATCTACTTCACTTTATGAAGTGGCGTAGGGAGAACGAGGATAGCCAACGGACTATTCCTCAAGCCAAACGGCTTATGGTAGGGTGTCTAGGTCTCACACCAAAGACAAAGAGAACATCACACGATGAGCAACTCAAATTTCATTAATTTTTATATATCCCAAGAGAAGGGATTACATCCTTATGTAATAAAGTCTAAGCAAGAATTTAACAATCAATTCTTATTAAATAAGAAACTACCCAATTATAAGAATCTAGGGAAATTTAGAAAGTGCCTAATTATCATAGCCATTAAGAAATCTACTAAATTGAGGAAATCCGCTAGAAGATTAAAGATTAGAAACTATCGTGGGAAAGAAACTTGGATTGGATGTTGTCATTGCTGGGCCTTGTAAGCTTTGGGCCTTCTAGAATAAACCTCCAAGCTTGACCCATTAGTCTGGCCTGCATCAGCTTTCCCCGGCTTGGAGAAACTTGACTCCGACGAGTTGTCAGCTTGGTACCTCTTGTACAAATTTGGATTGAGTCTCTGAAAGTCTGTGGCGGTGATCCAAGTAGCTTCAGAGAATGGTTTACCTTTCCACTTGACCAAAAAATCATGATATTCACCAGTCTTTGTTGATACTAGTTGATCATCATAGACATCTTTAATTTCTTCTCGAGGAGCTGGAACTATGGGAAGCCGGATATCTTGCTCTTCAAATGATTCATATTGATAATGACCATCATAAATTGTGAGATCTTTAACATTGAATGTAGAACTGATAGGCATGTCTGGCGAAAGATCGAGCACATAGGCATTTGAGATGATTTTCTTCAAAATCTTGAACGAACCTGCACTTCTGGGATAGAGCTTCTTGGAAGTGTCTGTGGGAAACCGTTCTGGCTTGATTCGCACCATGACCATGTCTCCTTCATTAAATTCAACATGGTGCCTTCGAGTGTCCGCATGCTTTTTGTAAGTGTCATTACTTTTGGCAATCTATTGACGAACCTCATCATGAACGTCCTTCATGTGTCTGGCAAATTGTTCGGCTTCTTGGTTAGGCCTGACTTTAGCTGGTAAAGGACTCAGGTCAATCCGAAGACGCGGCTGAAATCTTGTGACAACTTCAAATGATGATCTTCCAGTTGATCTGTTTACGGAGTTATTATAGACAAACTCTGCCATGGGTAAAATAAGATCCCATGAGGCAATGTGTTCTCCAACGAGACATCGAAGAAGATTACCCAACCTGCGATTGACGACCTCAGTCTGGCCATCAATCTGAGGATGGTAGGCACTGGAGTACTGGAGCTTTGTCTTCATCATTTTCCGTAAAGTTTTCCAGAAAAAGCTCATGAACTTAGTATCTCTGTCCGACACTATAGTCTTGGGTAGGCCATGAAGACGAACAATCTCTTTGAAGAAAGGGTGGCAACATTTCTGGCATCTGTAGTATTTGAACAAGGGATAAAGTGTGCCATTTTAGAAAACCTTGCCACCGCAACAAAAATAGAATCTACCATTCTTGTAGTCTTTGGTAAGCCCAAGACAAAATCCATGCTTAGATCTTACCAAGGCTCATGTGGAATAGGAAGGGGCTAATACAATCTAGCATTCTTCTTTTACCCCTTTGCGAGCTGGCATACCCTGCATAATGCACAAATTCGGGCAACATCTGTCTTTAGTCGGGGCCAAAAGAAGCGATCTTCAATAAGTGTCAAAGTCTTATCTCGCCCTAGATGTCCACCGCATCCACCTCCATGCAACTCTCAGAGGACAAACTCGTAGATAGATGTTGCGGGAAAACACAACTAATTTCCACAAAACAAATAACCATCATGGATATAAAATTTGGGATGGTCAGAAAACTCACCATTAAGAAGATCTTTGTAGATGCGACCAAAGTCATGATCATCGGGATATTCTCTACGAATCTCATCAAAGCTGGAACTGTGACAAAAATTATCGTGAGCAAGTGAAAATGACGACTTAAGGCATCAGCAACCTTGTTTTCCGTTCCTGGCTTATGATGCAATACAAATGTGAATTCCTGCAGATAAGCGCTCCATTTGACACGATTTGCTCTCATCTTCTTCTATGAGTTCAGATGCTGTAAAGCTTCATGATCGGAGTACAACAAAAATTCTTTTCCAATCAAATAATGACACCAATGACGAAGAGCTTGGACAACTGCATAATATTTCAAGTCATACGGCGAATACTTCTTGCGAGAGTCATTTAATTTCTTGCTAAAATAGGCAACTGGGTGGCCATCTTAACTTAAGACTTCGCCAACACCAACTTGCGAAGCATCACAGCTGACTTCAAAGACCATGTCAAAATCTGGAAGTTTCAAAACTGGTGCCTTTGTCATTTTATGCTTGATTTGTTCAAAAGCATGAGTGACTGCCTTGGTCCAATTAAAGTCACCTTTCTTCATGCAAACAATTATAGGAGTCATAATGGTGCTGAAATTGCGAATAAGTCTCCTATAAAAAGTGGCCAGTCTATAGAAACTTCATACTTCATTGATAGTTTTTGGAATGGGCCAATCAATGATTGCATTGACCTTCACTAGATCAGCTTCTACTCCTTAGGCTAAGACAACAAACCCCAAGAATATAACTTTGGAACTTAAGAATGTACACTTTTTCAAATTGATGTAAAACTTTTCTTTGCGAAGTGCATGCATCACATACCTGAGGTGATCAAGATGTGCATCTTTGGACTTGCAGAAGATCAAGATGTTTTCAAAGTACACAACGACAAATTTACCGAGGAAAGGCCATAGAAGCTATGTCATAACTCTCATGAAAGTGCTTGGAGCATTGGATAAGCCGAAAGGCATGACTAACCATTCGTATAGTCCATATTTAGTTTTGAAAGCTGTCGTCCGTACATCTCCTGTACAAATACGAATTTGATGATATCCATTTCTAAGATCAATTTTGGAGAAGACGGTAGATCCAACCATCATATCAAGCATGTCATCCAACCGAGGTATCAGAAACCTGTATTTAATGGTGATCTTGTTAATAGCTTGGTTGTCGACACACATTCTCCTAGAACCATCTTTCTTGGGTGTCAAGAGGGCTGGTACCGTACAAGGACTCATGCTTTCGCAAATGTAGCCTTTCTGGAGGATCTTTTCAACTTGCCTTTTCAATTCTATGTGTTTTATAGGGCTCATGCGATAAGCATGTAAATTAGGAAGCGATGACCCGGGGACCAGATCAATTGCATGCTGGATGTTCCTCATAGGTGGTAGCTATTTTGGAAGATCTGTTGGAATCAAGTCTTTGAAATCATGCAACAAGGACTTGATTTCTGGTGGTGTAGAAACTGCTTTCACATCTTATGCCTCTTTGAATTCTTGTGGGATAAGGGCATAAACAACTCCTTGCTCTTTACTTTCTTCTTCAAATTTCCGCATTGAAAGGATGCGAGAACTAGGCTGTGATGCAATTTGTTTTGTCGGAACTGGTGGCGATTGCTTTGCCAGGGCAGTAGGAGGCTTAAGTGGAAGAAGAGTAACCTCGCGACCTTTATACGTAAAAGTATGGGTGTTTTTTTCGCCATCATTTTGGACTTTGTTATCAAAAGCCAAGGCCTTCCCAATAGAATATGAGTAACATTTATGGGGATAATATCACACTAAATAGAATCTTCATAACCACCAATTCGAAATGTTACCCGGCACCGCTTGGTTGTTGGAATTGTGGAATCATTCACCCAAGAGACCTTGTAAGGCTTCGGGTGTTTTTCCGTTGAAAGCTTCAACTTGTCAATTACTTCTTGGGAGATCACATTCATATCGCTTCCTCCATCTATGACGAGATTGCATAACCTGTCATGGCATTTTGCCATAGAGTGAAATATGGTAGTTCTCCTCCAATCTTCAGCTTCTTCTTCGGTAGTAATGAAGAGACGACAAATGAAAAATGTCCTATTTCAGATTGATAGAAGGAATGATCTTCTTGTTCGGGCGGAGGTTCCTGCTCTTCATATGGTGTTTCAGCTTCAATTTCTTCATCAACAAGCTCTGAATCATAGGCATCTTCTTCATTATGTGCATAGTGAAGATTCTTTGACCCTGGACATTCAGAAGCATAGTGTCCTTTGCCTTTGCATAAAAAGCACTTGATGTCCTACTTTGAACGAGAAGAATTGACAACATTCTTCCTTTTGTTGGAAAAATTTATAGCTCTTGATTGATTCTGAGGAGGTGCTTGCCTGTTGGAATTTTGTGGAGGAAGTTGTCTGGTTGAGTTTTGTGCTGGAGCACCCCGCTGATAAGTTGTATCAGAGGTCCTCCTTTGGCGAAGCTCACCAAAACGCCTTGAATATGGATATCGCAATTGTTCTTCGATGCAGAGTGCTAATCGATGAACTTCTTCAATGCTGTAAAAGGTGTGAGTAGTCAATTCCCTTTGGATCTCTTGATGCAATCTTTCTTGTATCTGGTGATAGCTTGTCGATCAATTTTAGGCATTTTGCATCGCACCATGAGATCATGAAACCTTTCTGTGAAATCATCTACAGTGGAGGTCCCTTGTCTACAATCAACTAGTTGATCATAGAGGGAATCAATATAGTCAACAGGTAGATATTTATCCTCAAGTTTTTGTTTCATCTCCTCCCATATGTTGATAGGACATCGCCCATAATTTGTATTCCTATCATCAATACTCCACCACTAAACACATGCTGCACCCTTCATCTTCATCTTGACAAAGGAAACGCGTTTGTCTTCTTCCATATTGTACCATTCAAAATAATCTTCAAGGGCTGTAATCCAGTCGGTGAAGACTTTCACATCCATGTGTCCAAAGAAATCAGGAACATCAACATGTACCTTCTTGGTGATGTCATCTCGTCGGCCATGACGGTCTTCATAATCAGTTTCATCCATAATATGCTCCATAAATTGCCGACAAGTTTCCTGCGATTCACTATTGACAGAATTTTCTACATCTGCTTGATGGTTGTTTCCCCCTTGTGCCTTATTGCCGTCTTTGTTGGTGGAAGATCCAAGGTTGTCATTGTTCCGGTTGCCCAGATGAGGCATGATCCGAAGACGATCTTCAACCCTATCCATTATGTCCATTAACTCCATGATGTAGCTATCACGCTGGCGGTCTGTGATTTTACCTCTGAATGTAGCTCAGGTGCGAGTAGTTGGGGTCGGGGTAGACATGAAGACTTTTTTTTTTTTTTTGGCTACTTGATGTTGGGCCGGGCTCAACCCGAACTAGGGCTTTGAAGGTGGACCTGGGCTAAGAACCACGTGACTTGCTGCTGAGGTGAATTGGTCCACGTGTGGTGCCTCAGGACTGATGCCAGCAAAGAAGAAAAGGACTTCACAATGCCTTTTCGTTCCGTCTTGGAATGGAGAAAGGAGAAGAGGCCGAGAGTTTTGAAGGAGAGGACAGAGGCGACGACGGTGGAGCTGAGGCGCGGCGAGGTGGCGACGATGGTGTGGAGGCGATGCCGGATCACAGGTATGTGTTTTTTTTTTCTTTTTTTCTTTTTTTTTGTTTTCTAGTTTAGCCTTCTTCTCTTCTAGGTTTTTTTTCTATTCTTCTCTGGGTATGGTTATGGAAGCGAAGGGGTGGGCTTTGGCTGGGTTTCTCGTGGCAGGGTAGGGATGGTCTGAATTTGGGGATTTGTGGATTGGGAATGATTTGGGGCTTTTAGGGTTCGGGTTTTGAAGGTTTCGATTAGGGTTTGAGATTTGGGCGTTTGTGGAGGGTTTTCAGTGCTTGGATTTGGAGTTGTCGGGGTTTCGGATATGCAGGGTCATAGGGATTGTGTGAAGGAATGGGAAGGATTGATGGATCTAGTTCGGTGGGATTCTGCTGATGGCGTGGGCTGTGATGGGGTAGTGGGAATGATGATAATGGATGAAGGAAATTGGAGAGTGAAGGATAACGGGGTACCTCAAATTGGCGATCGGAACGGAACGGTGATCAGAGACTGGATCTCCTCTCTGATACCAATTGAAGTAGCGTAGGGAGAATGAGGATAGCCAACAGACTAATCCTCAAGCCAAATGGCTTATGGTAGGGTGTCTAGGTCTCACACCAAAGACAAAGAGAACATCACACGATGAGCAGCTCAAAATTTCATTAATTTCTGTATATCCCAAGAGAAGGGATAACATCCTTATATAATAAGGTCTAAGCAAGAATTTAGCAATCAATCCCTATTGAATAAGAAACCACCTAATTATAAGAATCTAGGGAAATTTAGAAAGTGCCTAATTATCATAGCCATTAAGAAATGTACTAAATTGAGGAAATCCTCTAGAAGATTAAAGATTAGAAACTATCGTGGGAATCTTGGATTGGATGTTGTCATTGTTGTGCCTTGTAAGCTTTTGGCCTTCTGGAATAAACCTTCAAGCGTGGCCCATTAGTTTGGCCTGCATCACTTTACTCCACTCCTCATTTATCCAAACAGGCCTAGCTATCTTGATCCTACTTGGGAATTGGTGGTCTATAATTGGTTTAAAGTGGGAAAAGATTTCCATGAACAGGGACTCTTACATTGCATGCACTAACTCACAGAGGATATGTTAGACAAAAGTGCTCCACAAACCACACGTCTAATAATGTTAGGGTCCCACCTTAGGTCAGTTGATTTTTTTATAATCTTTCCTCTTTAGTTTTGATTGTAATAAATCTACCTTGGATTCACTTTAAGAAAGCCCAATCCATTTAGGACTCTCGTTTGACTGATCTTTAAGGTTATTAAGGAAACTGACTTCTAATAGATTTCTTTGATGGGAAGAAGTCTCTAGGGTTATCTATAAAATTGGTTTTATGGTCCTCTCTCTTGACTAACGACATATTGCATAGTACCCATCTACTCTCATACATATCAGAGTGAGTGACAATGGAATTAGGAAAAAACTCTATTTGATAAAGGAATTGGTGAGAAACTGCTTTGATGCAAGCCCTCCCAAATCCGAGCTCCGATCTCTCTTCAGTCTCCTTTGCCACCCCCAAGACCTCTCCAAACCGGCCACCAATCTCCTCAAAGATTATAGGGTTCCAAGCATGAAGGGCTACTCCAAAAAATCTCAACCAAACTGTTCTAACTGAGAGATTAGGACCAGGTACCCATCTCTCCAAGGAAAGGAACACATCAGAAAATTGAAGATCGAACTCTTTGAAAATGGAAAGAGCCTCCTCCACATCTCTGAAAGTAAGGAGAATCTTATTACCTCCCAGTTTTTCCATCTTCACACCCTCCAACCCATATGAAGCGCAAAGACCTAGAATAGAACGAATGGCTCCAGTCCACTTGACCTCCCTGAGCAAACTGTTAGCCAGCCACTTAGAGTTGGCTGCTACAATCTCCCTTCCTACCATAACCGAACTGAACGAGAGAGGACGTTGACCCTTAACTGCATCAAAGTAGGACATCCCAAGAATAGGCTCTATAACAAAACTCTTGGAAACTATCCCAAGAACATGCTCTATAACAAAAACTCTTGGAAACTCCTTCCCCTGCTCCTTGACTATTAAAACCTTCCACAGAACGATGCATGTTCACCTCAGAGCTGTTGAGCTTCCTAGGGCCTACTCTCTATGACCAACCAAAGCTAGCCACCTTCACTAACAGTCTCCTACCTCCAACAGTCCTCCCATTCATATCCTGAATTGCCCTCACTACTGTCTCCCTGTCACTAAACCAAAACATAAACCCTTCCCCCTTGTGCTTTTAGCAGGAATGAAAGCATCGTAAATCATCCCATAGGGAGAAAAGGAAGATCAAAGCCAGCATCGTAAATCATCCCATAGGGAGAAAAGGAAGATCAAAGCCAGTCCACACAGTGTTTTCCGACATATTACTCACGGACACAGAGATTAAATCCTCCCGCATGGTCTTCCTATACTTCATAATGCTCTTGCTTTGAACTTGAATCCGCTTCCCCTCAGCCATTTCCCCTGTAGAGCAGGAGGGTGGAGATGAGCATAAGTCCTTTACCTTGAACAACGTTTACTATCTTGATATGTGTGATAGTTCATACCCACAATTTATCTCCATGGAAAATTACAGAGGTATTACATGTGGTAAGAATAACATGCAAACCATCCATATTCCTTTTTTCTCAACATAAGAGTATGGATGGTAACTGTTGATAATATAAGTGTAATGAAACACTCCTCCAAGTGGGAAAGAAATCAGAGCTGACCATGCGGCCAAATTGTTTAGAAGTCTTTAATCGAGACAGCATATCATGTTATGAAACAAACATTTTTTCTGTTAACATCGCTGACTATGATGATCCATGATCCTAGTTCCTAATGCCTTAACCTGAAAATGTACTCCAAGAGTATGGAAGAAAATTAAAAGTAGGGGAATGACCTCAAATACTACTTAATATCTACATGTCGAATATACACACCGCACTGCCCTCATATGGGTTAAAATCAAGTCCTATGACCAGTTGGCAGAAATCGACATGAAGCCAATGACACAGTGCAATTCCTCCAGAAGAACCAAAACACCCCTAATCGCAAGGGGGCGATTGGAAAGAAGGCCTAAATGTTGGAAGTAAGTGGGCCTTCTATATGGGTTTTCAAAACTTTTGACCCACTTAAAACAGGGATCAAACACCTAAAAGCCTAAGAACCCAATCCAGATCATAGATCTATCAACAAAGGACATATCAAAACAAGCAAACATAAACAACAAGATCTACTAAAACAACTAGTTGCAAATATATACATGTGGAGCTTGGTTGTGCTCAAATCGAGAAGATGTTCTTGATCTTCATGAAACTCTTTCGCGGATTTGATCTCCTTAGCCTTGTGTTCTTCCACACTATGACCCTCATGTAGAGAGTTTCTCAAAGAGAATGGTGGGATCTCAAATGAGAAGAAACCCTAATCACAAAACTAAAGGGGGGAGAGAGAGAGAGAGAGAGAGAGAGAGAGAGAGAGAGACATATTGGACCTCCACCTTGGGCGTGTAATGGCTTATGGGATATCCAGCCCTAGGTCTCATATTTATAGTTTTTGGAGAACCTCCTCTTTGACTATAATTAGAAGTCTCACTTATAATTATAATTCTTTTATGTATCATACTCATTTTCTTAAGAGTTCCAATTGGAATACAACTTCCTCTTTCTTAGTGTTAGCATGGGGACCATTAGGGATTCCTTAGAACATGGCTCCAACTAAAACATTTAGACCCCACATCTCATATGAACTCCGGACCCACAGTTAATTACAAATAACTCCACTAAAAAAAATGCAATTGCACTCTAATCTTAGAATATTTACAAGAAGACCCTAAACTTTCCAATTACTGCAAATAGGCCCCTCCATCAATTATATCCATGGATCCATTGGAATTAAATTGTCCACCCAAATAGGGTTCATCTCTTATTATCCTTGTGGCCCAATTAATCACACTAATCATCTATACCATCTGATTAACTCTTAATCAATCAAGACGGTGCGCACTTACCAATGATAAACTCCATTAATTGGCATAAACTCAATCAAGGGGATATTTCTCACTTAGAAGATAGATTTCATCTTAAAAGTTTTATATTCCCATAGTCCCTCTACCATGTACCCATGATACCGAGATGTTGACCTACAGTTGGTGTCACTCATCGGTAACTCAAAGTAAATGTATAATAGAAACTTGAGTCCATTAATCTCTCAGAATTAAGAGCCTATTACTCGAAAATTATGAGAGCATTCCTCAATCAGAGACAACTTTTGCATAAGGTGATATTCATGGTCCTTGAGTATATCCAATGTACCAGCACAACAATCCAGAGTCTTACTCTCTGATGGTTGAGACAAACCACACTATCATAGTTATAGTGATGTGCCAATAACCTTTTCCAAATGAGATGCCTAGTCTCATCACCGGTTGTGAAAGCACTTCAAATATAAGAGTTGTGATCCATGTCTCTTGTATGTGAATCTCATCCACACACATGGGTCACATTTAATATACTTAGTCTCTAATTCATCTCATGAACCATCATGTCATTTTGTATTAGTGGTGTGCAAACATCAAATAAAAACTCATTCATCACATGAATAAAGCATGAAGTAATAAACTAATTATAAAAATAAATCGATTTATTTACATCATCCACTGGATTGAGGACATGCCATCTTACAAAAACAACTATTTAAATAAGAGCATGATTTCTATGCCCTCCTAATTGAAGCCATCCCAGAAATGTGTATCACACATGGAATGGAAAGCGAGAGACTCAGAGAAAAGTATTATCATGCAAACTTCACCAAATCATCAATCATCTGACAAACAAATGATTTGTGCTCTCGAACCACACAATCATTTAAACGAATAGTGACAAAGGGTTAGTCTACGGCCTCATAAGTTATATTCACACCAATCGTAATGCCCATCATCCTCACACTCGCACCAATCATAATGGCCATCAAAAGTTATATTCGGCCCCTTCATCATGTCAAGTACTAAGGAACGATCCACTTTTAATTACAACTTGTCAATCTTACACACTCAGCACAGCAATCATCTTTGTTTCCCGGTGAACAAAAATCTTAAGAGGCCTTCTTCTCTATTGTGTTTGTGTTTACCACTAAGTGAAAGTATTGGAGTGGTTAAGTCTACGGCCTCTCGCTGTCCCAAAGAATCCAAAAGCCACTAATATGTAGACCATCAACATTTCCCACTTAGGCTAAAGCCATGAAGAAGAAAAGCCAAAGAAAGAAAAAGAGAACAGAGAGAAAAGGAAAGGGGAAGCGGGCAAAGTAGTTCATTTCAGGAATATTGCTTCATTTTGATCTTCTTGTGCAGGCCCACAAAAACTTGACCCACACCCTATAAATAGGGGCGGGGAGAACAATTAGAGACATCTACAAAGTCGACTCATTGTTGAGGATCCAAAAGCTCTCCAAGGCATCCATAATACTTATAAAAGACTAGAGGACTTAAAAAACTCAAGGATCAAGGGCTAGAAGGTACACCATCTAGTGTTTTAGTTTCAGCATTGTTTAGAGATTGTAAACGGAATAGCAGACCTTCTAATTTTCAAATCGGTGTTCCATTCTCTATATTAAGAATCAATAAAATCTTCTCCTTCCCTTATCTTCCATGGAAGAATACAAGACATAACAGCTTAGGGGATTTCGAACACTCGCCCTCCTGCTCCGATACCATGTTGACAACCACCTACTCTAAAAGCTTAAATGATAAAGAACGGTCTAACAATGTATATCCAGGTTACAACATAACACAGAGAATCCCTCGTCGCTCTCGTCAATTACCTGGGCATTTCCTGCTGTTCCTTCACCTTCCCTTTTACTCACTCTCAGGGGATCACCCTCTAGGATATAAACCTTGGGGCATCCTCTCCCAGCGCCCTAGGCCGGCATCTATACATATTTAGCAGAACTTGTGAAAACTAGAATATTCTGCACACTATCGCTGCCATGACCAATAAGAGAAGGTACACAGATTTCAAAGGCCATTAGTCTATCATGGAGATTCTCAAAGGAAAGTTGGCAAGGGTACCTGACCGAGCCATGATTTGTTAGAGCATTGCATTACTGAAAGAGTAGCCAGTAAGAGTTTTTACAAAACTGGTCCAACCACTCCGCTTCCATATACCTTGCTTAGAGCCTCCAGCTGTTCACTACACAATTGGCCTGCACTCACTTTACCTGTAAATCTAATTACCTATAACTCTGTTTAGAGGTAACTGGTCCTGAGATAAAATAAAATAAAGCCAGTTTAACATTACTCAGGATACCAAATGCATGAATTCTCGGTTTCACATAAACTGAATTACCTGCACTCATTTAAAATGATCAAAACAGGCCCAAAATTTCTAGGAGTATAGTGATAATAGCATGGTGGGCCTCTCCTCAGGTACTAGGAACTTCCTGTGACAAGTATCTCAAAAGAATATCAAAACCACTTCAAATCCGCACAGATCTGCAAATATTTTTTGCACTAAGAACTGAAGAAGAAAGCAACTTTCATATGTTTCCACAAACTTCTTGTTTTAGTTATGATCCAAAAAAAAAAAAAAAAAACACACACCATATGTTTGAGTCAACTTCTAATTTTATTTAACTGGAAAAGAATAAATTTATCATTTAGAACTCAATTCAAATTTACAAAAACAAAGTTAATTCCAGCATATGGGTAAAAAGAATATACAAATAATTCTGTTTCACAAGTAGTTCTCCTCTCGTGTTACCATTAGAAACAAAAACGACCTAAATGAGTGGTATTCTAGTGGGACAGAGACCTCTCAATGGCTGCCACATAGATTGACTTGGGCATCGTTCCAGTCATGGCCTCTCGTTTTTCTCCCTTCTTGAACAGCACAACCGTTGGGATGCTGTGAATGTCATAGTCAGTTGCAATCTGTGGGTCATTATCAGTGTTCAGCTTAAAGCATTTGATCTTCCCAGTATACTCTTCAGCAATTTCATCAATCACGGGGTGAACCATCCTGCAAGGACCACACCAAGAAGCCCAGAACTCTACAAGAACAGGAATGTCACTGTTCAATATGGATTCGTTCCAGGAGGATTCAGTAACAACTGCAGCTGCACATATCAAACATGTATATAGCATGGTTAGAGGCCCATCTGCTCCGTTTTACCAAAACTTCCATCAGGATAGCACATGATAATTGCATTAACACAAGTAGGAAAAAAAAAAAAAAAAAGAATCTTCTTGGCACACCAATGAAAAAAGTCAACTCATAATGATGATATAAAAGCTTCAATATCTAATAAATAGTGAAGAATTGGAAGTACTACAAATAAAGAACATTAGTAAGCTGCATTTGGAAATTAATAAAAAAAAAAACCTGAGAAATTGAGAGGATGACATCTTTCATATCTCGACTTTGACTAAATCAACACAGCTCAGTTACTTATTCAACATGTGGAGATTTCAGGTAAGTATGGCCATTGACTACCTCTATTTCCACACAATATACTAACTTTCATTATAAATAAATAAAAAGGGCTACGAGTTTGGACTTCTTTCCAACAGTACAATTTATGTCCCCACTTGTCCCCTCATCTTATGTCCATTTCCATGTTTTTATTTCTCTACTCCACAGGAGAGAAATAGAATGATATTATTTTAATATCCCATTATACACTTTGATTGAAAAATGCACTATATATTCACATAATGGAATGGGTACACTTTGTGTTCAAGAGAGAGAGAAAGAGAGAGAAACCATAGATTTCCATGGAAATCCTTAATAGGCATTATTTTTCCTGTTCCAATGGACCACAAACAAGCAAGACACAATCAACATTCGGATTTGACTCAATCCTGTACATTCTCCCATTCAGTCTTCATATTGTGAACAAGGCACAAGACGAAACTTCAATAGCTTGAATTTACATGCAGAAGTGCTACAAATTGACGCAAATAAAAAAAATGACCAGAGCAAGCCCTGATCAGTGAGAAGTCTGGAACAATCTGACCTCGCAGTGGCAAAAGGGTATAAACAAGTATGTTGAAATGGAGGTTTTACGGATTGAGGTCCAACCTGTATCTAACATTTAGTGAAACAGGTCAAGACATTCACAACCCGTAACTAGCGCAGGTAACCCATCCCAGCCAACTTATTCTTCATTTCTTTTATTTTCTTTATTTTTATATATTTTACTTTTCATTTTGCTATTACACATCTACAAAATCCTAATTATGGATCCATACAAAAACAATGCCCACAAATTCGTGTTATAGCCAAACCCCCACATATAAAAACATTATATAAAAAGACCACCTGATTAGCTTCATAAAGTGTGGGGGTATCAGACGGGTTCACACCCAAGTCGGACCCACTTATTATCGATGAGTCACGATTTAACCCATTATTGACCTAATAATGGTACATGTTGAGTCTGAGTGTATTTCAGGTTAGGTCGTATGTGTCAGGTTTTCCAGCCTCATCTGAACTACACTGACCAAGACCCAAGAAATACCAAAAATGAATATATTCACTTTGATATGCTTATACTAATTAATGTTTAACAAATTGGCACAAGCGGATATTGGTCCTAACATTCCACACTAGCATTCCACAGTATAATAACAGACAAAAGTTACTATGAGAGAGAAATCATATAAATCAGTTCAATGATGTAGGTTGTCCTCATATTTTTCATTCATATAATTTGAAGGATCCTTCGTCAAGGATTAACCCTTGCATGTATTTACATATAACAAGAAAACAGATAGCAGTTGGTTACATTTCACTTATATCCAGCAATGAATCAACACGAGAACAATCCAAGCACTGACTGTACTTCACATCAGTACAGAGGACAGGCCCCGCACCTCATATCGGAAGGTTCACATCAACCAGAAATACAATTTAAGGATGAACTTGGAGCCCCAATGAGAGTGTCTTCCCTTCACGGCAATGTCAAGTTCTTCAACTGAAAGAGATGTGATCAGATGTGGTAGTGCGGTGGGCTCTGTGGGCAACACCTAGGCTGGTGCCAATTCACAGAGGGTGAACTTCACCCACATCCAATCATCCTTAGGATGTTATTCAAGCACTTGAAAACAAATGACTTTAAGAAGCACTGATTTGAACGGCCCAGATCAAAAAGTCCTAGAGATATACAATGAAACTCGAATAATCTAATATCCATGTGGTACCCTTTCCATCTCTCCATCCTCTTGTGCACCCTTACCACAAGTGGACCTCACACAGTTGTCAATTTCATTTCAGACACTGTTTTGGTTGTACATTGAACTGCTGATTCAGCATTTTAGTGTTCGATTTTGGATTTTTTTTTTCAGAAATACATTAAAAAGTTTACCTATCAAAAAAAGTTTTAAAAATATGAGGACAAAAATCCTAGTAAACTCCTGCCCATCTCCTTGTAAATTGAATCCTCAAAAATGTGAATGTCCCATCTGCCAAAGTCAAGTCCACTGGATGTTGTCAATTGTAAATGGAAAAAAAAAAAAGAAAAAAAAATCAATAGGATGCATTTATGAGTCTCCCAATTCATGGGAAGCATGATAAGTGCTTAATTATTTGTAATCTAAGCCCTAATATTTTGTTTATCCTATGCTAGTTCATGTTTATTTTATTTGATTTTACATAGTTTTTGTTAATTTTTATGCTAAGGTCAAAAGGAGCAAAAAGAGAGTAATTAATGGGCTTGAATCCCAAAGAAGGACCAAGGTGGGTCCCATTCAAGATGTTTCAGATTCAAATAAGACTTTCTAATTATTTGGACAACTTACAATTCAAATCAAAGAAGGAAAATTTAGAGCAAGAGTTCAAGTCAAGATAGAAGTCCTAAAAGAGGGGTCCCACACTCATGTTACACGCACCAAATAGGGCCCACTTTTATGTCAAAAGTTCAGATTTAATTCCTTGCAATTAATCTCAGATTTGTGGGTCCATGTGAATAAGTTTCTAGAAGATACAAGTGGGACCAGATTTAGAAAGCTTGCTAATCAAGAAAAGAAGACTCCTATTCTAATCTAATTAGGAAGCATACTTATAAAGAAAGATGGAGATCTAATCATACAAGGAGAGAAGCCTAAAAAGGAGGAGATTCTTCACAAAAGAGGGCTGTTGCAAGACTTATAAATAGAAAAAAAAAACCTAGCCACGTCCATCCATAATACCAGCCATAAAACATCACACAAACCATCCACAAATCAGCTACAATCATCCACAAACCCTAGCAGCCATACAGCACTATTGGGAGCACCTTTGGAGCATCTTTTGGAGAGCTTTCGGAGCGAGGAAAAGGGGAAAAAGCTGCTGGCTATCCACTGCATCTTCATCATCTTCTAGTTTTCTTCTTATGACTCTATTTTATATTTTGTTTTCAATTCCAGACATGAGTAGCTAATTTTTTAGGGCTAGGGTGTAATTGAAACCCTAGCCTAGTTCTATGTAGTCTCTGTTGGCGTCTTTTAATTCAGATTTCAGTTTTATTAGTAGAGATTCTAAACCATATTTTTAATTGATGAGTTGTGTATATGCCATGCCAACCATGTTATATGCAATTAATTTTAAGAGTAGCTAACTTAATTTTGATTGATCTTGATGTTAAGCATCTAGGGTTTAGAACCATGAATAATCTAAGTATATGCCATGCTTAGACTCATGCATTTATCTTTCCCATTGTTTTTATGCATTATGTGTGTTTTGACTAGGACATATGCCATGCTTAGTTTTTGTAACATAATGAATAATTCATGTAGTATGCCACTCATGAATTGGATTTAGGGGAATAGTAATCTAGACGCATATGCCATGGTCTAGGTTGATAGATGTCACTAATAAAATCTGATTTTTGATTAAAAGATAATAAGGGACATGCATATGATTGGTTAGGGGAGTAGATGAAACCCTAGTTCATTCATTCTCATTGTTTTCAATTCTAATATTAGTTGTGTGTTTTAGATTAATTTCCATTTAGCTTTTGATAGTTTAATTTACTGTTTTTAGTAGTCTAATTCAACCTTTCATCATTCAATTGTTTCTTTTAATATTCTGATTTTTAGTTGCTTTTGACATTATTTTATTACAAGTCTTCGTGGGATCGACCTCGTACTTACAATTCACTACACTACATAGTGATCTTATGCGCTTGCGAGTTTTAATTGTGTGCATACTAGTAGCTTATTTCTAGGTTGCTTGGTGCATACCAAAGCACACCAAGAATATGAATCCATCTCTCTCACACTCTGTTCTTGTTCTCTTTCTTCTCTGCAAGAAGGCCCTTGCCCTTTGGGTTTGACTGACAAAAATCTGATGGCTCATGAGGGATGCATTCGAAGCTTATAAAATATCTTTTTCAAACATAGAAAACAAAGGAAACACTAAAAAAGAGAGAACCTCAACATAACCCGAGATGTTTATTTGCATTAGAATACATAGGAATTGAATATGTAGTTAATATTTATGAGTGATTAAAAGTGAAGATCAAAGGTGAATTTCCTAAAATGAGCATCAAATAACTTTTCCTTTTAGGAAATCAAATCAGCTTAACTTTTAGGTAATAGAATCAAAAGAAAATGGGAAATGAATACCCAGCCATCATTGTAGTAATTTGATTCCTATTTATTTCAATGCAAACAAACAGGCCCAAAGTCTAACTCTTAATCCAAGTGCTGATACCAAGTTGAAATTTTCTTAACAAATTTTGTATTGTCTTTTACCGACAATAGCCAATGGACATTTATAGTGTACAACCAAAGATATTAACATAAACCAGGAAACCCAATTATATCGTAATGGGAAACCATAATCACATCATAACTCTTAACCTAAAATAACAAAAATTTAATCTAATCATAATCTAAGGCAACCTTCTTCTCATAATTACAAATTAACCCAAAATTATCAGAAAATTACAAATTAATCCCTAATTGTCTCCCAACAAGTCTTGGATGATGAGATAATCAATCAAAGAAGAAAGTGGGTAAGCTAAAAACTTGAAGAAAGGATTCCATTTCAAATGGTTTGAAAATACAGAATATAAGGAAAGTAAATTTAGTGGATCATTGTAGAAGATTATTTGGTAAAAACTGAAAATAAAAATAGTGCCACAATGTGGTAGATTTTGATTTCTACGAGCAATCATAGAATAAAAGTGCTTGAATCGGATGTAGCAAATAGTTCAACAAAGAGAGGATAAAGTGGAGACAAGATAGAGTATTATGTGATCAATGATCATCAAGTGGCACTATGATTAGACAGCATTTTTATAAAAGCAATTGAACTTGCCTTGTAGCATGGAGCTGCATATTGGGCAACAGAGAATGAAAAGAAGCTAAAACACAAATATCTAAGGTGCACATACTAAGTGGATAAAAACTTATATTGCGGATCTCTCAGATGTGTTTTCTAGGCAGTTCCAATTCTCAAGAAGGCTAAAAGTGCTAATGTTCAATAACTAAGAAAACTATGTTTCAAAACTTATTACTTTCCTTAAAGAGATGCCATTTTTTTTTCTCTTCTTGGTCGAAGTGTCCAGCACAAGTGTCATAACGGTAAATCTTATTATTTTATCTTCTGTTTATCTATTTACCCTTCACCACCCTGTGAGACCAACAAAATGGAAGAAAAGCAGATAAAGTGCATTCCCAAAGAAAGCATGATATTCAGGTTCAAGCTCAAAATGACAACAACTACAATCTTTAGTCTCCATATCCAATTTCTTCACAATCGCAAATAGTAATATACCCATCACTGTTTGCAAAGGCAAAAGAATTTATACACTTCATCTTATACAAAAATTTGTTTCTAACGCCAACCTGTCTCCATTCTACCAAAAAGATCTTTCTACCAATTACTCTGTTTCCATACCTTCCTCTGTTGTAGAAGCCCTAGCTAATCTAAAGTGGAAGAAGCCAAGGTAACAAAGATGAATGCCCGGAATAAAAAAAAAAAAGACTTGGGATCTAGTTGTGCTTCTTAAAAGGAAACATGTAATTGGATGAACATGGGTATACACTCTAAAGCACAAACTAGATGGCTCAAATGAAAGGCACAATGCTCGACTAGTAGCTAATGGCTATATTCAAATGTATAGTACATATTATGAAGAGATTTTTGCACTGATGGCAAAGCTAAACTTAGTTCATATTCTCCTATCAGTTGCTTCACCCTCCGTTATCAAGAATTTTTTTAATAATAAGCCTGATCATTGTTCCAACTCAACGTGAATATGTGTAGCTTCACAGAGACCTAGAAGAGGAGATCTACATGAAATTACCACCAGGATTTTAACCTAGGGAGTAAAGGAAATGTTTGTAAGCTTCAAAAAGTCATATAAGGCCTCAAGCAGTCTCCCCAAACTTGGTTCTAGCAATTTAGCAAAGAACTTGTAGAGATTGGCTTGAATCGGCCTACTTCTGGTCAGTGGTCACTTTATTTTTTTTAATAATAAGCCAGATCATTGTTCCAACTCAACGTGAATATGTGTTCTTTCACAGAGACCTAGAAGAGGAGATCTACATGAAATTACCACCAGGATCTTAACCTAGGGAGTAAAGGAAAGGTTTGTAAGCTTCAAAAAGTCAAATAAGGCCTCAAGCAGTCTCCCCAAACTTGGTTCTAGCAATTTAGTAAAGAACTTGTAGAGATTGGCTTGAATCGGCCTACTTCTGGTCAGTGGTCACTTTATTTTTTTAATAATAAGCCTGATCATTGTTCCAACTCAATGTGAATATGTGTTCCTTCACAGAGACCTAGAAGAGGAGATCTACATGAAATTACCACCAGGATTTTAACCTAAGGGCCCGTTTGATAATTTTACTAATAAAGTTAAGTCAAGTTAAACATCCCATCAAATACACATTTTACAAAAATTCCCTCCATCTTTTCAAAAAAAAGTCAAAAAGCAACCACATTTACTCACTAAAAGACAAAAAATCTTCCTTTCCCCATACAAAAAGTCAAAAATATTCCTTTCCAAACAACTAAAAACAAAATACCATCATAACTCACTTATATTTTATTCATTCTTTTCATTTCACTTCACTCCACTTTATTTTAAAAGTAAATTACCAAACGGGCCCTAAGGGGTAAAGGAAAGGTTCGTAAGCTTCAAAAAGTCAAATAAGGCCTCAAGCAGTCTCCCCAAACTTGGTTATAGCAATTTAGTAAAGAACTTGTAGAGATTGGCTTGAATCGGCCTACTTCTGGTCAGTGGTCACTTTATCTTTGTAAAAAGGACACCAATACTAATGATACTGTAGTGTTGTGGACAACATTTTAACTAGAGATAATATTGACAAAATACGAAGCACAAAGCTTCTTTCCAAGGTACTAAATATTAAAGATTTGGATACACTGGATATTTTCTGGGGAATGAAGGGGCAAGATCAAAGGGGGGAATATTTATTTATAAAAAGAAATGTATTCATGTCGTTGCTTGTTTTAATAAGGATATTGAATCAGGAGAAATCAGGTCAAAATTCAAGAGTTGCAAGATTCTAACCCAATGATGAATTGAATGGCATAAATTGTTAGATATGGTAACCGACAAAAACCGCCCGCAAACTGAATTATTGTGAATAGTGAACTGTGAATTGTGATTGCATAGCAGTGCAGCGATCTAAGTAACTGTGTATAAACTATATCTTGTCAAGGCATTCCTTTGATGCCGGTGGAGATATATTTCCTTAATCCTATCCAAGGATCTGTATGACCTCAAACTCATACCATCTATGAGCAACGTGTGACAGTGCTGTTTTCCAAATTATAGTCTTTACACAGACTTGGCCAGATGATATTTGGCTTCTAAATGCAATGTTGAAAACATTGCACAGGAGGTGAAGTGGACGATATAGTAGAAAAGTCCTCAGGGCTCGTTTGGGCAGCAGAAACCTCAATCTGTAGAAGGTCTAAATTAGGAGACAAATCACAAAGATTGGCTCAGCGCCCTTTGACTTGTTTAGTAGGTGTATCAAGGCATGTCAAAGGATGAAGTGCATTGTTTACCTGGGTGGCTTCAGGCCTTGTATTTGAGAGGCTCATAGGATCACATGTGTGCACCAGCTCCAATCATTTACCTGATTGGAGATGAGACTCACAGCAAATTGAGTAGAGTGGTATCAAAGGTTCAGCTTTGCTCTCCATAATGAATGCCAAGTCCTGTTTTCATACCAAGCGTGCATGCTAAGTAAATCAATTTGTACACCGACGGATTGCAGTTTCAACACACTATGATACTCTGATGATTTAGAATAGGTAACACATTGTGTTATATTGTATCTGGTACTTCAATTTTATTTTTATTTATTATTATTTTATTTTTTTGCTTAAAATCCATGTCTCATTTTTCATGCTTAAAATCCACATCCCTGGATATCCATTGTGTGTCCTCACCGCATCCATCCCATATTTGGGCATCATAATCAACACCTTTCCAAGAATATCTATCTTATAGCATAATTGGGTATCTGTATCCACATGTACTGGACCTTTCCCACAATTTTCCTACTAAAACCTTTAAAGAGTACATAATTACACGGTCAATAGGAGACCCTCAAGTACTCGCCTTTAAGTTTAGAAGAATGAGATTTAGTCTTGCTACTTTGGTGTATGTGACAAAGGCCATGTAAATGTTCTGCTGGGAACGCAGCTTTGTCAATTCCAAATTACATATCTGGAAGATACATTAGCAACAGCACCAAAGAGATATACTCACTTTCTAGGTAATCTGCCGCAGGATAATGAAATTTGAATATTTTTGCAAACATGTAATTAGCGGTGTTATACATGTAGGATATTACATTTACCAAAATGATGAAAGAAGTATTTACAAATGATAGTTCTGAATACGATACATAGTAAGTGCATACAAAAAGGCATCAACTTACAGCTTGCCCCTTCCAGTGTCATCATGCTGGTCTAAGACAGGCCTCAAGAATATGAAACTGTTGTATGCTGATTAGATGGTCATTTAGTACACAAATAACTGTGTAGAAACAATGTGATTCCAGTTGGTTCCACATTCACAATTCTTAATATTGAAAATGCATACATCCTGATCAATCGATTTTTATTCTTAGAGATAGAAGTATTTTGACCATTATTGTTTGTAGGGTCTAGAAAAGGCCGTGACTACATGCCTTGCGGTCATGCAAACCTTTTTTTCCCACTACATGTCGAATGGCAGATTTAAACATGGGCGTATAAAGCCCAACGCTGTGTGCAGACGACCCTTTAGAGGGAAAAGAGCATAGACAGACACCTCTAATCTAATCAATCTACCTATATTTCTCCTGTATGTAATCATGAGGTGGGGCCCATTAATTACCAGCTGTCCCCCATTCAAAGAGGGTGGCAATGCCAGCTCACATTTAACATGACACAGTAGGGGCAACTACAGCAGCCCCTCACCAATCGCAGCAAAAAAAAATGATAGAAAGTAACAAGAGGGTTGTGATCAGATCCCCACTGGATAACCTAGCTTTGGGGGGGGGCTCCTCAGGCTATAATGATTTTTTTTAGGCTCTTTTTCTCTTATATATATTTTTATTTTAATTCTCTAAGACGCGTTCCTTATTCTTGGGAAAAAATGAAAAAACACACCAAATAAAAACCTGCAATCAAAAGGAGGACTTCAAGTGAGACAAAGATAGAAGTCACTAATCTTGCAGCATTAGATAGCAGATGTTCAATACGCAAGAACCCCACAATCTCTGCTCGCCTGAATATATTGTCTTCCCGGTAATCATGAGATCATCCGAGCCACTAAATTAACATGGGTGACGTTGTACAGACATTCCTCTTTGTGATCATGTCTCCAAATCATCCCATCATTTTTTATGCTTACGGTTCCTGATTCGTCTAGAATACGTGTAGATAACCGTCAGATATTTAAAAGGAGATCCAAATCCATCAATCCAACTTCGGGTCTATCCCAATGCATTCCAATTGAATGGATCTGACAAGGATGATTGAGCAGGTTGGTTTCAAGAATGGTGGAATCCATACAAAAGATTTGAGGGTAACATGGAAACAGGCATTTGCTAAAACCATTTCTGGGAAGACTAGTAAATGACAGGTAACCATTCTAAAAAATAAAAAATAACAACAATTCATAAACAAGAAAATATGAGAGGTCCCATATTAGAAAATAATGCAATAAATAAATAATTAGCACTTCAACTCTGTTGCAAATATATAGATACCCCAGAACAAGATCATCAAATATCAGAACTGAAGAAACAAAGAAGACCCAATTCCGAAAACAACAACATCAAAATGTAGAACAAAAGAAAACAACCAACACCCAATTCCCAGAATCACATCTTTCCTTGAAATAATGTTGGATAAGGAAAACATGAAGAATTCAACTTACGAGTGTTGTCAGGCGGCCTACCCCAGACCTTGCTAACGTGCGCCTGGACCGTATTACATCCTAATTTCCGTGGCTGTGAATGTAAATGCGAGAAGGTGTTTGGGAGATGGGTTAGATGGCAATGGAGGGAGGAAGAATAGCAGGAGTGCCTTTCGACAAGGGGTGCGTATGATAGAGAGAGCGGCGCACGATAGAGGGAAGCCATTGAGACTCGGGTCGGTTTGGTTTTGGGAAGAAATGTGGGGAGAGACAACGGCTGCAGTACCTGAGGGCTGAGATGATAAAAGAGGGGTGGAATCAACCGTTTCTACGGAAACAGTCCTCTGTCCACGTTTATAATGTGTTTGTTGTTACTTGTTATCTGGATCACTGGATTGTCCACGTTTTGTTAGTGTGGGCCAGTGTCCTTTTCTTTTCTTTTTCTTCTTTTTCTTTTAGCTTTGCAAATGGGAGAGTTCTAGGTAAAAACAAAAAAAAAAAAAAAAAAAATTGCACGTACAGTTTACAATATCAAAGACTTATATGCCAACTCTCAAATCCACAGGTCGAAATCTTTATGGACCTGGAATTAGATTCGTTTATCCATTGTAACCTAAAATTGGATTCTGAATCTGGTCCCATTTATGAATCACAACCTCAAATAATTTCCATACCTGATTATTTTTACAGATTAAGACTTCTGGATAATTAGATAGTCAAATACATGTGTGCAACCCTACCCATGTGGTAACCTTCAGCTGGGGATGCAAAATGGGCCGACGTGATGACTAGTCCGACACGTTGACCATCCCAACACGACCCAACTCAGCCCATTCCCCACATGGCCCTTGCTGGGCCAGGGTCCTCAAGCCCATGGCACGGCCCATGGACAGGCCCAAGCACCACACTACCCTTTGCCCAATAATGTATAGCGCATATCTTTAAAATGCATGCATGGAAATAGGGGAGACTTATGTATTTATTGTTGGGTGGATAGATTTATTGATGTTAGTGGGATAATGGATACATTTAAAAGACTTAATTATAGCATGAAGATTTGAAAATTGAGAATTGAGAATTTCAATGAGTGATATTTATGGCCTCATACTAGCTTCAATGTAGTATTTAAGGCCTTCATATAAACTTCAATGTGGTATTTATTTCAAGTTCAATGTTTTTTTTGAATTTTTTAAATTTTATTTAGTTTTTTAAAAAATTCAAAAAATAGGCTGGCTGAGCATGACACATGGGTCGACACTGCTAGACACGAGCCTAGACATGCCCATGGGCCGTGCTTAGCAGAGTCCCTGCCAGCCTGGGAACGGCACTGCCCATTTTACATCTATAAAAAAAAATGTCTATGGGATATCGTATAATTCTTAATTTTATGTGATATCAAACAATCAAGGGCATTCTAGTCCATAAAAGTTACTTGAGTACCTAAGGGAAAATATGCAAAAGGAAATTTGGTAACGGGAGGAGAAATCAATGGTTAGAGGTAACTAAACCCGAAAAAAAAAACCTTTTTAATTTTGTTACTACATTTCACGCAGTCACGGTAAACAGAAAATTTAAAGTGGCATGTGGATAGATAAAGAAGAAATGTGTGTGCATATGGCAATTCTATTTCAACAACTAGAGATCCCGAGTTTTACACTAAGCTTTTGGTCTGTCCAGCCTTAGGACTGCCAGTACCCCTATTTACAGAGAAATCTCAAAACGTGGTCCTTTTCTGGAGGGAAAGAAGATGACCAAAAACATCATTTTCCCCTCTAGATGAGGTTTTCATACATGACATTCGTCCTCCTCTTTTTTTTCTCCACCCCTTGTCTTGGGATCAGCGTCCCTCTTTTATAGGCTTCTTTGCATGTGCCGTCCTCGCTTTTCATCTGTCTTGCATTCTTTCATCTGCCTCTGTTAATAGATGAAGGCAAGGCTCTCGGGGCAAGGACGTATTAAGTTCCTTTTCCTCTATTTCTCCTTGCCTCCACTCCCCTGCCTTTGTTGATAGATGAAGGCAAGATTCCTAGGGTCGTGCTACATCGTCATTTCCCTACTCTTCCTGCCTTTCTCCCTTTGCTTTTGGCAATCTGGCTGAAGCGGGACCCGCTTGGTAGGGGATTTAAATCTCTTCCCTTGTTACGGGCCTCCTGTCTTTATTTTCAACTATTCTAGGAGATCCGAGTGTGGGCTCGACTGCAGTTTCAACCCACGTTTTGGCGTGCTTACATATTGCCTCCCCTCAAGTAGCCATGAAAGGTGTTGATCTTCAAGCGAGGCATGCCGTGACTGGTTGAGGTTTTGCGCATCGTCGTTCAGTTGTTCCTAGGATGTCCTCTACTGCTCCTGCTTCTGGCGGGGTCCCTCCGTCTTCACGAGCCATAGTTCCTTATATTGGGCGAAATCTCCAGGGGCCGAACGATCCTTCCTCTAGTGCCTTCGTCTACTCGAAGGAGACTCCACGAGCGTGTCCTCTGTCATATTATCATCTTCTGATGACGAATGGGTTTCCTGCTTTGTCTCCCCCTCCCGACTATATTTTTGGGAATTGTTGCCCGGATTTCGTCCGTCATGGGGAGTCGCTTCTTCACAGCTCGTCTTCCAAAAAAGGGCAGTCCTTCCATTATCCCCAAAGCCATACGTCTCGCGTCTTCCATTCAGACGAAACCCCCACTCGAGAGGAGGGTTCTAGAGACACACAAATTGAATCGGAGTGTGTTGATCGGCGGTGACAAGCCTCCCCCAACTCTTGTCTCCGTGCGCAGGCGCTTCCTTTTTCCTTGTTTCTTAGACGACCTGCCCCCATCTTATCAAGAACTCCGTTCGCTCATTAGAACGCTTCTAGGAGCTTCCGATGGTGGCTTTCCCAAAGATTTGAAGCCAAAAGGTTGTTTGAATTCCGCGCCAGGTTGGGAACGGTGGTCTCAGTTCGCCCTTTTCTTTTTTGAACCCCTGTTAAGGGGCATTGGGATCTTTGGAGCTATTTAGGCTACAGCAGCCCCCTTTTACATCCTTGTTCATTCTTTTTGGGACAATGCTAGGGACTTTTTGTCTTGCTAGCATTACATGCCTAACCACGGTGGGGGAGCTAGGTCTTTCACTTCTTGAAATGAAGGTCATTACTGGCTTGCCCATTTTGGGGGATTTATATGAGGAGCATGTCCCTTCCGAAGACGAGTTTGCTGATGTGAGGAGGGACTCCCCTGAGTTTGCTGCCACCCTGGATGCCTTATTCGATTATCTTATAGACCAGGCCGTGACTCGTTCCAAGAGGGATGTCCTCCATACCCAGTGGCTGCGTTGGGAAATCCCAGTCTCCCTACAATCTTTGTACAATGACTCTTCTTTTCGTCGCCTAAGGAATGTCACAGAGATGGAATGCTTTTTCCATGACCATTCTGTCTCTCATTTTTTTTTTTGGCATACTTTCTCGTTGTTTGGCTTTGTCGGGCAATCTTCCCTGGTCAGGATGGTGACAATGCCACGGCATCTTCACTTCTTCCTGCTTGTAAACTGGTGTGGGGATCTCGTACAACCCTTTCTCCCGATATGGTGGGGGAGTTATGTCATGGTCTTCGTGAGAATGTCAATCATGTTATCAGGAGCGTTGATCCAAGCGGTCACTACCCAGGACATTACTTTTATGCCTGGTTCGTGTTTCATTGTCATGCTCTTCACCCTTGCTCTAAGGAGCCCCATCCCCGAATGCTCCTTTCATGTGTTGGTTGGCGACCTGTTTTCGGCCTCTTAGTTGAAGCCTTTCAAAGGATTTTCTAATTCCCATTCCATCATCTGGAATATCGAATCCTCTTCATGATTCGTGACCATTCTTGGTTTATGTTAGACCCCGACCCAGACCAATTCGATTAGTGTGCGATTAGTATGTGTTTAGTCCTAAGTGGGTTTAGTTGTTGTTGGGTTAGAAATAATTAGTTTTAGTCTTGGACATAGCTTTGGGAAATTTGAGAACGTTTAGTATTAATTAGACACACTCAGGAAGGCCTGAGTGCACGTGTGAGCTTGGGAAGATCGTATCGATTTCCGTGTGATTGTGATTTTGATTTCATTCGAATGATTTTTCTATGAGTTACAACTTTCGTTTTAAGGTCATTCTTGTTTGAAGCCCAAAAACCCATGTTTTGGCCCAAAGAGGGTAAAATTGTCTTTTATGCACAAATCTGGACACAATTTTCGAGATCTCAAAACCATGTCAAAAATATACTTTTTGGAAACTAGATATTTCGACGATCGTTTTGTCCTTCTTCGTCGAAGTCATCCGAGGCCCACAAGTTTGTGTTTTGGCCATTTCAAAGTTCAAGTCATTTGGGGCCCATTAACCTCACTAAAGCCCCATCTCCCTCTCCTTCCATTCATTTCCCCCATTCTCTGCAATTTTCTGAACCTAGGGCAAGGAAAACCTCTTTCCCTTCCATCTTCATTTCTCTTGCATGAGCTAGCTAGAAGACTCCAAAGAAAATTCTAAAGACATCATCTTCCTCATCTCATCTCAAGCTCCCTATTGATATCTTCTTCTTCAAAGTTTAAGTTGGGAAAGCTCTCCATTTGTTCTCATTTCTCTTGTTTGACCTTCTCTAGGTAAGAGTTTCAAACCACAATCTTCATGAAGTCTTTTTAGTTCTTAAAGATCATGTTTTCCATGTTTACAAACCCTTTTGGTAAAATGGGTTCCTTGTTTTCAAGATTTAGTGATTTGTGTGGTTTTTCTCTTGGGTTTTCTTGTAGTGTTGGATTAGCTTGAGTGAAGTTCCTGAGAGGATTGTTAGCTTTGGTCAAGGCAAGTAATCTCTTTAGGAAATGATGCATGTGTATTTTGATTTCAGTATATTTTAGTAAATTGTGCATTAATCTTGTTTATAAGCTTCATGAGTTGGTTTGCATTTGATTTGGATGGTTGGAATGATGGAATGAACCCTTGGTGAGCATGGAGGCTCAAGGGATGGTATGTGATTGATTGATGAGAAGAAGGAGAGAAATGTAGCAAAAGTTGTGAAAAAGGAAGGCATTTCTGCACTCTGTGAGTTCAGGCAGAAGCTGACTCGCTCGAGCGACCCTTGGGTCCGCTCGAGCGACCAAGCCTCTGTTTGGTCCGAGTGCAGACAGAGAGCTGTCCGCTCGAGCGAACTGCCCTCTGTATAATCTGGAGCAAGGCAGAGAGCAGTCCGTTCGAACGCACTTATTATCCGCTCGAACGAACTGTCTCGCTCGAGCGAAGTGTCATCACCTTGTAAAGTTCGTTCGAGCGAACCTGCCAGATTCAGGAAGAAGAATTATTTCATTTTGTGTATTTTTCTTGAAAGTAAAAACTAGACTATGTTAAGGGTTTTAACTTGACAATGTGTAAGTGGAACTTCGAAATGCAACCCAACTTCGGGGACACCAATTCTTGTATATTCCGACATTTGGAGTTTCAATTTCACAAAGGTCAATTTGTAGCCTTAGCACATGCTTGTCAGATTTCGTGCTTGAATTCCATTTTGGTACGATAAGTAACCTCGTGTACTAGTTTTGGAATTTCAAGTATAAGCTTGTTTTGAAGTTTTGTTTCAAGAAAAAGGGGATCACTTCCTAAGCGTGCTATGCATATTTATTATGCCTTTTGCTAGTCGTGTTCGTCGTGTTTTGATAAGTGATTTCCCCCTTTTGCCTCGACGTGTTTCGATCGTGTTTCGCGTGTTTTGTGCATTCATGAATTAAGTAAACACCACTGAGCTTAGACTGCCCTTTCAGTTTGATCCACAGTCTGGGGGTCTTTAAACATGTGGACTGTCTGCAGACTGGTCGTGTATTTATTACACATCGTGCGTGTCCGGTTCCGCGACCGGAATTCCTGTCTTTGTGGGAAATCGTGTCGTGCTTATATTATGTATATCGTGCTTGTCGTGCGTGCTTGCTCTTTTCATTATATAAATGATAGAGAAATGATGGGCTCTTTGTGGATTGTAACTTTTCATGATATATATTATGTACTCATGCTAGTTTGTTTTGATATCTAGGCTTTGTTCGCATTCTTGAAAATGTACCTCAGTTGTCATAGTATTTCATGTCAAAGACTTGCTTACAGGTTTTCTCTAAATGTTATTGTTCATGTTCATGCCTAAATTGATTACCTGCCAAACCGTTGTATTTGACTCTTGTTTGTTGGTGCCCAGGTGCAGGAGACGTTACCTTTGAGGAGGAGCGTCAGGAGGAGGCTTGCGAGCCAACCCCTGTGAGAGAGTGGCAGCCCGACGATGTCATTTAGACGTCCGGCGGGTTCCTTGAGTCTCGTCATCTTTTGTTGGGGTTTCCTTTAATTATTTTGGAGAACTGTATTGGCCTATGTTGGCCTCTTATGGGTTGTAACAAAACTTAATTTACTTTCGTGTTAGTCTTATAACTTGAACTAGTGTGGAGAATGCCATTTTAACTTCTTTCTTTGATACTATGCCTTGTTTATTATTGTGAGAGCACTTAAATATTTTATTGGTGCTTATCTTGGTATGTTTTGCTACACGCTTCCGCATACTTGATCGTGTGAGTCAGATTCCGCGTGTATTGGGAATCCTCACCGCGGGAACCTGTGGGAAAGCAAAATCTTCAATAGTAGTTGTAACACAAATCTACGTCGCGGGCCCAGGTTCCCGTTCCGGGGTCGCGACAGTTTACTAGCTTCAATGATGATTCCAACTTCTATGACGCTGAGAAGGTATGCTCCCCAGAACACTCCTTGATGCTTAAGGCTCAAGTGGAGTGGCTTTTATGCGTGCGGCCCTCGATGCTGGTTTTCCGTTCTTGGCGGTCCCGTTTCATCGAGCCTTATTGGCCTAGTCGCTTTGCTCGTCGGTTCAGCTATACCCAAGGTAGAGTTGGATTGCCTTGCCTTTTCTTTCATGGGGAGAGTTCTGTTTCATATGGATGGAGGGCCTGGTTTGATTTCTCCGCCCTGCGTACCCGGGGTCACTTCTCATATCCCTCGTTGGTGGGACGGGACATTGGGGATACTCTGTCTTCCCATCTCCGATGGTATGTTGTTTCACTAGGAAGGTATTTTCAATTGGGTGACGACCCGAACTTTATAAGTGGCGTTAGTTGTCCCCGCATCCTTGGAACCAAAATTTTGGCTAACAAGTGGAGTCGGATGGCCACAGGCACTAGCTTCCTGGGAGAGCTTGTGGTGAAGAAGCGTCAGTCTTCAATGGCCGCTCCTAGGGGTTCGGCCAACCTTCCCCTTTCCTTTAGCGGGTCACTCACATGGAGCTCTACGGATCCTCCTGACGCAGCCAAGTTGACCAGCAGCGACTTGTGCGCCCTAATAGATCCCGTGGGGGTGGTCATTGGTACCTCTGTTCTCTCCGAGGGCGGCGGCTCTCCCTTACCTCCTCCTGATGGTCTATTGCTTGGCGAGGAGGTTAATATGGATGGTACAAGGGGAGTCGTGTCGGGGGACAGCCACGCTTACTTTGAGGGCAAAGGGGAAAGTTTTCCTTCTCCGCGGCCCTCCACTATACCGCAATTGCCTTTAGGTCATTGTTTTTCACTCTCTTTCTTTATTCTCTTCCCCTTTTTGTTGTCCTTTTGCTTGTTGATGGTCATTCCTCCTTTTATGTCTTTTATTTAAGGAGGGTAGGAGGGGGAGATTAGCGCTTTACTCGGCTCCCCTCCTTCTTCCATATATATATTTTGCTTATATGTTCTCTTCTCTCTTTTTTTCTACCATTGTGGTGTGATTTTGGCAGGCGGAAGGTTGACAGATCCACCAGTCCATACCTAGTCTTCGTGCTCTCAAGGTTCCCAGACCCCTGCTCCTTGTTCTGCTTCCAACCTAGTCTCTTTGGTTGCTTGAGACAGTGTTCAAATGGAGGTTTCCAACGCCCTAGTACCGCTGGCTGGATCTCGCGCCGGGCCCCCTTCCATTCCTCCCTTTTTGGGTGCGGTGTTTTCTTTTTTTTTTTTCAAAACCCCCGGTTGTTTGAACCCTTTCTGATTTTGTCATCATCATTTTAATTTTTGTAGGCGATCCTTGTTGTGATCTGGTGCTTTCCTCCTTCGGGGGCAGCTCTCATGCTGCTCTTCGCCGCTTGTCGATTGCTGTTGGTATCCTTTGATCCTTTCTAGACGTCGCCCGCCAGTCTCCTG
This sequence comes from Cinnamomum chago, assembly GCA_038049695.1. NCBI lineage: Eukaryota > Viridiplantae > Streptophyta > Magnoliopsida > Laurales > Lauraceae > Cinnamomum > Cinnamomum chago. The sequence goes on along the minus strand of CP142462.1, from coordinate 30,713,090 downwards.
ATGTGATCTTTATCAATCATATAATACCGCAAGTGCACGGGTGTCTAGATGAGACAATGGCAAGAACGGGTCAAACCCACAGAGAGCTAATTAAAGAAACTTTTAAATTAAGGAAACTAATTAACTAACAATTAAGGAAAGTTTTGAGTTTTTAGAAATAAAAAAAAACAACTAATTTAGAAATTCGAAATCTACCAATTAATTAAAGTGATTAGAGCATAGGAATCCAATAAGCATCCACAAATTATTTATCAAGTAACCCTAATTTGTTCCAATTTTTACTTCAAACCAAAGACAAATCAGTGTTGTTAATTTGGAAAATCAAACTTTTAAAATTCTATTTTAATAATAAAAATTCAAAACTAGACTTCCATCATCTCATAAAAGAATAAAAATAATTTAAGAACTACGAATCAAAAGTAGGCAAAAACTATCAAAAGATCTAAATCCTAAGCATGGCCTATCAAACCTAAGCATGAGTAGTCAAAACTAATTTTTATTTTTTAGAAATAAAAATAGAGATTTGCCTAGGGCACGAAGACAAGCCTATTAATCATTAAGCACATAATCATGGAACACAAATTAGAATTACTAAACAAATAAAAAAACAATTAGTTACCTTCATCCATAGCTCTAATCTAGAAAATTAGCCCGCCATTGCAAAGAATTCTTCTTGATTTATCATTAAGGATTGCATCTTTACAACTTCTCCTTCACAAATTTTCTCCTTCAAAATAAATCCTTGGACATGGCCCAAGGCTACCAAAAATAAAAATAAACTAATGGAAAAGAAGAAAGGAATAAAAGGAAGAAGGGAATTGGAGAGAGGCTGGACCTGAGATGCTTGGTGGAGAATGGCTTTATAGATGTTGATGCCTCCTTTTTAGCAAAGAATCTCCTCTCTTTTAGGACTTGTTTCCTTACTTGTAAAGATTTTTTGCTTAGGTCTCAAGCTAGGCTTCACACTTGGAAAGAATTTAAATTAGAGAGGATTTGTTACTAAGTGTGGTCTCTTGGGCTCTAAGTCTTGCCAAATTGAACTCCTTAAACATCTCTCATGTTGTCAATTTTGAGAACTTTTTGTAATTCCCGCATAAAATTATAACAGTCAACTTCCGGAGGTCATATCTCCCTCGATATAGCTCCAATTTATAAAATCTTGGGCTCCACGGATATCTACTAGAAAAGAGCTTTCCAACGGTATGTAGATTGCCTAATCCGAGACTCGGGTTGAAAGTTATGACCATTTCAATTTGCTGCCCCTGAAAAATCCGAGAATAATTGTGCAATTAAGGGAACTTCTATGTTTGGCATGCAATGGGGTGTGTGGGACCCATGTTGGACGTCCAGGGCATGTTTGGACTCTTTATTTGCTTTCTTATGCAATTAACCTAATTAAGTCCACAAATGCATATAAAATGATGAATGAAAGCTATAATTTTGGGGACTTATCACACCCCCAAACCAGCTTTTTGCTAGTCCTCGAGCAAAATAAGTGAAAAAGGAGAAGTTTACTATCCTAACAAATGCAGAAAAATAAAAAGAAAAAATGTCACTGTCGCTAGCTCTCTCGGCTGCATTTAGTGTATGCAGTAAGCCCTTAAACCCCTAGGTTCCCCCTAGTGGACAAGTTGTTCCTCGTGAGGGTTTGCAGTGAATATACCCACAAAATTCATTTATCCTAAAAACACAAAGAAATAAAAATAAATAAACTTTTTTTTCAAAGGCAATCAAGTTATCTTGGATACTCTTTGTGTAACCCAAAATAGTCAAAATCTCAGACTTTTCAAAATTCGGTTCATCCTACAAATCTCAAACTTTCTTTTCTTTTCTTTTCTTTTTTTTTTTAAACACAAAACATTTGTTTGCCTTGTGCAAGTGTATACATCCAATCAATCTTTCAAATGTTCCGCTATGATGTCATGAAAACAGAATTCTCCCTTAAATGTTTTGATCTTTCCTAGATTTAGTGGCTCATAAGTTTCTCTCTCAAGGCTACTATGACGGCTTTCGCACTACTATTTTTTCAAAAGGCAGCGAGATGCATCTCTATTTTCTTTTTCATTTTTTTCTTTTTTCATTTTTTTTTCAAACACGGACATGTGACTGTGTAATGCCTAGGTCCCTTAAGCTTTCTAATTAACCCATGTAACGAGCATTAGGCCAATGACTCCCAAACCAGATGTCTTTAGAGCACAAGGTATGTAAATACCCCTACGGGCTTACTGGCTTGGGTTAAAAAGGCTACGAACCCAAACTAGTCACAAAACTTTTTATTCTTTTCAAGACTTCTAACTAAACACTTTTTTTCTCTTTTTTTTTATTTTTTTTGCGGTCCCCAACAATAGGCAGCCTTTTTCAATTCACCTGAATTAATCCAATGGTGTTGGTTGGCCTAACCATCCCGATGAACCAGGTAGACTTACAAGGCTAGACTTCAAAACGTCATCCTATCTTTCTTGAAAAACCCTAAATTCAACTCCAGGGCTTCCTATCCAAAATCTTGATAGATGTATACGTGTTTCAGTGAAAAACATAGTTTAGTACTATTTTGATGTATTCTAGAAAAGATGAACCTTCATTTTACTTCCTTCCAAAAATCTCAAAATTTCAGGTTTCCGAGCATCGTTGAATTTTACCAATTCCTTTGAAAACTACCTTTTTTTTTCAAAAACAATAAAATAAAATTGCAAAAATGAAAAATCTTCCTAAAATTTTTAAAAAAGATTAAAAGTTTGCCTAAAATTGGAAAAAATCACCTCAAATTGGACAAGTGTGCTTGTTCCCACCGCCAAACCTAAACTAGACAATGTCCTCGATGTCGTGCATGTAATGCAAAAAATGATAATGTAACATGAGGAAAAATAAAATGTAGGAAGTAAAAAGAAGAAGTTACCTGATGAGTTTGCATGGCGCTCCCTGTCCAAGGTTAGTCAAAACAATGAAAAAAAGATAACCTAAACTAATAATAATATATAAAAATAAAGAAAAAGAAACTGCCCTATTTGAAACCTAACCTAGATACCAAACAAACTTACGTTCAAAAATTGAGGTCAAGATCTCTAGCTTAGGTTGCCACCTATTCTTTTCCATGAATAGGGTTGAATCTAGTAGTGCAAACACCTTTTCAATGTGGTCATCTATATCAAAATCACTTCCAAAGTGGGTCAGACAAGCTTCTAGTGGAATTTCAAGTTTCAAATGGGGTAAGTGATTTTCCACCAATTCATGAATGTAACTGACTTCAAAAACCTTATCATCCTCATCAGGAGGTTGCTTACTAACATTAAAAATGTTCACTTGGACTGTCATGGTCCCAAAATAAATTTGCTTCACTCCATTCCTACAATTGATCAAGGCATTTGAGGTGGCAAGGAATGGTCTCTTCAAGATTACTGGAATTTTGGGTTCAGCCCCAGATGTGTTTATGGTATCCAAGACAACAAAATTAACAAGAAACACAAAGTCCCCGACTTTGATCAAAACGTCTTCGACTACCCCCTTGGAGTATCGAATCGAAGCATCAGTCAACTGGAGGGTCACATATGTCCTTTTCAACTCCCCCAAACCTAATTCTTCATAAATAGAGTATGGAAGAAGGTTTACACTTGCACCCAAGTCTAGCAAAGTTTTCTCTATGTGATGGTCTCCTATCTGGCAAGAAATGGTAGGACACCCTGGGTCCTTGTATTTGATCGGGGTTGTGCGCGAAATAATTGAGCTAGCTTGTTGGGCTAGAAAAGCCTTCTTGGGCACATTAGTAGTCCTTTTAAAGGTACAAAGGTCTTTCAATAAATTTGCATAAGCCAGAATCTATTGGATAGCATCAAGTAGTGGGATGTAGATCCTCACTTGTTTGAATACTTTTAGCATTTTATCCAACTGAACAATTGATTTTGCTGGGCCTAGCCTCTGTGGGTATGGTGCCTTGGGAACATAGGTCCTAGGAGTGGGCTCACTAGGTGATGGTTCAGCATTGACTAGGTTCTCTAATTCTACTTTCTCACTTGATTCTTCCTCAGGTTCCTTGGGTAGTTTAACCTTGTTATCAACCTGTGTACCCGACCTAAGAGTGATAACGGATTGGACTTGTTACGGGACCCTTCCTTTAGGATCATGAACAACTTGGCCCTTGGGATTATGTTTGGGTTGACTAAGGAAGGTTCCCTTGTCTCTGGCACTGATGGAGTTGGCAAGTTGACCCAACTGATATTCCAGTTTTGCAATTGATTGTGTGTTAGCATTCAAGCTCTGAACAGTGCTTTGCTGGAACTGGACGGTATTCTGAGCTAACAGTTTCATGGTTTCCTCAAGATAATCTATCCGCTAATTTTGCGGATTGGGGGTGAGATTGGGCTTTTGGAAACCGGGTGGGGGCATTGGACTAAGATTGAAATGGCTAAAGTTAAGGGGCTTGTGATGGGCCACCTTGAGTTGGACCCCTGGTCCAAGAAAAATTCGGATTATCCCTCCAACCTGAATTGTATGTGTTGGAGTATGGGTCATACCTCTGACGATTATCAAAACGACTGTTCTGATAAAGCGCATTCACCTCTTGTCGCAACCCCGGAATGAACCCCGGGCCCGAGACTTTGTTTTCCCACAGATTCCCGCGGAGAGGATTCACGAGATACGTGGAATCTAGCTCACACGATCAAGTTTGCGGAAGCGTGTAGCAAATCACATCATGAAAAGTACGAATAGAATTTCCAAATGCAAGAATCATAATATCAAGACATAGTATCATAAGTAAGGAGTTAACATGACATTCCCATCATAAATTCAAGTTTTCGAAGGTTAACACAAAAGTAATTTAAGTTTTGTTACAACCCATAAGAGGCCAACAAAGGCCAATACAATTCTCAAAATGACAAAGAGAACCTTTGACAAAATGAAGCGCGACTCAAGAACCCGCCCGACGTCTAGTTGACATCGTCAGGTCGCCACTCTTTGACTGGGGGTGGCTCAAGAGCCTCCTCTGGACGCTCCTCCTCAAAGGCAACGTCACTTGCACCTGGGCACCAACATACAAGGGTCAAATACGACGGTTTGACAGGTAATCAATTTAAGTACTAGTATGAAACAATAGATGTTTCAAGCAAATCATAATAAACAATTTCTCAACTGAAGTACATTTCCAAAATATAAACAAAACTTAATGCAACAAGTTAAGATATCAAAACAAACTAACATGAATACTTATAATATCATGAATAGTTGAATCCACATTGAGCCCATCCTTTCTCTATCATATATGATGATAAGAGTAAGCACGCACGATAAGAACGATATACATAATATAAACAAGACACGATTCCCACATATAAGGGGATTCCGGCCGCGTTACCGGACACGCACGATGTGTAATAAATACACGACTAATCTGCATATAGTTCACAAGTTTAAGGACTCCCGGACAGTGGATCAGACTGGAGGGGCAGTCCAAGCTCAGTGGTGGTCACTTGAATTCATGAATGCATAAAACATGCGAAGCACAGTCTAAATACGTCGAGAAAAAAAGAGGGAAAATCACTTATCGAAACAAAACAAGGCATGACTTGCAAAAGGCATAATTATGTGCATACAAACTTAAGAAGTGATCCCCTTTTTAATACCTGAATCAATCTTCAAACGAGCTTATACTTGAAATTCAAAACGAGTACACGATGTACTTATTGTATCAAAACTAAATTTAGAAAGTAAGGTCTATCAAGCATATATGAGGACCTTTGGTTGACCCTTGTGTAATTGAAACTAAAATGTTGGAGTTTAAAAGAGAATTGGTGTCCCCGAAGTTAAAAGACATTTCGGGTTTTCAAGTACACAATACAGGCTAAAGATCCCTAGACATATTCTAGTTTCACTCTTATAGAAAATCCCTCAAAACAAGTCATTTTGCTAATTCGGTCAGCATGTCGGTCACCTGTCGGCTAGCCGAGATGGGGAGTGTCGGCTAGCCGTCAGCTGACCGACGGCTGACCGCCTGAATCCATATCAGGAAAAATGTAGCATATTGGAAAAGGGACCGACAAAGTTCGATTGGCTGTCGGTTAACTGAAATGGGCATGTCGGTTAGCCGACAGCTGACCCAGAAATCCCTGACGCGATGTGTCGCTTCTGGAAAAGGAACTGACAAAGTTCGGTTGGTTGTCGGTTAACTAAAATGGCATGTCGGTTAGCCGACAGTTGACTGACAGCTGACCGACGCTGCACGGGCAGTGCGTTTCAAGTCAGATTTTCATAATTTTTCTCACCTTCTTCTCACAACTAAGCACCTACACTCCCTTGAGCCTTCATGCTCTCTAAGGGTTCATTTTCACATTTCCCTGTCATTCAATGCCAAAATCTAAACATTCAATCTCATAATGAACAAGGGCTTGAAGCCAAATAGAAATATAGAGGTTTGGAAAAACACTTGACATTAATGCATATACTTGACTAGAAATCACATAAGGAGAAATCTCAAGAAAACATAACAAGTTATATGAAATTTTCAAGAGTAACAATGAAATCTTCAAACACACATACAACATTCAACCTATAAAGATTACTTGCTTTTTTGCCCAAATGCCTAGCAAACACTTCTTCAAGCACTCCCACCCAAGAGCTAAGGCAAACACTACAAAAACCCCATGAAAAACCATTCAAAACCCATTCAAATTTGAAAACAAGAACCCATTTCGAAATAGGTGTTGCATGTTAGAAAAAGAAGTTCTTTAGGAGTAGAAAAGACTCCATGGAAAAGATGGGTTGGAGCACTTACCTAGAGATGACCAAACAAGAAGAGACGAAGAAAATGGAGAGCTTGCCCCACTAGAAACTCCAAGAAATTTGTATCAATAGAATGCTTGCAAGAAGTGGAAGAAGATGATGGTCTTGGAATTCTATTTGGAGATCTCTAGCTTGAGTATGCAAGAGGGGAAAAGTGAAGAAGAAAAAGGGTTTCTTAGCCCTAGGTCTTGAAAGTTGCAGGATTTGGGAAAGTGAAAGAGAAAGGAGAAGGAGTTGACTTAAACACTTGCAAAATGGGGCCCAATGAGTCTAATCCTTGCATTGACAAAAACATGATCTTGCGGACCTCGAATGAACTCGACAAAAAAGGATAAAATGATCCTTGAAAAATCTAGTTTCCAAAAAGTATATTTTTGACATGGTTTTGAGATCTCAAAATTTCTGTCCAGATTTGTGTATAAAAGACAATTTTACCCCTTTTTGGGCCAAAACTAGGATTTCTGGGCTTCAAACACGAACGTGCCGAAAACGAATGTTGTAATGAATAATAAAACCATTCAAACGAAATAAAAATCATAGTTAAAACGGAAATCAAAACGATCCTCCCAAGCTTACACGTACACTCAGGCCTTCCTGAGCGTGTCTGACTAACACTAAACGTTCTCAAAATTCCCAAAGTTATGTCTAGGACTAAAACTAATTATTTTTAACCCAACGGAAACTAAACCCACTTAGGACTAGACACACACTAATCACACACTAATCAAATTAGTCTGGGTCGGGGTCTAACACCTCCTCAACAGACTCGGTCTAACCCAAAGTTGTTAGGTCAATCCCTCCATTTATGGCCTGATTATATATCAATGACTCCAAAGCGTTTGGAGTGGGCTTTTGGTTCAGCTCTAAGGCCTCTATTCTCCTCACCAGTGTGGCCAATTTGACCTCTATCTCAATTTTGGGTTCAATCTTGAACATCCCCCCTTTTCTGGAATGGTGGGTCTTGATAGGGTCCCACTGTAATGTGTTTTCAACGATTTCTTCCAAAAATGTCCATGGTTCATCCGTTGTCTTCTGTGTAAACTTCCCACTACAGAAAGATTCCACCATTTGCTTAGTAAGGTAACTCAAACCCTCATACACGATCTGGACCAATCAGATCTTCTCAAATTCGTGGTGGGGACACTCGATTAAGAGGTCCTTGAACCATTTCAAATAACTATAAAGTGTCTCCCCTTCCATTTGATGGAATCCATTGATGGTCTGCCTAATCGAAACGGTTTTCTTCTTGTAGTAGAACTTTTTGTAAAATTGTTCTACTAGCTTGGCCCATGTAGTGATGGACCCGGCCTGTAAGGCATAAAGCCAAGCTTTAGCCTTTTCTTTTAGAGAAAAATTAAATAATCTAAGTTTAAGGGCCTCCTCAGTCATGTGATTGATTCTCATGGTCCCACAAATGTCCTCAAACTCCCGAACATGTTTATATGTGTTTTCCTGGTCTAGCCCACGGCATACTGGGAGTATCTGGATCATGCCAGATTTTAGCTCAAATGTTGCATTGGTCTGAGGCAGGGTGATGCAAGACAGTTGAGTTATCCTGGTGGGGTACATCTAGTCCTTCAAAGTCATGGGCGGGTCCGCTTAATCAGCCATTTTTTCTTCGAAAATTGATTAACTACCTATGATGGTCAATCCTAACTCAGGCTTTATTCGAATCAACCTTCGATTTTCATGTCCCCACAATTTTTCCCTCTCAGGTTTGGATTGCATGCCCCGGGTCTAACCTAAAAATGTTAGCTTAATCTATATTCAGGTTCCTACTAGTTCTAATATGATGCACAAACAAATCAAGCAATCACGCACAAGGATTGAACACAAGAAAGGTCCTAGGGTTGGCCTAGACACTAGACAGCTCCTAACTGGTGAAGAGAACACGTGGGCCTCCAATTCGGTCCTATGAAACCTTAGTTGACCAGGCAGCCAACAGGGAGTAATGGAGATGAACTTGCTTAAGTACCAGTACCCTGAACAATTAAACTGTTGCACCTTCATGAGCAAAGGCTTTCTTAGGCATCAACTTCGATTAAAGAGCGCAATTGGTGCAATCATACTGGTCTTCGTCCTATTGAGCTTGAATCCTAGGGTCTCGTTACTACTTGATTTTAATTAAAGTTACCGAGGCTATTTAATTGGAGGGGGATTTGGTGGCTCGGCTAGAGTGTTTGCGATCTCGCTATGCGACTTTGGAAAGGGAGACCATCGATCTTGATGTATTGGTAAAAGACCGGCGGTGTTCTTTAGAGCTTGATTCCTCTAAGATGAAAGGTCTTGAGCAATCTCTTAGTTTAGTTGATGCTAATTTGTGCAAGTTATCTTCTGATCCTGCTTTTCTTGATGAAGTCAGGGCCAGTTATTCATCATCTGTAGATTCTGAGGCTCGTGGTTGTATTGAAGATGTGTAGTTTTCTTTGCAGCAATTGAAATAATATAGAAAGAATTTGTTAGTTCCCTGTCTCTTTTCTTCTTCCATATTTTTTTGCATTATTTGTGGGTGTGGTGCAACCGTATTGTTACACCCCGACCCAATTAAAGTTTGATTAGTACTAATTAATTATGATTTAGCTAATTTAATTATACTTAGTTACTAATTATGATAATTAATGCTTATTAATTCTTTATAGATGAGTTAGTTGAGTTATGAGTCACGAATAGTTAGTTGGAACCGATTTGACTCGGTTGGGTAGAGTCAAGGGCTTTTGCGTAATTATCAATTTTCTCATTTTGCATCATATGCATGTCATCTTGGCGTCATCTCGTGTATCTTATTGAGCACATCGTTTTTAGTATTGAACTTTACTGCATTTGATCACTCATTGCAGAAGTGGGCCCTCATTTGACTTAAAATGGAAATACCACAAATTAGTGGACTTTTCTTGCAAAACGGACACCCTTATCATCAACTAAACCCAGCTCCATCTCATTCATTCGACTGTGCTTGTGGAAGAGGAGAAGAACTTTTCCTTCTCATTTTCTTTCCATTCTCTTTCTTTCTTTTCAAATTACAAGAGGTAATTGGATTGCAATTGGAGGCAAGGGTTGGAAACTCCATCACCTTCTCCATCTCTTCATCTTCATCAAAGTTGTTGACAAGAACCCATCTTCCCCAAATTTCGAATTTCTTGTTTAAGGTAAGAAGCAAACCCCATTTTGTTGTGTTTTTTAGTGGAAATAGAGTCAAGGGACTCTAATGTAGTCATACATAACATTCATTAGCATTTTTTTTGTATTTGTGATTAGGGTTTACATTTGGGGTTTTTGAGTCATTAGAGCCAAGTATAAGCTTTAATTAAGAACTCATGTTGGTTACTTCTTTAATTGGGTTTCAAATTCTATTTTGTTTTTCCTTTTACCGTGATTAGCCTCTTGTGTCAAAACTTGAGAATGAATATGATTCGAATTTTGTGGTTTTTGTTTGGAAAGTGGTAACTAGGAAAATGGTTGGAATGGTAAGATGAAGGAGAGCATGTGGGCTCTTATTTTGTGCAGGTGTAGTTTTTGAAGGAAGATGGAAAACAAGTGGAAAGAGAAGAGGAACATAGAACACAGAAGAGGGTTCTATGCCTCTCGCTATAGCGAGATGGGGTTCTTTTGGGTCCGGGTTTTTTTTACCAAAATGCTCCCTTTTGTGCATTGAAAGTTGACGAATACCCTTGTATTATATAATTACTAAACCAATTAGGATCTTGGACTCCAAGGGACTTGTAGGACGCTAGAAAATGACACCTTTCACGAGATCAACGGACCAATGGTAATTAACCACGTGAGAGATCATTGAGGCTAAGACCATCTCATGTGAACTATATCTTTCGTCTAGCACCTTGTCATAGATGAGGCTTGGAGATCCCACGTACTATACTTATACAAAGTGTCACCAAACTCCAGATAGCTATACACCGAATCCCTAAACTTCATCATGAGAGAATGTGAAGGACGAGAGCTTAGTAGTTTGCCTTGGCTAGTAAAGTACCTTGATTCTCCTTAATTATTGCATGTGCATATTGGGAATTATCTTTTATTCAACTTCCAACATCTAAACAATGATTTATATGCATAAGATGTGTTATCTCCATTCGTTGTGCTAATTGTGTACGATTGTACATTATTCAATTGAAATTTGGGATGAATAAGTTATCTGTGAAATATTCGGGATATTAATTATTTGATTCGATTCAAGTAAAAACAATCTTACTCATATGTTATTTATTCGATTCCTATGGTCGGCACTACTTAGCTTCGGTCGTATGATACCCGACGGGGTTAAGTGCAGTTTAATTATTCGAGATCACTGCAGTAGATCGTCTAGAGCATCGGAATTCCAGAACCGAGTAGCCAGCTAGCCTTTGGCAGGGCCGCTGGTGACATCCCAACTATATTCGCTCTCTATTTGAGAGGATGAGCTTAATGTAGTAGTCAAATTAGTATGTTTTATTCTCCAATTGATTCATGTAGCATGATTATTCGATATTGCACAATTGTCTAGTGTACTTAACGTTGGCATCTTTTAATCAATTGTCTTTTATTCGATTTGATACAGCATGTGATTTATTATTAATGCATGTACTTGCCGAATTGTGGTATTTATGATGCTATCTTTGGTGTCACAAACACGGGTGCAACTCCCGATCCTGAGGAGGCCTAAGAGGGAGAGGAGGAGACCGAAGAGGTTCCTCTAGGATTAGAGGAGTGGCCAGGAAATAGATACTTCCATCGGAAAGCGATGATAATATTTTGAGAGCTCCATTTTAGGGTGTGACTAACCCCTTTTTGTGTGGGTCACACTTAGGTTTCCCAAGATATTTTGGAATATCTTTTGGATAGGTTTGTAGGGTGATTTTTGTAAACCCCTACTTTGGTTCTATGTGTAATTATTGTTGACACCAAAAATGTCACTTTGCCTCTTCAAACATCAAGATGCTACATGAAGCTGCATCCTACCACAAATAGGCAATGCTACTTCAAGCGTCAAATCTTGTTAGAATAAAAAAAATTGCAAGATTCTTCAAAAAAGCCAAAAGAAGAGTACACATGAAGTTTCGGGTCATTCCAGCTTTATTTGTCCTAACTTCACTCCTCCAGCAGCTGAACAGGCGCCCCCGGCGATGATAGCATTAAAGACATCAAATATTTGATCTGAGCCTATGGATGGTCTCAAAATACCTCTGATGGACCCGGCTTTTTTTCTCTCTCTTCCGTCCCGGGGCTACCGGGAGGCCCACGAAGGGAAAAAAGCAAGCATCAACATTTTTGTACGGGTATACCAGATTTTCTATTCTACTTGGAATTTAGAAATGATGATACGGAGATCCACATTTACAAGTAGAAAAGGAAATCAATTTTTTTCCCAACTTTCCATTGCACATATTTTTAAGAAAAGAGACAAGGTTTTTGAATGCCGTAAGAAGCAATTTTTCTTTGCTTGTCGTGAAAGGCGGTTTTTCCGTTAAATGTGGTGAAAGGCGATGTACAAATCTCATCAATAATAACCAAACCAAACCAAACCAAACAAAGCCTTTTCCCACTAGATGGGGTTGGCTATATGGATTTGACGACGCCAATCAAATATGTTTAGGGCCATGTCCTCCATTAGATCCATGTAGGCAAGGTCATGTTTAATAGTTTCTTTCCAACTTCTCTTAGGTCTCCCTCTCCCTCTCCTACTCCGGGCAATCTTTATGCTTTCACACCTTTTAACAGGTGCCTCCGTTGGGCACCTTCTAACATGGCCGAACCATCTCAGTCGATTTTCTCTCATTTTATCTTTAATCGGTGTTATTCCTACTTTGCCCCTAATCTCCTCATTCCTAATCCTATCTCTCCTTGTGATCCCGCAATCTATCTTAGCATTCTCATCTCCGCAACTTCCATCTTCTTAACATGATTATGCTTTACTGCCCAACACTCTGATCCATATAACAACGCTAGACGCACTGCCACCTTATAATACTTTCCTTTAACCTTGAGGGGGACTTTCCGATCACACAAGACCCCCGAAGCACTCCTCCATTTGGTCCACCCAACCTGAATCATGTGACTTACATCAGTATCAATCTCTCCATCCTGTTGCACCATAGATCCAAGGTACCTAACGTTTTCTTTTTCTACAATCGTTTATGTGCCCAACCTTACTTCTAAGTTATCAGGTGTCCTACTTTGACTAAACTTGCATTCCATATATTATGTCTTGCATCGACTTAGCCTAAACCCTTTTGTCTCTAACATTTTCCGCCACAATTCTAGTAACTTCGCCTATGTTGGGGTATCCTTGACATAGCCGGTCCCAAGCCCGGACAAAGGAGGAGGGTTGTGCGTTAGGTAGCCGACAGCCAGTACAATACTCAATCGGATTTCTTTATGGATTTGAGACCTAATGAAATCTCATCAATAATGAAAGACAAGAATTATGCTTTTTTTGTTTCTTTAGAAAAAAAAATACAAAATACAATAGAAAAGTAAGAAAATGAATTCTAACTTCTCAGGAGAATTGCGGGGACTCGTTCAGATCGACAGTCACAAGTCATGTATGGACTTCGCCATCGTCCTTTAGATGACAACATATGATGCTTTGATTCTTTTGGCTTGCCTTGGACTTCAGATTTTTAGAGGATAAAGACCAAGAGGAGGACCCATATCTAATAAAAAACTGAGTAGACGGGCTGAAAAGACGCATCTAGGCCATGTCGGATAGAAAGAGAGGGCATTTGGGGGGGTGGCCCCCCCAAAGGGACTTCAATCACCTTGTGGTGTTTGTTGCAGTAGAGTTTCTTCAAAGTAGCAGAGCTTCTTTGCACAGTGTCTGGACTTTGCAGATTTTTCTTCTTGGCTTACTCTCTCTCTCTCTGGATCTCTGTATGTCTGGATTTGTGTGTGTATATGTGTCTTTTCTTCTTGAAATGACCCCCCTTTATAGGCTTTTGGTAGCCATGGGATGGGTTTATGAGCATTGATGGCATTAATGCTCCATGATTGGAGGAGTTATAAGTTTTTATTTCATGATTTTGTAACTCTTTTTTCTTGGCTTTTGATTGGCCGATGGAGAATGATGGGCATTTAATCGCCTTTAAACTCCACAGTGAGAGGAGTTTCATGATTTATTGTCAAGATTGCTTGGACTTATAACTCTTTTTTCCCTTGATTTTGATTGGGCCATCCAAAATAATGAGTTAATGACCTCATTAACTTGTTATAAAACAGGTCATTTAACTGCCTTAAGTGGTTGCCAGGGCGCTCGAAGAGTCGCGGGCCGTACCGCATCTTTTGGAATTCTTCTTGCGATGATCGCCGAGGGATCCACATGTTGTTTGATTTCGGATGGTGATGTAACTTCAGAAATTGATTGCTACCAGTGGGCCAGTACCATCCATTCTGTTGATTTCTCGATCGATCGAGCAGAAAGTGTATTTTCTTGGTTGGCCGATTGGCGATTTCGAAGCGATCAATGATAATATGATGCTCTTGACGGCAGATCCGTGATGTTGACAAAGATCGACGGATTGCGAGCCTCAAAAGTCAGAATTTTAGAAAACCATAGGGGTCGGAAATCTCGAAACACGAAAAGGGACCGAAAAACGGTCATTTGGTGAAAATCCGGCGACCCAGATTTCTAGGGTCGCCGGCAACCATGGGGGATTTTTCCCCCTTTGGTCGCTTTCTTTCAGCCGTTTCTTTGATTTTTTTTTTGTTTCTTTTTTTTCTTTGGCATTTTTCCTGACATTTCTTTACATGTTTTGGTTTGATTTCCCTGTAGAAAACTGGATGAGAAACCTTGCATATCGGAGAGCAAAGTTTCCAATTTTCCGGGAAAGCCGCAGACTTTGTCGTGCAGAGCTGTCCATTTGCCGTCAAAAGACAAACTAGGTCAAATGATGTCGGAATGACCTGAAATTTGAGGTGAAACCTCCTAAGCAGTAGACAAGACCAACCACAGGCTTTTGTTTGAGTTTTGAAGCCGTGTGGGGTCCCATCACTAGTAGACTTGATTTTGTTGCGAGGGAGATGCGTGGTCAACCGATGTCCGATTGACCTGAAATTTGACAAGGAGCCTATTGGAGTCATTTTGAGATGATCCATTTGCTCCGATTTGGGAGTCATGGTCCTGGGAAGCTCTGTTGCTGGGAGGCTTGATTTCGTTTTCGAGTGTCAAAGTTGGGTCAAATGTCATCGGAATGACCTGAAATTTGACACGGAGCCCTTTAAAAGTATATTGAAGCCACCCATGTGCTTTGTTTGATGAGTAATGGTCTCGGTGGTTCTCTTCGCCGAAAGTCTTGATTTTACTACTCAAGGGTTGGAGGGTCAAACGTTGTCGGTTTGACTTGAAATTTTACACGGAGCCTTTTTGGAGGTATTTTGGGACCATCCGTAAGCTCTAATTGAAGTTTTGACATCTTTGACACTGTCGCTGCCGGGAGAGCTGACTTTGCTGCGGCTGTTCCCCTTTTGGGCAAAATGATGTCGGAATGGTCTGAAATTGATGTACAGCCTCCTAGTGGCATTTTGAGGCCAGTTGTGTGGTTTGTTTTGTGTGTTAGGGTCTCTGGCTTCATCGCCACCGAGAGCTCTTGCTCGGCTACTGGAGGAGTGAAGTTAGGTCAAATGATGTTGAAATGGCCCGAAACTTTAGGTGTACCCCTCTTTTGGCTGTCTTGAAGAATCTTGCGGTTTTTGTTTGGTTCTGACAAGATTTACGCTTGAAGTAGCATTGCCTGTTTGTGATAGGATGCAGCTTCATGTAGCTTCTTGATGCTGAACAGGCAAAGTGACATTTTTGGTGTCAACAAATTCCCCCTCGAGGTACATCGACGAGTTACATAACTATTGAAGTCGATGTGCCTCGAAGAGAACTTTGAAGAAGAACTTCTGACTTGACTAAGAGTCTTTGAACAATTTTCTATTTGGTAGGGTAGCCTTTTAAGTTTCCAAGGGGATTTTATGGTAGTGAACGTGATCACTTGCCATCTCACGACAAAGTTTTAAAATTGATATGAGGGATTTGGATTTGGGTTTTTCTTTTTTCCCTTGTGAACCTAAGGGCTTTATGTGGCACATTAGGCGGTCAAGAAGGGTTTTTTGGTTTTTGACCTTGTGACCTAGCAAGCTATATGTGGCAAGTTAGGAGGTCAAGATTTGGTTTTTGGTTTTGGCCTTGTGACCTAACAAGTTGTATGTAGCAAGTTAGGGGACCAAGGTTTGGTTTTTGGTCACTCTTTTGGACTATTTTGGGTCCAGTGGAGTGGTTTGGATGTCAATTTTAAGATTTTGGCTCAATTTGGTATATGAGGTTGGATGGTTTTGAATTATTGAAGCTCATGAGGCTTGGATTTTTTTTTTGTGGTCCAATCAACTCAAAAGAGGCATGGAACCATGTTGTATGCTCTTGGTAAGATGGATTTTTCTTTGACTAAAAGCCTCTTTTAGTGCCTAAGTGGTCAAACGTGGCACATGTGGGCTAACCCATGAAACCTTAAGTTTTAAAGATGGCTTAGATCTCATGTGGTGTCATTTTGTAGAGAATATCTAAAAATATCTCCTTTGGATAGAGAATATCTTAGAATATCTTAAAATATCCCTAATTGGAGAGAATCTCTCATGTTTCCTTGCTTTTCGAGAGAATTTCTCAAGGAATCTTCTCTTTAGGAGAGAATATCTCAAATCTCCTTTCTTTTGGGAAAGTTACTAATTTTTAGCACTTACCTCCTAGGTTTTCTCCTTGTTTCCACTTTTGGTTTGCTCTCTTTTATAAAAGCAAGGGGAGGTTGGATCTCTTGGTCTTATTGCTTTCTTTTACAAATGTCTTCAAGAGTGCTCTAAGGTCAAGAACCCCTCTTCTTCTTCAAGGATCTTCAAGTTCTCATTTTTCTCCATCCATGGCTTCAAGTGAGTTTCATTTTCCATCAAGAAAACTCCATGTAGAAGTAGGATAATGAAAAATTCTTCTTTTCTTTTTCTTTGTCTTTTTTTTTGTTGACCGTACTAACAGAATCGTACGGCCAAGTGGCCTGTGGGGCTAGCCCATTTTTTTTCTCTTTTTTTTTCACCATGATAATGAGGTTTATGCAAATCAAGATGTTCATGCATTTTTTTATGCATCAAACAAAAGGCTAGGATTTCTAGGTCAAGTCAACATGAATTTTGACTTAGACAGAGTTTGATTGGTTTTGACCAAGTTGGGTTGGAATTGGTCAAACTTTGGTCAACGATTTCCTAGCATCTAATGCATGACAACTTTCCTTCTATGCATGATTTTTGGTAAGTTGGATTGGAAACATGATAATGCATACCTGAAAGTCTTCTGTAAGTTTTGAGATTTGGAGCTCGCAGCAATGTTGAGCCCTTTCTTAGTCTTGTGGGGTGTTTGAGGAGCTTTGCAAGTTTTTAGAGTCTGGAGCTCGCAGCAATGTTGAGCCCTTTTCCATTCTTCCGGAGATTTGAGAAGACTGGCTTGATCTCGCAACAATGTTTGAGTTTGAATCTTCTTTGAGAATGCTCTATTGACTATGAGCTCGCAATGATGTTGAGCTCATCTTCAAGCTTCCTATCTCTTTCGGGGTGTTTCTCTTTTCTTCGGAATTGTCCTGGAATCATGCCAAAATTTTGCTAGAATTTTTTTAGCAAAATTCTATGGTTTCAATGATTGATTTTTTCTTTTCCATCCTTTGCAGGTAGTTCCTCCAGAGTGAACAACGGTAAGGGGTCTGTTTCTGACGCACCTCGCCGGTCTGCCAGATCTCCTAATGCGGCCGTACAACAAGCCTAGGAGAGGGTCCAGTATGTTGAGAGGTAACAGGAGAAGTTCCTCCGTCTTTCTCAGGGCCAGAGCAGGGGATGCCTGCAGCTGATCCAGAAGTAAAGACTTCTTTTTCCAATTTTAATATGAAAGGGGTGAAACCTTCTGAGGAGATTCCTTCGCTAGTGTCTTCGATTAGAAAGAGTTTGATGATTATTCCTGCAATAAGGCATGACACGGGCAGTCGACCAATGGAGAGGGGCGAGCCTTCATCCGGGCCGTCTCTTCAGTATGCGAATAAAGTGTTGAAGAGCGTCTTGAGCTCATCGGTCGAAATTCTTTCTTCTGGCCACTTGGAAGCTGGTTTCGACATGATCAAGCATGTGCAGGAGATTCTTGCTGATAGTGAAGAGGTCGGTCTGGACATTGCAAGTGCAAAGGCTTTTGTTGATGAAGTCATGGCTTTGGGCAACAAGTGGATTGAGACCAAGCGTTTTCCAAATGGTGACTTCTTCAATTAGATGTTTTTGAAACCTTTCGGCAACGTCAAATATCAACTGGATGAGATCTCGCGGACTCGGAAGTAGTTCGTTCGGGCGAGGAATGTCACCAAGTGGTTATCATCGAGCTAACACAAGACCTGCACCGTCTTGATAGGGAGGTCGTCGAGGCTAGGCAGCGTCTCAAGCTATTGGAGGAACAAGTTGCTGCCAAATGGACCTCCATTGTGGAAGCTCGTGCTAGAGGGGGGACTCTGATTCGCCAGGTTGAGGAGGCTGACAGCAATCTTCGAAGGAAGAGTCGGGAATATGAGCAATGGCAAATTCTCTAGAAGAACTTCCCCATGCTGAAGATGGGTCGCGGCATTCTGCGCCATTTTATGAAAAGATTTTGAAGAAGTGTGGCCTAGAAGCTTTGGAAGCTAAGGCCAAGAGTCTGCTTTAGGAGTTGAATCTTGGGTTGAAGACCATGTTAGACTGAGCTCCCGATTTTTTGTAACAAACTTTTTTCTTCTTTTTTTTAGTACCTCCATGTAAAAATAATTTTGGTACTCTATATACCTTTTACTTAAATTCTTTTTGATGAAAATAAGCAAAAGTTGGATGAGAATGTTTGTTTGAAAACTTGATCAAAAGGTTGTCATTTTGTGAAAATCTCTTGTCAAAGGGTTGTTTTCACATGAAAGCCAGATTTTGTGGTAAAAAGCCCCCCCCCCCCCCCCCCCACTATTTTTTTTTAATGGCTTGAAAGTCGAATTTTGAGACTACATGAAAACCGAATTTTGTGGTGTAAAAATCCAAAATTTGGGTTTATGGCATGAGAGACAAAATTTGGGATGGCATAAAAGCCGAATTTTGTGATGGCATGAAAGCCAAATTTAGGTTTACGGCGTGAAAGCCAAAATTTTGGGGCATAGAAGTCGGTTTTGTTTGTGGCATGAAAGCCGAAATTTGTTTTTGGCATGGGAGCCGAAATTTGTTTTGGGCATGGAAGCTGAAATTTGTTTTGGGCATGGGAGTCGAAATTTGTTTGTGGCATGGGAGCCGAAATTTGTTTGTGGCATAGGAGCTGAAATTTGTTTTTGGCATGGGAGCTGAAATTTGTTTGTTGGCGTGAAAGCCAATTTTTTTTTTTTAAAACCAATTTTTGTTTTGTTGGCGTGAAAGCCAAATTTTTAGATTTTTGGCGTAAAAACTGGGTTTTTGATTTTTTGGCCTGAAAGCCTCATCACTTTTAATGATTTAACTAATGAGCATAGTGATGAACAAGAGAAATTGCATTTTGAAAATTTATGACTTGGTAAAGCATGCAATTTTCAAAATGTCAAGATCATATGAATTCAACATCTATAGGATATCCATCAAACAATAGATATAACTAAGAAATACAAGGAATGGATTTTAAAGAGGTTCATATGATCAAGATCACTACTATGAAGTTGAAACATGTATAAGGATGACATCACTTAGAGAATATACATTAATCAACATCATAACCATCCATTTAAAAAAAATGACTAGAAAGCATAAAGGATGGATTTGAGTTCTAGTATGGTTTCTACAAATATAACTAATATCACAACTATACATGGAATGATTTGACATTTGCCTAGAGAGGATATCCTTCATGAACATCATAGATTCGTCATCAAAGTCATGGATTCATCATCGGACATCTCAAAGTCATCATCTTGCCGACCAAGAAAGCACACTTTCTGCCTAATAGATTGAGAATTCAACGGACAGATGATGTTGGTTCACTGATGACAACCAACGTCTAGAACTAGAAAATGATTTAACATCAAATGATGCATGAAAATCACCCGCGGCCAAGGCTCCCTACGTCGCGTGAAGAATTCCAACCGTTGCACGATGGCCCATGACTTTTCGATTTACAGCTTTGCCGACTACTTACTGTAGCTAATGACCCATTATCTTGCAATGGCCTAATCAAAATTCAAGAAAAAGGAGTTACAAATGAAGTGCAATCATGACATTAAAGCATGTAACTGCCCCCCATCTTGAAGCATCAATGCAATTAATGGCCCATTACCTTGCAATGGCCAATTAAAACGCAAGAAAACAGAGTTACAAAATCATGGCATTAAAATGTATAACTTTCCCCATCATCTAGTGTTATTGCATTCAGTGCATTCAAGGCCCATAACCTTTTACATGCCCCACCAAAAGTCTATAAAAAAGGGGTCACTTACTCCATTCCATGGCATGATGCAAATTACACCCAAGCTCTCCAATGTTTCTCCCACACTCTTACAATGGTCTCTCCTTCATTGAAGAAGTCCTTCAACAACCACCACCACAAGGTGATTGAAGACCCTTGGGGGGCCACCCCCCAAGGCCATTTCCTTCTCTCTCCCTGGCTTAGACGTGGCTTCTTAGCCCATCTACTTGAATTTTTATTTAATATAGGATCTCCATTCAATCCTTAATCTCTAGAAATTTGAGGTTCAAGCCTCATCAAAGAATCAAAAGCATCAATGTTTATCATCAGAGGAACATCAGAGGAGCCCATACATGGCTTGCGTCCGCCATTCTGATCGAGTCCCCACAATCGTTTGTGAAGTCAGATTTCTATTTCTTACTTCTTATTGTATTTGTATTTTAAAGGAGATAAAAATCACAAGTCTTGTCTTTTTCAATGAGAATTGTAAAATCACCATTCATGGCACCAAAATCCGCCTCCCACGAAAAACACAAAATCGGCTTCCACAGCAAAAGCACTGCCTTTCATTGCAAAGAAAACTGAGATTCGTCTTTCAAGACACTCGAAAATCAAAAAATCAAATTATGTCTCTTTTAGAACATAGACAATGGAAAGTTAGAAATCATTTTATTTTCCTTTCTACATATCATCCTTGCATATTTTCCTTATTTCGTGGCCTTTGTTGAATTTTGCATCCACAAAAAAAAAACATCCACACACAAAAACAAAAGAGAGGGGATTCAAGGGGCTTTGAATTCTACTTTTGAGTTTGATTCCACCCTGTTTTTTCCATGAGAGACCATTGTAGGAGTGTGGGAGCAATGTTGGAGAACTTGTCTATAATTTGCATCATGCCTTGGAATGCTGGAAGTGGCCCCTTTTATAGGCTTTTGGTGGGGGCGTTTGAAAGGTCATGTGGCCTTGAATGTATTAACGCTCCATGATGGGGAGAGCCATACATTTTAATGCCATGGTTTTGTATCTCCTTTTTCTTGCATTTTGATTGGTCATTGAAAGGTAGCGAGCAATTAATTGCATTGATGCTCCATGATGGGAGGAGTTATATCCTTTAATTCCATATTGCACTTTAGTTGTAACTTCTCTTTCTTGCATTTTGATTGGGCCGCTGCAAGATAATGGGCCATTAACTATATTAAGTAGCTACCAAAGCATGTGCTGGAAATTGAACAGTCATGGGCCATCTTGCAATCTAGTAAGTTCACAAAAGTAGGTCATTAGGGCATCATTTTATGTACGTTAGTGGACTTAGTTAGGTTAGTTTGCATTGAAACTGCACTCAGTTTCATAATTTCATGCATTTGAGAATCAAGTTGAAAATTAGGTCAAAAGCAGTAAAAAAAATCATAAAATTGCATGATTGTTAGGAAATTAGGGTTTTGGACCATCCAATCATCACATTAATTAGCTTTTCTATTTCATTAATGCATGCTTGCTATTTTTGGTACCATAGTATTATTTTTAGAAACTTGGTCAAAAGGGTATTTTATCACATTAAACATGATAGGATCCCATGCATTGTCAATGTGAATTTCCTACATAAAATTATAGCTGAGTTTATTTCTTGCAATTTGTGTAGGATGCATTAGCAACTTGGGGCCCACATAGATGGAACTTGAGAGAGGTAAAAGGGAGGTCAAACAAGAAGAGAATAGTTGCAAGAATTCAAGACACATGGCACACCTAGATGGGGTACACCTTGGGCATGGATTCCAAGGTGGATGTCCCACACATGGGTCCCCCTTATCTTGGCATCTTTTGGAGAAGTCAAAGAAAGAAGATGAAGTTGGGATAGTTTTAAACAAGAAAATACATATTTGAAAGGAGTTACTGGCTTACCAATTTGAAATTCAAATTTAAAACAAGGGGGCTTTGGTCGTGGGTCCCTCAAAGTATAACTTTAATGCAAACAGTCCACAAACTAAACTCATGCAACCAAAGGTCCCTCTCACATATTCTCATATCTGAAATGTATGATTTACCCTTTCTTTAAATCATATTCCATGATTGGTGGGATATCCTATTAATAATGGCCAACTACCATTTAATTGGTCACGACTAATGGAATCCCATTAATGAGATTTTCAAATAAAATCCAAAAACACAAAAGTAAATTTCAAAATAACACAAATAAATTTCAAAAAATGCAATAATTTCAAAAAATGTAATAAATTTTAAAAAAAAAGTAAATTTCAAAAGAACACGGATAAATTTAAAAAGATGCAAATAAGTTTCAAAAGATCCAAATAAATTTCACAAAATGTGAATAAATTTCAAAAGACTCAAATAAATCTGAAAAGATCCAAAGAAAATTCAAAAAATGCAAATAGATTTCAAAAGACGCAAATGAATTTCAAAATATGCAAATAAAATTAAAAAACACAAACACATTTGCCAAAACTAAGATAAATCAATTTTCCAAATTTCTAAAAAAATTGCCAAAAACTCAAGTACTTTTGCCAAAACTCAGTTAAATTTATTTCAAAAAATGCAAATAAATTTGAAAAAACACAAATAAATTTTAAAAGACGCAAATAAAATTAAAAAAAGAAAATAGATTTAAAAAAAAATAAATATATTTGCTAAAAAAGTCAAATAATTTTTAATAAAACTCAGATAAAGTTGCCAAAAACATAGAGAAATATGACGGAAGACAGATAAACTTAACAAAAACTCAGATAAATCTTACAAAAACTCAGATAAATTTGAAAAAAGAGAAAAATTTACATGGACTGGGTCAGCCTGACCTGACCCGACCTAGACCTAGAACAAAAGACCTAGAGAACTGGGTTGTCTTCTTCACGTTCTGTTTCTAGAACCAGAACCAGAACCAGAACCAGTGCTCTTCCTCCTTCGGCCATGGCAGGGTGCGACAGAAGTGGACGGGGCTTCTCCGAAATCTTCAGACGGCGACGACAGGAGTCTTCTTCCTCAGCGACGTACAATCCGGCAGACCCAAGAATCCTCTCGTCTCTAGTCTACTTCTTCAATCGAAACAGAACCCAACTCTGACCTGCATCTGGGCTCTTCTTCCTCTCCGGCCATGCAGGCTGCGGTGGATCAGACTTCCAGTCACAACGAAAACCTTCTTCTCTTGCACAGAATCCATCGATCAAATCTACTCCCGCACAAACCGATCCGAAACCAAGGAGCGATCCATTCTCTTCTCTGCTATTTGTGTGGCCCACCGAGATCAGAACCAATATCTGTAAGTCCATGGGGATCCGAACCCTAGAGGGGGGGTGAATAGGGTGAGCTTCTTTTATGACCAATTTTAAAGCAATTTTCAATTCTTAATATAAACTAGTCATAAGTGATGATTATCAAACAATATGCGGAAGCTAATAAAAACAATCACCACAAAGCAAGCACCATCACACAAGTATTTATAGTGGTTCGGCCTCAATGCCTACATCCACTACCGGCTTGTGATCCAACACCCCACCGGATTTCCACTATTTATGCTTTTCAATAGGCTAAGCAATAACCTTTACAATATGCTTTCCAAGGCTAAGCAATAACCTTACAATGATGTTTTTCAAGGCTTAACATCAACCTATACAAGATGCTTTTAAAGGCTAAGCAATAACCTCTTCAACCACAAGGTTGGTTATCTCACTAATTAGTGTCTAACATACACTTGATGGAGATTCAATTTAGCTCATTACAATGCCTCTTAAATAGGCGGATATGGAAGTGAAAATCTAATACACACTCACACTATGAATGCAAAGATGAAAACAAATGAAGTGTGTGTGTGTGGTCCTCAATCATTTTGAAAATGAAAGTTCATAAATGTATGCCTAAGGCTTTTGAAAGTTTTAGCTCATAAAACATTTATGATTGAGGAAGTAATGCAATCACATGTTAAAAGTAACAACTTGTTAATGATATCAAAGTTACACAAGTTGTATGAAATGGATTAGCTCTAAACATGTGATGCATAGGGATGTCAATCAAATCATCAATGAAGCTCAAAACATAAAAATAGATTTGATTGAAATTAGGGGACAAATCATATGTAATTATAAATACAACTTGAAAATGATTTACCTATCAAAGAGATGCAAGTTGTGAAACTTTAAAACAATAATACACATATGATTTGTAATGATGTTGAATCCAAAAACATAAGATACATTTGAGAGAGATTTTCTTATGATGGAAAAACAACACCCAAAGATTCAACAAAGTATATGAATCATGTTACATCTTTCATTAACATGATCTACTTAGATTTACCAATAAAGTACTACTTTGATGAATCAATGGTGATGTATCCAAAACAATAGATCTATTCAAAATATAGAATATGCTAAGGATACAACATATCATATATTAACATGTTACAAAGATTTACCAATGATAAAACAAAACATGAAAACATATGATTTGTAAAGAAGTTGAATCCAAAACATAAGTTAGTTTTGAGAGAGATGTTCTTATGATGGAAAACAACAACCAAAGATTCAACCAAGTATATGGATCATGCTACATATGATTTACCAAAGTTCTTTCATTAACATGATCTACTTTGATTTACCAATTCAAGTACTACTTGGATTGAATCATGTGATGTTATATCCAAAACAATAAATCAACTCAAAACATAAAATATGTTAAGGACACAACACAAACATAGTTTAACATGCTAGAAATGATTTACCAAAAATAAAACAAGAGCATGCAAACATATGATTAAGAAAGGAAGAGCCTACTTGGTAGTTTAACTTCATTAATCCAAGCTTTAGCTTTCCTAATCATCCCCTTCATCCCTTGGTTCTTTTCCCTTTTGATATGCCTCAAATCCTCTCAAGGAGGGGTTAAAAATTCCCTCCTTTTGGCAAGGGAAAGAACTCATATTTATAGGGAAAAGTGGCCAACGGCTAGTTCTCGGTCGACCGAGAAACAGGCCTCGGTCGACCGAGAACACACAACGGTCATATTTCTGACCGTTGGTGCTCCCAGGCAATTTTTGCCTGCAGTTGTCTCGGTCGACCGAGACCTGCCTCTCGGTCGACCGACGACACTGCCGGGACAACCCCCTTTTTGCAAAATTTCCAACTTTTGCACTTTTCAAAGTTATTTCTTTGGGGGACCTTTTGGCCACTAAATCAAGCTTGGAAAACATGTTTTAAAGATTTTAAAGGTTTTTAAAACATGACATAAAAAGCCTAAAAAGTTTCAAAACTTTTAAAACAAAGGCTTGCTTGATTTCTTGAAAACTCTTTTCTAAATCAAATGCATCCAAGATGAAAAAACAAATCATGCATAAATCAATACTTTTACAAATCTTAAAAGCAATGCATGAATAAAACAAGATTTCAAGTTTATTTAAAACCAATGCAAGTGTGTAAATCAAATGATGCTTTGAATGATAATGCATCCATCAAATTGCAATCTAGAAAATTCCTAACAATATCTTCTCTGATATACTAGTTTGTTTAGGAAGGAGGGAGGAGTGAAGATCGAGAGGATTTAGGAATGAGGGAGGAGGGAAGATTTGAAATTTGAAATTTCAAAATTTTATGCCTAAAACTGTTGAAAGGGCAAATTAGTCCTGAAATATGTGATCATGTGGACGTAGGGACCTTTGGCTGCAAATTTTCTAACTAAGTGGACTAGAACCCTTAAACAGAATTTGAGTGGACCAGAGGCTGGATACATTCCGCTTTAGGGACCTTTCGCTAATTATGCCTTAAAATAAAACAAAGAGTTGAAGATTAGAAGGTTTGCTTCAAGAGTTAATTAGTCAAGCAAGTAAGCAAGGAAAGCATTCAAATTTGGGAAGATAATCAAGAACAAATCAAGAAAGAATTCCAAAGCTCTTTCGACGTCCAACATACACTCCCAATATGGGATTCCTCTTATGTGCACAATTATTCCCATTTTTCTCAGGGACATCAAATTTATAATGGCTATAACTTTCAAACTAAGTATTGAATTGGCATAATCTACCTACCGTTGGAAATCTTTTTTTGAGTAGATATCTGTGGAGTCCAAGATTGCGTCAATTGGAGTTGAAATGAGGAAGATATGGCCTTGGAAGTTGGTGCTGAAATTTCTACTCTGGATTACAATTGTGTGGATGGAGAGGGACCCACACATACATGGAAACAATTGCTCACCAAGACACTAAGATAAGCAATGATTCGTTTCAAAATTCAAATTTGTGCTAGGATTACTTAGAGATCAAGGCAAGATGAGGAGTCCAAGTGGGAAACAACTCGTGCCAAAGAGGAGGTGCAAAAACTATAAATAGAGGCCATCCCCCATGGGACTACCATGTTCTCTCCCTGTCCCCTCTCTTCCACACATACTCTCTCTCTCTCTCTCTCTCTCAACCTCTCTTCTTGTAGTTCATGTTGGTCAAGATGCTCAAGAGATGATGTATTTTGCATGGCGGATGCTCCCTTGATTTGGTGTTTCATGTAACTAGAGTAGAAAGTGAGTCTACTCAAAATTTAATTTTCATATTCTTGTGGTTTCTAATTTGTTTCTTTGGCCCTAAGCATGGAGTTTGAATGTTCAAAACTAAAATTCTAAAACCCATATTCTTTATTTTATTTTTATTTACTCTGAATTTATTTTATGCACTTTAATTTTATCAAATTGGTGGTTTAATGATTCTATTATTTTGAAATTCTCAGTTTTAGCATTAGTTTATGGCTTTTGGTTTAGGGTTTCATCTGGGTTTGTAATTTAGAATTGGATTGTAATTTAATTTTTAATTCCAGATTTGTTAGTAGTGGAATTTTTGTATAGATTTTGCTTTTGATAGTTTTATTTTTTAATTAGGACAGGTTCAAATGGACATAACTCCTTGTGGATACGATCCTGACTCACCGGGTAAAACTACAATTGAAGGCCTTGCACTTGGTGGCCTACGATCAAGTTTTTGGCGCCATTGCTGGGGAGTTTTCTCACCACATGAGGTATTTTCTAACTTGTACTTTTAATTGCTTTGTGGTTGTTCCTTTACCGCTAAAATCATTCTAGATTTAAGGGTAGCATGCATGGAGTGTTCAGACCAGCCCTAATGCATTAAAAAGTGGAATTCAATCTCTGATTTTTGCTAAAATTTGAACCAATTCAGATTTGGAAACTCAATTTTTCTGATTTTACAAAAATCTCATCAATTTGGGAAAACCGCCTTTTAACTTGTCCTATATTTAACTAGTTTAGGGTGTTTTCTTTAGTTGATGATTAGGACTTGTTAAAATGGTTCGGAGAGAAGAACAATGAAAGAAGATTTTGGGAAGAAAGGGTTTAAGGGCATTTTGGGTATTTAAAAAAATAGAGAAGAAAGTCGCTGAAAAACCCAAAATGTCATTAGATGTCTTGATCTGAAATGTAAGTGGAAAACTTTGAGTCCTAATTTGAAAGCTCAGTTTTTATTTGTCCTTATTTGAAATGCGGGCAAAACTTGAATCCCATTTTGAAATTTCCCTAAAAAATTCTAACAATATGAAATAAAACTTAATATTTTTAAAAAATTATTAAAAAATAAATTCTTTGGTAATAAATGTTTCTGCTATTATAGAGAAAATAAGATGAACAACAAAGGAATCTTCTCATGCTACAACCTCTCATGGCCCACCTCAACATATTACACATAAAAATGCATGCATAAAGAGTGATTTACAAAATAATTGCACAACTTCGAGTGAAAAGAAGAAAGAAACACTACGGAGAAAGAATAGAGATGGATACAAAAAGTAAAAGCTATTGAATGCGCTAAATAGAGAGATAATATGCTTAGGTTCTATCCTTCCAAAAGAAATAGGCAATTACTAGTTCACCGATATTTATTTAATTTATAAGAAACATATTAATTACTAAAATCAATTATAAATTGCTAACACTTTTTTTGTTTTCATTATACTTACGAATCGGTATCGGCCCTTACTGGTGCGATATTTTCATGTGTCTTGATCTGGGTACTAGGACAACACATTATCCCTAATTTATTGGTAGTTATCAGCTGATAAATAAAACTATCAGTCTCAACCGATTTATCAACCGAGAGTGGATTAAAAACCTCTTTTTATCTCTTTTCTCATATTCTACTCAGTTTCACCCCCTTCCAAACACAAACTTAGGCTTTTAGCACCTAATTTTTGTGGATTTGGTCCGGGAAAATCACATACAACTCGAACAAGGTTAGTATTTTTTGTTTTTTATTTTAATTTTTTAAAGATTTATTTATAAATAGATTAGAAGTGAATGATTGCATGCCTTTCTTTGTTGAGAATATGTTTCATTCTTTAGATCTACACATTTTGATACTAGATCTACTAATTGGGGGCTTTAGAAATGTACTTTTTAAAAATATTGTAGTTCTTTGCAAATTAATTACTCAGAATTATTTGTAGTGTGGTTATAATTCTTGTAGCTTCTTAGTTTTTCATAGATCTATTGATTAGAAGTCTAGATCTAGGAATTTTCACTATAAATTTGGGGTTTTTTTTTTAAGTTTAAGAGCTTTTTTTTTTCTAATTTGTATGTAAATACTTGGTTTTATAAATTCATTTTACTAGATCTAGTTGTAGAATGTATAGATATGTGGGGTTTTTCTATTGACTTATTTTTTAATTTTTTAGTAATCTAATAATAAAATATTATATATTTTTTTAGGATTTCACAATATATATGTTATTTTAAGGTTACATAATCATTGTATGCTTCATAAATACTAATTTCTCATGGTTATTTTATGCTAATATTTTTTTATATTCTTGAATTTATTTTCAAATTCTCAAAATATGGTTTACTAGGAAAAAACCTAACATATCATCTAAAATATGTTCTTTTGAGATTTAATTTCTAAATCTAATTTATAATTATATATCCTACCATGTATTTTTCTTTTTTGTAGAAAAAAATGGTACGTGAGATAGATCTTTCATGGAGCCATAGTGAAGAAACCGGAAGCAAGCATAGAGTTAATACTATTATTGTGATCGAACCCTCGGTAGAGGGACAACTAGATTGAAGCAACACTTGGCTCATAGGCAGGGCCAAGTGACAAAGTGTCTTAATGTGCCACCTAATGTGAAAAAGGAAATGCAAGAGCCCTTGGATGTAGGAAAGAAAAAAAAAAAAGGTTGTGCAAGAGTGAAGAAGAAATGACGAAGTTGAGGCTTGTACATAAGAAATACTTGGGCCTAGGGAGGTGAAAATAATTTCCTCTAACGATGACGAGGAACCATATATGAGGATGGTTAGGAGAGAAAGTATGAGGTCTTTTGAGGAGGAAGAGGAGAGAAAAAGGATGCAATACAAGGCGGCCACTATAGGTGGCCAATATGAGTAGGGTGGCTCATTCGGATGAGGGGAAGGGTGTCTATTGCGCCAGGTATTTAGTTAGAAACAACCCCCGATGTAAGACCCCGACCCCTAATTTTCGTGATTAGTGTGTTTTTAGCTGTTGGTTAGTTATCTAAGTGAGATTTGAGTGTAATCGAGTTGGTTTGTAGATTACAATAGTTTTTCCATAGCTTTGGAGAATTTTGAGAGCCATCGGACCCAGTCTGGCAGCCTAAGGACGCCTTGGGTTGCACGTGTCAACGGGGGGGGGGGAGATTTTTTTTATTTTGAAAATTTCCAATTTTTATTTCTTTTGATAGGTAAAATTAGCCCCAACAACTTTTGTGTTCACACCAATCTCATTCGAAGCTCAAAAAATCAGTTTTGTAGCCCTAGGGGCAAAACAACCTTTTCACATTAAAATTTGAGCCCAAATTTTGAAATTCCAAAACCATGCCAAAACTATACTTTTTAAAAAATGGATTTTATGAGGATCATTTTAGTCTTCTTCGTCGAGTCCATCTGAGGCCCAGGAAGCCCAATTCCGAGCCCATGAAGATTGTTTAGTTGTGGGGCCCACACCCCACCTTCCTTGTAAACCCCATCTCCACTCTAACGTACTTCTCTCCTTCATTTCTTTTTCTGCAACAACAACTCCAGCTGAGTTCTTCCTGTCGCGACCCTGGACCGGACCCGCGGGACTGATCCGGTATCAGGACATTGATCTTTGGTGATGATGATAATAATGTAATGAATAGTTAACATGTGGAGTGTGTCAACAAGGTGCACACACTTATTTAATTTCCCATAGGTGTTCGCGGTGAAGATATCATAACCATATATGAACATTTCTTTTAAGTGCGGAAGAGTGTAGCAAATCAAATATTCAAATCATCTCTAGTCATAAAGACAATATCACAAGTATAAACACTGTATCAGAATGAGCAATGATCATTAGCATATTTCCCAAAAGTAAGTTAAAGTTTATACAAAAGATCATTTAATTACATTCCCAAAAAATAGAGGCCAACAAAGGCCAATACATCTCAAAACAATAACCCAAAAGAATGGATAAACAATTTCCTAAAATGTTACGTCTCTCGTAGCAACAAAATGTCTAAATGACATCATCAGCATGCCACTCAACTAGGCGTTGCGGTTCACCGACCGTTTCCTCCGGCTCCTCCTCAAGGTAACCGGCAACGGGACTTGAGTACCAAAGAAATGGTCCAGACACGACGGTCTGGCAAGAGGGTGAAAAGGTATAACAATAAAACATAATAAATACATTTACCTTTAAAAGCATTTGAACCTGTTCGATCAATAACTTTCATAAAAGAAACAAATCATTTACTAAAAACATAAATGTAGTATAAAACATGTATGGGTATCCAAGGAAATCGGGAAACAAGCAAGATGACAACCACACAAAACTAAGTCCTCTATCACCGAAGTGACAGAGCAAGTCAAGGCGTTGACCTCAGTCACCGTAGTGAGGAGGTGCAACGAAATATACATATACATATAATATACTATACATAACCACGATAGCGAGCCGGGCATCGGGAACCACAGTAGCAATCTGCAACATCGGGACAAGATCATGGTAATAATCGGATAGCGGGATCCAAACTGCAGCTGGCGGGACAAGATGGGGATCTTCAAATCAGTGGATCAGACTTACAAGGTTATCCAAGCTTAGTGGTGCCGACTCATAAGTTAAATAACAAATCGGCACATGTGTAAATAAATCAAGTGCAAGTAAATAAACGGGCGGGGTAAGAGTGCTCAAAGGCATAACTATCATTTCATGTCGGGCAATACATTTCGAGACAAGTAACTGTTACTAGTGTAACTTCAATGTTTTCGGGAAAACAAGTCATGTAATGTAAATCTCTCGGGAATAAGGAAATACAATGGGTTATTGCAATTTCAGGCAAAGTATCGGTTTCAAGATTTATTTAAGGTGAATAGGGGTCCTGTATGTCGATTGTAATAATGACTTGGTACTCCTTGAGTTTGAAGACATTCCGGGCTCCTTATACACTTTAGGATTTTCAAAACTTTAAATGAGCTTGTAGATAGTATCAAACGGTACGATTTAAAATCAAAACTATAGACAATCCAATCCTAAGTACAATGTTAATCCTGAAGCATCGTACACACCTACTCAGTCACCGAAAGGGAATAGGATTCGCGATACCCAAAGAAACAGACTTCGTGCATATATATATATATATATATAAAGGGATATCCTGTTGTCCCGTACCGTTCAAGATTGAATTAGATTGGATTCCGATGCAACCGGAATAACCGTGAAGAACGTCGGCTCAAAACATCCTCACATATAGTCAAATGAGTCCAAAAAGGGTAGCCAAAGTCCCACCTAAGTCCATCAAAAATAGGGTAAAAATCCATTCTAGGAAGGAATTCTCAGTTGGCCCGGTCGACCTAGTTAAGGCCCGGTCGACCCCATACACAACGAGCTCGGTCGACCTGAGGAGGTCAGGTTGACCTGTTCCTGTGTGCCCGGTCAACCAGTGGCTCGGTTGACCGGCAGTTGTAACTAAAAATGGTCAACAGTGTTTTTGGTCAGATTCCAGATAACCTGACCCTATGTCGCCAGTCGACCGAGCCCCCAAGCCGGTCGACCGCGTGCACTGTTCCGCAGTGAAATGGGTCCTTTCTCTTTTTTCCTCCCTCCTTTCAACACTTATACAACCAACACAAAAGATATAATGAAAGCTATAAACCAATGTTTTCAAGACATTAAATGTGCTAGCAAGATTCATTATGAGCATTTATTTCAACAATGCAAGTCAATAAAAAACATGAGTAAAATCACTTATATTTCATCAAATCATTTATAGCTCAAAACATCTAATCATCCACTTGCCTTTGGTCTCTACTCAAGCAAATCCAAGTCTCTAATCACCTCTCAAGCTCAAAATCTAAGCCACAAGCAAAAACCCCCAAAACAAACCCTAAAATGGGTCAAACCATGAATGAAGAAGATAGAACTCACAATAATGAAAATGGAGCTTCTCAAGGATTAGAAGAATACAAATCTAGAAGATGGAAAAGATTTCCTACTTGGATGACTTTCAAATGGGAAGATTTAGCTCAAATGGAGTCTCAAAGTTTGTGGATTTCTCTACAAATGGTATCAAAAGGAAGCTTGCAAGGTGGGGAAGAAAAAGGTGACCTCTATTTCTTGATTGATGCAAGTTTGGTGTGGATTAGGGATGGAGAGAGCAAGAAGAAGAAGAGAAAAGGGAAAAATAAACCCTAAGTTGAAGTGTTGTGCTGGAAAAGAGAAATGGAAGATGGGTTCTCCTTATATAAGCAATGAGAATGGGTCCCACCACTTAAGAAACTCTTTGGGCTGAAATCATGTCTTTCGGGATCTCGAATGAATTCGACAACGAAGGAAGAAATGATCACCGAAATATCTAGTTTCCAAAAAGTATATGTTTCGCAGGTTTCGGGGATATCAAGTTTTGGGTACAGATTTAGTGCAAAAAGACTGTTTTGCCCTCAAGGCTAGGAAATCGGGTTTTAGGGTCTCGAACGGGAACGGGATCAACAAGAAAGTTGTTGGGATTAACAAGACAAATGAAACGGGATACAAACATAAATCAAAACAATTCCGAAAAATCCCCCAAGTAAACGCAAAGTCATAAAAGGGAACCCCCAAAGGGCCCCACTAGTCACCAAAGCATTCAAAATTCTCCAAAACTATATCAAAACCTATTTCAACCCAACTTAGTCAAAGACTACTAATCACGCTTAAGACTAACACACGACTTAATTAACACTAATCGGGTTCACTCGGGTCGGGGTCTTACACTTCCCCTCTTCCTCTTCATGCATTTTCCCCTCAAATCAAGCCCACCTCCTTGCAATGGGAAATCCAAGTGCACACTTGAACTCCTCACTTCTCTACCTCTCCAATGGACCCATTTCTTGGGAATTTCAGCATGTCAGCCCTATTCCTTCACTATTCTCTTGCTGATCAGGTCATCTACAGGTGAGCTTTCTAGTCTGCTCACCTTTGGGGATGGTGTTAATCAAATCTATTGATGCAACCGAACATGTCCAAGATGCAAGATAAATTAATAATTTATATAATGAGGTGATTGATGATATTGGGGCAATAGTATATATTTAATTTCAAGTTGTCATTGACAATGCCGCAAACATGAAGTTATGAAACAAAGGCAAAAGATTTTCTGGCCTCCATGTGCAGCAAATTGTATAGATTTAAGGCTTGAAAAAATCGCTCAAGGAAAAGCCATCCAATAGGTGATTCAAAGAGTCAAGAAAATCACCAATTTTTTCTATCAGTCCCCAAACACAAGAAGTGTTAAGAAGTTTTAGCCCCATGTGAATGGAGTTTTAATATCTTTGAGCCTCTAAAAGGTTCTTCAATTGGTCGATGGCGATGATAAGCCAACAATGAGCTTCTTACATAAGGCTATGGAGAGAGCGAAGATGACAATTCAAGAAAATTATAGATATTATAAAAAATATTAAAAGATCATCAATAATCGATGAGAGTGGTAATTGCATCATGACTTGTACATTGATGGTAAGTGGAGACTATTTTCTTCTTGACTTCCATTATTGCATTAAATTCTTCTTAGCATATTGTTGACTTAAATTAACTAATTATGCAGATTACTTCGCCAACCCACAATTTTGATATCTAGTTTCAAATGAAGTTATACCCGTAGAAATTCATGTGGGGTAAAAAAAATGTAATTGA
Organism: Cinnamomum chago; assembly: GCA_038049695.1. Taxonomy (NCBI): domain Eukaryota; kingdom Viridiplantae; phylum Streptophyta; class Magnoliopsida; order Laurales; family Lauraceae; genus Cinnamomum; species Cinnamomum chago. Next base: position 30,678,759 of record CP142462.1, on the reverse strand, counting down.
AAGACTATCAGACAGTACAGATGATATAGTTTGGGCCACTAATCAAGCAAACTATAAAAAAACTATTTAGTATCTTATATGACATCTTCTTCAATTTAATATATATCATTCATAAGATTGGATATTATTTTTCTATGTTAGTTTCTTTATATTGATATATACAATGAGCGTCTCAGAAGTTTTGGCACTACAACTACACGAAGAGCTATCACGTAGTCATATCTTGGTTAGGATTGCAAAATTATGTTTTCATTATTAAAAAGGTAGAAAATAATTATTTGATCTCGTTTTCTTTGATTTTTAGTTGAATGGTGGTAGAATTGTGGAAAGAGCACTTCGGCACTAGGATGATTACAGTTAAAGTTCTTACTCAAACTACATCATCGCCAAATTGTGAAAGAAACTGGAGCACCTTTATTTATCATCAAAAAATAAAGAAACAAATGAATTAACAATGCAAAATTTGAATAACTTGATTTTCCATCCACTATAACCTCAAGCTCTAGAATCGAAAACGAAGAAAAAGAGCATTTGAGGTTTAGTAGGATTACTTCTATCTGATCAATTTAGACTATATTTTTTCGGAGGAAGATGACGTGCTAGGAGAGTGGTTGGAGGAGGTAGAAGAGCCACTATTAGATAAAGATCCAGAGCTTGTTCAAATGGTTGAGAAATTAACTAGGAGAGGCTTGAGCCGGTGAAAGCCTCAAAAAGATTACATGAGATAAATAGGACCATGGTTCAAAATAGTGGCCGCTACGTAGCGTAGCCCCCACATTATTGGCCGTAGCGGTCAAGGCCGCTACGCTATTTTGAAAATAGCGGCGCTACAATCTAAAACTTAATAGAGCCAAGTAATTTTAGTTTTAAACATTGTTTTTCCTATTTCTTCTCTTCAATAGTCTTTCCTAAAGTTATCTTTACCCTTATATGGTTTCAAATCACTAAAGAAATACAATATTGTTTGCTATACAAGATTCAAAAAAATTTAACCATTTAAAAAATTCACACCGCTACACCGCTACGTATCACAGCAACTGCTATGTATCGCCCACTATGTAGCGTTTTGGTCACTGACCGCTACGCCTGCCGCAACTGCTATTTTGATCCTTGAATATGACACTACAACAGAGGCGAATACCTAATCCTACTGAGGCAAGGGAAAATGATGTGGACAAGGAGAGTGAGTTATGCGTCTCTACTTCTTTATCATCACTGGGGATTTCTTCGACTCTCTTGGGGATGGTGATCGTTATGAAGATGATGAGTCTATTATGTATGAGATAGCTAAGCATTTTCCTGGTGCTACCAAATAGAGATAGCTAAGCATTTTCCTAGTGCTACTGTTAGGGATTTTGTAGATTGCAATTTGATGGATGCATTATCATTCTAGCATCATTTGATTTACACACATATGCATTGATTTAAGTAATCTTGTTTTAAACATGCATTGTTTTTAAGATTTGTAAAAGTTTCAATTTATGCATGTTTTGTTTTTAATCTTGGATGCATTTGTTTTGAAAAGAGTTTTAAGAAAATCAAGCTAGCCTATGAGTTTTAAATCTTTCAAAATGTTTTAGGCTTTTTATGTTCCATGTTTTAAAACCCTTAGAATGATTTAAAACATGTTTTTAAGCTTGATTTAGTGGCCCAAATAGTTCCACAAAGAAAAACTTTAAAATTGCAAAAGTGGGATTTTGGGGCCCCAGCAGTGTCGCCGGTCGACCGGCGTAGAGGTCCCGGTCGACCGGGAACACTGCAAGGCAGAAATGGCCTGCCGCACTAACGGTCAGAAATCCGACCGTTGTGTGATCCCGGTCGACCGAGACCTCTTTGCAGGTCGACCGAGGACTAGCAGTTGGGCATTTTTTGCTATAAATATGAGTTCTTTCCTTTTGCCAAAAGTTGGGAATTTTAAGCCCCTCCTTGAGAGGTTTTGAGGCATATTCAAGGGAAAAGAACCAAGGGATGAAGGGGAGCATTAGGAAAGCTAAAGCTTGGATTAATGAAGTTAAATCACCAAGTAGGCTTTACTTTCCTTAATCATATGTTTTCATGCTTTGTTTTATTTTTGGTAAATCATCTCTAGCATGTTAAACTATGTTTGTGTTGTGTCCTTAACATGTTTTATGTTTTGAGTTGATTTATTGTTTTGGATACAACACCATATGATTCAATCCAAGTAGTACTTAATCTTTGGTAAATCTAAGTAGATCATGTTAATGAAAGAACCTTTGAAATTATATGTAACACGATTCCTATACTTGATTGAACCTTTGGTTGTTGTTTTCCATCATAAGAAAATCACTTTCAAAACTATCTTATGTTTTGGACTCAACTTCTTTACAAATCATATGTTTTCATGTTTTGTTTTATCATTGGTAAATCTTTAGTAACATGATAAACTATGATGTGTTGTATCCTTAGCATGTTTTATACTTTGAATAGATCTATTGTTTTGGATGCATCACCATTTGATTCAATCCAAGTAGTACTTTATCCTTGGTAAATCTAAGTAGATCATGTTAATGAAATATGTAACATGATTCATATACTTGGTTGAATCTTTGGTTGTTGTTTTTCCATAATAAGAAAATCTCTTTCAAATGTATCTTATGTTTTGGATTCAACATCTTTACAAATCATATGTGTATTATTGTTTTAAAGTTTCACAACTTGCCTTACTTTGATAGGTATATCACTTTCAAGTTGTATTTATAATTACATATGATTTGTCCCCTCTTTTCAATCAAATCTATTTTTATGTTTTGAGCTACATGTTGATTTGATTGACATCCCTATGCTTCACATGTTTAGAGCTAAGTAATTTCATACAACTTGTAAATCTTTGATCTCATTAACAAGTTGTTAATTTTAACATGTGATTAGCATTTCCTCAATCATAAATATTTTTGAGCTAAAACTTTCAAAAGCCTTAGGCATACATTTATGAGCTTTCATTTTCAAAATGATTGAGGACCACACACACACACTTCATGTACTTTCATCTTTGCATTCATAGTGTGAGTGCGTATTAGATTTTCACTTCCATATCCGCCTAATTAAGAGGCATTGTAATGGGCTTAATTGAATCTCCATCAAGTGTTTATAGACACTATCTTAGTGAGATAACCAACCTTGTGGTTGAAAAGGTTATTGCTTAGCCTTGGAAAGCATATTGTAAAGGTTATTGCTTAGCCTATTGAAAAACATAAATAGTGGAAATCCGGTGGGGTGTTGGATCACAAGCCGGTAGTGGATGTAGGCATTGAGGCCGAACCACTATAAATACTTGTGTAATGGTGATTGCTTTGTGGTGATTCTTTTGTTAGCTTTCGCATCTTGTATGATTAATCATCACATGTGACTAGTTTGTTTTAAAGAAGTTAAAATTGATTAAAATTGGTCATAAATGAAGCTCACCCTATTCACCCCCCCTCTAGGGTTCGGATCCCCAGGACTTACAGCTACCAACTTCGTTCTTCATCGTGGCTATGTAAGACATGCCTTACAGACTAAAGCAGGGACTAGTAGTAGCGCCGCCAGTCAAGGAGGGTGAAAGGTACTTCTAAGGATGATGTTGGCCAACAAAAGGTCATTTATTGATATTGCCCTACTTGACCACCCCCATCGCCGCTAGTTCTTCTCTCACAATTGTGGTACGAGCACCTGAATCACAATATTAATATGATCATGGGTATATGGGAATGCAACACAAGTGTTCGGATCATATTATCACAATCCATACCAAAGAAATGATGATGATGATGATATCGAGCCTGAGTGACAATCCACTTGGAATTAAGCCGTGCATCCAAGTCTCTCTCCTGATTTCAGGTAAACCTACACTACAAGAAATTGCACTTTTAGCTACGTTTTTTAGCGACGTTTTCTTAAATTCGTCGGTAAATAGTATTTTTTACCGACGTATTTTTTTTTCGTCGGTAAAGATTGACTTTTACCGACGTTTTTTTCATGACATCGGTAAAAAACATTTTTACCGACGTTTTTTTAAAAACGTCGGTAAAAGTTAATATTTACCGACGTTTTTCACAAAAAAAACGTCGGTAAAAGACGATTTTTAAAATTAAAAAAATTTATATAAAAAATAAAAAATAAATTTTTACCGACGTTTTGTAGACGTCGGTAAAGATCAATTTTGCCGACGTTTAATAAAAAACGTCGCTGAAACTCTATATTTTACCGACGTTTTTAGTTAAAACGTCGGCGAAAGGCTAATTTTAAAATGAAATTCTAAATTTATGAAAAGTAAGAGAAATACTTTTGCCGACGTTTTAAAACCGTCGGCAAAGTTCAGTTTTGCCGACGTTATTATTGAAAACGTCGGTAAAGGGCTTTTCCCCCTCTATTTTTCCCCTCTCCCGCCAACGAGCGCCTTTTATCCTCTCTCTCTCGGCCAGTTCGCCCCTTTTCTCCTCTCTCTCTACTATCTCTCTATCTCGCTCGCTGGATCTTTCTGCGCTTTCTCTCGCTCTCTCCATCTCTCTCGCTCTCTCTCTTACCCTCTCTGGTCACTCTACGAGTCATACATCATTCATTCCATTTCATCCGAATAAAACGCAGAAAAGGAGAGAGAGAGAGAGAGAATGGGACGAAGCTCTTCTGATGGTTTCTCTATCCATGTATTGACCTCTGACCTTGGCGTCGATGGTCGATCCTTGTTATCAGCTGCAGATGGCGAAGCCCAGCAGCAGCAGCAAGAAGAGATGTGGCACGACTGCAGCAGCGAAGATTTCTCCGATCTCGACTTGTTGCAAGCATTCCGTGTCGAAGGCTCTGACAAATTCGGCAACCGTATCTTCCGAATCGTAGGGAAGTTCTTCCCAGGTCTCTCTTTCTCTCTATTCCTTGCTACCCCATTTCATTTTCTGTTCAAACTCACGATTTTCTCGCCACCCATGTTCTAATTTTTTTCAGTTTGGTCGAATTCTATCTTAAATTTGTTTTTTTGAATGTGCCCAAGATTGGATATGGGCTGGGTATTATTTAGGCGCTTGTGTAACATCTTGTCCGCCACATGTTTGATGGTATGCCCCAAAGAACCCGATTTTTGTTACTTGGGTGGAAAGGATTTGGGGTGTCAAAGATTTTTGGGGCTTTAATACTCCATGTAAGGGTCTGTTAGTAACGAAGTTCTGATCAAGTTATGGCTCTTCAATTGTAAATTCAGTTCAGCCATTTATAAAGTTCTACTATATATTCGAATCCAAAAATATTCAATCCACAGTGTGCAAATGGATATGACTCCCTAACTATTTACAGTGAGAGGGAGAAAATTTTTGAAACAAGGGGGATACTCGTGAGTATCCACTTACCAGAATGAAAAGAGGATAGATGGAGATAAAAATCTCAACAATTCTAATAAATTGTTACTTTCTTTACACCCTTTTTTGTAATCATCAGATAACTTAAAAGACAACTTCTAGAGATGTAGTTCATAGTTTATATGATTCATTTCTCATCTTCATTTATATGTCTATTACTCTTGTCACTGCTGTGTTTTTTGTTGTAGGATGGATTGATAGACTGTTAGGAGGAGGTGATCTCTTGAATCATGGGCAGCAGTGAGATGGATACATCTGCAAAGGGGTCAAAGACGCCTGCTTTGCAGCAGGTCTATTTCTACTGCAATCGCTTGATTTCTGTTCGGTATTCATAAATTACTTGTCTTTGTGAATTTACTCTGTAGCTTATTTCTTCTGTGCTTTTTAGTGAAAAGTAGTTTCTTCACTATTTTTGTTTTCTCTCCTGCTGTTTATATATATTTTTTCCTCTGTTTTTATTTTGCTCTTTCTTTTCTTGCAGCAATTCATGCATCCATATGGGACCCCACCGCCTCCATATGTGGCGATGTATCCTCATGGTGGATTGTACCCACATTCATCAATTCCACCGATATTGTCTTGTCACTTTGATCATGGACTATTACATGCCCATTTGTTTTAATTTTTTGGATATCATCATCACTGCCTTTTTATAGGAATGTATTAGTCGAGCGTAATTCTTTCACATCACCTGTAAAGGATCGTCTATTGGGCCTTAGCATTTAGTAAAGATCAAGCGTTAATTGGCTTGTAATCACACAAACCCGCCATATTCCAATGAATTGCCCAAACCCACCTATTGCAGATTTATTTAATTATATGATTTCCATCCAAAGCTTTCCAGCTATTAACAAATATTACTTTGGCCTATGGACTCCATGGGTGGTGAGGTTGGTGGGAAATCTAGATTTGAAGTGGCAAACCATGTTCAAGGACAGATGGGTAAAGCTTTGGGATTTGAGTGCACTTGCTATTACACCTTACATTTGAATGCACAAGGGTCATAAATCACAACAAATGACAACACACTAGACACTCATTTGCTTGCACACATGACACACCCCCCAACAGACCTTACAGTCACTCACATATCACACGTTACACTACACTCACTACACTATTCACATATCACCATAACATGTACTCTGTGCTCTGTGCTTTACACTAGGCACTCTTTCACTTCAACCGTTGCATTTCTGTATTTTCTGGATTCCGGAGGTGGATCTTACCCAGAAGTCATCTCCAATGCGCAAGTGAGATGGTTTCAACAAAAGTCACAAGAGATTAACCCAGGTTCAAGGTAAGCAAATGTAGATCATTTTGTACAAATTTTTATTCCTTGGCACTTTCACTGACAATAAGAACAGAACCATTTTCTGGTGCATCTGATGGCTAGTAAAAAGAAATGAAACACAACATTTATCTAATTAGTAGTGATTTGAATGTTGTTTGAAAATCAATGAAGTTGACCAGGAACTCACCCGAGATAGTAGTCCTGTATTGAGTGGGTCATTGAGTGGGTTTTTGAGCTTGGGTAGCTGCCATGACTATGTTTTTGAGCTTTCTTGTTGGTTCTGAATCAACACTAAAAACCTACAAGGATGATAACAAAAACAAAATATATAAATTTTAAAAACTTATATATAGAATCATACTTAGATGAAGGAAGGTAGTGTGATGATTATTTATTTGTGATGGCTTAATGGCCCTATTCTAATGGCTCACATGGCATGTTGGTGGACCAAATGGAGGGTTTGGATTGGACATCTATCAAAAAAAGAAAAAAAATCCCTTTCTGGGGTTGCTATTCATGCCTTTGATGTTAGCCCCTGGGTACTCATTATGGAAAGAGACCCAGGGGTATGAAAAGTATCACCTCCATCGACCAACCTCTGTTTCTCTCTGTTTAAATCATTGGAACTCAGTTGCCCTGTACCTAGGTTACTTGTAATTCTAATTACAAATAACACTTGCAGGTAGCTCAGTTTATCTAAATGGTTTTATTAACCTACTTAAAGTGCATATCCAGAGTATACCTAATACTCGAACAGAATGGTTCTTTGCCTGATGATGATGATCCTTTCCTTCACTCACACAATCAAAGCCAGTGAGCCCTTCTTCTCTGTGGTTCTCTCTGCCATGTTCCTTGGAGAAGTGGTGTTGATTTAAATCCTCTATGATATGATACTGTTGCATGTGTTTGTGACCCCTGACAGTTGGGAAAGAGATTTTCTTAAAGAGATTAATAGGCAATTCCTTTGTAACTTCATTCATATATGGTGTCTATACTATGCAATTCAGACTAATATGTGTGCTCGGGTTTGTGTTTGGATTGAGTAATGTAGTGGAAAAAGTTTGAACCAGAACACAATTCTTGCAATCTAATTTCTCTTGTAAGGTATGGAACCCTAGTTGTGCATTTCTGTGCGAAGAACAAGACAACTGCAACGTGTGGCTCACTTATCCAAATGCACGAACCTTCATTTTTTTTTCATTATTTGTATTCAGATACATCATGATCCCAGTAGGCGCTTGTCTTTTAACATCTATTTGGTGAATGCTTCTTCTTTTTAGTATGTATATTGGACATTGATATGGGACTGTATCATTATTGATTGTAATATTTGTTTAATGAGATGAATGATTTGATGAAAAATGCCGATGGTTGTTTGCATGCATTAGGTTTACAGGAAAATTATATTGAAAAACAAATATATATTTTTTTAAAAATAAAATACTTTTGCCGACGAAAAAAAACGTCGGCAAAAGTATTTTATTTTATTTTATATTTGAAAAATACTTTTACCGACGAAAAAAAACGTCGGTAAAGGTATTTTTATTTATTTTTATATTTGAAAAATACTTTTACCGACGAAAAACAACGTCGGTAAAGGTATTTTATTTTTTTTTTAAAATACTTTTACCGACGATTTTTTTTTCATCGGTAAAATGACAAATTTATTTTTTAAAAAATAAAATACTTTTACCGACGAAAAAAACGTCGGTAAAAGTATTTTATTTATTTATTTTTTTTAAAAAATACTTTTACCGACGTTTTTTTCGTCGGTAAAAGTATTTTATTTATTTTTTCTATTTTTAAAATACTTTTACCGACGTTTTTTTTCGTCGGTAAAGTATGTTGAAAAATAAATTTATTTTTTTAAAAATAATAAAATAATTTTTCCGGCGAAAAAAAACGTCGGTAAAACTCAGATAAGCGTCGGTGAAAATGATAATTTTACCGACGAAAAATTAATTCGTCGGTAAGGTGTTTTCTTGACATTTTTTTGCCGACGACTGCCCGACGAAAAAAAAAATGTCGGCAAAACCTTTACCGACGTTTTTTGGACTTTTAGCGACGAAAAAAAACGTCGCTGAAGGTGTAATCTGTTGTAGTGCTATTTAAATGTTCAATTGATTTGTGATTTATCTTATTATTATAATGTAATATGTTTTTCTTTATGCTCTCGAAATTCACAACTTGCTTGATAATTAAGTGATGGGTATACAAAAATAAGCTTTATTTTTTAAATTTCACATTAATAAATAACTCAAAGTCATAATTATGGTTGCATTTTTTAAAATTTGTTATATTCCATCTTGTCCTGGTTTATACATCTAAATCTATTTAATTGTAAATAAAATTTATACAGTTTCATAAATGATAGCGATAAAGGATGTCATTACTTAGAGTGACCGATAATTTGATTTATATTTGTTATTAATGAAAAAAACACATCATTTGTCTATCATTTTATAATATTTTGAATCTTTGAATATTTTTTTAAATTTTATTAGATTAAAAAAGTTCCACACTGCAATAATCATAATAGACTTGAACCGAAACCAAAATATACCGACAAGGAAAGTTAAACGAGAAGACAAGACGGCCACGAAAGTGTTCCGGATGAACAGCTGTAAGCGTGAGCTGTAAGTAGTTCTATTGACTACGTGTCAGTATTAGTATAGGTTTGAAGAAGAAGGAAGAGAATCTTCAAACGACGCTATGGAAAGGCGGTCAACCTCTCAAAACCCTAACAATGCCAATGGCAATCGCAATGGCGTCCTAAACCCCAACCAACCTTGTCTCTGCGAGGAATGTGGCCAAAACCAGTCAAAGTACAAATGCCCAGGTTGCTCTCTCCGCACTTGCAGCCTCCCATGCGTCAAATCCCACAAGCAACGAACTTCCTGCACAGGCAAGCGCCCAACCACCTTCGTCCCTCTCTCCGAGTTCAACGACAATCTCCTCATCTCGGGTTCGTATTTCTCTCTCAATCTCAAGCACCCACTTCGCCTTTTGCTAAAATTCTCATCTGGGGTACTCTGTTTTTTTTTTTTTTTCGATCTTTCTATATGAATCTCAAGTTCCCACTTTGCCTTTTCTGAAACTATCATCTGGGTTACCTTTTTTTTCTGGTTGCTTTGCTTACCAGACTACAATTTTCTAGAGGCGGCAAAAAGGACGGCTGAATCTGCAAAGCGAATGCGATATGGGTTGTCTGGGTATTATGGTTTTAAGCTTCTCCCTAGCCTTAAGCTGCTCCGGTCTGTCGCGGCACATAAGCGGAAGACGAGGGTTCTTTTTCTGCCGAGCGGGATGTCAAAGAGAGAGAAAAACCAGTCACGATATGAACAAAAGTTAGTTGGTTTTTTCCTTCTGGTTGCTATGATTGTTTTTGGTTTCATAAACTTTTTTTTTTTTTTGGGATTTCTGCCATTCTCTGTATTATTGGTTTTAATTTGATTGAATGTGTTGTTGACCTTTCTCGGCCAATTTGGGTTAATTTTTCTTTAGGCCCGTTTGTTTTCATGGAATTGCATTCGTAGGAATTTAGAAAATAGATTCCAAGAAAGGGAGGTGAAGGGTGGAGGTTAGATGGACCCTAACTTTCTTTGAATTACAAGGTTCACGGCTGGGTATTCATTTTGCATCTCCACTTAATTCGTTTTCCATTAGTGGGGAGGTAATTTGATGGCCGTTTATGGATGTTCACCTTTGTTTCTTCAATATTAGACTCATTTAGGACTACAGTTACTAGAATTTCTAGGAACTCAATTGCATGAAAGAAAACGGGCCCTAAGTATTGGGCCCTAAATATTTGCCTACTGGAATTAATGTGCTTTTGGATGTACCCTCTATTGGAAATGGATTGAATGAATATTTTGATAGTATGGATTGGTTATCTGCTCTTTCATGCAAAAAATTGGGAATTACATTGTTTTAGATATTATTGTTCCCATTTTCTCTGTATATTGATTAGCTTGATCGGTAACAATAATGGCTGGTGGCAGTAGGCATTGTAAAAAGTATCTTTCCCGATTTTATTTCCCGGTTTTTGTACTTACCACAAGTAATTGTCTTTTCTCCTAAACCATTTGTGCTGCATCCAAATGCATCTTTACTATGTGGCATAGTTGTCAATTTCGTTAGGGTCCCTGTTTCAGGATGCCTTTGGGCTGAAATGGTAGTGACTGCCTCTTCATCTCTGTATTTTGATTTTTAAATTCAAAATGTATACAAAATTAGGAAGAAATAGGAGAAGTAACAAAAAGCTAAAGTAACATAAATACTACATATGTTACTAAAGAAAATTATTATGATGCATATGTTTCTAAAGAAAATTATTTTGATTGGAAGCATTTAGCTGGGAAGAAAGTGATTTTATGAAGATGCAGATGAAGTTGTCAGCTTCAATGTGATGGGTTTACTCTCAAGAATGCTTGGCACATTCAGGACAAGCTCCTGATAATTAGGAAGATGTAGGGATCTATTTGAAAGAGAGGTTTTACTGGGAAACTATGAGGAAAGGGTGTATAAACAAGGCTATCTGTTGTACTATTTTTTCTTTCCAGCAAGATATTCTCATAACATTTCTTTTAGATGTATGTTTCTTATGATTTTATCTTCTTCTTCTTCTTTTCCTCCTCCTACGTTCTTACGGTGATGGTGAAATTGTTTTGTTCAAATATAACTAACTAATAAAGAAGACTTATCTCAAAGCATATCCTTCTAGTATCTAACACCAACATATAAAAGTATCTGGATATCTTAGTTAATGGCAGCATATTGGGATTTGGTAACTAGAAGAGTTGCACATTGCAGCTGAAGTTTAAAACTGCTGGAAGTTCTCAGTTATTTAACCAAATCTGTGATGGAATTAGGTTTTACTAACTCTAAGATCAGGAATCTGAAGCTTTAGTAAGTTAAGTGATGGTGTTTATCAAGATAGCATGGACATATAAGCTCTCTTCTCCCCAGTTTTGTGTTGCATTCTAGGTGATGAAAATGCTACCAAGTGGAGATTTATGTCTGTACACTATTCTGCTCATGGCTTTCTACTTACTCCGTTGCCTTAGCCATTCACATCAGCTATTTCCTTCCCCAAGTCTCTTTAGCAACTAAAATACGACTCCAAAGAAAAAGAAAAAAAAAATAGAGGGTAAAGGCAATCATTCATTTTGATGACGGGGCACATAATGATAGTGTTACAGTCTCTTTCTAAGCTCTAATCCAAATTGATTATAAAACAACTCTCATTTTTTTCTTGTTTATTCTGTAATGCTACTAAGTACTAATAAGTATCTCCTGGTAATATATATCCTGAAAATATATAATTTCACCACTTCAAAAGTAATCTTGAACTGTCAATTGTTTGTGGGTTAATTAAAATTTATACTTGCTGGATCCAACCTGAAATCCTGAATACTGAAAAAGAAAAAGATAAGATGTCTTCAATGATAGCCAGCTGAATGATACTTGAAATCTGGTTAGGCATAATCTCTGTATGAGTAAAGTTTCAATTTGTTCCGCTTTGTAAAGCTCTTGCTGATTTGAAGAAATGACATAGCTTGGTTGCAGTGTAATTCAGTGACTCAACAACTTGGTCTAAGTGTTATGGGTTTTGCAGCTTCTCATCAATAGGTCTAGGCTCTGGTTGAACAGAGATGAATTATAAAGATAAAACTTGGAAAAAACTCTCGAATCTGCAACTACTTTTATGAACATGAACTACTAATTGTATTTGTCCATTTTTCAGTCTTTCCTTCTAATGTAGTACGGACCAAGCCCAAGAAATAAATTGGGCCAACACATTGACCTAGAGGTCAACCTGGTCCATTGGGTTCAGGCCACAGGCCCAATCTAACCGAGAGCCATTGTGGCATTCTGTTTTATCCTATTTCTATTCAGAGAACTATTTCTAAGTTATATTTCTTGTCTGATTAGAATTTCTATTAGTTAGTTTACTGTTTTATTTAGACCTCTTCAATATTAGAAAATCTTAGTATCTAAGTAAGATCAACCAACTCTATATAAGGATGATCAACCCTCATTGTAATTCATGCTTATTTTCAATTAATCAAGGATTTTCTATTAATTTTTTATTCTTCAATATGGTGTTTCCCATTATTGTGAGTATGTTCCAGTTTTCAGAATCCATCTCTGGATTCTCGATCAATCCTTTGGAGATTGATCTATTTTCAATCGAGGATCCAAAGTCAGGAGAACGTTGTTGTTGTATTTATTATATTTATTGTTAATTCATTATATTTTTTGTTTCTTGTGAAACAGGACAAAAACCATTTTTTGGACAATTGAATGGCGCTTTCATTCAACTGATGTCATTTTAATGGACAATGGGTGAGATACAACAAGGTTTTCTTTTGTTGCTATGGTTGATGTTTACATAGCTTTCTATGAAATGCTTATTCCATCATTGTCCTGCAAGTTAACATTCGATTTATGCAAAATTTTATTAAACAACAGAGCTAACTAATTTGTCTTCTGTTTCAGAGTAGATGAAAATAAGAGCCTAAATGCCGTAGTTGAAGAACATCTAAAACCTGGTCCATGGAACCATAAATTAAAGCCTTTCTGCAACGAGCAGATGGACTCTCTAAAGTTTTTCATCCAAAAGTTTCCTAAGGTGTGTAGTTAGATGTTAAAAATGACAAATTTTATGGTACTTGACCCAAGGAATGCATATTCTCTTTGAGCATCATATCCTTAATGTCTCAGGGGCCAGTGGTTTGATGTAAATCATTGGTCCGATGGTCTTTACCATGAAAGGGTCATGTCCCTAAAACCGTTTAGATGTATGAATCCTAACCTTTGATCATTTTTTCTTCAACTAGACAGAAAAAAAGGTTAGTCCATATTAGTTGTAAAAACTAAAAAAGGCTAAATAACAGATGGCTAATGTCTTGTGATCTGGATTATTTTTGTTTGGTTTGGATCAGCTAATGTGGAGATCCACTTGGTAATTAAGGTCTGATGTTGCTATGCATATCATCATGTGGAGGATCAACCAATTCCCATGTGTTGAGAAGAGTACATAACATAGTAGAAAGGTGCTTGTTGCCACAACTACAAGGCTGTGGATTAGTGTCAGCTTAGCTTTAGAAAAAACAAAAACAATTCCCATATGTTAATAATTACATATCTCACTTTCATCTTTGCAGGACCCGAAGTCGCCATTCATTGAGTTGAATATAGAAGCTTCTTTACGCGGACAATTGTCCGGAATTGTAATTGTCGAGTATCCAGTTATCCATGTTTTTCTCCCTTCCCACAGCTGCGACTTTGAAATTGAGAGGAGTGCAAATGCATTTTTAAAGGAAATAGAGTCTGCAAAGTCTCTCATTGATTTCCCCAGTCCAAAGGGTGTTCACTTCAGGGAGGAAGAACCAGAAGAAGATGACTTGTCCTCAGATACACAGTTTCTGGATCTAATGACCTACATGAATTCAGAGCCTTCTGATAATTTTCAAATGATTGATAAAGAAGTTGCTCTCTCAAAGACAAAGGCTTCTGAAGGTACACAACTTGTTAGAAACAATGAAGGGCGTGCACGTCACCTTGAAGTAGGAGAGTATTCCCGTTCTAATTCCAAGGCATTCGGTGTGAGTGATGACATGGCCTTTGATTTTGAGCAAGATTTGCAGGATGCTTATTCATATTTGATTGGGCAAGCAAATCCTGATGATTATCTATGTTTGGAAGGTGGGTTTATTGAAAATATGGAGGGAACAGGAGGTGATCAATCAGGCATTGATGAGCTGTTCTCTAGGGAGGAGGAACTGGAGGAGGGAGAGATCGTGGAGTTTTGAAGGCACTGTGAAAGATACTCAAGACAAGGAAGCAGCAGCTGTCAAGACTTGAGATCAAGTATGTATTATATACTCAAAGGGTCTATAGAATTTTACTGCATCATGACTTACATCATTATACACTATTTATCCACAGTATTTTTTTAAAAAATTTTGATTATCCAGAATAATTTAGCTGATGGACGCTGTTATTAATGGAGGATACCAGTAAATCTTTGACATTATAATGTTTGGCTGAATGCAAACTAAGTTATAGAGAGAGATTGGATGACTAAGATCTCCAATCTGGATTCTTGCAAGGACTATTTATTTGAGGTGGTCCGCTAAGAAGTTATTTGGATCACTAATTTATCCCACTTGAACATCCAGAGTGCTGTTCACACATATAATTCCTCCAACATTAACTGTTTGCTGTGGGGTCAAGAGTGACTTGAGACCCCCTCACATTATTGTATTAACAGGCTGCTGTAGACACCGGCACATAAGTGACATACCTCTTGAGGTTTTTCTTTGGGTGTTTTTGTGAAAAGAAATCCTCACATTTGTCTTGACTGTAGAAGATTTCTTCGAGTATTGTTACTGTTAATAATCACTACGATGTGCTCATAGTTATCTCCTGAATAATGGTTTGCCAATGCCCATTGGGAAAGTGACCATTGCGATTCACATTAGGGTGTGAAAAGCTAACTCATGTAAATTATGGTTTCTAGATTGTCCTTAAATGAAAGTAAAGGGACCATTTTTATCCCTATTTCCTATTCTCGTTGAAAATATCAAAATAAATTTTTTAAAGAGGATTTTACCAAAAAAATCTCTTAAGACTTATTAATTGTAAAAGCACCATCAACATCTTAAAAAGACCACAGTAGTCTCAAAGGCCCTGTTTGATATTTTTTTTTTAATTTTCTCTCAGCAGGGATATCCCTGCTCCTTAGCCTGAAATAAACCCCAAAACCCTTTTTCCCTTTGCCCCTTTTTCCTATTCGACATCTTCACTCTCCCTCCATTTTTCTCCCTTTCTCTGGCAATCGGTCAGCACCAGCAACATTGCAGAGGCGGACCGACGTTGTCATGACCTGGGGCAAATGCAGAGGCAGACCGACGTTGTCACTCTCCCTCCATCTTCACTCTCCCTCTCTTTGTAGCTTCTTTCTTCCTCTCCCTCTTGTTAGGGTTTGTGCACATTAGGGTTTATGTTTTAGTTTTCCTTTTTCTTCTGAAGTGATGATTTCAGTGCCCTCTATAGTCTATTCTATTAAAGATGAGAAAAGGGAGATTGAGAAGAATATGTCTCTCTGTCTCTCTCTCTGATTCTCTCTGTCCCTCTATAGTCTATTCAGTTGTTTCTTCTTCCCAGTGCATAGCCACAAAACAAAGCACCCATTTAATCATGTAAACTGTAATCATCAGAAAAAGTAGACTGACGGTTTATGTTCAAGATTCCTGACCTCCATTAATCCAAAGAACCAGAGGTTTTGAAGAAGGGTCCCCAACTGCCTCAAAGAACCAGTAGAAGAGTGCCCTTCCAGAGTCCTTGTTCACTATCACATACCCAGAATAATGGGCAAAGCTCGCATTAAAAGGGATATCCCTGCCCAATTTAGTGTTGTGAATAGGGTTATCCCTGCCTCTATTAGTGATGTAACCAGGGATATCCCCGCACACTAGAGTATTGTTTATGGGGATATCCCCGCTCACCTGATACTTATGGGTGAGATATTATTACACCAAATAGAGTGCCATAAGTATGGATACAACCAGCTGGATGGGGACAATGTTATAGTAGACACATTAGGTACTATATCAATGTATAATGTCAGAAACATCCATTAACACCAAATTTGACATTCTCTGAAACATCCATCAACACCAAAATATATGTTAAGTTGCATTAACAATTGTGTATACAAATCACAAGTTTTTCAAGAACATCAAAACATCACCCAAAACAAAAGACACATGCTAGGTTGTTTGGGTAGCAAAACACTACTCACTGGTGGATTATGACATCTCTGAACATGTGTCGTCTCTCTTTACAGTTTGAGACATGTTACTTTCCTACATTAGAATATCAAAACATCACACAAAATGTGGAAGAAGGGTTGCAGAGAGATTCGTTCGGACACCAGAAAAGGCAAAGGAGAAAAAGGAGTTCGACGGTCTTTAAGTTGCAATGAACGACGAACAGGGATATCCCTGCTCATTTACTTAGAATGAGCTGCGATATCCTCGCTCAGCGCTAAAAGCAAAAAAAAAAAATACCAAACGAGGCCTTTAAGACTACTGTGGTCTTTATAAAAAGTTGATGGTGCTTTTGGCTTATGACAAGTCTTAAGGGATTTTTTGGGTAGAATCCTCTTTTTTAAAATGAATAAAAAATTACAAAAAAAAAAAAAAAAAATGCAGGAGAATAGGAAATAGGGATGAAAATTGGGAAGCATTTACAGATGCTAATTTTTATCCCTTAAAGGTTAATTTCAGGAATTTAAAAATTACAGGTCAAGAAAATTAGCATCTGGGAGGAGGGGTGCCGCCGCCTCAGCAAGCCATTGATCTAAAGGATAATCCTCTTTGAATATGTAATCCAAATTAAATGGATCATACGGACCTTCTTTGTTGTCTCTTATGTTAAGGTTTCTTGCCCTGAACTTTATGTTATGATAGATAAAGACCGACTTCTCCAACTTTCCCATCGTCAATCGATTTCAGCTTGTTGTATGAATCAAATTGAATGTGCTCGAATTTCATTAGCATTCTTGTTGCGACCCCAGACCGTGTTTTCCCACAGCTTCCCGCGGTGAGGATTCTGAGACGTGAAATCTAGCTCACACGATCAAGTTTGCTGAAGCGTGTAGCAAATCACATCAAGTCAAACATAAATAAAATTTCCAAATACAAGAATAGCAATATTAAAACAAGGTATCACAAGTAGGAATCATATCATAACATTCCCATTAAATTCAAGTTTCAAGGCTAATACAAAAGTAGGTTAAGTTTTTGTTACAACCCATAAGAGGCCAACAAAGGCCAATACAATTCTCAAAATAACAAAATGAAACCCATGATTGAGTGAAGCGAAACTCAAGATTCCGCCCGACGTCTAGTTGACATCGTCGAGTTGCCACTCTCTGACTGGGGTTGGCTCAAAAGCCTCATCCGGACTCCTCAAAGGCAACGTCACCTGCACCTGGGCACCAAAATACAAGGGTTAAACGCGACAGTTTGGCAGGTAATCAATTTAGGTATGAGCATGAAACGATAGATGTTTAAGAAAATCATAATAAGCAATTACTTGACTGAAATACATTTCCAAAACATGAATAAAATTAAAAATTCAACAAGCTAAGATACCAAAACAAACTAACATGAATACTTATAATATAATGAATAGTTACAATCCACATTGAGCACATCCTTTCTCCATCATACATGATGACAAGAGTAAGCACGCACGATGAGCATGATTTACATAATATAAACAAGACATGATTCCCACATATACGGGGATTCCGGCCGCATAACCGGACACGCACGATGTGTAATAAAATACACGACCAATCTGCAGACAGTCCACATGTTTAAGGACGCCCGGACAGTGGATCAGATTGAAGGGGTAGTCCAAGCTTAGTGGTGTTCACTTGAATTCATGAATGCATAAAACACGCGAGAATACAGTCCAAACACGTCGAGATAAAAAGGGGGAAAATCACTTATCAAAACAAAACTAGGCACGACTAGCAAAAGACATAATTATATGCACACGAACTTAAGAAGTGATCCCCTTTTTAATACTTGAAATAAATCTTCAAACGAGCTTATACTTGAAATTCAAAACGAGTACATGATGGTACTTATCGCACCATAACTAAAGTTCAAACATGAAATCCATCAAGCATGTGTTAAGGCTATTAATTGACCTTTGTGTAATTGGGACCCCAAATGTCGGAAATAAACATAAATTGGTGTCCCTGAAGTTGGATTACATTTCGAAGTCCCATTTACACAATGTCAAGCCAAAACCCTTAATATAGTCTAGTTTTCAACCCTCAAGAAAATACACAAATGGAAACAAATCTCCTTCCTGAATCTGGCAGGTTCGCTCGAGCGGGATTGACACTTCACTTGAGCGAGACAGTTCGCTCGAGCGAGATTGACACTTCACTCGAGCGAGACAGTTTGCTTGAACAGACCACAAGGTCGCTCGGGCAGACAGCTCTCTGTCTTGCTTCAGGCTAGACAGTGGACAGTTCGCTCGAGCGGACCCAAGGGTCGCTCGAGCGAACAGGCTTTTGCCTGCGCCAGGACCAGGCAGTGGCCTGGTCGCTCGAGCGGACCCAAGGGTTTGCATGTATGAAAAATAAGATCTTTAGGAACTAAAAATATTCCATGGAAAAGATGGGTTGGTGTTCTTACCTAGAGATGCCCAAATAAGGAAAGAAGAAGACAATGGAGAGCTTGCTCAACTTTAACTTTCAAGAAAAAGACATCAATAGGAAGCTTGGGATGAGAGGAAGAAGATGATGGTCTTGGAATTCCATTTGGAGGTCTCTAGCTTGTGCATTCAAGAGGAAGAAAGTGAAAGGGAAAAAGGGTTTTCTCTTAGAGCTTGGTTCTCTAGGGTTAGGGATTGGGAATGAAAGGAGGGGAAAGGAAGGTGACTTAAGTACTTCACAAATGGGGCCCAATAAGTCTAATTCTTGCATCGATGAAAACATAACCTTGCGGGCCTCGAACGAGCTCGACGAAGAAGGATAAAATGATCCTCGAATATTCTAGTTTCCAAAAAGTATAGTTTTGACATGGTTTTAAGATTTCGAAGTTTGTGTACAGATTTGGGTATAAAAGACAATTTTACCCCTTTGGGCCAAAACTTGGGTTTTTGGGCTTCAATTATGGACGGGTTGAAAACGAAAGTTGTAACAAATAATATAACCATTCAAATGAAATACAAATCACAATTAAAAACGGAAATGAAAACGATCCTCCCAAGCTTACACATACACTCAGGCCTCCCTGAGCATGTCTGACTAATACTAAATGTTCTCAAAATTCCCAAAGCTATGTGCAGGACTAAAACTAATTATTTCTAACCCAACGGTAACTAAACCCACTTAAGACTAAACACACACTAATCACACACTAATCGAGTTAGTCTGGGTCGGGGTCTAACAATTCTCATGAGGGCGCTGTCTGGCTCAAAGTTCTTCGCTAGATTTCTAAGATTAGGAGCATCATCGCCAGGTTAGATCACCATTCAGCCAATTCTAAGGAACAGAGTATAAATTAATTCAATAATATCTAAAATCCTTATTCTTTGTTGTATAAACTTAGAAATGATAAATACAAAACTATCCTGTTCTATCACTGTACGGGCTTATTTGTATACATTGGAACCAAAACTGCCAAATGCACCTTTATAATATTTTACCTAAGAAAATATTACAATTTAAATAATATTTAAAAAATTACAACCAACATTGATCATGGGGGATTTTACTGGAAAATCCCCTTAAACCAGGTGGAGACCAAAAAGGTACTCAAAGTTTTTTATGCACTTGACTGGTCCCAGAGTCCCTTTCCCTTTTTTTTTTTTTTTTTTTTTTAGTCGAACAGCGATATTGCTGCTCACCTATATATATCATTGCTCACTTGTCATCGCCTTCTTCTCCACTTTCCATGTACAGTCTTCACCCCTTCAACTGAGAAAGGACCCTCCTTGTTTTCTCAAATCATCTCGAAACCTGCAAATCAAGCAACCAAACAAACTTGATCGACCCACTTGCAACCTGGTCACCACTGCCAAACGCCCACCTACACCCAAAGACAATCCATCTCTCTCTTGTTAACAGTCCTCCTTCCAAAATAGAACTCGACACCACGCAAACCCATGCACCCTTGCCCTCTCTTCCTTGCAATCATATCTGATTTCCAGGAACAAGATGAATCCTTGGATCAGAAGCTTGCCCAAACCCCTGCGACCACAACTGTCGATGGATTTTGTAAAGATTTTACAGTTTTTCTTTTTCCTTCCAGTCAAATTCGCTAAGGGTTTTTGTTTCAATGTGAGATTCATCTTTGGAAAAGAATCTGAACAATTGTAAGCCCTATGGGCGAATCAATCTCATCAAAACTTGGCATTGGCCTCAAACGCGGGTGGAGAAGAAGATGACACGAGCAACAGTATTTCTGCTGGACAAAACAACAACGAAATAAGAAAGTGGCTCCGGCCTTTATGGTCTTTCTTGAAATTTAAGCACCTTTTTGGTCTTCACCCACTTTAAGGGGATTTTTTGGGTAAAATCCCCTTGCGTACTAAGACAAACTGACATATTATAAAGATAATAGATCATGCCATCGTATAAACCATCTCTATTTAAGCTTGTCATGCTCCAACATCTCGAAAGTATTTTTTAACCCCTGAAATACTTCCTCAGGTTCTGTAATTATAATTGGAAGCGAAGGTTGATCTGTTCATTTACAAGGTAGAGAAGTGGAGGTGCAAAAGCTCCTTTGCCTATCAGTATCAATTGAGTAATTGATAAGACCAGTGGATTGCATTTTTTAAATGGGTATCATTAGTTTTCATTCTTTCGATTGAGTACAACTTTTATGTTTTTTTATCGAACTTGACCCACTTCCCTTGATTCAAACATTCAAAATTGTTGTTAGGATTGAATTGAACACTACTTTTCTTTTTTACTCGAATTCATGCATCATGCCTCACACCTGGGAATTTTAACAATTATGAGCAAAATGTAGAGTTGCTTTCAGTTGCACTTTTGTTTTAAGAGCCATGCTAGGACGACGACTGCTTAATGACTCTATGTCAAAATTAATGTGGGACTCATTGCATGTTAGCGCCAGTAGGCCAACCAGATCTAAGTGGTAGTGGTGAGGGGCTGTGGTGTTTTTAGCCATCCGATCAATAGGTGAAATGTGCCTTTGGCAACTTGTGATCTAGAGAAAGTTCTTGTTCTTCCTTTTCGTTTTTTATTATTATTATTCTACGTGTAGAAGGCCAGGAAGCCACCCCAGGTCTTGTGTTAGAAGCCACCCCAGATTTGCCTAGTGTGCGTTTTTGTGGGTTTATCGGGCCTGGGCGAATAGTCCTGTTGGGTCAAAGACCTCAAAGGATGCCCACATTTTGGGTTTTGGGTTTTGTGTGTGTGTGTGTGTGGGGGGGGGGGGGGGGGGGGGGGGTGGGGGGGGGGGGGGGGGGGTGGGGGGGGGTGTTGTTTATTTATTTATTTATTTATTTGGAGATACTAAGTGGTTGTATGTGTGCTTGTTTACTTGCAGATGAATCTTATCAATGCCAAAGCTCCAAGCTGTTAACCTCTTGATTATTAGCAGTTGAAATGTTGAAGTAGCTATCTTTTGGTCTTGCAGCGCCCTCAATCTCCTAGTTGCCCTGAACATCTGGAATCTTTGCTTGCTTCTGTATCTCTGTGACTTTTAAGAGAAACATCTATTAAAAGAAAAACAAGTTCTTACCGTCTATAGTAAACGAAAGAAAATCAAGGTACTAAAAGTTTTGTTGTCTCTGGGTCTGGAATTAAAAAGTTGCCTGTATTGTGAAACATAACAGCTGTTTGCTAAACTAATTACAAATTTTGAAATATTATTTGAGGAATTCTGAGATGAGATGAATTTTTTTTTTTTTTTTAGTTTTATTATTCTTTAGGTAAGGTATTCTATTGTCAGCACACAAGGGTCGAAGTCCTTAAAAAAGGGAACGGAAGAAGAAGCACCCAACAAGAGATATCACTGTATTGCAACTTAGAAAAGTAGGATTTGAGATGGCATGACTATTTAGAAAGTCAGAAAATATAAGATGGCATACCAATTATCTAGTTATAATGTACTATAACTGTAAGCCCTGCACTATGCTCTATGAAGTCCATTTCTCTTGGTGTCTGCATCCCAATCACAGCAAGACTCGGTGGAATTCAGAGGGGAAGGTCCTGATGCACGCGCTCACGTAGGAGAAAATCTTCCAGACTTCTTAAGTCTAAAACCCCTGGATAAATGGGTTAAGGTTAAAATGGTGATGGTGAACGTGATCATAAACCTAAGCAGTTGGCAGCACCAGAAGCAACATAAAATTAATTACTGAGGCCTCTTTAGAATATGTGCAGATCAAGGGATGATAAGAAATTTTCAGGAAATCGCTTTCACAACTTTGCAAGGCCATTGATTCTATGATGGATTACTCAAGGCATAACTCTGGAGAGCTGTTTTTAACTGGTGTAGGCTATCATAAGGAGAAAGGAAGTAAACTCAACCTTTGTGGATTCCGAAATCAACCTCAGTGAAAAACTTGAGGAATACCTCTGTAGGTAAGAAGAGATGTGGAGACAAAAATCTAGAGAGTTATGGATGAAGGACTGGGATAAGAAAACAAATTTTCCACTCAAGCACAATTAGTAGGAGGAAAAACAATAGGATTGAGAAAATTAAAAATAACCATGGAAAATGGGTGGATAATAGGGAGGACATAGGAAAGACTCTTTGTGACAACTTAAAGAAGATGATGATGACTAGCCGTCCAAGAAATCTTAGTGAAATAAAGAACTTGATTAGCAACATGGTTTCCCTAGAAGAAAACCAAGATCTAATTGCTATCCCTTCAAAGGACGAGGTTAAGAAAGTTGTTTTTCAAATGGAGCCCCTTAAATCCTGGGCCCTGACGGTTGCCAGGCAAAATTTTATCAGCACATGTGGGGCTCAATTGGACCAGATATCATTGCTCTTGTGCAAAGTTTTTTCAAGGCCAATTTTTCTCTTAAGAAGCTCAATGAAACCTTTGTTACCTACATCCCCAAGAAGAGCCGTCCCCAAAGGGTGAATGACTTTAGACCAATTAGTCTATGTAATGTTATTTATAAAATTATCTCTAAGGTAGTTGCCAATAGACTTAAAAAGTGCTAAATAAAATTATCGGCCCTTACCAAAGTGCCTTTGTGGAAGGTAGAGCTATTTCCTGATAACTATATTGTTGCTCATGAAGGTATTCATTCTTTAAAAAGAAAGAGAAAGGAAAAAACCATAGGCCTAAAATTAGACATGGTTAAAGCTTATGATCGAATGGAATGGGACTTCCTAGTCATAGTCTTAGAGGCCTTTAGTTTCCATGAGGAGTTTATTAAAATTGTTCATGAATGCATTTCATCGGTCTCCTCAATGGATCTCCGTTTGGACTTATCACTCCAACAAGAGGACTAAGACAAGAGGATCGTCTTTCGCCATATCTATTTATCATGGGCACCGAGGTCCTCTCCCGAATGTTAGTGAAAGAGGAAGAGAAAAGAGTCATTCATGGAGCCAAAGTTTCTTGTTCTGCACCTAGCATTTCCCACCTATTCTTTGCAGATGATAGTATTCTCTTTTGCAAGGCAAAAATAAATGAAGTCAAGGCCATTAAGGACACCCTTGATAATTACCGCTTCCTATCTGGGCAACTAGTCAATTTTGATAAGTCTGCAGCTTACTTTAGTAAAGGGGCCTCTATTTAGGAAATCCTCCCATTATGAACAAAAATAGAAACGGTAGTTTCAAATCTCTAATCGGAAAAATCAAAAGTAGAATTATATCATGGCAGACCCATCTTCTATTGCAAGCAGGGAGGTGTACCCTAATAAAATCAGTTGCTTTTACTATCCCTATTTATAATATGACAGTACTCCAACTCCCATAAAAAAACCATTGATAATATAGATAAAATGCTTAGAAGCTTCTTTTGGGCCGACTCTTTTGATAAAAAAAATATGCACACCAAAAAGTGGAAAGAAATCTGCAGCCCTCTCGAAAATGGAGGACTAGGGATTCGAGATACCAAGGAAAATAATCTAGCCTTATTGGCCAAAACATGTTGGAGGTGCCTCTCTAATGAGAATAGATTAAGTTCGAAGATTTTGAAAGCAAAGTATTGTTCGAACAAACCTTTATGGGAGGCAAACTTCAAGAAGGTAACTCTTGGTTTTGGAAGGGGTTTGTAGAAGCTACTAACTTTATCAATGATAGGGTGGGGTGGATCATAGTTAATGGGGATCAAATCTCGATTTGGAAATGCAATTGGATCCCTTCAAAATGAGGTCTTAGGAAACCAAAGTCCAGTGTTGTTAACCAAGATCTTGTAATTAAAGATCTTTGGTACGGGGACAAAAATTGGAATGAACAGCTAATTAGAAATGTTTTTAATAATGCCTTTGATGTTGAGGATATTATGAAAATCTATATTCACCGTTCCAGAAGTGATAACAGGAGAGTATGACCCTTTTCCAAAGGAGGCGAATTATCTTCAAAATCAGCATACAAAATCATTCATGAAGAAAGTAGGATTACCCACAACTCTCCCTTTAATTGGAAGACATTGTGGTCCCTCCCTCTACCCCAAAGAGTCCTTCTATTTGGCTGGAAATGTCTTAATAACACAGTCAAAGTACACAAATTACTCCATAACAAAAATATTTTTAATGATGCCATTTGTCCTATATGTACAACATCGGAAGAATCTATTGAGCATGCTCTATTTCTTTGCGATCATGCAAGAGCGTCATGGCTTGGCTCTAACATAGGAATGCTATCACATTCTATTACTTCTCTGAGGATTAGAGACTGATGGAACTCCTTTATGGATTATTATGGCAAGATACATCTGCCAATTAGTCCTCAAATGAAATCTTGGGTTCTTGCTCTTTGGTGGGCCTTATGGAAAAGTAAGAATGATTTTATATTTAGGGGCACAAAAATTGAGCCTATTGGCACAATCAAATGTGCTAGAAGAATGGTTGTCGCCTCAATGGCCCATAATGAAAAGGCCTTCAAAGGACTTTCATAGAATCCCCAGGATCTCAGTCTGAGAAGCCCTAGAGGCACGGCTCAGGTGTTCTCGGATGCATCTTTTAGAGCCGTGGATGGAAAAAGCAGGCTTTGGCTTTGTTATTTGGTTTGACGGTCCTTGGGTTCATGCAAGATCAACCAATGGATCCAAGGTTTCCTCTTCCAAAGAAGCTGAGGCAAGAGCTGTCCTTTTCGCAATGAAGGAGGCTAGGTCACAGGGATTTCGCAAGATCCATCTTTTATCGGATGCCCTCGAAGTGATTAGAGTCATCAACGGGTTGATGAATTGGGCTATCGAACCTATTTTGTAGGACATCAATGAGTTGAGGTCCAAGTTTGAAGACATTTCATTTTTTCATGTTCCTAGAAGGCTTAATCAATTTGGTCATGAACTTGCCAAGAACTCATACAGACGAGGGGTTTGTGTGGGACTAACAAGGGATTGATCTCCTATGTAGTTTGGGAAGCTCTTCTTGGTTTTATTTTATTTTTTTCCTCTCCAATGAAATTGCTTTTCACCAAAAAAAAAAAAAAAAAAAAAAACTGGTGTAGGCTATCATAACAATGGGGGTTTGCGGATTCGATGGAAACGTATTAAGAATCTTACCAAGTACAGAGAAAAACTTCAAGAAAACTAGGTTCTTATTTATTTATACTGAAGTAAACCTAAAAGGCTAAAACTCCCCACCTGACCTCTTTAAAAAGGAAAAGATTTTCCTATGGAGTTGTCTTTTTTTTTTTTTAATATACTAGTGGGGCCCGGCACGTGCAATGTTGAAACAAATATATGAAGAAGAAGTTAACAAACAAATTAATTTATTAGATAGAGATCATATTATTAAGATCATCAAATCTGATGTTTGATTTATAGTAGGGCTCATTAATTGGAAGGTCTTGATATAGAGACATGCATGTATGATACACGTGCAATATTTATCAATACCAGCTTCAATTTGTTGTTGGTAGCTAAAAATGGATTATGTGTGTCTAAACCTGTGTAATTCCAAACACAACTAATTTCACATTTTTTGAGAGCAGAGTTAGAAAAATGCAAAGTTGGGAGCTTCTCTTTAGACGATTTGGGTAAAAATTAAAAAGAGCAGGATGCACTCTATAAGAATTGCCAAGATATATGTAATGAGTATCCAATCTATACCATCTTGTTTTTGAAATAAATCAAAGATAAATAAATAACCGGACATTCAAAAGAAATCTTAACATTTGCAATCAATAAAAAATTTGACATGGTATCATTTTGTTTGTATCTATGAGCAAAAAATGACATGAAGCTTTGTAAAGCTGAAAGGTCATGCCTGAAACAATTTTGATTGTGGTCTCTACTCCATAGCAACCCAATATAAGACCCAGTTTGAACCATCTCAAGCGCATGATGAAGGAAGTAGGAGCAAGAGCCATCTCAAGTACATGATGAGTTTGGCTGTAGGAAGAAGGAGGAAGAGCTACATTGGAGCATAGAGGGCAACATGTCAAGCAAAGCATCTCAATCTTGAAATTGAAGATAGTTGAGGCATATTTGTTTAGTCAGAATTGAATTTGTAGGATTTCTAAGCAAAGAGTTTCTTTCAAAGTGGATACAATTGTAGAATTAAAGGTGAATATCCATCCACATATCCACATCAGACCCTTTGTGACTTGTTTAATACACATGTAATAAAACCTCCTCTACCATGAACTCAAAGGAGTCCAATAAACAAATCTAAATGGTGAATATCCATAAGAAGCCATCAAATATTCTCTCAGTTGATAGGAATTATCACCAAACCATGTTCTTATCAAATTAAATCCTACTAAAGTGACAGTGACATCTAAATTTCCACCTAAAACCTGTTTTGCCAAGTCATGTGTGGATCGATCACCATAATGATTTAGGTTGGAAAGTCGAGAATATTCTGTAGAGTGTTGACTGTCATATTCCAAAAGAAATCCGTTGATGTTTTTAAGTTGCAGACTGAGCTGCAAAGAGAAAAATTGACATTGCAGCAGATTTAGTGTCAAAGAAGCAATATTTTACATTGAGATAGAACAATATTTTATATGTTTAAGAAGTAAAATAGAAGATCTTGATTTGCTGGTCTCAATAAAGGTACGAGTTCTGCATTCTGGAAACTTGCCGGGGCCTGTTTGTTTACATGGAAATGATTATATGAGAATTCATGATAAATTGGGTTAACTTAAAAAAAACGGATGATTAAAAAAGTGAGGGGTGAATTATAGGGAGAACTTGCGGAAAAGGGAATCTGGGATTTTACCAAGGAAAACACCTAAAGTGCACACATTCTAAATTATTACAACAATAGAAATACATTTAATGCATTAAGCCAAAAATAAATAAATAAATAATGTTGGATTCTTGTACCTTAAAATAATGAGCAAGAGTTGCCTAATTTTATCGAATTTGAGATCCTGACAAAAATGAAATGAAGACCATGAATAGAAAAATATGATAGAAAGAAGAAAAGGAGAAAAAAAATAAGTTTATTGTAATTTGTGATATCAAACTGCCATTCCATACATAGGAAATGTGATTGTGAAAAAGATTTCTAGAAAAAGTAGATATATTGACTTCGAATCCACACATCATCATAAAGCTGATCTAAAAGAATGATTGCTCGAGTATGAATTTATAGTAATGATCCCAACAGAGAACCAAGATTACAGAGCAGCCATATTTTTTTGGCAACTTGAGCCTTTTACAATTACACTCATGATTATTATGAAAAATAGGTGAAGCTTCTTTAGGAAAAAAAAAAGAATTTAGAAGAACAAGATGCATGTAAGAAAAATGGCTAAAAAAAAAAGCTCTCTCCAACCTTGTTGTCTTTCAAAATTTGTCTAAAGCATAGCGCCAAAAAATACCAAATTCATGTGGAGAAGCACCAAATGACAGTAATAAGAAGCGCCAGCAATGAAGAATTTCGAATGAAGGCCATAATTCTATAGAGTTTAACCAAGACTGGATTCAAAGTTGGATTTTGAATACTCAAGAGTTGATTTACTTAGAAGAGAAAGACCAAAATTCTAAAGAAATTTTAACAATACATACAATTCAAAATAAATTTAAACAGCAAAAAATTGTCAATACATAGACAAACTTAACATTCTATCAGAGAATCAAAATCCGAAAAAACCCCAATAATCTTACACAAAATCATAAAAAAAACTGCTCTCAATCCAGCTATTAGACTTGTAAAATAGAAGAGTTTAGAAACAGAAGCTCCTTAGAGCAATACTCATGAATTAGCTAAAAACATAAGTGAAAACTGATCTCTAGCCAACCAAAATCAAACAATTTATAAACAAACAAAATCTTCATCTCACATAAACTGATCAAAATCAGCTCAAAACACAATTTCAAAACACAAGTGAAAACTAATCTGTAGTCAACTAGAATCAAACAATTTATAAACAAACAAAGTCTTCATCTCACATAAACTGATAAAAATCAGCTCAAAACCTAATTTCAAAACACAAGTGAAAACTAATCTGTAGTCAACCAGAATCAAACAATTTATGAGATGTTGGAGAAGGGAAAAATGAGCTTACTAATAGTTGGAGATGAGAAAAATAGATGAAATCAGTGGAGAGATGTTGAAGAAAAAGGAAAAACTGCTGCTACTGATGTTTGGAGATGAAATCATTGATTAAAGTCTTCATGATTCACAACTCTATCAATAAGTTAATTAGAGATTCATTAGATGCTTGTAGCAAGAAAAAAGAAGGAACAACTGATTACCATCAAATAGCAAAAAGAGAGAGACTATATGAAATCTCTATTGTACTTGTTTTATATGAGGATCCTGTTTGGGTCATTATTAGTAACATGAAGAGAGGAACGGATAAAAAGCATGGCTTGAAAACAAAGTCTTACATATTCCTGTGTTATGTCTAATGCCATCTATAATGGATAGTAAATGACTGAAATAAGTCATTTTGAGTGTTCTGGAACAGAAATTTAAGCACATAAGCATAGTATCCATACCACACTAAAAATCGCAGTTAAGGTTTTATGATCAATTATAGCAAGATAATTTAGTGAAGTTGCATCCTCAAAAAACAAAACCGCAGGAAGCTAAAAAAATAAATAAATTACTGACCAGAAAGCATATGGGGCATTCTTCAAGGTCGACAACAAGCTACTACATCCTTGTGTTCATAGGCAGGTTTGTTTCTAGCTAGAAGGGTATATGAATATAGGAAAAAGTATGGAACATGAGCCACGTTATGAAGGTTGCTAATTCAATAAACAATTAATAAAAGATTTTTCATTAGTTAACAAACTTATAAAAGGTGATAACATATAAGGACAAGCAAACCCATAATCTGTGGCATATAGCAGCTTCAAGTAAAAGTGCAAAACTAAAAAAAGAAGGTGGACTTCTTATTTACAAGAGTTAGCATATTAGACAATGAAGTTCTTACTTACATTACTTTGCTTTTTTACATTGTAGGCAGAAGTGTAGTGAAAATTTTAACAAAGGTGAATATTTACAGAACATAGTTTTTGACAAATTATCTATATTTGGCTGTCTGTACGAATGTCATCAATTGATAGAATTGTGAAGTTAACCGCCGAGCCATACTGATAGGCTTTCAACTGAAAGATATGTTCTTGCCCATTGAATTTATTGACAATATCTTCAATATCATCAACAATACCCTAGAATTAAAAGAAAGTGTAAGTTTATTTTCTACTTGTAAGATATGCAGGCACTTATATGAATGTGAATTTGATAGTAATTATACCTCCTCAAAAAGATTCAGCATTTGAATTGGTGTGCATGATGTCAATTTCTTCATTTCATTTCCAAATAGTGTGGCTGAGATGGTCCCTGTAGAGTCAGATAGATTTGCTACAACTCTAAACCTAAGAATTGAAGATAGTGATTAGTAATAAAAATTAATGAAAGATAGTTTGTTAGAATTTTACCCTCCGTTTGGAAAGGGTGGAAAATGGGGGGGAGGAAAAAAAAGAGGGGAAAGTGGGGGGAAAATTTTTTTAGAGGGTGTTTGGGAAGGGAGGGAAAATGCGGGGGGGGGGGGGGGGGGGGGGGGGGGGGGGTGGGGAAAATGGGTGAAAAATTTTTCCCCCCAAAACAAGGGGGAAAATGGGGGGAAAAGTTGAAAAATTACAAAACTGCCCTTGTCTATAAAATATAATTTTGAAGTTTTTATAAAAGTAAGGACAAAATGGTAATTTTCTCTCTATCTCACAAACAAACAAAACCCTACTTTTTCATTTTTCTTCTCCCTACTTTTTGACTTCCCAAACAAGAGGAGGGAGAATTAATTTTCCCTTCCATCTCCTCCCCTTCATTTTCCTTCCCCTTCAAATTTTCCCTCCCCTCCCCTCCCCACTTCCCAAACATAGGGTTAGTGTTGGCTAAATTCATGGGTTGGACAAAACTCTGGGTCTTTTATGTTGTAATTCTTTTTTAGAAAAGGACTCTAAAGATAGAAGACTGGAAGGACTCAGAAGAAGAAAGTCTGAAAGAATTAGAAGAAGTATGCTGGAGAAAATATGCTGAATTTCCTGATCAATCTAGAGAGGGGTCCGCTTGAGCGACCATCACATCCGCTCGAGCGAACAGAGTCAGAATAGCCATCGCTGAAACAGAACCTCATTTGCTCGAGCAGATGGTGGGTCTGCCCGAGCGGACAAGGCGGCAGAGTCCAGGTTTATTTAGAAACTGCTTTTCTAATCGTGCCCAAACTGCTTGTTTTAATCCTAATGAAGTTAGGCAACCTTAAGCACGTCCTTATGGCTATTTAAAGGACTCAAGGGCTATTTCAAAAGTGACTTCCTCACCTTTTAAAGTTCTGAGTTAAAGATTATCATTGAGAGAATTCTTTTGTAGAGATTTATTATGGAGTTGTGCTGACAAGTTCTCTAGAGCCGGTTCTTTTGCATCGTTTGTAGAAAATTATCTTCTTGCGAGAAGACTTGAGGAGTCAAGCGCTGGATTGAATCTGTTGCAATCAACGGTGTGAAGTCGTTGAAGCGTGAAGCGACATAAGGTAACTTCAGTCCTTGGGTAGGGGGTATTTGGGGAAGAGATCTGATTTTCTTATAATTGCGAGATTCATAGTGTTTGATTTGATCCAGTTTGGATCGGTGGTTTTTCACCCAATTAGGTTTTCCACCTTAAATTTGGTGTCCTTGTGGTGTGTGCTTGTTTATTTTATTTCCGCTGCATATTGTTTATTTCTGCACACTTTTGGGTTGATTATTTGAGTAGACCAATCTAGAGATCGCGAACCCATGAATTTCTTTTCAATTGGGACAAGAGCAGGTTGCATAGTCTTGTTGTGTTTGATCCTACAAGATTTCTAGAATGATGCTCAATAGAGAACGTACATCAACTTCTAAGCCTCCTTTGTTTGATGGTTCTAATTATGCATATTGGAAGCAAAGGATGATTGAGTTCTTTAAGTCCATTGATGATGATGTTTGGGATATTGTTGAGGAGGGCTACTCCAGACCTACAATTGTGGTTAATGGACAAATTGTTCCTAAACCTGAAACCCAATGGACTAAGGATGGGAAGCATGCATCCAATTGTAATAATAAGGCTGTGAATAACATATATAATGGAGTGTGTCGCGACCCCGGACCGGGTCCCCGAAGGACTGATCCGGAGTCGGGACACTAATAATGATGAAGGTGATGATGAGATGAAGAATAGATAACCACATGCATTTATTTAATTTACCACAGGTGTCCGCAGTGACGATATCACAACCATAAATGAATATTTCTTTTAAGTGCGGAAGCGTGTAGCAAATCAAATAGTCAAACCATCCTTGGTCATCTAGACAATAACACAAGTCTAATATACTGTATCAGAATGAGCAATGAACATTAGCATGTTACCCAAAGTAAGTTAAAGTTTATACAAATATCATTTGATTACATTTCCCCAAAAATAGAGGCCAACCAGGCCAATATAACAAAATACCAATCCAAAGACTGGTTAACTAGTTTCCCAAAATGATAAGTCTCTCATAGCAACCGAACGTCTACATGACGTCATCGGCACGCCACTCAACTAACTGCTGCGGTTCTACGACCGCCTCCTCAAGCTCCTCCTCGGGATATCCAACAACGGGACCTGAGTACCAAAGAGTGGGTCAAACACGACGGTTTGGCAAATGGAGGAAAATACAACGACAATATGATAATAAATGAATGTACCTTCAAAACATGCAAACCGAAGAATTTCTATGAACGAGATAAAACATTTATTCAATTACAAGAATGCAATGTAAAACATGTAAGGTGACCAATGAAACGGGAACAAGCAAGATGGCAACCACACGAAGCTAAGTCCTCTATCACTAAAGCGATAGAGCAATAACTAGGCACTGATCTCAGTCACTCTAGGTGAGGAGAAACAGTGGATCTCATATAAATACATATACATATACAATACTATACATGACCACGGTAGCGAGCCGGGCATCGGGGACCACAGTAGCAATCTGCGGCATCGGGACAAGACCACGGTAAAAACTGGGTAGCGGGATCCAAACTGCAGCTGGCGGGACAAGAGGGGGATCTCCAAGTCGGTGGATCAGACCAACAAGGTTATCCAAGCTTAGTGGTGCCGACTCATAGGTCAAATACAATCGAGACATATGCAAGTAAATCAAGCACAATAAATAAACGGGCAAGACGGGGGGTGCTCAAGGGCACATTATCATTTCATGTAGTGCAATGCACTTCAAGACAAGTAGCTATATCAAGTGTAATTCAAGGTTTTCGGGAGAACAAGGCTGTTAGAGATTTTGTAGATTGCAATTTGATGGATGCATAATCATTCTAGCATCATTTGATTTACACACTTGCATTGTTTTAGATAAACTTGAAATCTTGTTTTATTCATGCATTGCTTTTAAGATTTGTAAAAGTTTCAATTTATGCATGATTTGCTTTTAAAACTTGGATGCATTTGATTTTGAAAAGAGTTTTAGAAATCAAGCTAGCCTTTGGTTTTAAAGTTTTGAATCATTTTAGGCTTTGTGTGTTTCATGTTTTTAAACCCCTTAGAATGATTTGAAACATGTATTCTAGCTTGATTTTATGGCCCAAAATGTTCCACAAAGAAAATCTTTTAAACATGCAAAAGTGGGAATTTTGGTCCCTGGAGTGTGGCCGGTCGACCGGCCCAGGGGTCCCGGTCGACCGGGAACACTGCAGCCAGAAAGTGGCCTGGCGCACCAACGGTCATATTTCTGACCGTTGTGTGATCCCGGTCGACCGAGACCTGTTTGCAGGTCGACCGAGGACTAGCCGTTGGGCACTTTTTGCTATAAATATGAGTTCTTTCCTTTGTCAAAAGTTGGGAATTTTAAGGCCCTCCTTGAGGGGTTTTGAGGCAAATAGAAGGGAAATGAACTAAGGGATGAAGGGGATCATTAGGAAAGCTAAAGCTTGGATTAATGAAGTTAAATCACCAAGTAGGCTCTACTTTCCTTAATCATATGTTTTCATGCTTTGTTTTATTTTTGGTAAATCATTTGTAGCATGATAAACTATGTTTGTGTTGTGTCCTTAACATGTTTTATGTTTTGAATTGATTTATTGTTTTGGATACATCACCATTGATTCAATACAAGTAGTACTTAATCTTTGGTAAATCTAAGTAGATCATGTTAATGGAAACATCTTTGACATTAGATGTAACATGATTTATATACTTGGTTGAATCTTTGGTTGTTGTTTTCCAACATAAGAAAATCACTTTCAAAACTATCTTATGTTTTGGATTCAACTTCTTTACAAATCATATGTTTTCATGTTTTGTTTTATCTTTGATAAATCTTTTGTAGCATGTTAACCTATGATGTGTTGTATCCCTAGCATGTTTTATATTTTGAATTGATCTATTGTTTTGGATGCATCACCATTGATTCAATCCAAGTAGTACTTTATTTGGGAAATCTAAGTAGATCATGTTAATGAAATAATCTTTGAAATTATATGTAACATGATTCATATACTTGGTTGAATCTTTGGGTGTTGTTTTTCATCATAAGAAAATCTCTTTCAAAATATATCTTATGTTGTGGATTCAACATCTTTACAAATCATATGTGTATTATTGTTTTAAAGTTTCACAACTTGCCTTACTTTGATAGGTATATCTTTTTCAAGTTGTATTTATAATTACATATGATTCGTCCCCTAATTTCAATCAAATCTATTTTTATGATTTATGAGCTTCATTGTTGATTTGATTGACATCCCTATGCATCACATGTTTAGAGCTAATTCATTTCATACAACTTGTGTATCTTTGACATCATTAACAAGTTGTTACTTTTAACATGTGACTTGCATTCCTTCCTCAATCATAAATGTTTTCATGAGCTAAAACTTTCAAAAGCCTTAGGCATACTTTATGAGCTTTCATTTTCAAAATGATTGAGGACATCACACACACACATCATGAGCATACATCTTTGCATTCATTAAGTGTTTGTGTGAGTTAGTTTTTCACTTCCATATCCGCCTAATTAAGAGGCATTGTAATGAGCTTAATTGAATCTCCATCAAGTGTATTATAGACACTAACTTAGTGAGATAACCAACCTTGTGGTTGAAGAGGTTATTGCTTAGCCTATAAAAGCATAGTGTATAGGTTGATGTTGAGCCTTGAAAAACATCATTGTAAAGGTCATTGCTAAGCCTTGAAAAGCATATTGTAAAGGTTATTGCTTAGCCTATTGAAAAGCATAAATAGTGGAAATCCGGTGGGGTGTTGGTTCACAAGCCGGTAGTGGATGTAGGCATTGAGGCCGAACCACTATAAATCCTTGTGTGATGGTGATTGCTTTGTGGTGATTCTTTTGTTAGCTTCCGGATCTTGTATGATGAATCATCACTTATGACTAGTTTGTTTTAAAGAAGTTAAAATTGATTAAAATTGGTCATAATTGGAGCTCACCCTATTCACCCCCCCTCTAGGGTTCGGATCCCGCGGACTTTCAAAGGCATGTAGTATAAATCTCGGGATCAGTAAGGTACAATAAACAATTGGGATTTATCGGTAAAGTATCGGGTTCAAAATTCGTTTAAAGTGGATAGGGACCCCGTATGTCAATCTAATAACCATTTGGTACTCTTTGAGTTTGGGGACATTCCGGGCTCCTTATACACTTTGAATTTTTAATACTTCAATTGAAATCTTTGTGATATGGTTTCTTCCTCAAATGGCCTCATACGATGCTTAACAATCCTCTTGGCGTAGAGGGTTCCTAAAGAATAGCCCCAAACCATTAAAATAGTTCAGCATTTCCCAACATAGCTCTGCCCCAACGGGGCCCATCGCTCGAGCGGACTGGAGAGTTCGCTCGAGGGAGTCGCTCTCTGGAATGGTTGTCTGGGTGGGTTCGCTCGAGCGAAGTTGAGGTCGCTTGAGCGAACTCATTGGGTCGAGCGAATATTTAAATGCGTTCGAACGGACAACTCTCTGGAATGAGTTCTGGGATGTCCGCTCGAGCGACCAGGGGTCCGCTCGAGCGACCAAGCTACTGGAATACTCCGAACCGTTCTCTCGACTGGTCGCTCGAGCGAAGTGTCATGGTCGCTCGAGCGAACTGTCCTTCTACAACCCCTTTTTAGCCACTTTTATACATCAATTGAGGAGTATAAATCTCCATTCAAACAACCTCCAATCTCCAACAACATCCATCCCATTCTCCTCCATCAACAACACATTCAATACAAGGGAAAAGGAGAAGGAAACCATTTCACACAACATACATATTTGAGACAAAACAAGAAGACATTAATTGTTATAAACCAACACTTCTCTATGACCATAAATGCACTAATAAGGCTCTTCATGAGCATTTATTTCAAAGCAAGACAACGATAAATAGGCATGAGTAAAAATTTATGAAACCAACCACATTTCTCATAAGACATTGAAAACTCTTAAAAGATCATATATTCCACTTACCTTAGGTCTTCTAGTCAAGTAAATCAAGCTCTAACAAGTCTTTCAAATCAAAGGTCCAAGCTACAAGGAAAATCCCAAAATAAAACCCTAAAGAGTCAAAACATAGAATAGGAGGAAAGAAGCTTCAATAACAAGGATGGAGATTCCCTTAAGCTAGGAGAACACAAATCTAGAAGAAGAGAAGGGTCACTTACTTGCAAGGTCCTCTAATGACAATGGTGAGCTCAATGGAAGTCTTGTAATGGATGGTTTTCTCTAGCAATGGTGTCAATAGGGAGCTGGGGTGATGAGGAAGAAGATGATGATCTCCACTTCTCAAGTTGTGCAAGGTTGGTGGTGAGTTTGGTGATTGCAAGCAAGAGCAAGAAGAAGAGCAATGAAACCCTAGGTTCTCACTCTCTTGTGCTGGAAAAAGGCAATGGAAGGGAAAGGTTCCCTTATAAACAAGTGGGGAGTGGGCTCCACCACTAGAAATCTAATTGGGCTGAAATCATGGCTTTCGGGGCTTCTAATGAATTCGACGAAGAAGGAAGAAATGATCGTCGAAAAATTTAGTTTCCAAAAAGTATATGTTTCGCGGGTTTCGAAAATATCAAGTTTTGGGTACAGATTTTGTGTGCAATGACTGTTTTGCCCTGAAGGCTATGAAATCGGGTTTCGGAATCTCGAACGGGGACGGGATCAACATGAAAGTTGTAGGGCTTAACAATACCAATAAAACGAGATTAAAACCATGAATGCAAAAATCTCTGATAAATCTCTAAACACATGCAATGCCATAAAAAGGAACCCTCAAAGGGCCCTACTAACACAAAGCAATCAAAATTCCCCAAAACTAATTCAAAAGTTATTCCAAACCCAACTTAGCCAAAATCACTAATCAAGCTTAGAACTAACACACTGCTTAATTAACACTAATCGAGTTCACTCGGGTCGGGGTCTTACATCCTCCACCCCTTAGGGCATTTGGTCCTCCAAATGAAATATAAGACTCACCTCTGGTAGAAGATGTGGATATTTCTTCTGCACTTGATCTCGTAGTTCCCACGTTGCCTCTTCCGGTCCATGATTCTCCCACAGTACCTTTACCCACTGAATAGTCCGAGTCCTCAACTCTTGTTCCTTTGTTTCGATGATCTCAACGGGCTTTTCAACATAGGTAGCATCCTCTCGAATCTCCAATGGCTCATGCAGGAGCACATGGGACGGATCGTGGACATACTTCTTCAACATAGACACATGAAAGACGTTGTGTATGCCGGATAGCTCAGGTGGTAAGGCTAATCTGTAAGCCACATCACCGATCTTGCTCACAATGTCATAGGGTCCAATGTATCTCCGTGATAGCTTGCCCTTCTGTCCAAATCTCAATGTTCCTCTCGTAGGTGACACTTTCAAGAAAGTCTTATCTCCTTCTTTGAACTGTAAATCTCTGCGGTGGGAGTCTGCATAGTTCTTCTGTCTACTCCGGGATACTTTCAGACGCTCTTGAATCAACTTGATTTTGTCACTGGTCTCATTAACAATAGTCGGTCCATGAAAACTGCGAGTTTCGACTTCTTCCCAACAAACAGGTGTCCTACACCTTCTGCCATACAAAGCCTCAAAAGGAGCCATCCTAATGCTCTAGTGGTAACTGTTGTTGTACGCAAACTCACACAACGGTAGAGTCTCGTCCCATTGGGTCTTGAAATCTGACACACAAGCACGGAGCATGTCCTCAAGAGTCTGAATCGTCCTCTCTGACTGGCCATCTGTCTGCGGGTGATACACTGTGCTAAACTGTAGTCTCGTGCCCATAGACTCATGTAGGGTCTTCCAGAATCTCGAGACGAATCTGCTGTCTCTGTCAGAAGTGATAGAAACTGGCTGCCCATGTCGACTGAGGATCTCGCTGACAAACAACTCTGCCAAAGGTAGCATGTGCATCTTCTTCCCTGTCTCCATAGCAAGGAAATGCGCTGACTTGGTGAGACGGTCCACAATGACCCATATTGCATCGTTGCCTCCGCTAGTCCTCGGTAATCCCAAAATAAAGTCCATGGTAATGTGCTCCCACTTCCATTCCGGGAACTCTAATGGTTGTAACAATCCTGGAGGCCTTTGATGCTCTGCCTTAATCAACTGACACGTCATGCAATGGGAGACAAACGCTGCAACCTCTCTCTTCATGTTGTTCCACCAAAATCTGCCCTTCAAGTTCTGATACATCTTTTTGCTGCCTGGATGCATAGAGTACTTCGTGCTATGAGCCTCAGCCATGATGTCATTTCTCAAATCTTCGATGTTAGGCACACACAGACGGTCACGGTAGTACAAAACTCCATCCACAATACGGAAATCGGGACGTTCTGCTATATGCTCTGAAATCTTGGCCAACTCTGGATCTTGCAACTGACTATCCTTGATCTTCTGAATGAAAGAAGGTTCTGACACCGTCATGTTAGCTAACAAAACACCCTTCCTCAGTGGCTGTAGGTCTAAACTCAACTCTTCAAATTGCTCAAAGATACAAGTGCCACTTAGATTTGCCAAGCCTACTGATTTTCTGCTCAAGGCATCGGCAACTACATTGGCCTTCCCCGGGTGGTACTTGATTGGAAAATCATAGTCCTTTATATATTCCATCCATCTTCTCTGCCTCATGTTCAATTCCTTCTGAGAAAACAAGTACTGTAAGTTGCGGTGATCGGAGTGGACTTCGAACTTCTCTCCATAGAGGTAATGTCTCCACATTTTCAACGCGAACACAACCGCTGCTAACTCCAAATCATGGGTGGCATAATTCTTCTTGTGATCTTTCAATTTCCGGGATCCATATGCAATCACTTTTCCTTCTTGCATCAACACACAACCAAGTCCAACATTCGAAGCATCGGTAAAAATGGTAAAACCGCTGCTCCCGGATGGTAAAGTAAGGACTGGTGCTGTAGTCAATCTCTTCTTCAGCTCTTGGAACTCTCTTCACACTGCTCTGTCCACACATATGGTGCATTCTTCCTTGTCAACTTCGTCAAAGGTGACGTAATCGACGAAAATCCCTGCACAAACCTCCTGTAATAGCCTGCCAAACCCAAAAAACTTCTGATCTTTGTTGCATTCTTCGGTCTTTCCCAACTCATAACTGCTTCAACCTTGGATGGATCCACTGATAATCCTTCTTTGGAGATGATGTGCCCCAAAAATGCTACTTGCTCTAACAAAAAATCACACTTGTTGAGCTTCGCATAAAGCTGGTTCTCTCTCAAGAGTTGCAATGCTATCCTCAAGTGCTCTTCATGCTCTGCTCTAGTCTTGGAGTACACCAAAATGTCATCTATGAACACTACAACAAACTGATCCAAATACTCTGCAAATATCTTATTCATCAACGCCATGAACACTGCCGGTGCATTAGTCAATCCAAATGGCATCACTAGGAACTCGTAGTGGCCATATCTTGTCCGGAAAGCTATTTTCAACACATCTGCTTCTCTAACTCTCAGCTGATGGTCACCGGATCTCAAGTCAATCTTCGAAAAGTATGATGCACCTTGCAACTGATCAAACAATTCATCTATTCTTGGCAATGGGTATTTATTTTTGATGGTCATCTGATTCAATCTTCTGTAATCTATACACATTCTCATCGAACCATCCTTCTTCTTGACAAACAAAACTGGAGCTCCCCATGGTGAAACACTCGGTCTCACAAAACCTTTGTCCAACAACTCTTGCAACTGAGTCTTCAACTCTCCCAACTCTGCTGGAGCCATTCTATATGGTGCAATAGATATCGGGGCGGTCCCTGGTAGCAACTCAATGGTGAAATCAATCTCTCTCATGGGTGGCAAACCTGGAATCTCCTCCGGAAAAACATCCGGGAACTCCCAAACAATTGGGATCTCCTCCACCCTTTGGGACCGTTTATCCTCCGTGATAAACGCTAAATAAGCTTCACAACCACTTCTCAAAAGTCTATCAGCCTTCAATGCTGAGGCAAACCCTGCACGAGGACTCCTCCTCTCTCCCTGAAACAACACCCCTGCTGGTGTCTCATCTAACTTGAAAGTCAGGGTCTTATGGAAATAATCCATTGTGGCATGGTATCCTGCCAGCCAATCCATCCCCAGGATGACATCAAAATCGAACATCTCTAATAGAATGAGATCTGCGGTTAAAACCACTTCTCCTATCTGGACTGTGCAACTAGGATAATATGTACTACAAATAATTTGTTTGCCTACTGGGGTTGCCACAGTCAAAATAAACTCAAGTTCTCTAGCATGCATATCAATCAACTTAGAAAA
Source organism: Cinnamomum chago (assembly GCA_038049695.1). Lineage (NCBI taxonomy): Eukaryota > Viridiplantae > Streptophyta > Magnoliopsida > Laurales > Lauraceae > Cinnamomum > Cinnamomum chago. The sequence continues at coordinate 30,638,187 of CP142462.1, read as the reverse complement.
CTCATGGGATAAGAATGAATGGGTAGAACCAGGGTCAAATAAAATCTTAGCTTTTATCCCACAAACAAGAAGTGTACCTTCCACTACATTTCCCGCTGCCTCTGCATCCACTCTATTGACTCCGTAGATTTGGCCTCGCTATTGTGGCCTATTCTGTGCCTGTTGTGGTCTGCCTTGGGGTGCATTCCTATGCTGCTGCGGTGCACGCTGATTTGGGTTGTGTCCCTGCTGACGAGCCTGTTGTTGTTGCTGCTGTGGTCTATGCTGCTGCTGCTGTGGTGCTTGTTGCTATAGTGGCCTTACCTGATTCTGAACAACAATTGCATTCTGTGGTGCTGGTGGTCGCTGTGCCCCTTGTTGCTGATGCTGATTCTGCCTATTCTGTCTTGGACAGTCTCTCATCTGATGAGCCATGGAGCCACATCTGAAACATGCTCCTGTGAGTGTACGACACTGTGCACTCTCATGGTTCTTCCCACAATGGGTACAAACCAATGGACCTTGAGCGATCGGTTCTGTCCTCTGTCACTTGTTCTGATGGTTCCTTTGCTGGTGGTTCTGCTGCTGAGCTTGTCCCTTGCCTTGGACTCTGAGGATCTTGTTGTGAAAGTTCTCAAACTTGTAGGCCCTCTTGACTGCCTCATCAAAGTTGCAGGTGGTACTATCCCGGTGGCATCTCTCTCAATGAAGGGATTAAGTCCCTCAAAGAATTTGGCAATATTCTTCTCTACCGAATCCACCAACTCTGGAGCATATCTAGACAATCTCTCGAACTTAGTGAGGTATTCGAGGACCGTCATACTCCCTTGGACAAGCTGTTGAAATTCTATGGCCTTTTGCTTCTTGATATGAGCGGGTACATATTTGTCATGGAATTGCCTCTTGAAGTTTGCCCAAACCTCTGCATCAGCCATGGTTCTGTATTCTTCCCTAACCGTTTTCCACCATCTGTCCGCTATACCAACAAAGAGGGATGATGCTAGCTTCACTCTATCTCCCCCTGTACACTGGAAAATCTCAAAGATGTTCTCGGTATGTTCTAACCAGTCATCTGCAGCCAACGGGTCTTCTATTCCCAGAAATTCTTTCGGAGCTCTCTTCCGAAATCGTTCAAACAAGGCATGAGGATCATGTTGCCTTTGATTTATGACTATAGCTGGTTGGGGTTGGACCGGTTCTGGTCTTCTCTGTAGCACCTCAAGCAATTGCCTTTGCATCTTTGCCATTTCCCTTGCGTGATCTTCTTCCCTCTTGAGCATCTGTTCTTGCAATCTAGCCTGGTTTTCGTTGGCTTGACGCTGCTGGTCAAGCATTGCTTGCATCATTTCTTGGAACTGACTTGGTGGGTTGTTCTCAACTATATCCTCTTCTACCAGCCCGGTGTGATCACTGCTACTTCCAGAAGGAATGCCATTCACTGTTCTCTTACGGGGAGGCATGATGCTGCAAAACAAATTGTTAGCACATAATAATATAAAGGGTCACACATTGCTCACACGATACTAGCTAACGAAAGATCTAACGAATCCTCGCCACGTCCTTAGGATTTCTAGTTTCTTTTAATTGCCTGAAACAAGTTTCGCTCTGATACCAGTTTGTCGCGACCCCGGACCGGGTCCCCGAAGGACTGATCCGGAGTCGGGAAACTAATAATGATGAAGGTGATGATGAGATGAAGAATAGATAACCACATGCATTTATTTAATTTACCACAGGTGTCCGCGGTGAGGATATCACAACCATAAATGAATATTTCTTTTAAGTGCGGAAGCGTGTAGCAAATCAAATAGTCAAACCATCCTTGGTCATCCAGACAATAACACAAGTCTAATATACTGTATCAGAATGAGCAATGAGCATTAGCATGTTACCCAAAGTAAGTTAAAGTTTATACAAATATCATTTTATTACATTTCCCCAAAAATAGAGGCCAACCAGGCCAATATAACAAAATACCAATCCAAAGACTGGTTAACTAGTTTCCCAAAATGATAAGTCTCTCATAGCAACCGAACATCTACATGAAGTCATCGGCACGCCACTCAACTAACTGCTGCGGTTCTACGACCGCCTCCTCAAGCTCCTCCTCGGGATATCCAACAACGGGACCTGAGTACCAAAGAGTGGGTCAAACACGACGGTTTGGCAAATGGAGGAAAATACAACGACAATATGATAATAAATGAATGTACCTTCAAAACATGCAAACCGAAGAATTTCTATGAACGAGATAAAACATTTATTCAATTACAAGAATGCAATGTAAAACATGTAAGGTGACCAATGAAACGGGAACAAGCAAGATGGCAACCACACGAAGCTAAGTCCTCTATCACTAAAGCGATAGAGCAATAACTAGGCACTGATCTCAGTCACTCTAGGTGAGGAGAAACAGTGGATCTCATATAAATACATATACATATACAATACTATACATGACCACGGTAGCGAGCCGGGCATCGGGGACCACAGTAGCAATCTGCGGCATCGGGACAAGACCACGGTAAAAACTGGGTAGCGGGATCCAAACTGCAGCTGGCGGGACAAGAGGGGGATCTCCAAGTCGGTGGATCAGACCAACAAGGTTATCCAAGCTTAGTGGTGCCGACTCATAGGTCAAATACAATCGAGACATATGCAAGTAAATCAAGCACAATAAATAAACGGGCAAGACGGGGGGTGCTCAAGGGCACATTATCATTTCATGTAGTGCAATGCACTTCAAGACAAGTAGCTATATCAAGTGTAATTCAAGGTTTTCGGGAGAACAAGGCTGTTAGAGATTTTGTAGATTGCAATTTGATGGATGCATAATCATTCTAGCATCATTTGATTTACACACTTGCATTGTTTTAGATAAACTTGAAATCTTGTTTTATTCATGCATTGCTTTTAAGATTTGTAAAAGTTTCAATTTATGCATGATTTGCTTTTAAAACTTGGATGCATTTGATTTTGAAAAGAGTTTTAGAAATCAAGCTAGCCTTTGGTTTTAAAGTTTTGAATCATTTTAGGCTTTGTGTGTTTCATGTTTTTAAACCCCTTAGAATGATTTGAAACATGTATTCTAGCTTGATTTTATGGCCCAAAATGTTCCACAAAGAAAATCTTTTAAACATGCAAAAGTGGGAATTTTGGTCCCTGGAGTGTGGCCGGTCGACCGGCCCAGGGGTCCCGGTCGACCGGGAACACTGCAGCCAGAAAGTGGCCTGGCGCACCAACGGTCATATTTCTGACCGTTGTGTGATCCCGGTCGACCGAGACCTGTTTGCAGGTCGACCGAGGACTAGCCGTTGGGCACTTTTTGCTATAAATATGAGTTCTTTCCTTTGTCAAAAGTTGGGAATTTTAAGGCCCTCCTTGAGGGGTTTTGAGGCAAATAGAAGGGAAATGAACTAAGGGATGAAGGGGATCATTAGGAAAGCTAAAGCTTGGATTAATGAAGTTAAATCACCAAGTAGGCTCTACTTTCCTTAATCATATGTTTTCATGCTTTGTTTTATTTTTGGTAAATCATTTGTAGCATGATAAACTATGTTTGTGTTGTGTCCTTAACATGTTTTATGTTTTGAATTGATTTATTGTTTTGGATACATCACCATTGATTCAATACAAGTAGTACTTAATCTTTGGTAAATCTAAGTAGATCATGTTAATGGAAACATCTTTGACATTAGATGTAACATGATTTATATACTTGGTTGAATCTTTGGTTGTTGTTTTCCAACATAAGAAAATCACTTTCAAAACTATCTTATGTTTTGGATTCAACTTCTTTACAAATCATATGTTTTCATGTTTTGTTTTATCTTTGATAAATCTTTTGTAGCATGTTAACCTATGATGTGTTGTATCCCTAGCATGTTTTATATTTTGAATTGATCTATTGTTTTGGATGCATCACCATTGATTCAATCCAAGTAGTACTTTATTTGGGAAATCTAAGTAGATCATGTTAATGAAATAATCTTTGAAATTATATGTAACATGATTCATATACTTGGTTGAATCTTTGGGTGTTGTTTTTCATCATAAGAAAATCTCTTTCAAAATATATCTTATGTTGTGGATTCAACATCTTTACAAATCATATGTGTATTATTGTTTTAAAGTTTCACAACTTGCCTTACTTTGATAGGTATATCTTTTTCAAGTTGTATTTATAATTACATATGATTCGTCCCCTAATTTCAATCAAATCTATTTTTATGATTTATGAGCTTCATTGTTGATTTGATTGACATCCCTATGCATCACATGTTTAGAGCTAATTCATTTCATACAACTTGTGTATCTTTGACATCATTAACAAGTTGTTACTTTTAACATGTGACTTGCATTCCTTCCTCAATCATAAATGTTTTCATGAGCTAAAACTTTCAAAAGCCTTAGGCATACTTTATGAGCTTTCATTTTCAAAATGATTGAGGACATCACACACACACATCATGAGCATACATCTTTGCATTCATTAAGTGTTTGTGTGAGTTAGTTTTTCACTTCCATATCCGCCTAATTAAGAGGCATTGTAATGAGCTTAATTGAATCTCCATCAAGTGTATTATAGACACTAACTTAGTGAGATAACCAACCTTGTGGTTGAAGAGGTTATTGCTTAGCCTATAAAAGCATAGTGTATAGGTTGATGTTGAGCCTTGAAAAACATCATTGTAAAGGTCATTGCTAAGCCTTGAAAAGCATATTGTAAAGGTTATTGCTTAGCCTATTGAAAAGCATAAATAGTGGAAATCCGGTGGGGTGTTGGTTCACAAGCCGGTAGTGGATGTAGGCATTGAGGCCGAACCACTATAAATCCTTGTGTGATGGTGATTGCTTTGTGGTGATTCTTTTGTTAGCTTCCGGATCTTGTATGATGAATCATCACTTATGACTAGTTTGTTTTAAAGAAGTTAAAATTGATTAAAATTGGTCATAATTGGAGCTCACCCTATTCACCCCCCCTCTAGGGTTCGGATCCCGCGGACTTTCAAAGGCATGTAGTATAAATCTCGGGATCAGTAAGGTACAATAAACAATTGGGATTTATCGGTAAAGTATCGGGTTCAAAATTCGTTTAAAGTGGATAGGGACCCCGTATGTCAATCTAATAACCATTTGGTACTCTTTGAGTTTGGGGACATTCCGGGCTCCTTATACACTTTGAATTTTTAATACTTCAATTGAAATCTTTGTGATATGGTTTCTTCCTCAAATGGCCTCATACGATGCTTAACAATCCTCTTGGCGTAGAGGGTTCCTAAAGAATAGCCCCAAACCATTAAAATAGTTCAGCATTTCCCAACATAGCTCTGCCCCAACGGGGCCCATCGCTCGAGCGGACTGGAGAGTTCGCTCGAGGGAGTCGCTCTCTGGAATGGTTGTCTGGGTGGGTTCGCTCGAGCGAAGTTGAGGTCGCTTGAGCGAACTCATTGGGTCGAGCGAATATTTAAATGCGTTCGAACGGACAACTCTCTGGAATGAGTTCTGGGATGTCCGCTCGAGCGACCAGGGGTCCGCTCGAGCGACCAAGCTACTGGAATACTCCGAACCGTTCTCTCGACTGGTCGCTCGAGCGAAGTGTCATGGTCGCTCGAGCGAACTGTCCTTCTACAACCCCTTTTTAGCCACTTTTATACATCAATTGAGGAGTATAAATCTCCATTCAAACAACCTCCAATCTCCAACAACATCCATCCCATTCTCCTCCATCAACAACACATTCAATACAAGGGAAAAGGAGAAGGAAACCATTTCACACAACATACATATTTGAGACAAAACAAGAAGACATTAATTGTTATAAACCAACACTTCTCTATGACCATAAATGCACTAATAAGGCTCTTCATGAGCATTTATTTCAAAGCAAGACAACGATAAATAGGCATGAGTAAAAATTTATGAAACCAACCACATTTCTCATAAGACATTGAAAACTCTTAAAAGATCATATATTCCACTTACCTTAGGTCTTCTAGTCAAGTAAATCAAGCTCTAACAAGTCTTTCAAATCAAAGGTCCAAGCTACAAGGAAAATCCCAAAATAAAACCCTAAAGAGTCAAAACATAGAATAGGAGGAAAGAAGCTTCAATAACAAGGATGGAGATTCCCTTAAGCTAGGAGAACACAAATCTAGAAGAAGAGAAGGGTCACTTACTTGCAAGGTCCTCTAATGACAATGGTGAGCTCAATGGAAGTCTTGTAATGGATGGTTTTCTCTAGCAATGGTGTCAATAGGGAGCTGGGGTGATGAGGAAGAAGATGATGATCTCCACTTCTCAAGTTGTGCAAGGTTGGTGGTGAGTTTGGTGATTGCAAGCAAGAGCAAGAAGAAGAGCAATGAAACCCTAGGTTCTCACTCTCTTGTGCTGGAAAAAGGCAATGGAAGGGAAAGGTTCCCTTATAAACAAGTGGGGAGTGGGCTCCACCACTAGAAATCTAATTGGGCTGAAATCATGGCTTTCGGGGCTTCTAATGAATTCGACGAAGAAGGAAGAAATGATCGTCGAAAAATTTAGTTTCCAAAAAGTATATGTTTCGCGGGTTTCGAAAATATCAAGTTTTGGGTACAGATTTTGTGTGCAATGACTGTTTTGCCCTGAAGGCTATGAAATCGGGTTTCGGAATCTCGAACGGGGACGGGATCAACATGAAAGTTGTAGGGCTTAACAATACCAATAAAACGAGATTAAAACCATGAATGCAAAAATCTCTGATAAATCTCTAAACACATGCAATGCCATAAAAAGGAACCCTCAAAGGGCCCTACTAACACAAAGCAATCAAAATTCCCCAAAACTAATTCAAAAGTTATTCCAAACCCAACTTAGCCAAAATCACTAATCAAGCTTAGAACTAACACACTGCTTAATTAACACTAATCGAGTTCACTCGGGTCGGGGTCTTACATCCTCCACCCCTTAGGGCATTTGGTCCTCCAAATGAAATATAAGACTCACCTCTGGTAGAAGATGTGGATATTTCTTCTGCACTTGATCTCGTAGTTCCCACGTTGCCTCTTCCGGTCCATGATTCTCCCACAGTACCTTTACCCACTGAATAGTCCGAGTCCTCAACTCTTGTTCCTTTGTTTCGATGATCTCAACGGGCTTTTCAACATAGGTAGCATCCTCTCGAATCTCCAATGGCTCATGCAGGAGCACATGGGACGGATCGTGGACATACTTCTTCAACATAGACACATGAAAGACGTTGTGTATGCCGGATAGCTCAGGTGGTAAGGCTAATCTGTAAGCCACATCACCGATCTTGCTCACAATGTCATAGGGTCCAATGTATCTCCGTGATAGCTTGCCCTTCTGTCCAAATCTCAATGTTCCTCTCGTAGGTGACACTTTCAAGAAAGTCTTATCTCCTTCTTTGAACTGTAAATCTCTGCGGTGGGAGTCTGCATAGTTCTTCTGTCTACTCCGGGATACTTTCAGACGCTCTTGAATCAACTTGATTTTGTCACTGGTCTCATTAACAATAGTCGGTCCATGAAAACTGCGAGTTTCGACTTCTTCCCAACAAACAGGTGTCCTACACCTTCTGCCATACAAAGCCTCAAAAGGAGCCATCCTAATGCTCTAGTGGTAACTGTTGTTGTACGCAAACTCACACAACGGTAGAGTCTCGTCCCATTGGGTCTTGAAATCTGACACACAAGCACGGAGCATGTCCTCAAGAGTCTGAATCGTCCTCTCTGACTGGCCATCTGTCTGCGGGTGATACACTGTGCTAAACTGTAGTCTCGTGCCCATAGACTCATGTAGGGTCTTCCAGAATCTCGAGACGAATCTGCTGTCTCTGTCAGAAGTGATAGAAACTGGCTGCCCATGTCGACTGAGGATCTCGCTGACAAACAACTCTGCCAAAGGTAGCATGTGCATCTTCTTCCCTGTCTCCATAGCAAGGAAATGCGCTGACTTGGTGAGACGGTCCACAATGACCCATATTGCATCGTTGCCTCCGCTAGTCCTCGGTAATCCCAAAATAAAGTCCATGGTAATGTGCTCCCACTTCCATTCCGGGAACTCTAATGGTTGTAACAATCCTGGAGGCCTTTGATGCTCTGCCTTAATCAACTGACACGTCATGCAATGGGAGACAAACGCTGCAACCTCTCTCTTCATGTTGTTCCACCAAAATCTGCCCTTCAAGTTCTGATACATCTTTTTGCTGCCTGGATGCATAGAGTACTTCGTGCTATGAGCCTCAGCCATGATGTCATTTCTCAAATCTTCGATGTTAGGCACACACAGACGGTCACGGTAGTACAAAACTCCATCCACAATACGGAAATCGGGACGTTCTGCTATATGCTCTGAAATCTTGGCCAACTCTGGATCTTGCAACTGACTATCCTTGATCTTCTGAATGAAAGAAGGTTCTGACACCGTCATGTTAGCTAACAAAACACCCTTCCTCAGTGGCTGTAGGTCTAAACTCAACTCTTCAAATTGCTCAAAGATACAAGTGCCACTTAGATTTGCCAAGCCTACTGATTTTCTGCTCAAGGCATCGGCAACTACATTGGCCTTCCCCGGGTGGTACTTGATTGGAAAATCATAGTCCTTTATATATTCCATCCATCTTCTCTGCCTCATGTTCAATTCCTTCTGAGAAAACAAGTACTGTAAGTTGCGGTGATCGGAGTGGACTTCGAACTTCTCTCCATAGAGGTAATGTCTCCACATTTTCAACGCGAACACAACCGCTGCTAACTCCAAATCATGGGTGGCATAATTCTTCTTGTGATCTTTCAATTTCCGGGATCCATATGCAATCACTTTTCCTTCTTGCATCAACACACAACCAAGTCCAACATTCGAAGCATCGGTAAAAATGGTAAAACCGCTGCTCCCGGATGGTAAAGTAAGGACTGGTGCTGTAGTCAATCTCTTCTTCAGCTCTTGGAACTCTCTTCACACTGCTCTGTCCACACATATGGTGCATTCTTCCTTGTCAACTTCGTCAAAGGTGACGTAATCGACGAAAATCCCTGCACAAACCTCCTGTAATAGCCTGCCAAACCCAAAAAACTTCTGATCTTTGTTGCATTCTTCGGTCTTTCCCAACTCATAACTGCTTCAACCTTGGATGGATCCACTGATAATCCTTCTTTGGAGATGATGTGCCCCAAAAATGCTACTTGCTCTAACAAAAAATCACACTTGTTGAGCTTCGCATAAAGCTGGTTCTCTCTCAAGAGTTGCAATGCTATCCTCAAGTGCTCTTCATGCTCTGCTCTAGTCTTGGAGTACACCAAAATGTCATCTATGAACACTACAACAAACTGATCCAAATACTCTGCAAATATCTTATTCATCAACGCCATGAACACTGCCGGTGCATTAGTCAATCCAAATGGCATCACTAGGAACTCGTAGTGGCCATATCTTGTCCGGAAAGCTATTTTCAACACATCTGCTTCTCTAACTCTCAGCTGATGGTCACCGGATCTCAAGTCAATCTTCGAAAAGTATGATGCACCTTGCAACTGATCAAACAATTCATCTATTCTTGGCAATGGGTATTTATTTTTGATGGTCATCTGATTCAATCTTCTGTAATCTATACACATTCTCATCGAACCATCCTTCTTCTTGACAAACAAAACTGGAGCTCCCCATGGTGAAACACTCGGTCTCACAAAACCTTTGTCCAACAACTCTTGCAACTGAGTCTTCAACTCTCCCAACTCTGCTGGAGCCATTCTATATGGTGCAATAGATATCGGGGCGGTCCCTGGTAGCAACTCAATGGTGAAATCAATCTCTCTCATGGGTGGCAAACCTGGAATCTCCTCCGGAAAAACATCCGGGAACTCCCAAACAATTGGGATCTCCTCCACCCTTTGGGACCGTTTATCCTCCGTGATAAACGCTAAATAAGCTTCACAACCACTTCTCAAAAGTCTATCAGCCTTCAATGCTGAGGCAAACCCTGCACGAGGACTCCTCCTCTCTCCCTGAAACAACACCCCTGCTGGTGTCTCATCTAACTTGAAAGTCAGGGTCTTATGGAAATAATCCATTGTGGCATGGTATCCTGCCAGCCAATCCATCCCCAGGATGACATCAAAATCGAACATCTCTAATAGAATGAGATCTGCGGTTAAAACCACTTCTCCTATCTGGACTGTGCAACTAGGATAATATGTACTACAAATAATTTGTTTGCCTACTGGGGTTGCCACAGTCAAAATAAACTCAAGTTCTCTAGCATGCATATCAATCAACTTAGAAAACTCATGGGATAAGAATGAATGGGTAGAACCAGGGTCAAATAAAATCTTAGCTTTTATCCCACAAACAAGAAGTGTACCTTCCACTACATTTCCCGCTGCCTCTGCATCCACTCTATTGACTCCGTAGATTTGGCCTCGCTATTGTGGCCTATTCTGTGCCTGTTGTGGTCTGCCTTGGGGTGCATTCCTATGCTGCTGCGGTGCACGCTGATTTGGGTTGTGTCCCTGCTGACGAGCCTGTTGTTGTTGCTGCTGTGGTCTATGCTGCTGCTGCTGTGGTGCTTGTTGCTATAGTGGCCTTACCTGATTCTGAACAACAATTGCATTCTGTGGTGCTGGTGGTCGCTGTGCCCCTTGTTGCTGATGCTGATTCTGCCTATTCTGTCTTGGACAGTCTCTCATCTGATGAGCCATGGAGCCACATCTGAAACATGCTCCTGTGAGTGTACGACACTGTGCACTCTCATGGTTCTTCCCACAATGGGTACAAACCAATGGACCTTGAGCGATCGGTTCTGTCCTCTGTCACTTGTTCTGATGGTTCCTTTGCTGGTGGTTCTGCTGCTGAGCTTGTCCCTTGCCTTGGACTCTGAGGATCTTGTTGTGAAAGTTCTCAAACTTGTAGGCCCTCTTGACTGCCTCATCAAAGTTGCAGGTGGTACTATCCCGGTGGCATCTCTCTCAATGAAGGGATTAAGTCCCTCAAAGAATTTGGCAATATTCTTCTCTACCGAATCCACCAACTCTGGAGCATATCTAGACAATCTCTCGAACTTAGTGAGGTATTCGAGGACCGTCATACTCCCTTGGACAAGCTGTTGAAATTCTATGGCCTTTTGCTTCTTGATATGAGCGGGTACATATTTGTCATGGAATTGCCTCTTGAAGTTTGCCCAAACCTCTGCATCAGCCATGGTTCTGTATTCTTCCCTAACCGTTTTCCACCATCTGTCCGCTATACCAACAAAGAGGGATGATGCTAGCTTCACTCTATCTCCCCCTGTACACTGGAAAATCTCAAAGATGTTCTCGGTATGTTCTAACCAGTCATCTGCAGCCAACGGGTCTTCTATTCCCAGAAATTCTTTCGGAGCTCTCTTCCGAAATCGTTCAAACAAGGCATGAGGATCATGTTGCCTTTGATTTATGACTATAGCTGGTTGGGGTTGGACCGGTTCTGGTCTTCTCTGTAGCACCTCAAGCAATTGCCTTTGCATCTTTGCCATTTCCCTTGCGTGATCTTCTTCCCTCTTGAGCATCTGTTCTTGCAATCTAGCCTGGTTTTCGTTGGCTTGACGCTGCTGGTCAAGCATTGCTTGCATCATTTCTTGGAACTGACTTGGTGGGTTGTTCTCAACTATATCCTCTTCTACCAGCCCGGTGTGATCACTGCTACTTCCAGAAGGAATGCCATTCACTGTTCTCTTACGGGGAGGCATGATGCTGCAAAACAAATTGTTAGCACATAATAATATAAAGGGTCACACATTGCTCACACGATACTAGCTAACGAAAGATCTAACGAATCCTCGCCACGTCCTTAGGATTTCTAGTTTCTTTTAATTGCCTGAAACAAGTTTCGCTCTGATACCAGTTTGTCGCGACCCCGGACCGGGTCCCCGAAGGACTGATCCGGAGTCGGGAAACTAATAATGATGAAGGTGATGATGAGATGAAGAATAGATAACCACATGCATTTATTTAATTTACCACAGGTGTCCGCGGTGAGGATATCACAACCATAAATGAATATTTCTTTTAAGTGCGGAAGCGTGTAGCAAATCAAATAGTCAAACCATCCTTGGTCATCCAGACAATAACACAAGTCTAATATACTGTATCAGAATGAGCAATGAGCATTAGCATGTTACCCAAAGTAAGTTAAAGTTTATACAAATATCATTTTATTACATTTCCCCAAAAATAGAGGCCAACCAGGCCAATATAACAAAATACCAATCCAAAGACTGGTTAACTAGTTTCCCAAAATGATAAGTCTCTCATAGCAACCGAACATCTACATGAAGTCATCGGCACGCCACTCAACTAACTGCTGCGGTTCTACGACCGCCTCCTCAAGCTCCTCCTCGGGATATCCAACAACGGGACCTGAGTACCAAAGAGTGGGTCAAACACGACGGTTTGGCAAATGGAGGAAAATACAACGACAATATGATAATAAATGAATGTACCTTCAAAACATGCAAACCGAAGAATTTCTATGAACGAGATAAAACATTTATTCAATTACAAGAATGCAATGTAAAACATGTAAGGTGACCAATGAAACGGGAACAAGCAAGATGGCAACCACACGAAGCTAAGTCCTCTATCACTAAAGCGATAGAGCAATAACTAGGCACTGATCTCAGTCACTCTAGGTGAGGAGAAACAGTGGATCTCATATAAATACATATACATATACAATACTATACATGACCACGGTAGCGAGCCGGGCATCGGGGACCACAGTAGCAATCTGCGGCATCGGGACAAGACCACGGTAAAAACTGGGTAGCGGGATCCAAACTGCAGCTGGCGGGACAAGAGGGGGATCTCCAAGTCGGTGGATCAGACCAACAAGGTTATCCAAGCTTAGTGGTGCCGACTCATAGGTCAAATACAATCGAGACATATGCAAGTAAATCAAGCACAATAAATAAACGGGCAAGACGGGGGGTGCTCAAGGGCACATTATCATTTCATGTAGTGCAATGCACTTCAAGACAAGTAGCTATATCAAGTGTAATTCAAGGTTTTCGGGAGAACAAGGCATGTAATATAAATCTCGGGATCAGTAAGGTACAATAAACAATTGGGATTTATGGGTAAAGTATCGGGTTCAAAATTCGTTTAAAGTGGATAGGGACCCCGTATGTCAATCTAATAACCATTTGGTACTCTTTGAGTTTGGGGACATTCCGGGCTCCATATACACTTTGAATTTTTAATACTTCAATTGAAATCTTTGTGATATGGTTTCTTCCTTAAATGGCCTCATACGATGCTTAACAATCCTCTTGGCGTAGAGGGTTCCCAAAGAATAGCCCCAAACCATTAAAATAGTTCAGCATTGTCTTAACATAGCCCTGCCCCAACGGGGTCCATCGCTCGAGCGGACTGGAGAGTTCGCTCGAGCGAGTCGCTCTCTGGAATGGTTGTCTGGGTGGGTTCGCTCGAGCGAAGTTGAGGTCGCTTGAGCGAACTCATTGGGTTGAGCGAATATTTAAATGCGTTCGAACGGACAACTCTCTGGAATGAGTTCTGGGATGTTCGCTCGAGCGACCAGGGGTCCGTTCGAGCGACCAAGCTACTGGAATACTCCGAACCGTTCTCTGGACAGGTCGCTCGAGCGAAGTGTCATGGTTTCTCGAGCGAATTGTCCAGAAACCAACTCCGGACCAGTTCAGCTTCTCTATAACTCTTCCTTCTACAACCCCTTTTTAGCCACTTTTATACATCAATTGAGGAGTATAAATCTCCATTCAAACAACCTCCAATCTCCAACAACATCCATCCCATTCTCCTCCATCAACAACACATTCAATACAAGGGAAAAGGAGAAGGAAACCATTTCACACAACATACATATTTGAGACAAAACAAGAAGACATTAATTGTTATAAACCAACACTTCTCTATGACCATAAATGCACTAATAAGGCTCTTCATGAGCATTTATTTCAAAGCAAGACAACGATAAATAGGCATGAGTAAAAATTTATGAAACCAACCACATTTCTCATAAGACATTGAAAACTCTTAAAAGATCATATATTCCACTTGCCTTAGGTCTTCTAGTCAAGTAAATCAAGCTCTAACATGTCTTTCAAATCAAAGGTCCAAGCTACTAGGAAAATCCCAAAATAAAACCCTAAAGAGTCAAAACATAGAATAGGAGGAAAGAAGCTTCAATAACAAGGATGGAGATTCCCTTAAGCTAGGAGAACACAAATCTAGAAGAAGAGAAGGGTCACTTACTTGCAAGGTCCTCTAATGGCAATGGTGAGCTCAATGGAAGTCTTGTAATGGATGGTTTTCTCTAGCAATGGTGTCAATAGGGAGCTGGGGTGATGAGGAAGAAGATGATGATCTCCACTTCTCAAGTTGTGCAAGGTTGATGGTGAGTTTGGTGATTGCAAGCAAGAGCAAGAAGAAGAAGGCAATGAAACCCTAGGTTCTCACTCTCTTGTGCTGGAAAAAGGCAATGGAAGGGAAAGGTTCCCTTATAAACAAGTGGGGAGTGGGCTCCACCACTAGAAATCTAATTGGGCTGAAATCATGGCTTTCGGGGCTTCTAATGAATTCGATGAAGAAGGAAGAAATGATCGTCGAAAAATCTAGTTTCCAAAAAGTATATGTTTCATGGGTTTCGAGAATATCAAGTTTTGTGTACAGATTTTGTGTGCAATGACTGTTTTGCCCTGAAGGCTATGAAATCGGGTTTCGGAGTCTCGAACGGGGACGGGATCAACATGAAAGTTGTAGGGCTTAACAATACCAATAAAACGAGATTAAAACCATGATTGCAAAAATCTCCGATAAATCTCCAAACACATGCAATGCCATAAAAAGGAACCCCCAAAGGGCCCTACTAACACAAAGCAATCAAAATTCCCCAAAACTAATTCAAAAGTTATTCCAAACCCAACTTAGCCAAAATCACTAATCAAGCTTAGAACTAACACACTGCTTAATTAACACTAATCGAGTTCACTCGGGTCGGGGTCTTACAGAGTGACTGCTGATGAGTTTCGAAGGATTTCCACTTGCAAAACTGCAAAAGAAGCATGGCAAGTCTCACAGACAGTATATGTGGGTACAGACACCGTGAAGCAAGGAAAATTGCAACGGTTGACTAAAGAATTTGAAACCAACGTTATGGAAGAAGATGAGACCTTTGATCAATTTAATGGAAAGTTGAATGAGATTGCCAATTCTGTTTTCATTCTGGGGAAGAAATACCAGAACACAAGATTGTCAAGAAAATTCTAAGATCTTTACCTTCAAGCTTCGATTCTAAAGTTGTTGTTATTGAAGAAAATAAGAATCTGAATACCCTCAAGGTAAATGAACTGGCTGAAAATCTTCAGACGTTTGAAGCAAACCGTTTGAATAAAAGAAAATCAAAAGAGAAGGATATTGCTTTGAAAGCCATCTCAGAATCAATAAAGAAGCCTGCAAAGAAAATTGAGTTTGATTTTGAATCTGATGCTGAAGATGATATGGTTGAGTTTATAAAATGTTACAGAAAATACATGAAGACAAAATGAGCCAATAAAAAGATTTTCAAATCTGAGAAGAAAGATTCTACAAAAGGAACAAAGTGTTTTGAGTGCCAAGGCTATGATCACTATGCTAATGAGTGTGCCAACAAGAAAAAGAGTACAAAGCGAAAGGCTCTGAACATAACTTGGGATGAAGAATCTTCTGAAGAAGAAAAGGAAGAAGCAAAAGATCCCGAGGATGATCCTTCTAATAATGTGAATGGCAAGTTTGTGGCATTCATGACTGAGTCTGTGTCTAACAATGATATTGATAATGAAGATGAGCCGTCAGATCAAGAGATAGATTGGGAAGAGTTATACCATACTATCTATGCTGATTGTGTCAAGATGACCAAGTTTGGTAACAAGATCACTATCAAGTACAAGGCTGCCCAAGAAGAAAATTCTGCACTAAAGACTAAATTAGAGCAAGCACTTAAAGATGTTCATCTCTTGAAAAGTCAGAAAAACTGTTTGGCTGGAAATTTGACTACTGATGGGCAAAAACTTGAGAAGGCTGAAACGGAAGTCATGCATCTGACGCAAGAGATAGTGATATTGAAAGCTGAAAATCAAGCATCTCTAAACAAGATGAACACTGGTTCGAAGACTCTTACAAACATTTTGTGTAGTCAGAAGTCTCCTTTTGACAGAAGCGGTCTTGGTTATGATCATGGTGCATCCACTTCAAATGCTAAAGGTAAAACAATTTTTGTTTCAAGTGTTGCACATGCTACTCCAACACCTTCAAATAATGTGTTGAGTAGTTTCAAGAAGAATGTGTCATGCACTGCACGCACATCCTCTTGTCATCATTGTGAATTAAAAGGACACATTCGTCCCCATTGCAAGAAGCTGCAAAGTCTACCTACGACCAAGCAATGGCGGAAAAATTTTTCTCCACCTAAGATGGCTCAAATTTGGGTTAGAAAATCTGATTTACCTAAGGAGTTGGCTCACACTTAGCTGAAAGAACAAACTACACAAGTGTGGGTGGCTGCATGTAACACGCCCTGATCACAGAGGTCAAGCTCCCATCCCCAATGCTACTACGAAGATATTTTCAGGGGGAGTTTCTATTGATCCTAATTGACAAAAAACTGCATGTTCTTATCTTTAGCTTTGTCAATTTATGGACAAAAAGGGGGAGAAAGGTGACATATCAAGCGGGAGATCAAGAAGTTCAGAGAGACCGAGTCAGAGACATTGCAGATCTACATTTGCTGATTGTAAATTTCTTTTTGGTAGATCGATCTGTATTGTCTTAGGGAGTTTTGTCCATGAATTGCCAAAGGGGGAGATTGATAGAATTTTAGTGTTGGCTAAATTCATGGGTTGGACAAAAATCTGGGTCTTTTATGTTGTAATTCTTTTTTAGAAAAGGACTCTAAAGATAGAAGATTGGAATGACTTAGAAGAAGAAAGTCTGAAAGAGTTAGAAGAAGCATGCTGGAGAAAAAATGCTGAATTTCCTGATCAATCCAGAGAGGGGTTCCCTCGAGCGACCATCACATCCGCTCGAGCGAACAGAGTAAGAATAGCCATCGCTGAAACAGAACCTCATCTGCTAGAGCGGATGGTGGGTCCGCTCGAGCGGACAAGGCGGTAGAGTCCAGGTTTATTTAGAAACTGCTTTTCTAATCGTGCCCAAACTGCTTGCTTTAATCCTAATGAAGTTAGGCAACCTTAATCACGTCCTTATAGCTATTTATAGGACTCAAGGGCTATTTCAAAAGTGACTTCCTCACCTCTCAAAGTTCTGAGTTAGAGATTATCATTGAGAGAATTCTTTTCTAGAGATTTATTATGGAGTTGTGCTGACAAGTTCTTTAGAGCCAGTTCTTTTGCATCGTTTGTAGAAGATTATCTTCCTGTGAGAAGACTTGAGGAGTCAAGCACTGGATTGAATCTGTTGCAATCAACGGTGTGAAGTTGTTGAAGCGTGAAGCGACATAAGGTAACTTCAGTCCTTGGGTAGGGGATATTTGGGGAAGAGATCTAAGTTTCTTGTAATTGTGAGATTCATAGTGTTTGATTTGATCCAGTTCGGATCGGTGGTTTTTCACCCGGTTAGGGTTTTCCACCTTAAATTTGGTGTCCTTGTGGTGTGTGCTTGTTTATTTTATTTTCGCTGCATATTGTTTATTTCTGCACACTTTTGGGTTGATTAGTTGAGTAGACCAATCTAGAGATCGCGAACCCATAAATTTCTTTTCATAGTTTTATATAATTGTAAATTGTCATACCATGGCTGTGCAGTAGCGTGCTTATTAGGACATGAATATGAAATTGCATCGTTATGCTTTGCTACTGTTTTCTTCTTACAGTTATTGCATCCCATGTGCCGAAACATTTGTTGAAGATCATGTATCAAAATTGACTCTTTTATTAAAAAAAAAGCATCCTGAAAATAAGAATTTATGTTATTAAATTGTGGTTAAAAATAAGAGATATGGATAAAAAAATAATATTGATTTAAAAGGATCTTAAGCTAGTCAATTAAGTACCAATTTTTTTGAAGTAAGAACCTCATGAATATCTACAATTCCTATTTTTGATGTACTTGCAGTGCTAGTGTCGCGACCCCGGAACGGGACCCCGGGCCCGCGACATAGATTGTTGCACTGTCTACTGTTTTCCCACAGGTTCCCGCGGTGAGGATTCCCAAAGACACGCGGAATCTGACTCACGCGTACAAGCTTTGCGGAAGCGTGTAGCAAAACACATTAAGGTGAGCACCAATACAATGTTAAGTGCTTATGACAAATAATATCAAAACATAGTATCAAAGAAAGAAGTTCACATGGCATTCCCAACATAGTTCAAGTTACGAAATTAACACAAAGTAAATTTAGTTTGTTGCAACCCATCAGAAGCCAACAGAGGCTAATACACTGTTCAAAATAACCAAAAGAAACCCCAAGACATAATGAATGACGAGACTCAAGAACCCGCCCAACGTCTAGATGACATCATCGGGCTGCCACTCTCTCATAGGGGTTGGCTCACAAGCCTCCTCCTGATGCTCCTCCTCAAAGGTAACATCTCCTACACCTGGGCACCAATAAACAAGGGTCAAACACGACGTTTTGGCAGGAAATCAATTTAGGTGTAAGCACGAGACAATAACATTTGAGAAAACAATAAGCAAAACCTTGATTTGAAATACTACTGTAACTGAGATACATTTCAAGAATGCGAACAAAGCTGAGATATCAAAACAAACTAGCATGAATAAATAATATATCATGAACAGTTACAATCCACAACGAGCCCATCCTTTCTCTATTATTTATATAATGAAAAGAGCAAGCACGCACGACAAGCACGATATACATAATATAAGCACGACACGATTTCCCACAAAGACGGGAATTCCGGCCGCGGAACCGGACACGCACGATGTGTAATAAATACACGACCAGTCTGCAGACAGTCCACATGTTTAAAGACCCCCAGACAGTGGGTCAAACTGAAAGGGCAGTCTAAGCTCAGTGGTGTTTACTTGATTCATGAATGCACAAAACACGCGAGATATTATCAAAACTTGTCGAGATAAAAAGAGGGAAATTACTTATCAAAACACGACGAGCACGACTAGCAAGAGGCATAATAAATATGCATAACACGCTTAGGAAGTGATCCCCTTTTTCTTGAAACAATTCTTCAAAACAAGCTTATACTTGAAATCCAAAACTAGTACACGATGGTACTTATCGTACCAAAACGGAATTCAAACACGAAATCTGACAATCATATGTTAAGGCTACTGGTTGACCTTTGTGCAATTGGGACCCTCAAATGTCGAAAAATACAAGAATTGGTGTCCCCGAAGTTAGGTTGCATTTCCAAGCTCCATTTACACAATGTCAAGCTAAAACCCTTAACATAGTCTAGTTTTCAACCTTCAAGGAAAATACACAACGAAAATAATTCCTCTCCCTGAATCTGGCGGGTTCGCTCGAGCGAACTTTATAGGGTGATGACACTTCGCTCGAGCGGACCTGATAAAGCGTTGACACTTCGCTCGAGCGAGACGGTAGCTCGAGCGAATATAAGGTGCGCTCGAACGGACAGCTCTCTGTCTGCGCTCGGACCAAGCAGAGGCTTGGTCGCTCGAGCGAACCCAGGGGTCGCTCGAGCGGACAAGCTGCTGCTTGTGCTCGCTGAGTGCGGAAATTTCCTTCCTCTTGCACAACTTCCACTACATTTCTCTCCTTCTTCTCATCCATCAATCACATAAAATCCCTTGAGCGTTCATGCTCACCAAGGGTTCATTTCTCACAATGTCAAGCATCAAAATCAATTAAAACATATCCATGAAGCTTGTAAACAAATTTTATGCACAATTTCTAAAACAACAATGAAATCAAAATACACATGCATCATTCCTATAGAGATTACTTGCCTTGACCAATGCTAATAATCCTTCTCAAGCACTTCTCTCAAGCTAATCCAACACTACAAGAACCCAAGAGAAAAAACCACACAACTCACTCAAAAGGAAACAAGGAACCCATTTAACAAAAAGGGTTTGTAACTATGAAAATCATGATCTTAGAGAACTAAAAAAACTTCATGAAAAGCATGGGTTGTAGCTCTTACCTAACAATGGCCAAACAAGAAGAGATGAAGAAGATTAAAGAGTTTGTCTCACAAGAAGTTCCAAGAAGTTTATACCAATAGAGAGCTTGCAAGGAGATGAAGAAGGTGATGACCTTGGAATTCTTTTTGGAGCTCTCTAGCCCAAGCATGCAAGATGAAGAAGATTGAAGAGAAGAAGAGCTTTCCTTGCCCTAGGTCAAGAGATTGCAGAGATTGGGGAAATGAATGAAAAAGAAGAGGGAGATGGGGCTTTAGTGAGGAAATGGGCCCCAAATAACCTGAACTTTGAAATGGCCAAAACACTAACTTGTGGGCCTCAGATGACTTCGACGAAGAAGGATAAAACGATCGTTGAAATATCTAGTTTCCAAAAAGTATATTTTTGACATGGTTTTGAGATCTCGAAAATTATGTCCAGATTTGTGCAAGAAAGACAATTTTACCCTCTTTGGGTCAAAACTTAGGTTTTTGGGCTTCAAACACAACTGGGCTTAAAACGAAAGTTGTAACACGTCGAAACATCATTCCAATGAAATCAAAATCACAATCACACGGAAATCGACACGATCTTCCCAAGCTCACACGTGCACTCAGGCCTTCCTGAGTGTGTCTAATTAATACTAAACGTTCTCAAAATTCCCAAAGCTATGTCCACGACTAAAACTAATTATTTCTAACCTAACAACAACTAAACCCACTTAGGACTAAACACATACTAACCGCACACTAATCGACTTGGTCTGGGTCGGGGTCTAACAGCTAGTATGATGCTTATTTTTTCGTAATTGATTAAGGTCATCCTCATGATTTGAACACCTAGCAAAGAACAAATCATTGTTATAAATAATTAAATTTTTATTTTATATTATTATGATGAAATGTTTTATGAGTACCATGTGCGTAATAAAGTAGCTTCTGGTATTTGCGGGTCTGTGATAATTGTTGAAGAAGCTCTTGTATTTAACCCTGCTACTCATGAGAGAAAATGATAAGCATGTTAAAATATTTATTTACAAAAATCGTAATAATACATTTGTTATTTACATACCATTATAAATTGATAACTTTATCCGTGTGACAATAATAATGGGTTTTGTATTGAGTGCTTCTGATAGAGCTTCAATCTCTGTTGACATGGTGTTGTTCCATGTAGATAGAATGATCTTCGTTAAATTGAGAATTGTTGGATCAAAATATTAATAGAAGAATTTATTAGGTTATAGTAGAGAAAGCTGGTGAGAAGGTTGATGATATACTCGGAATCTGCTAGCACTAGCTGTTGAAGTGTTAGTGTCTCTGATTTCACTATCTTTGGGGGTAAGATCTCCAAAACTACTGCAATTATGTCTGCAATATTGTATGATCTAAAGTAAGCATCTGTTAAATGTTTTTATGATAAAAATTGGGATCTTAATGACTAAAGTTGAGATACCTTTTTTTATTGCATGGATGAAGGAGAGGAAAAATAATATTTGAGTGTAAAATTTGTTTGCCTATTTCTTCTTCTGAATTAGAATTACTGATGTCAGATAATGGAATGAAGTTGTAAGTATTTCCTTTGATGTCTTCTCCTTCTTCTTCTATGACCTCTGCAACATGAGATTGATTATTTCTAAACCACTGAAATCTTGTATCTCTAAATTTATATTCTGGACGAGCTAGGCGGACAGACACATTTGATATATAGTAACTCTTCAATACAGTAAATGTATCTTCAAAGAAATCAATTTCGTTATCAAAGATTGTGGCCTGTACTCTCTTTCCCTGCATATATTTGAAATTTATCTACTTTTAAATGATAAAGATTTTAGAAAAAAAATTGTAAGATAAAATTGGTCAATCTTTTAGCAATATTTTTTTTATATACTAATGTGGTTTACAGAAGAAATACATGATAGATATAAAATCATGGAGGAATAGAAGATATACATATGATGGCCTATTTACCTTAGAGTCACTAAATATTAGATTTTTATTTCTTTTAGCCGGCCCATCTCGAGACCAAAGAGCATTGCTTTTCTCATTGACTTATATTTTTGCCAGCCAATTGGTTGTGTGGTTTGTTATATCTAGAATCTATTAGAGTTTTTGTTTTGTTGCAATTTTATAGGATGCATTCATTTTCATAAGCTTGACCTCTCATTCATTCATGTTCTTTTTCTTAGGATCTTCATGCATATGTCTCTTTCTTAATCTTTGTTTTTATCATATGATATGCATGGTTTTCTATTCAGGTTTGTCTCTTAAGATCATGGAGTTTTTGATTTCAAAAATCATTCAAGCTTTCCAAAGTTTCTTTCTTTAAAATCATTATTTTGATATGGAGTTTTCATGACTTTAGAAAATCAGTTTTCATCTTTTTTCTGTCATGAATTCATGCTTGAGATATGTGCCTCAAAGTCCCCTGGAATGATGCCCTCAATATTGCAAGTTTCTACAAAAATCCAGATTTCTGGGCATCACCAGGTCGACCTGCCTGTGTGGCCGGTCGACCGGGCACATAGCAGGTCGACAGGGATTTTGTGCACCAACAGTCACTTTTCTAGCAGTTGTGTGTACCCGATCGACCCGGCCCTGTTCCAGGTCGACCGGGCACTAGCCGTTGGGAACTTTTTCTTTATAAAAAGTGGCTTTTTGTTTGGAAAAAGTTGCTGATCTTAAAGAGACTTTTGAGGCCAAGGACTTGCAACTTTTCTAGAGCATCTTTGAAGGGATTATGAAGCCATTCCATTGATTCAAACTTTGTTCTTCTAAATGGGCGTGCTTCTCTTATCCTAAGTCCTTCAAAAATCATGTTTTGGTTCTTTACCTTTGATTTTCTTCAATGCATGATTAATTAGATGTTTTTCTATTGAAGTGTTGTTTTTTCATAACATGCTTAGAACTTTAAACATCTCATAGCATTATGAATCCAACATATAGTCTTTGTTTCACATGAATTTATTTTCTTGTTTCAAAACCAACTTGTTAAGCTTTAGTTTATCTTCTTTGAAAACAAGTTAGTTCACTTTGTTAAATTCATGTGTTAGGCAAACAACTCTTTCTCAAACATTTAATTATCATCTTTGCATCATTCAAAGTTTCATCTTTTCAAAAAGAGGAAGAGTAATTTCTAGGAAATGCATTATTCTTAGACTTTGTCATTCATATGCATGTTTCTAGAAGTTGAGATTTCATTTTCTATTTAGCCTATTTAGAGGCACTCTTTTGCACTTATATAGTTCTCTTAATCCATGCATTCATAGGCATCTTTCTTAAGAGAAAATCTTCTTGTTGTAAAGGTTGGTGCTTAGCCTTGAAAAGCATGCATAGTGTTGTAAAGGTTTATGCTTAGCCTTTGAAAAGCATAGTGATGTATTTGTAAGGTTGAAGGTGAACCTAAACCTTAGTTGAGTTAGTGAAAATCTGGTAGGGTCACCGGGAGTGGATGTAGACATGTTGGCCGAACCACTATAAATGCTTGTGTTATGGTGATTGTCTTTATGCTTTCTTGTCATGGATTATGCTCTCTTGGTTGATTTTATTATTCTTCTTCAAAGCATAAGAGACTTAAAAGCAAAGAGAATTAAAATTGGTCTAGGTATTTAAGCTCACCCTATTCACCCCCCCCTCTAGGATTCGATCTTGGACTTTCAATTGGTATCAGAGCCTAGGTGCTCTTGTTTAGGTCTAACAACCTAGAGTTAGAATCCTTAGAGTGAGTTTTTGCTTTTGTGGTCACAATGCAAGCCCAATTAGGAGAAGATCATGCCACTAATAGACCACCCTTGTTTAATGGCTCTCATTACCGGTATTGGAAGATTAGGATGCAAGTCTTTCTAGAATCTCAAAGTCTAGATGTTTGGAATATCATTGAAGAAGGGTATCATGAACCCATTATCACTGAACAAGATTCGGAAGGACATATTATATCTATCAAGCCTAAGCCTAAGAAAGATTGGACTCAAGGAGAGAAAGATAGGGCAAATCTAAATGCTAAAGCTAAAAATGCCTTTTATTGTGCTTTGTCTCAGGAAGAGTTCAACAGGGTAGTGAATTGTAATACTGCTAAGGAAGTTTGGGATACATTAGAGACCACTCATGAAGGGACTAATCAAGTCAAGGTAGCTAAAATCCAAATGTTGACTACAAAGTATGAAGAACTCAAAATGCAAGAGGAAGAAACCTTTGACGAGTTCTATACAAAATTCATGGAGATTGTTAATTCCCTCATAGGTCTCGGAGAAAAGATGGATGAATCAAAAGCAGTTAGAAAAATCTTAAGATCTCTTCCCAAAAGATTCAAACCCAAAATTGTAGCTATAGCTGAGAGTAAGGATGTTGACAAGATCAAAATTGAAGAACTTAGAGGAAATCTTCTCACTTATGAATTAGATTTTGAAGTCCCTAGCAAGAAGAAAGGTGTAGCTCTTAGTTCCCAACATAAAGAAAATGATAATGAGAGTGAGAGTGATGATGAAAACGCCATCTTGCTTGCTAAGAAGTTTAAGAATATCCTTAGAAACAAAAAGAACTATAAAAATTTTGAGGATTCTAGAAATGAAAATTTTCAAAGGAACTCAAGGGGATCTTTTACCAAAAAGGATGTGCAATGTTACAACTGCAAAGGATTTGGTCACATCGCTCTAAATTGTCCCTCCCCTAAAGAATCTGAAAAGAAAGATAAGAAAGGAAAGAAAGTTTTGAACATAACTTGGGATGATGATGAAGATGAAAGTAGTGACAATAATGAACTTCAAGATTATGAAGATAATGATAACTCCACTTCTTGGCTTCTATTTACTCCCATTGAAGAAAACAATGATCATAATGTTTTAACAGAAGAAGTAAATGATGAGAATAGTGAAAATGATATTTATCAAGCCTATGAGGAACTATATGAACTATGTGAAGTCATAACCAAGAAGAATAAAACGTTAAAATTTGAATCTAAAAGGCTTGTGAATGATCAAAATGTGTTAAAAGATCAATTAATCTTGAAAGACAATGAGATAAGTAATGTTCAATCTAAGTTGACTACCTCTAATGACAATCTTGCTAAAGCAGAAAAAGAAATTCATAAATTACAATGTCTGCTAGAATCTAGTCAACAAGAATCAGAATCTCTACAAATGAAACTTAAAAAGGGAAAACATGTTGTTGATAAACTTACCTTGGGGAATGACAAATTCTATCAAATGTTAGGTATGAACAAAATTCTTGGTAACAAGAATGGTATAGGTTTTGAATGCTCCTCTAGTAGCAAGAAGAATAACTTTCAACATATTACTAGGACTCATCTCAAACCTATAAATAAAATCTTCTTTTCCTCTAGATGGACTTGTCACTTTTGTAATCAAATAGGTCATCTAGTTCCAAATTGTCCCTTTAAGTTTAGGATGTCTCAAAATCATCGTTCTAGAGCTCCTTTTAAGTTTGTTCCCAAGACCACTACCTCTACCTTCATTAAAGCTACTTGGATTGAAAAAGAGAAAAGTGTCAAGAACTTTCTAGTTCAAACCGCTCTTAAAGTTAAGGAAAACTCTAGATGGTTTTTGGATAGTGGTTGCTCCAAACATGCTGATTTTTGCTCCAAATCTCATCAATAATGAAAGACAAGAATTGTGATTTTTTTGTCCCTTTAAAAAAAATACAAAATACAATAGAAAAGTAATAATAGAAATTCTGACTTCTCAAGAAATTGCGGGGACTCATTCAGATCGATAGTTGCAAGTCATGTATGGACTTCGCCATCGTTCTTCAGATGAGAACATATGATGCTTTGATTCTTTTGGCTTGGCTTGGATTTCAGATTTTTAGAGGATAAAGACCAAGGGGAGGTCCTATATTCAATAAAAAACTGAGTAGACGGGCTGAAATGTCGTGTCTAGGCCATGTTGGATAGAAAGAGAGGGCCTTGGGGGGTGGCCCCCCAAGGGACTTCAATCACCTTATGGTGTTTGTTGCAGCAGAGTTTCTTCAAAGTACCAGAGCTTCTTTGCGTAGTGTCTGGACTTTGGAGATTTTTCTTCTTGGATTTCTCTCCCTCTGGATCCGTTCTTCTTAGAATGACCCCCCTTTTATAGGCTTTTGGTAGCCATGGGATGGGTTTATGAGCATTGATGGCATTGATACTCTATGATGGGAGGAGTTATAAGCTTTTATTTCATGATTTTGTAACTCCTTTTTCTTGGCTTTTGATTGGCCGATGGAGAATGATGGGCATTTAATCGCCTTTAAACTCTCATGATTTATTGTCATGATTGGTTGGACTTATAACTCTTTTCTTCCTTGATTCTGATTGGGCTGTCCAAAATATTGAGTTAATGACTGCATTAAGTTGTCATAAAATAGGTCATTTAACTACATTAAGTGGTCGCCAGGGCGCTCGAAGAGTTGCAGGCCGTACCACGTCTTTTGAAATTCTTCTTGTGATGACCGCCGAGGGATCCACATGTTGTTTGATGTCGGATGGTGGGGCAACTTCAGACACTGATTGATATCAGTGGGCCGGTAACATCTGTCCTGTCGATTTCTCGATTGGTAGGACAGAAGTATACTTTCTTGGTTGGCCGTTTTGGCGATTTTGAAGTGTGCGATGATGATCATATGCTCTTGATGGTAGATCCGAGATGTTGGTGAAGATCAGCTAGTTTCGAGCACCAAAAATCAGATTTTCGGAAAACCACAGGGGTTGGGATTCTCGAAACGCGAAAAGGGTCGAAAAATGGCCATTTCAGCTGAAATCTGGCGACTCGGATTTCCAGTGTCGACGGCGACGATGGGTATGGTCGCCGGTGACCATGGGGACTTTTCCCTTTTTTTGGTTACCGTTTTTCGGCTGTTTTTCAATCTTTTCTGATTATTTTTTCTCCTGTATTTTTCTTGACATTTTTCCTCATTTATTGGCTTGATTCTCCTGAAGAAAAACTGACGAGAAGCTATGCAAATCGGAGCACAAAGTTTCTTATTTTCTGGAAAGGTCGAAGACTTTGTTGCCGATTTTCCATCGGAAGTCAAAACTAGGTCAAACGATGTCGGAATGGCCTCAAATTTGACGCGTAGCCCTTTGGAAGCATGTTGAAGCCACCCATGTGCTCTGTTTGATGAGTGATGTTCTCGATGGTTCTCGCCGCCGAAAGGCCTGATTTTACTACTCAAGGGTTGATGGAGGGTCAAACGTTGTCGGTTTGACTTGAAATTTGACACAGCCTTTTTGGAGCTATTTTGGGACCATCCATAGCCTCTGATTGAAGTTTTAATGTCTTTGAGACTGTCGCCGCCGGAAGAGCTGACTTTGCTACGACTGTTTCCCTTTTGGGCCAAATGATGTCGAAATGGCCTGAAACTTGATGTAGAGCCTCCTGTGGCATTTTGAGGCCAGCTCTGTGCTGCGTTTTGTGTGTCAGGGTCTCTGGCTTCGCCACCGCCGGGAGCTTCTACTCAGCTGCTGGAGGAGTGAAGTTAGGCCAAATGATATTAAATTGGCCTGAAACTTCAGGTGTACCCCTCTTTTGGCTGTTTTGAAGAATCTTGCAGTTTTTGTTTGGTTCTGACAAGATTTGATGCTTGAAGTGGCATTGTCTGTTTGTAGTAGGATGCAGCTTCATGTAGCTTTTGATGTCGAAGGGACAAAGTGACATTTTTGGTGTCAATAGAAATAAAGCATTAATTAAGACTTTTTGCATGTGTGAAAATAAAAGATTTGTGTATATTAGGAAATAAAACATATATACTGATCAAAATTGCTGCTATTTAAAATTACTTGCAACAATATTAGTTGTTAAAGACAATTGGAAAGTGTTAGTACTTCTTGGTGTTGTGAAAGTGTTTGTGGAAGCGTGCGATCAACAAGCAAACAAATCAAGCCACACAAAAGGAACACAGATTTACGTGGTTCAGAGATTTCACACCTACATCCACGGACAAAGCTCGTCTTCTACTCGACTAATCAGAGATTTCCCCACACTTATGGTTACAACCAAAATAAATAATATGTAGTTTCAACAAAGAACAAATTACCCTTCAACCCTAATACAAATGAATTGGGCCTATAAAAAGAGGCAAAACCCATAAATCCAACAAATCTCCACCTTGGCGAGATTTGCGGGTCACAAACATTTTCCACCTTGGCATGCAATCACACGCCTCCAAATGCGCCCGTAGGCGCCATACACTCGAAGGTGGTCAAAATCGCGGAATGTGGATCAAGCAATGCTAAAACTTGACCCCAGTCA
Source organism: Cinnamomum chago (assembly GCA_038049695.1). Lineage (NCBI taxonomy): Eukaryota > Viridiplantae > Streptophyta > Magnoliopsida > Laurales > Lauraceae > Cinnamomum > Cinnamomum chago. The sequence goes on along the minus strand of CP142462.1, from coordinate 30,609,846 downwards.
CCACCTTAGTCAGCATATCTGTATTTTCCGAATGCCTCTTTTCTTCTTTGTAGGTGGTAAGAATAGATTCTTCAACCATTGGAAGTGCATATGCCACCATGTCAGTGAACCGTTGAGGTTTTCGAATATTCCTTTTTGGTCTTCTGGCTGCAATAGAATCTGCTTGCTCTTGTGGAGGCTCTTGGGCTCAGTTGTCTTCTCCATCTATATAATCATCCTCTGACTCAATTGGGATGGCATCAAACTCCACCTGCTTCGATTTACCACTAGCCTTGCTCTTCTCTTGAGAGCCATTTTGCTTGTTCTGTTTCCACATGGCAGCTTCATCGAAAGTCACATCTCTACTGGACACAAGTTTCTTTGAAGCTGGACACCATAGCCGGTATCCTTTCACATCATTGCTAAAACCCAAGAATATAACTTTCTTGGCCCTTGGATCCAACTTATTCTTTGTGACATGGAAATAAGCAGGACAACCAAATATATGTAATTTATCATAATTAGTAGCAGGTTTTCCAGACCATACCTCAATGGGTTCTTTTTCCATCAATCGTAGCAAAAGGTAACCTGTTGATGAGATGATATGCATAAGCAACTGCCTCACCCCAAAACGCTTTGCCTAATCCAGAATTAGACAACATACACCGAACTTTCTCCAATATAGTGCGGTTCATGCGTTCTGCCACCCCATTCTGTTGCGGTGTCCCACTAACTGTAAAAGGCCTCACAATCCCTTCATCCTGACATACTTGCAAGAACGGATCAGACTTGTACTCACCGTCGTTATCTGACCCGAGCCTTTTTATCTTTCTACCAGTTTGTGTTTCAATCATTTTCTTCCACTTCAAGACCACATTCAAGACTTCATCCTTTTGCTTCATGGTGTACACCCATACTATTCTGGAGAAGTCATCAACGAATGTAACAAAGTAGTGCATACCTCCCAAAGATGCCACCTTGGTAGGACCCCATACATCCAAATGAACATAGTCTAGTGTGCCTTGAGTGCGATGGATCGCAATGCCAAAATTCACTTTTGTCTGCTTGCCAAAAACACAATGTTCACAAAATCCCAACTTGCAGGTCTTTATACCTTGCAACAAGCCTTACTTAACTAAATCCTGCAATGCTCTCTCCCCAGCATGCCCTAGACTCATGTGCCACAATCTGGTAGTGTCTGTAACAGTCTCATTTGAGATATCAGATACCGTTGTTGCTCCACCTACAACTGTACTCCCTTGAAAGAAATACAAATTACCTCTTCGGACACCCTTCATCAACACAAGTGCACCATAAACAACTTTTAGAACTCCACCTTCCATGGTAATCTTGAAGTCTTTGGAGTCTAAAGCACCCAATGGGATGAGGTTCTTCTTTACCGAACATCTGTCAAAACTCTAACTGCTCCATCATGCATCTTCAAACGGATTTTTCCTATCCATTCTGTTTTACAGGCACTATCATTGCCCATCAAAACTGTTCCACCATCCAACTCTTGAAAGCTGGAAAACCATTCCCTGTTGGGACACATATGATAGGTACAAACCAAGTTTAAAATCCACTCATCAGAATGGCATACCAATGAAGAAATAGTCAAATTAAATTCAGAATCATCATCCCCATTGTGTCCAATGTTTGCATCAGATTTATCTTTGTCCTTGTTTTTCAACTTTCGACATTCCTTCTTCCAATGCCCCTTTTTGTGAAAAAAGCACATTCATCTTTTGTAGGTGGCTTTGATTTTCCTCTCGATTTAGAACGAGAGTTACTACCAGATGTCCTATCATCAAATCTCCCTCTTACTGTCAATGAATTAGACGATGAATCCCTATGGGCCTGTTTTTTCCTTTTTTCGATATTCATTATTCATCAAAGCTGCAGACACAACATCATATTTAACCTCAGTCTCCCGTTGATCAAAGTGAGCAAAATGATCATAACTATCGAGAAGCGAATTCAGAAGAAGTAATGCCTTATTCTCATCATCAACTTTCACATCAATGTTCATCAAATCACTAATAATCTTATTAAAATCATTGAGATGTTCAGTCATAGAAATACCTTGACGATACTCGAAGCAAAAAAGTTTCTTTTTCAAATAGATCAGATTTTCCAAGCTCTTGGTCATATACTTTTCCTCTAATTTCTGCCACAACTGTTTTGCAGAAGTTTCTCTCATCACTGATTATTTCTGATCCTTTGCGAGACATAATCTGATGGTGCTACATGCTTGACGATTGATCTTTTGCCATTCCTTATCTTCCATATCTGAGGGTTTATCCTCCAGAGCAATTTCTAACACTTGTTGGCTTAGAACGTCTCTAACTTCACATTACCACATACCAAAGTTATTGGTACCATAAAATTTCTCGACTTCAAATTTTGCACTCGAGATGGTTGTCTTTGTCGATGATGAGCTCGCCATTTTTTTCTATTTACCAAACTATCAATCCACTCCGTTCAGATCGTAGACCTAGTCGATATGAATCCAAAAAAAAAACGGAGCTCAGTTTTGAGTCCGGATGGCTCCGGAAATCACAAATCAATTCTGGCCATCCAATTGGTCAAATCTATCTCGACCATGTAGATGACGTTAGCGGCTGCTGCTAGCTTAGTTCTGCTGACCTGGGCTTCTTCGAAGTGGGTCGGGTTGAACTGGACCCTGTGTTGACCTGGCCTGAAGAACAACCCAAAGTGGGTTCTTTCTTCTTCAACTAGGTTCTGTGTTAATCGATCAGGTTCTGTAGCAGAACCTGTAACCCTGCAACCAGAGTCTTCTACAAACAAACTTGTTATCCCTTTTCTTGTTTCTTCGGCGGAAACTGGCACAAGCCGCAGGTGAACTCCGGCGACAGCAAGCAAGAGTCCGGAGTCCGACAGTGAATGACAACTTGGGCAGCGACGGCTTGTGGGGTCTTTTTGGTGATGGTGGCGCTGCGATTTCGGCGTCCGATCTACTTCTCTGGCAGCGGGGCTATAAACAGAAAGACCTGATCGCATGGCGATCTTCTTCTTCCTTCAACTCGTCTCCAATGACGATGACTTCAAAGTCAAGATCCTCTGGTTTCTTATCTGCAACAAGTACAATGGTGAGTCCAAACCGAGAAACTTTGTTCTCCTCTGCGCAGCGACAGCCAAGCCACAACAATCTGTGTGGCCCACCTTGATCTCACCGATCTTGTGTGACGTCCAATCTACACCAAACAAAGAACCTCTTCGAGATCCGTACCAATCACTCTTGTTGATCACGTACCACAACAATGCTCTGATACCAATTTGTTTTTGTTGTGAAATTGTTTACGAAAGCGTGCGATCAACAAGCAAACAAATCTAGCCACACAAATGGAACATAGATTTACGTGGTTCGGTGATTTCACACCTATGGACAAAGCTCGTCTTCTTTTACTCCATTAATCAGAGATTTCCCCACATTTAGGGTTACAACCAAAAGAGATAATATGTAGTTTCAACAAAGACCAAATTACCCCTCAACCTTAATACAAATGAATTGGGCCTATAAAAAGAGCCAGAACCCATAAACCCAACACTTGGTATACAACAATTGAAGTACATGTATTTTCTGGTGTGTCATCTATGTCCCGTTTAAGAAGAACTTTTACAGTAGCTGCTGTTTTTTCTCTGGATAGGGCAACATATAATTGACTGTGTGAAAAGATTGGCTGTGGAAGGTATATCCTTACATGTTCCAATGTTTGCCCTTGTGCTTTGTTCATCGTCATTGCAACACTTAAACGAACTGGAAATTGTTTCCTTCTGAACATGAATGGATACTTATCATTTTCAGCTGGCTAGAGTGGAATTCTTGGCGAGAAAACTCTTTTTCCATGATAGTGACCAACAATTATTTCTGCATCAATAAGATTTGTTGAAAATCTCCGACATACTAACCGTGTCCTGTTGTGTAATCCTATAGGCGGATCAATATTTCAAAGCAATATTATTGGAGAATTGACTTTTAGTATCAACTCATAAGGAGGCAGTCCGTTTGGTGTTAAGTTATTCAAAAATTCTTCTTGCTGAATTTGCTTTGTGTCATCTATTATAAAATCGAAGCTATACTAGTTGATAAGGTCACCTGGAAAAAGATTTATTAGCAAATCATTGAGCTCATCAACAAATTCATTTTTTGGAGTTAATATTGCACGAGTTGCCATAAAATCTGAATTGTTTGCTTCTTTTTCTAGATCTGGAAAATGTGGCCTTTATCAAATCGGCCCTTGATGTTATGTCATCTTTGTAAGGAAGAAGCATGCAACTTGGAATTCTTACTTTATCATTCTTCACAATTTCTTCTGTTCCATTTCCAATTCGCAGCAGAAACTCACTAAATAATGGATCAAATTTTGCTCTCAATATTCTCAGTCAATTTGATTTTCTCTAATGTTGGCCACAGTTCTGATGTAACTAAACTTGCTTTCCTTGTTTTCTTACATTACAAGTTTTAATTTCTTCAATGTTAAGTGGTGTCTTGAAGCGAGAATGTGCTGTTCTACCAGCGGGCAATATAGATGCAGCTACTCCAGAAGTTGCAGTTGCAATAGCAATAAAGCCTTTTGATCTCAATTTACTCAAAAGAGCAAGATACAAGTATGTTTTTCCAGTACCACCAGGACCGTCAATGAAAAAGGCACTGTTTTGGTTAGTGATATCCTTTGCAATATAGTTTTATATGCATGCTTTTGTTCTTCATTTAGTGTATGTACTGCGAGTAAATCTTGCTCAGAGACCGGAATATTCAATTCTTCTTCAACTTCTCTTGAATATGATTTTTGGACATCAATTTCAACATTTATGTCAGTAAAACCATAATCAATAATGTTTTTTCCCATTGACTGAAGAACATAATTCATGCTTGCCAGTGCTTTAACCCGCCTTCTGCTGCTTGAGAATATAACACATTTGTAATCTTGACATATTGCATCTTCAAAATTTTCCCACAACATCTTAGGATTGCTAGGATTGCAATAGAACAAAATAGTAGCAAACAACCAATGCAAGCTTTTTTGGTATTTGATAGTGAGATGCTTCTTGCAAGCATTCTTCAAAACTATTGTTTGATTCAAGTAAGCCTTGTAGCAATGCAGCCTCACGAAATAATGATGTTTGAATTCCATTAAGATATTGTAAATCTTGAAATGATGTTGGGCCTATAACCTGATACAACAATAAGCGCAGATAGTATCTTTCTCCTTCAATTGGATTTGCAATGACAATTCTTCCAATAGTGTTTCCTTTCTTTCTTTCAGTCCAGTATCTTTTGTCATCATGCCATACAAAGTGTTTAGGAAATTCTTTGTAAAGGTATTTTTGTGCCTCTGCATTAATTTTATTCATTTGAAAATACTCACTCAACATCGTCCTTGAGGTGCTATTATTGGAGATTACACGAAGACTATCTTGTTTCTTAAATGCTACAGATTGTTTGTCCTCCAAATGCAATTGTAAGCTGTTAATAGATGGATAAGTTTCATTTAATAAGAACATATAAATTCTCCAGGCGGCTTCTGGGGATGAAATCCATCTTGCTATTTGTAATGTTCTATTTCATCAACATCAGAGTGATTTTCCTCACCAACAATGTGGAAAGCAATATGGTCATGGCTCTTGTAGATATACTTATATAGATATTTGACCGCTTTAATTGTCAAGAAAATTTCAACATTCATATAACAACCAGCCTTTGCAAGCAAGTATGGATTATATGGTATAACCCATCGATTGTGTAAATATGCACCCCGTACTTTGACTTCTTCATTGGTGTCACGCCGTCTATATATTGGATGGGAGTTTTTACCTTGAGTACTTGAAGAACAAAATTCTTCAGGATAATAGTTTTTGCAATGTCCATCTTTTTTCATGCATACATTTTTTGGGTTTAAAATACTACAAGGACCATGCATCATATGCTTCACAACCACTACATATAAATGTGGATTTGTATCTTTCTTGGGCAATTCAGCGCAAACAAATGTGTCATATCCATCTGGCATGATGATTTTATAGCCTGGCTTCAAAATAAGCAAGAAATGAACATGTGGAAGTCCTATCTTTTGAAATTCAATAACATATACATAAGCAGCAGCAGGTCCAAATATTTGTTTCTTGAATAAGTGATCTTTTAGTTCTTCTAGTTTTGCCCTGAAGACTCGTGCAATCAAATTTGGTCTATTTTGTGCTTTTTCATATAATTGTAACTCTTCCTTAATCTCAAATCAAGAAGGATTGCATGTCATTGTAAAAAATATATCAGGCTTTCCAAAATGTTGGACCAATGCCATTGCATCTATAGAACGACATCTCATGTCTCTCGGCCCTCCTATAAATGATGCTGGTAGGACAATTCTATGTCCTACTTTTGAAGCACGAGTCTCTCCACCTGCAATGCTATCAACAAGGCCTTGATATAAATCAGCTCGGATGTCATCTTGTTGATAACGAAAGTAGTCTAATCGAGAGCTTTCTAGCTTGATATATATATATATATATCAACAACATACTGCTGAAACAGACGGCCTGAGTGTAATAATAATGAAGTTGTATTTTTCCATATTTGCAATTTATAGCAATAATACTCACGACGTGAGATAACCTTTCTCTTGTTAGTTTTCTTTAGCATTACTGCAAAAAAAATTAAAGCATATTAATAATATGTTCTTAATGCTCATTTTATAATTTGAATAAGTAATATATAATCAATACCTTTTTTTTCTCTTTCAAGAAGCTTATCTATTAAAGGGATTTGAGAAGGATCAAGAGATGTTTGCCCCTGACAATACATTGTCAGATTTATTTGATTCAGTCTTTGTATGCCTTGATGCCATCCAGTATCACCATAGGGAAATAGTAATGGATATTGCAATGGATCATAATATCCAAAATAGTATTGCACTCTGTGACTATGGCCTGAATGACTTTGGACAATTATATCCAGTCTGGTAGGTGCACCGGAGTCATCATTCTCTATCAATATTGCTGCGACTTATGATTCTGATGGAGCATTATACACGCTTTGATCTAACCCAACATTGCTCTTGATTACAATTTGAAGGCTTTCCAAATCAGGTGCATCTTGAATGGTCCAAAAAAATGAGCAATATGGGTTAATTGATAAGATGTTAATAAGCTTTTGAATGATGCCTGAATTCATTTTTGACGACCTTTGCATCCGGTTCTCCAATTCATCGTCCGTATCACAAAAATAGAGTTGCAAGTAAGAAGGATATCCATCTGTGGGTACCAAGTCATCGATATAGTGGTAAACTTGACCTTTTACCTTGAATGTATATATACCTTTATCTCTTTGGCAAAGCTCCTTATCATATTTGACGCCAAAAGATGTAAATGCAAAAGTATTGTTGTATGTACGGACATATTTTCTAAATTCAACACATTCTTTAGAGTTAGACTTGAATAACATGTGGAGTTCTTGAGGGGCGTCATTTGAAATCAATGATATTTGTCCACCAGAGCAACAGAATCTTACAGGTTCATGATAAAATCGCTTTGCGTCATAGTGTTGGCATCTTGGAGAAGATGGTAAAATAGATGGCTCTTGGCGTATATTTTGAAGAAACACATTCATGGATGTAGAGCTATAACATATTTGTCCTATGATAAACATATCAATTATCAACTATTGTTTAACTATGAGAGAATGCAAAATGGAGGGAGTACCATTATCAAATTATAAAGAGGACCGATAAATCATTGAAATAACCAATCACCTCTAGAATCTTGATTTTGTCTCTTTGATGAAGCGGAACGATGAATTGGCTTTGATGTTGATCCTATTAGAATATTTTCTATAATGTTAGCAGATAACTTTGTTTTATGTATTCAGTGATTAAAATTGTTATTCTTACCAACTCCATAAGTACTATAGAATTCAATTTGCACCTTTCCCTTGTTTGAGATTCTTGATGGAATGTGTTCAACTTCATTCGCTATGGCAATGAGTATAGTAAAAACAAAGGAAAAGGTTTAGGTCATTCATAAGAGATTTTAGTGATTGATTTATTTATTGTGAATAAAAAAAATAGTGATGAATTAGTAAATACCTTTCTCTTTTGTAAGGATAGAAGTTGTGCATATTATCTTTCTATTTAACACATTCAATAGTTTTCGCTTTCTGGATGCACGTCTATCGTCTCTTTGCAGTGATTCTTTCGATTTGGATCTTACTCTCTCTATAAAAGCGACAACATTTATTATCAATGAATATATTTGTAATAATTTTTTAAAAATGATGAAATTTAGATTTACATGGTTAAATTTTTTTAGTAATTATTAGTCACTTAAAAGTTACCTTTTTTGTTGCAGTCTTTCTTTCTTCTCTTCACTCAGTCTAGCATGAGATTTCTGAAATTGTGTTTCTCTACATTTTTTTTTTTTGCATCTTTAGCTGGGTTGTGAGTTGACGTACGTAGATCCTACATCAAGTTTGCCAAATAATGTTAGCATACTATTTATTTTGATCAAGTCCTAAAAATTAGCAAAATTTATTTTCATTTTGTTATAATTATACCTCCAAAAGTAATCTTGGTTAATGATGGGACCTCTGCATAAAAAATGTTTGCTAATTTATTCCTTTTGTACGCCTCTTTTTTCTTTTTCTAGAGCTCTTCCTTCTTTTCATCACTCAAATTTTTATAATGGCTTTTGAAATATTCTCTTCTATCTTTCTTTTGGCCCATTTTTATATCTATTAAAAAGGGGTTAATAACAAAGGAATCTTTTGGTGATAACAGAATGTCCATATTTTATAAGCATGAACAGAAAGAATAAATATTAAACATTTTGCTTCAAAGTACATATTAGAAATTCTAGATGCAATATGAAGCTAGAGAATAATGAAGAAGAGAGAATAGCAATTTATAACAGTTAATTATCAGATGCCTAGTTAGTTATACCTATTCACAAAATAGCATATATATATGTGAGTATATATATGAATAAAAAAAAGTCTACATATTCGTCAATAGCAGATGCTTGATTAATCACATTTATTTACAATTACAATATCTAAGAAATGTGATGATTGCAATGACAATAAATTCTTTTCATGTTGCCTTTTAGTATAAGGGTATAGATTGTATGTATCGCGAGTAATAGCAATGAGAGTGAAAGCTTGAAAAGCAGTAGTTCATTGTCTGATGCAAGAAAAGTATAGGAGAAAATCAGAATGACTTTAGAAAATAATGAATTAGATTAAACTATGTCAGAATAAGCATGATTTTTCAAAGAATATCAATATTATGTGCTAAATTGTATTATAATATAAAATTTTAAATTGTAACATACTAACAAATTATAAAAAAAGGGGAAAAAGGCAAACAAATAAGGGAAAAATGGTCATAAGCTTACCATACTACTAATAGGCAGACTTGTAAACAGTTTCTGTTTTGAAATCAAAATTCCTAAGTATTAGCACCTCCTCCCAATTTGTTCTCTACATTAAGGCAAATCGTATGTTTCGATTGATCCATTATTGGGCATTAATGTAATTAAGAGAATCAACGACAAGGCCTATAATGAAGCTTGAGCCTAGGCTCATATGTTATCATTACCAAATATCAATGCCCAATGAATTATCCAATTAGATATGAGCAAATATATAAAATACAAGGAAATTACCATGAATTTCATTTTACAAATTTTAATTTTATATAAGTAATTATACAATAACTAAGTAAGTAGAAATCGACGGAACCAAGCTGATTCCAAACAAACAACATTAACTAACCCAGCCAGACAAGTTGAATCCAGTAAAAAAAAAGGAAAATCTCTCCTAAATAAATAAGCCAAAAAGTGGCTAGAAATGTTGTAAATGCGTTAGGAGACTAAACAAGAAATGACTGAAATTGGGCTAAGTGTAACCAAGCAGATATTTACTATTATAAAGTAACAGGGCATAAGTAAAAGGAAAAAATTGGAAATTGTATATATATAAACAGCTCCATGAAAGATAAAACATTCTACAATTCAATAATGAGCTTAGTGGGCAAATCATAAGAAACTAAAAAGTATTCATTCAACACAATGAATGGAACATCTAAAAGAAAAAAACTATTTAATAGCACTACTTCCAAGTTTAAAACAGCTGCAATATTGCCTCAAATAAGCCATCTCCAATTCCCTAAAATTGACAGCCTGTAGGGTATTTAAAAATTTAAGATAAAAAAAGCAAGCAACATTAACCCACCCAACCAAACAACCTGAATCCAACCAAATAAAGGCATAATCTAAACTTGGCTTGATAACTCTTCTAAATAAAATCTTTTGACTTTGTTTTGGTTTCTTCTCACTAATCAATTTCAAATTGGAATGCATCACACTCAAGAATTCTACTATAATAGTGCCTTTCAACTTTGTTATAAAAGTTCAAGCAATTTGAAGAAAAAAATATGGATTGTGTAGGGCAGGTCTAGCCTACTTTCAGCTTGGTTTGAACCTTATGTTTTAGCAATTAGGTTGTGCCCAAATTTCCGAAAATAAAATTTAGGTTGAGCTTAGTACTACTGATGGACAGGCCTAGCCCAGTTTGAGCTTGGTTTGAATCTTGCATTTTAGTATTTGGGTAGAGTCCAAATTATCAAGAACAAATTTTGGTTGACCTAGTTTGAATGTTGTGTTTTAGTAATTGGGTTGGACCTAGATCTTAAGTTTTACTCCAATCAATATTTGAAATGAGATTGGATTAAGGGATCGTAAGACACAAAAGTAGTGCTTGTAGTTTAGTCTACAGTCCATGTAGATAGAACAATCTTTTATTTGTTTTTTTTATAAAAAAAAACTTGTACATTTCTGTTATAAAAGAACGAGAATTCCTGGAGTAGAAGAATATAAAACAATATTATATGTAAGAAGTGAAGTAGAAGATCTTCTAGGCACTTGTACATTGAGATTTGAATACTGAATATACTTTATAGCTTGCATAAGAAACTCTTCTTAATGTTGAACCAGGACGGGTTAAAGGATGTTCTGGGAGTTTGTTGAGGGTCTCTTGGTTATAATGGAGTAGAAAATCTGCCCCACATTGATGTGTTGGTCTCAATACAGGTATGAGTTCTGCATTTTGAAAACTTGCTAGGGCCTGTTTGTTTACATGGAATTGAATATATGAGAATTCATGATAAATTGGGTTCACTCCAACAAAGAATGTCTTAAAAGGTGATTGGTGAAGGATATAATGTGGAAAAAAAGCTGAGGAATTAAATTTTAATCTACTTTTGTCAAGGCAAATTGCAATCTACTTTATCAGACATTTCCGAAAATAAAATTCTGTAAAATCCTTCTCCCTACATTATCCCTAGCAAGTGGACATCACCACAGCATCATTTCTTCTCTCATAGAAAAGGTTCTTGGTCTTACCAAAGGAGAAGAAAGAGGGAAAGGCAAATCAACCTAGAGATGAATGCTAAAAGTTAAAAGCCACTTTATTCTCCAACAAATTCCACAACCATAGTATATCGAATGAAAGCTTAGATTCTTTTTTCGCTACCCAATTGTTAGAGCTAGAGTTTTCTTTAAACTATTAACGCTAAAATTGGTAATAGTGGTAATGGCCGTAGACAGATTATAAATAATTGGGTCTGGACTGTAGAACAATTTGGCTATCTAGCAGAAAATCAACTAAAAAAAATTAAGGAATCAAACTTTAAATCTACTTTTATCAAAGCAAAATGCAATCAGCTTTATAAGACATGTGCCAGAAAATTTTTATAAAATGATGCCATAAGCCATAGGCAAGTGCAATAGTGTGGCAGGCTGGCAGCTACCAATTTCACAGAAGTACTCTAACTTGTGGAGTTTTTAGACTTACCCAACGGTTAGAGCTACAATTTTGCTTCAAACTATTAACACTAGAATTGGTAATAGTGGTAATGGTCCTAGTCAGATAATAAGTAACTAGGCCTAGACTCCAAAACATATCAACCCATCTCATCAAACTACCTCTTCATCATGTAAATCAAGAAATTATTTCACAAGCTCTCTTGCAATAACAAATTTGATAGCACTTTTCATGGAGATTTGAGCTAAGGATTTCATCAAATAAATTTTTTATCATACAAATGAAGGGATTATTTCATAGGCTCTTTAAAAAAAATTTACATAGGCATTTCATCAAATAGTTTCCACATACCCATTTCATCAAACAGTTTTTGGTATTAATTAAATCAATAAATTATTTGAGAAGCTCTTTCATGCTTTCATGAAGTTTTTTTTTTCTATCCTATGAATAAATAAAAAAAAGAGTATTAGACTGATACCCGCTGGATCAACAAGGGCTGAAAACTGTTTTCCTTTCTTCTTCCTGTTTTCTTTCTTGTTACAGTCGTTGGTAGCGGGAAAGAAGAAAAACTGAAGCAAAACTACATCTCTATGGGTCCTGTGAGAGAGGTATGAGAAGCCAACATGTTTCATATCCCTTTCCATTTGGCAAGCTCATGCAGGGATCAATTGTCATGCATCTGAGTGAGGTCCAAAAACTGTCACCAATTCATTCATCTAAGCAAGCCACAGAAGCAAGAAGCAGCAAGCAGCCCGTAGCAAGTGAAGGGTAGAGAGGGGCATGTGGTTTAGATGTTCTTCAGTTGAGCCCTAATCATTAAATGGGCTCCACAGGTGTGAAGAGAAATTCATCCAAACAAGCAGGCATGACATTATGCTGCCTTTTAGTATAAGGGTATAGATTACACCCTAGGGCTTATCGTTTAAAAGTTAGGTCCTTGTGGTTTCTAAGTTTAGGAGTCTACATCTCTTTTTACCTTTCATGTCCCCAAAGTTGGCCACTCTTAACGAGGATAGGCAACTACCATTGAGATTATGCGAATTTTTGTAAGAAAATCACAGCTTTGCCCTTCATCCATCAAGCATAAATGGGCATGAAGTCTCAGCTCTCTCTCTCTCTCTCTCTCACACACACACGAGCCTAATTAATACAGTGAGTAGGGCATGAGTTGTATGCAATTATAATCAATTATAAGTACAAGAGTTGATTGTTATTATAATTAGTTTGGATTTGTTGAAGTGGGCCTCATTGATAAAAATGAGTTTATGTGGGAATATTCTCTCCCACTAAATGCGCTACTTTTTCTTCACAATCAATGCTTATTGCAATGCACTCAGCAATGTAGCATTGGTGGGTTTCTCCCAACTAGTGCATTGTTACTGCACAACCACTAGAACATTGGTACAGTACCATGTTAATTCAATAAAGAGGGTAGCCTCTTCCCAGGGATCGAACCCTGGGTACGTCATCTCTTTCTAGTTGTGTGGGCTTTCTTCCTGCTTGTGTGGGCCTCCTTTGTAATGCCCCAAGATTCGGGTGGCTCGAATCTCAGGATGCTACAGGAAAGTACCCAAGAGATGCAGAAAATCAATAATAACATAATCAAGTGTGAATCTCATATAAACAAGTAAATAGACAAAGCCCTAAAATTTTATTTCACTTTAAGGGTTTACAATGTACTTCTCGTAGTTAAACTAACTATTCAATCCTAGGCCAACACAACCAGCTACAAGAAAATGAAAGAATAGAGATTTAAGTAATAGATGCCTCTCGATGCACCAATTGCATCATTCTCTGAATCATGCGGCAACAGATCAAACGCCAAGAAATTCTACCCATCGAAGAAAGCGGAAGAGAAGATACCTGAAAACACCAAGGATTGGGTCAAGCTTGATGAGCCAGGCAAATGGGCATGTTTAGATGACAATACATTATATTAATAGATAGGGAAGAAGACCATGCCCGATCCCAGCTATACCTGCGTGATTAGTATCTCGATAATAATATAGATATCAGAGTGCAATAGAAAATGGTGTAGAGTGTAGTCCATGAACGATAATCGAGATATTTATATAACAGATGTTTGATGCAGCATATCAGGTAGATAAGAGAAGTCATCATCATCAAGACATCATATAAATTATATAAGCACATCAGAGTCACCTGGTAATAGAAGTAACCTGCGGAAGTAACCTTACCATATTCGTAACCATCGTATCCAGATCCAACCATAACAATGTCGACGGTTAAAGACAATAAACAACGACATCCGCAATACATAATAATTATACATCCTATATACATCCATAAGAGCATACAAAGGTACGTCCACAGTTGAAGTACAAAGGACATGGGGGGTCAGAGCCAGCCCATCGTTGTCGTCCTAACAACTATCGATGGACATCAACCATGGGGGTCATAGCCTTCCATCACTGCCGTCACATAGAATAGGAGTGTACCAGAGTCCATCAATGTCCATAGCCACAACCAAGTCCCAGCCATTGGTCTTACGTGCTAGATCTACCTCAACACTCATTCATAGCCACGGCCAAGTCCTGGCTCTGACATGGGGGGTCAGAGCCAGCCCATCGTTGTCGTCCCTACAACTATCAATGGACATCAACCATGGGGGTCATAGCCACCCATCACTGCCGTCACATAGAATAGGAGCGTACCGGAGTCCATCAATGTCCATAGCCACAACCAAGTCCCAGCCATTGGTCTTACATGCTAGATCTACCTTAACACTCATTCATAGCCACGGCCAAGTCCTAGTCATTGGTCTTACATGCTAGATCTACCTCAACACTCATCCATAGCCACGGCCAAGCCCCAGTCATTGGTCTTATGTGCTAGATCAACATCAATATCCATCCACATGTACCCTGTCCGAATGCCACAGTCTCGGTACCCAATCACCCATTGGTACCTACTATACTCAACCACATCTCAATCACTCAACACTCAATATCAATGTCCATGCCGGCATCATAACCCTCGGCAGATCAGTCGTACATCCACAATCCTACAGATCACTAGGTGGGGGTACTCAGAACTGGATAGCCATATTATCCTTAATATGAGAGGATAGTAGTCAAGGGTAAGTGGCACGATGTTTGGGTATAGTTAATCCATCATTGTGATTTTCAACTGCTAATAATGCATACCCTTATAAACTTCGCTTCTCTATACTCTTAATTAGTATTATCTCATTATACAGTCCGTTTATTAGTATCAACCGTTAAGTTTCCAATATTACAGGTCAAGACTTCCAGTGCAATGTCCCGACATACCATCCAGTACGGATCGTGATCATGGATCAGAGACTAAGTGCAATGCCCTGATTTATAATACCCCTCGAGGTCTACATCCAAGGTTCGGACCTACCAGCTAGCCTTAGTGTCCATTTCACAATATAAGTACCACATATCACAAATACTTCGGTGATCGCTACCCCTCTCTTCAGGTCTAGGGTCCCACTTTACCTAAGGCAGTGATGACGGAGTCCCAGATGCTTATTAAGTATCATTGGTGCTCCTGTAGGTATTTAGCATCATAAGCATCCATAATCATTGAATCAAGTTCCGTTTCACAACCCAAGACCCTACTTAGGTGGCTACGGGTGAAGGTTAAGCCCGGCCCTTGACTCGTGTCTAGCGTGTCCCAAATAGTCCAAATGGAAGGTCAATGGGGCCCACACATGATCAAATCACAAGAGGATCCAAATCTGGGCAAATGGCTATCTGTAGTGTACCAAATTGATATCATGGTCCCCGGGTCGACCTGTTATACTGTGGAAGTGGACAACTAACTAGGAGATAGAAAAACACAGTCTTTAGTGTCCCCGGTTGACTTGGAGGGTCCCTCGGTCGACCTGGCTAATTGCATGCATTTTAACATACATCTGGCAGGTGGGGTGTTCCACAGTGTGGCTGGTGGACCAGCCAAGAGTACACAGGGTTTTGTACCCTGAGATGATTTTTTGTTCCCAAATGAGGGGGAAGTTCCCTGTGTGCCCGGTTGACATCCCAGGTCACCAGGTCGACCGGGTGCACACGAGACCTTTATTTTCCACATTCTGTCCTCTTTCCTTTTTCATCAAAACTCCATCAAATGGATCCCAGATCTTCACCAATCACTTCTAAACATCAAATACATTGTCCACATCATGATCTCACAAATGAGCCATTGATCTTCCAAATGGGGGATTCTCATCCATTAATGGCCAATAACATATAAGAAACGGCTTAGAACAACAATCCATGCATAATACCATCCAATCAACCATCCAAATACAGAAATCATGCCAAATAAACATAAAACGATAGTATTTAATAATTTAGGCATATTAATCAATTTAATTAGAGAATCTAAGCTTGTCTACTTGCCCAATTAGGAAGAAAGCTCCTCAAATAGCTTGGGCTCCACTCCAATAGCTCTAAGATCACCCCAATAACTGAATTTACAATCTCTACACCCATTCCCAAAGAGAGAAATGCATAAGAAAGAGAAATCCAAGAGAAAAGACTATTTTATAAGAAATTGAAAAAGGGAGAAGGAGATTACCTTTACTTGGAGAGGGGAGAGAGATCTAGGAGATGAGGTTGGCTCTTAAGCTTGTAGATTGCTAGATGTAGGTGGAGCTCTAATTGGGTGGGGGTGGGGGGGTGGGGGGGGCTAGGTCTTATAGCTTAGAGAAACCCTAATCCCTAACTTAGAGAGAGAGAGAGATGGGAGGAAATTGTAGTGAAATGAGAGGAAGAGATAAGAGGGGTTTCTTTTATAGGGGTTGGTTGGGTTATAGTCTAAAATGCCCTCTTTTGCTAGTGTAAGTTTAGGATATGGATGAGGGTATTTGGGGAAGGTTAAAATGGAATGACCAAAGGGTCCTTGGTTGCTAATAGAAATAAAGGATAAGGACTAGGGTAGTATAGGTATTCACATATAATGACTAAAGTATCCTCAAATGAGTGGTTGTGAATAAAGGAGCCTAAGGGCAATAAAGGTATGCTATTTTTTATGGCAAAAGTGCCCATGTTTACTTAGTAGAGAATAAAGGAGCCAAGGTCATTTATGGTATTGGGATTTCCAAAAAGGAGGAAAAATGTGTGGTAGGAAAGACTAGAGTGCTCTCATATAATTAATGGGCAAATGGGAAGTTGGTGTTAGGAATTTTGTAGGTTGCAATTTGATGGATGCATCTTCATTCTAGCATCATTTGATTTACACACTTGCATTGAGTTAAAGAAAACTTGAAATCTTGTTTTAAACATGCATGGTTTTTAAGAGTTGTAAAAGTTTTGTTTTATGCATGTTTTGTTTTAATCTTGGATGCATTTGTTTTAAGAAAGAGTTTTCAAGAAATCAAGCAAGCCTTTGTTTTAAAAGTCTTTGAATCCTTTTAGGCTTTTTGTTTCATGTTTTTATACATCTTAGAATGATTTAAAACATGTGAAAATGCTTGATTTTAAGTGGCCAAAAGATCCCCAAAGAAAATCTTCAAGAAACCCAAAAAATGGGGAATTCTGGGCAGGCCTGGTCAACCGGCCATGTGTGGCCGGTCAACCGGCCAAGAGGCCCGGTTAACCGGCCATACTGGGCAGGTCAACCGGGCTCCTGAGCCAACGGCTCTTTTTCTGACCGTTGGCTTACCCGGTTAACCGGCCTGTCATGGGGTTAACCGGGTAAACTAGCCGTTGGGCTGTTTTGGCTATAAAAATGAGTTCTTTCCCTTTCCAAAAGTTGGGATTTTTAAGCCCCTCCTTGAGAGGTATTGAGGCATATCAAAAGGGAAAAGAACCAAGGGATGAAGGGGAAGATTAGGAAAGCTAAAGCTTGGACTAATGAAGTTAAACCACCAAGTAGGCTCTTCCTTTCTTAATCATATGTTTTCATGCTTTGTTTTATTTTTGGTAAATCATTTCTAGCATGTTAAACTATGTTTGTGTTGTGTCCTTAACATGTTTTATGTTTTGAGTTGATTTATTGTTTTGGATACAACACCATATGATTCAATCCAAGTAGTACTTAACTTTGGTAAATCTAAGTAGATCATGTTAATGGAAAAACCTTTGGAATTATATGTAACATGATCCATATACTTGGTTGAATCTTTGGTTGTTGTTTTCCATCATAAGAACATCTCTTTCAAAACTAACTTATGTTTTGGATTCAACTTCTTTACAAATCATATGTTTTCATGTTTTGCTTTATCATTGGTAAATCTTAGTAACATGTTAATCTATGATTTGTTGTATCCTTAGCATGTTCTATATTTTGAATAGATCTATTGTTTTGGATACATCACCATTGATTCATCAAAGTAGTACTTTATCTTTGGTAAATCTAAGTAGATCATGTTAATGAAATATGTAACATGATTCATATACTTTGTTGAATCTTTGGGTGTTGTTTTCCATCATAAGAAAATCTCTTTCAAATGTATCTTATGTTTTGGATTCAACATCATTACAAATCATATGTGTATTATTGTTTTAATGTTTCACAACTTGCCTTACTTTGATTGGTAAATCTTTTTCAAGTTGTCTTTATAATTACATATGATTTGTCCCCTAATTTCAATCAAATCTATTTTTATGTTTTGAGCTTCATTGATGATTTGATTGACATCCCTATGCATCACATGTTTAGAGCTAATCCATTTCATACAACTTGTGTAACTTTGATATCATTAACAAGTTGTTACTTTTAACATGTGATTGCATTACTTCCTCAATCATAAATGTTTTATGAGCTAAAATTTTCAAAAGCCTTAGGCATACATTTATGAGCTTTCATTTTCAAAATGATTGAGGACCACACACACACACTTCATATACTTTCATCTTTGCATTCATAGTGTGAGTGTGTATTTATTTTTCACTTCCATATCCGCCTATTTAAGAGGCATTGTAATGAGCTTAATAGAATCTCCATCAAGTGTATGTTAGACACTATCTTAGTGAGATAACCAACCTTGTGGTTGAAGAGGTTATTGCTTAGCCTATAAAAGCATAGTGTATAGGTTGATGTTAAGCCTTGAAAAACATCAATGTAAAGGTTATTGCTTAGCCTTGGAAAGCATATTGTAAAGGTTATTGCTTAGCCTATTGAAAAGCATAAATAGTGGAAATCCGGTGGGGTGTTGGATCACAAGCCGGTAGTGGATGTAGGCATTGAGGCCGAACCACTATAATTACTTGTGTAATGGTGATTGCTTTGTGGTGATTCTTTTGTTAGCTTCCGCATCTTGTATGTTTAATTATCACATGTGACTGGTTTGTTTTAAAGAAGTTAAAATTGTTAAAATTGGTCATAAAAGAAGCTCACCCTATTCACCCCCCCTCTAGGGTTCGGATCCCCATGGACTTACAGTTGGGCCATTCTAAGTTTAATTGCACAACTCTCTAAGGGAAACCCATCTATAAATCTGATTACAACTAAGGCCTCTTATTGGTTAATTTATTCTAAGAAAATCACTATTAATCTCACAAGGGTCTTAACCTATAAACTACGCTTAATTAATGGGAGTTACTAACTATTCATGCTAATCACCTATTAAATAGGATAACCTATGGTTGACTTGGTCAAATTGGGTCCCACTAGGTATTTTTAGGGATGGGTTCTTACATCCTTCCCACTTGAGCGGGCTACCTTCCTGTATGTATATGGGCTCTCTCTTGGGTCCCAGCCCCCTTGACTGGGGTACCAAAGAAAATAATTTTAGTGTAGAGGCAAGCCTTTTAATGGCTTGTTAGTGCTAACGGCTGTTTGTACAAAAATCTTGTAAAATCTCATAGAAGTTATTTTTCAATTGACATGTCCAACTATTGAAGCTGCAAGCCAAGTCAAGCAACTGTTTTGTTAAGGGCCTAGATTTTTACTCGATAGGTGGTTAAAGCATTGAGAAAGTTGATACTAATTATCAATGAGTTAAGTTGATGATAGAGGAGTTGAATGATGGTGGATAAATGAAGACTGGAGTTAAATGAAGTGGATTTCACATGAGGATTGAAATTGAGGAGAAGTAGGTTGAAGTTAAAGTAGAGTACTTCGCTTCGCTTCATTAATTTGGATGCTTATTGTGAAGTTAAGGCTTGGAGTAGAATCCACTTTTAGTCAGGAAATGGAAGTATTTGGGTTGAAGTGAAATGAAGTACATGTGGCTGACAACATTACTTTATCTATTGGGCTAGACTCATCCAAACATGGTAGAGTTAAAATTTTAAACTATTAGGGCCCATTTAACTTCATCTACTCTATTGTTTGCCTATCCAAAGAGGCCCGAGATAATTTGGATAAATGAGGAGTGGAGTAAATTTATGTAAATTTCATATGAGAAGTGAAGTGGAAGAGAAGTGGAGAAAAGTTACGATAGAGTACTTTACTTCACTCAGTTTAGATGCTTGGCGTGGAGTAAAATTCACTTTTACTCAAGGAAATTGAAGTATTTAGGGTTGAAGTGAAATGAAGTACATGTGGCTGAGAACAATACTTCATCTGTTGGGATAGACTCATCAAACAGGGTAGAGTTGAAATTTTAAACCATTAGGGCCCATTTAACTTTACTCTACTCTATTTTCTGCCTATCCAAATAGTCCCGAGAAAAACAAGTCCAATAAAAAACCAATACTCCATATTAGTTCCCAAATCCAATCATACAACCCATAAATCCTAAACTATAGCAGTCCATATAAACGTATTATTAATTGAAACAACAAAATGCATTTCTCAATCCATAGCACATAACCAATTTACTCTATATAGACAACTAATCCATATCCATAAAGAACATATAAGTGGCATTGTATGCATACGTATCACATAAGCAACCAACTAACGAGTTGCACTAGTAAGGATTATAACCATCCAAAAAATGGGTTCATTTCCAATAGAAATTTTTAGTTTCTTAATTTTTCTTAATCAAATTATAATGAAGCTCGTCCCACAGCAGTCCACCCAAATTCTTCTTGCTAGAGAAGTGTTGTCAAAGGGTTAGGCCCCCGCCGTGCTTAGGTCATCCGTTATCTTACCTGGCCTAGGCTGGGCCAAGGTGGGCCCCATACTAGTGAGACCCTTACCCTACTCTCAAGGGCCAAGGTCGTGCCAAAGCAAAAAGAATATATATATATATATATATATATATATATATTTAACACCACCATCGACTGCCAACCTAATACTAACCAATGCAATTTGATACCTTTATAAATTGTAGCTCAAGTGGTTAATAACGTAAGCATGTAAGAGAGCATGTGTTTGAATTTCAGTTGTGGCCAAAAAGA
The DNA here is from genome assembly GCA_038049695.1 of Cinnamomum chago. NCBI lineage: Eukaryota > Viridiplantae > Streptophyta > Magnoliopsida > Laurales > Lauraceae > Cinnamomum > Cinnamomum chago. The sequence goes on along the minus strand of CP142462.1, from coordinate 30,588,750 downwards.
TTTTTTTTTGCTTGCTATAAAATGCATTTACATACATAAGTGATTCACATATCTCCAGGTGTTGAAGTAGTGTTGAGCACCTCTCCATCTCCGAAATAGACGACGACAATATCCCTCTATTTGTATACATGGACCCAGAATACATAGGAATTATTGTCAAAGGCTTGTTTGTTTGCATGGGATTATGGGCTTATTTGTTTGCATGGAATTGAAATACATAGAATTCATTGATGGAATGAGCTTGTTTGTTCGTATGGAATTAAAATACATATGAAGTAATTAACTTAAATGGCCTGTTAGTTTGCATGGAATTGGAAGACACGGGAAGTAATTCATTTAGATGGGCCTATTTGTTTGCATAGGAGTGGAATACATTGGAACTTATTGTCAAATGAGCCTGTTTGTTTGCATGGAATTAAATATATATATATGCACATGAAAAATACTAAATAAATATTTTACACACGCATGTAAATGGTTTTTGTCCTTTATGTATATGACATATTCATGCATACATACACCATCCCACCATGCACATGCTTGTGGCCTTCTGAAATGTTTTTGTATATGTATGTTTGACACAAAATCTCTGATGCATTTCTGGGTACACAAATTTAACTGATTCAACAAGTCTTTTTTGCCTGTTTGACATGAAACTCACATAGTCTGAAAGCACTATCTCAATTGTTATAGAAAGATGAACAAACTTCTCTCATTTCAACTTCAACAACTGCATACACATAAAATTTAATTATTGCCATAGCATTTGAGGGCCCGTTTGGCAATTTATTAGGTTAGTGAAAGTAATGTAAAGCTTCCATTTTTCAGACAAAGGTCACATCAAAAGTACACATCTTCAAAATTCCATACTCTAAAGAAAAGTAAAAAAACAACCTCCTTTCTCCACTAAATGACCAAAAAACCCATTTTTTACACAAAAAAGTTAAAAATATTTCCTACCAATCCACTAGCTAAAGAAAAAAAATACCTTCATAACCCCTTATATTTTATTCTCTCTTGATTTGATGCTTTACATTACTTTTACTTTAATAGTAAATTGCCAAATGGGTGGGAAAGGGACAACTTTTTGAATAACTTCAAAGAATAGGGAGGGCTTTTAAATCCTCTCATGCACAGTTTTGTCCAATAGCTATATTTACCCCTTCCAACTTTTGTAGTAACAAAAGAATATGATTATGAAAGAAATTGGGGGAAATAATTTCTATTTTTTCTTTTCCTTTAGAAGAAATCAATGTAAAGAAGTTGTCCACATCATAGTTATTAATTTTGATATCGTTTCAGCTGAAATGGCCGAAAATCTTCATTCAAGTCAAGTGGCCGAAATGAGATTTCGCATCAAACCTTTCGGCGATCTTGGCCAATTTTGGTCGAAAAATAACATTTCGGCAGAAATGATATTTTACAAAATTACCTTTTATTTATTTATATATATACTTTGTACTTCATATATTTTTCCAAAATTTATTTCCAAAAGGTTTCACTAGAATGGATAAAGTCCATATTTATTTTTTATTTTTTGAACTTATATATTATTTTTATATTTTCTTGAAATGTAATTCTGAAAAAGTTTTGTCGAAATTCCAAACCGGCCAAAACTTTTCATTTTGGAGGCCAGACCGAATTGGAGTCCGAAACGATATTGACAACTATAGTCCGTAGCACATTTTGCACAACCTCCCCTATTACTTAATTTCTTCAACTCATTTATCTCTTGCATCCTCCAGCCACTACCAACAACTTCTTTTTCCTTCTTCTTTAACCCATTTGCATTACACCATCATTTTCTAGTTTTTACTATCTTTCTCAACATTACTCGATAACTCAAATACATGTACTAAACTTCCCATTTCTCTCTTAGTTTTGGTTTTTAAATGGATATGTTATTTGTTGTGAAATGATTTAAATGTGTTATTTTTTTTCTTGCATGATTTTAATGGGTGTTTCTTACGATGAATAGCAATTGATGTGATTCCGTGGTAATTCTTGATAGTTGCCATGAGTTTAATGGGCCTTTGACCCCCTTTTTTGGTTTCTTTTTGTTTTCTTTTTGCTTCTGAATGTTCTTGACATGAATTTTTCTTCTTACTGTAATGGAGAGCTACAATCTATGATGCCCAGATATTATTACGGATACGGACACTGATACAGGGATCGGGGATACGATTCCTCATCACTTTTAAAATTTTAGAATACGAATACGAGTGTCCCGATTTTTTCTTTAGATCGCTCTTGAATCAATCAAATTATCATTATTTTCGTCCCTTTCTAGCATTTTTTATAATGAGAAATAAAAATATTAAAAGAACTATATGAAGTATAGGACTTTATAAGTAGGATTAATTAAACTTGTTCCCTGAAAATATTAACTTGTTCTCAGACTCTTGTCATCTCATGATGCGGCCCAAAATCCAATTTTACCCTCATTGAGCCATCACTCACAATTGGACTAAAACTAAAAAGAAATCAATGGTTAAAAAGCCATTAAAATATTTGGCACTGACGTCTTGGCCACCCCATGCAGTGAACAACCAACGCCATTGTTGCCTCTAATTTTCTTCCAATATCAAGTAAAAGTTTTGACTTTTGTCAACCTTGTCACATGACAAAAGGTCATAAATTACCTTTTCATTCTATAGTTCTACTATTTATAAGCATCTTTTGGAACTTATCATGTCAGACATACGAGGCATTGCTCCTTTGGGTTCAAATAATGGTTTTCGATATTATTGTAGTGTTATGGATGTTTTTGTAAGACTGTTGTGATCCAATGTAGAAGATGGTCATGTATTCATATTATATATATTAAAGCAAACGGGGAGGAGGACCGTGAGGGATGCCACGTCATCCCTAAAATGTCTCTTCTTTCAAAGAAATATAGAAGAAAAAAATGTACAACCTCAGGCTTTGATGTGGGCCACTACACTCATCCAAAATAGATCTCCCTAAATCTCCGTTTCAATTATCTTCTCCAAATCACCTCCCTAAATCTCTCCATTTCATTTAAAATTTTATAAAGATAACAAACTCACATATTTATCATATCTCCTACAATTTCTATAAATAACCTCTTCCATCCTTATTACACCTATCCCTTCTCCACTTCTACCAAGAAGTTGATATTACCATGGGATATTTCTTTCAAGTTAAAGACCAGACAATGCTGCATTTTTCTTTCTCTACAATGCCTCAAGCTATATGACCTCTAATCCAAAAACGAGTTATACCTTTGGCTATGGCCTCCAATATTGCAAATGGGGAAGTTTTACATGTTTTGTCTTATCCTTCTATAAAGGCACATTAACTACATGATGTGAGTTCTGTTTTTTTTTTTTCCTAGGTTAGGTCTTGGATTGTGATGAAAATTGAATAACAATTTATATGCTTTTATTAGTGTCATATTTAGGGTTCATGTCATATGGCGGTTGATGCTTCATTCTTTGTGTTTAGAATCTTGGATCCGGGCCTTGGAGAAGCTGGTTTCAAAGAGCTTGACTTTTCCGAGGAAAGTGTTATGCTTTCCGGTCTTCTTGTCATGCAAAACTATATTAAGCATCATCATCATGTCATATGCATCTGATGCTATCCATATAAGGTTTCAATTCTAGTTCAAATCAACATCCTACATATAGGGCCAAAAACCATACTATATTAGGCCATTAAAATAGCCTCTTCCATAAGAAATTTAATGAAATATGTTTACAGTCGGTCTTCTTGTCATGCAAAACTGTATTATTATTATTATTATTTTTACATATTATCATTTGGATGACATTCCTCTGTTTGGCTTTGGAGAATAAGATATATATGGCCTTAAACCCGGTTCAATGCATGGGAAAAAATAAAGTGGGTCTAAAAAAACAAAAATAAGAGCCCAAATCTGATTTACATTAGGCCCATTAGCGAGTGGCTTCAATTCTGATTCACATCAAGTCCTATATAGGGCCAAAAACCAGACTATATCAGGCCATTAAAACGCCCCTTCCATGACAAATTTAATGAAATATGTTTACAATAACAAATTAGTAAACAAATAAATAAATGATTTGCTCCGGGTCTCAAACTAACCATAAACCAACTACTATGTCAGACCCATATTCATGGTTTACCAGGGTCACAACAATGTCAGACCTATATACATGTCTACCAAGGTCACTGGCTTCACATCTACGTGATTTTTCAATCCAATATTTCAGATCATACCAAATCCCATCTGTTTTCCTAGAAATTTAAATCAATTGAATCTAAGATTAGGGTTTAGGGTTACCTCAATTGCATCAGCACAAGAGTTCTTCTTTAAAAATTATATATACATAAAAAATAAAAAATTCTTTAAGGTGCCACTCACCTTGAGCCAAGATATTGCATAGATTTAATCTTCCTCTCCTAATATCTCTCTCATTTAAAGTGTCACATCTCAATTAAAATCTAAATTTAAAATCTTATCTCCTAAAATTTCTCTCTTAGTATCATTCAAATCTCTCCTATTTTTTTTTAATATCATTCAAGACTCCCTAAAATCTCTCTTAATATCATTCGGATATTCAATAATTTGCAATCCTTTTTCTTCATTCTCTAGATACATATATCTTATTTATTTTTATATTAGTTTTTAATGATTGATTTTTGCAGAAAACAATTTGTGGATGGTGTGCAACCAGTGTAAAAAAAGAATTGAAAGTAAGTAAATATACACGTCTGAAGGAGCTTATATTATTACAATAACTTGCAATAATTTTTTTAATGATTGTCTTGCTAGCACTCATCATTCCAGCTGTTTTTCTTTTTTGTCCAAAGACATGTCCTAAATTTATTTTTTTTCAATAATATTTAAAAAATACTAATCTTAATTTATTTTTTATGTTTATTTTAGTGAGGGCCTTTGTTGCTAGTTATATTTATAGTACATAGTATATGAGAAAGGATCCCTATACATTAGGGATATGTACAGAGAAATCTTGTTATGATGAGTACGAACATAGAAGGAGATCTAGAGAGACAAGAGATGTGAGATTCATCATAATCTATCATGATTTGTGGGATCCATGATTAACTGAGAGTAATTCAGCTAGTTAACATGCCCTCACAAGCTCAACAGCGGATCATTGATGTGTAGCTTTTCCTTTAATAATTAAAATCGTGTCGAATTTAGACCCTTTGTAAATATGTCCTCCAATTGATCAATGGAGCTAACATAGTGGACTTGAATGTCTCCTCGTAAAACCTTCTCCCTAATGAAATGGTAATAAACTTCAATGTGCTTAGTGCGAGCATGATAAATTGGATTTGACGCCAAGGTAATGGCACTAATGTTATCACAGTAAATGACATGTAGAATTTTCAAGTAAATTCGAAGATCTCTCATCAGCATTCTAATCCAATACAACTCTGCAGCAGTAAGTGCTAGGGACTTGAATTCAGATTCAGTACTAGATCTTGAGACTGTAGGTTGCTTTTTTGCATTCCAAGAGATCAGGTTAGGACCAATAAAGACCCCATAACCATATGTGGAGCTCTGATCATCTGGGTCTCCAGCCCTGTTTGCATCCGAGTAAGTAGGAAATGCAAATGTACCATTGCAAAAATGCAACCCATATGTGATTGTGCCTTGAGGAAACAAAGAATCCTTTTAACTTCCATCCAATGATGTGAACGTTGATCATTCATAAATTGGCAAACTTGGTTTATCGCATGGGCTATGTCAGGCCTAGTCAATGTGACATACTGAAGAGCACCAACTACAGCACGATATTCTCGAGCATTGGGAATTGGATCTCCATCATACCGAGACAGTTTCATCCCAAGTTGGACCAACAATTTAAGTGGTTTAGCATCTTTCATGTTTGTCCTATGAAGTAGGTCCAACACACACTTTGTTTGAGTGAGGTACAGATTAGAGGAAGCTTGGTGAGCCTCAATACCAAGGAAATAATGTAGCGGTCCCAAGTCTTTCATAGCAAAGAGACTATCAAGCTCTCTTAATAGTTTTGGTAGCACTACATTATTGTTACCGGTAACTAAAATATCATCAACATAAATTAACAAAATGACAAATTCTCCTCCAAAATTGCGGACAAATAAAGATGTATCAACCGAAGAGCCATTGAACCCAAGACTTTGGAGGTAATTTGTAAGATGAAGGTACCAGGCTTGGGGGCATGCTTAATCCAATAGATGGCTTTATGGAGCTTACACACATGGGTTGGACGACTTGAGCCGACAAATCCTTAAAGGATGATCCATATATACTTCCTCATAGAGAACTCCATGCAAAAATGCATTATGAACGTCTAGTTGTCTAACTAGCTAACCAAGCTGAATTGCAGATGATAGGACAATTCTTACTGTTGTATGCTTCACTACTGGGCTAAAAGTTTCACTGTAGTTAAGCCCTGGTTCCGGGCGAAAACCCTTGGCTATAAGTTGTGCTTTATGCCGTTCTATGGTGCCATTTGACCGATGTTTAATTTTATAGATCCGACGACAACCTGCCACATTTTGTCCAGGTTTTCTAGGTACGAGGGTCCATGTGCCCTGACATTGAAGGGCATCAAATTTGAGTGCCATAGCATCACGCCACTCAGTGAATTTTACTGCCTGAGAGTAACAAGTGGGTTTGATACGTACAAGAGCAGTTTGTAAGGCCTGAGGTAAAGGATGTTTAGTAACCATCATTATTTTGGGTTTAACAATTTCATCCAATAATCGTGCGCGCTAGTATATTAGATGTGATATATGTGTATGGATGAGATCCACATACGGGAGACATGTGTCGCAAATCTTATACTTAAAACATCTTTACAGCCAGTGATGAGACTGAGCATCTCATCTGATAAGGTTGCAGCACTTTGATCACTATGAGATAGTGTGATTTGTCTTGATTATCAGAATGTAAGATTCTGGATCATGGTGCTCGTACATTGGATGTATTGAAGGACCATGAGAAACACCTTATGAAACACTGTCATAACCTTAAGGTTTGCTCTCATAATTCCCTAGCAATAGGCTCTCAATCCTGAGACATTGATGAATTCAAGTTTCTATCTATTTATTTTCTTTGAGTCACCAATGAGTGAGGCCAATTGTCGGTCAACACCTCAGTGTATTGGGCACGTGGTAGTAGGACTGTGGGAAATTCAATGGTCAAGATGGAATCAATCTACATTATCCCCTTGTGCCGATTAATGGATTTATCATTAGTAAGAGCGCACCCATCTTAATTAAGAGTTAATTGGATGGTACTAATGATCACTAGATTTAATTGGGTCTCAAGGATAATAAGATATGGATCCAATTTGGTGTACATGACCAATTGATCCATGGATATTGATAGAGGGGCCTACTTGTGGTGATAGGGAAGTTTAAGGTCTTCTTTGTAATTTATTCCTAAGGCTGGAGTGCAATTGCATTTATATAGTGGAGTTATTTGCAATTAATTGTGGGCCCGGATTGCACATGAGATGTGGGGTCGCGGTGTCCCAATTGGAGCCAGCTTTCTATGGAATCCCTAGTGGTCCCCACGCTAGCCCAAGTTACTAGATATTTACTAATTCTACTTGAACTCTGAAAGGAAGGAATTGGAAAGTCACTATTTCTATTTGAAGTGAGACTTCTAATAGTGGTAATAGTAGGAAGAGAAGGTTACTAATTCTTTTGGAAGTGAGACTTCTAAATAATTATTAGTAAGGGAGGATTGCCAAACTATAAATAGGGGAGCAAAGGGGCCGGGCTAGACGTCCACCCTTGGAATTCACACCCAGCCCCTCTAGTGCAAGTTGTTGCACACCATCCTCTCTCCTCTCTCTTCTAGTTTCTATTCCGGATTCTTTTAGAGCTTATAGTTGTTTTCTTTAAGAGATCTCACTCATCACCTTTAGAGAAGAGATCTGATATGGGACATAGCGTGGAAGGCTAAGAGGTCTTGGAAATCTTAAATTTGCTACAAAGAAAGAGTTTCTTCATCTAGCAAGTCTTCTTCTCCATTAGAGCACAACCGAGCTCCAAAGGTATAATCTACTTCCTTGTCTGTTGTAGATTTTGTGATTTCTTGTTTGTTGCTGGTTTCTATCTTCTAGATAGAGTTTATTGTTGTTCATGGTTGATGAGATTGAGGGATTGCATCCTGAATGTGGTTTATGGCCTTATGGGTACTTGATCCCTGAGTCAAGTGGGTCAAAAGTCTTGAAAACCTATCCACGAGGCCCACCTACTTTCAATAGATGCATCAAACCGGGCTTATGTGTTGTAACAACATCTTGTATATGAGTGTGGGCGTCATTGATTTGATGGTGCTCATGGCCAAATAGAGAATCAACAATACCATGTGACACAGGTGCTTGATGGAGTGGCACTTATTCAAATTTGACAATTGGCATAGGGTTTTGGAGCTTCACTTGTTCTGGTTCGACATGGACTAGGTGGGACCGAGATGTGGATGCAGATGATTGCACCGATTTTGTAAGATCTCGGTCCTACTAATTATATTTTATTAGAATATTTTTATTATTTTAATTAATGTATTTTAGTTATTTAAGTGGTTAGGATTAAGTGAGGCACACGTTAGATTAGATGTTTAGATCGGTGAGTTGGGTTACTGGGTGGATGACCTGACTCGCAGTTTGACCGACCCAATAACTTAAGCCTGGAGATTATTCTCTCTTAACCTAATCCCTATTTTAAATATCCGCACGTCTTATCCCTCCCCACTTCTTCCTGTAACTCCTCCCAGTTCTTCATTTTCTTCCTCTTTCAACTTCCGAAGCCATTGCAACTGTAGGATCTGGCCGTCAGAATCAAGATTAGAGGATACCATCATTATTCGCTTAACTTTCTTATCTCATGTAATCCTCTCCTCAAACCATTAGGAGTAATTCTATACTCTTGGGTTCTCTTCTTATTCTTTCCAATGGTAGGTTTTGGGTAGGTTACAATAGATCAATTCATTTGAGCATTTCTTTCCCATCTCTTATGTCAGATTGGTGATAGGATTGTGATCGTGCGTCGCGGGAATCTCGGGTTGGGTATTGGTTAGGATCTATTACACTTTTCATCAACTTCGGATTAAGGCAAGTACATTTGATGATTTGTTATTAAATATCTTTTGATCTTTGATTCCTGTTTAAAATGGAAATGGTGGATTAGAACTTTCTAATGGTTTTGGGCTATTTGGTGTTTGGATGATGGAAATGTTGATTATCATTCCTTTCAAAAGGAACTGATTTTTATGGATTTTTGGTTGGATTGGACTCTCCTTTGGTACAGGGAGAAAAAGGAATGAAAAACGAGAAAAATCCCAAATTCCGTGATTGTACGAACTTGACCAACATTCTGGACGTCGAACGTTCGGACGTTTTGCCATCCAACGTTCAAACGTGTGAATCCACGAACGTCTAGGCCAAACGGCAAAGACGTTGAACGTTCGAATGTGCTCCATGAATGTTCGAACGTTTGAATTTCTTCACCTCTAAGCCAAAGACCCGAGGCATCGAACGTTCGAGCGTTGCCCTCGAACGTTCAGTGCACTTGGGCAATTTATGATTCTTTTCAACTAATTTGGCTCGGTGTCATTTTAGGAAGTATGGTATCGTGTATGGGACTTCATATGGATTTAATAACCTTAAATTATCTACCTGGACTTTACTTCAAAACCATCTTTGGGCTTACGGTGTCTTATCGACGTAGGATTATGTTAGTAATTTTATGTTGGCAAATTCATGGGTTGGACAAAATTCTGGGTCCATTGAATTATATTTTCTAATTTATTTTAGAATGGACTGTGGTTGTGTCGCCGGAAGAGCTGAAGCAAAGAATAAAAGAAAAGAGAAGAGAGGACGAAATCCCCCATGCCCGATCAATTGGAGCCTCAGTCCAATCGATCGGACTTTAATTGCACCCCAGTTATTTGGGTTGACCGATAGATCGGATGCATTGTCCGATCGATCGGAAAGGTGTGTAGAAATGGGAAAGTCTCCTTTTCTGATTTGGAATTGTCTCCTTTTGAGACTCTATTTCGCAATTTGAGTCCTATTTATGCACTAAGTCTAAGGCATGAATTTCGGGCTATATATAGGGTGTTACTCTCAACCCTAAAGGATGGGCGTGCATATTGAAGATTAAAAACACCACCACTCTCATTAATCTGAGTCAGAGATATCTTATTAAGAGATTATTCTCTAGAGCCATTGAAAGATCGTTCTGAAGGACTGCTCTAGAAGGTCATTGCTACTTCTACCTTTCTTGTAGAAGATAGTTCATCTTGACTGGCAAGGTGCGAGGAGATCAAGTAAGGAGAACGGGGCACGGTGGATGTCATGTCAGTGGATTCATTACAAGAACAACTACAGTCCTTAGGTCGAGGTATAAACTGAGGTAAATGAGCTTGTGAGTATATCTTGTAACTGGTCGTGAACTCTTGATTTCTGGTTCATGGTTTTTCTCCCTAGATAGGGTCTCCACGCTAAATACTGTGTCTACATTCTTGTGGTGATTATTACTTGGTAGTTAGCTAGTTCTATATTGTCTGATTGGTTTATTTCCGCCGCATTGATTGGTTAAATTAGAACTAGTAATCCATTCTGGTAGCCTACAAAAAACCTTCAATTGGTATCAGAGCGGGTTGCACTATTCTATTGTATAGATCCTATTTTTGCTAGAATGAATATCTACCATGAAGGCATTTCTACCAAAATCCCTAAATCTGTTGGAAAGAAGAAATCTTCTAAAGGGATTAAGTGCTATAAGTGTGAAGGTTATGGACACATTGCTAGTGATTGTGGTAATAGAAAAAAAAAATAAAGAAATAGGCTTTTAATTTGAAAAGATCTGAATTTGAGAAGCCTGACACTAGCCAAGAAAAATTCATCACATTCATGGCAATTTCTGGTTCTGTACTCCACAAGTTTCCTCTGATGATGGGACTAATCATGATAGTGAGTCAGAAATAGAGCATGACTGACAAGCTAAATATCAAACATTGTTTGCAAAGACCATGAAGATGTTGAAGATGAATGAAAAAGTGGCCAAAAAGTGGAAAGAGTCTGAAGAGAAGAATTCCTCTTTAAAAGCTGAACTTGCTGAAGCACTTGCAAAGGTAAATAAATTGGAGGATGAAAATAATAGTTTGGCTGACAAATTGACAGAATCACAAAAGTGTGACATACTTGATTCTGATATGAAGACCTTGAAAGCTGAAAATACCGTCTTGCAAGAAAGACTCAAGATGGTTCTTTCTGAGTTGGATACAAGCCAGGCTTCACTAAACAGGATGAAAACTGGGTCTAAAAAACTTGAGGACATCCTGTGTAGTCAAAAGGCAAAGACTAACATGCATGGCATTGGCTACGCTGACGGGGCATCTACATCAAAAGCCAAAGGTACTAACTGTTTTGTTTAAAATTCAGTTGTTACTAAACCTGCGGTTCATGTTCTAAATACAGCTGCCAAGAAGAAGAATATGTTGCGTCCTAAACGAATTCCTACTTGTCATCACTGTGGAATTAAAAGACACATTCAACCCCATTGCAATAAGCAGCGAAAGTCGCCAAACCAAAAGCAATGGAAAACGCAGAAGGAAGAGTACCTATGAAAAACAAAGCTGTCTGGGTCAAGAAAGAAGACCTTCCATTTGTATTGGTACAGACGTATTGGTAGACTTAGTGTACAAGTAGGACTCAAATTGGAAAACATAGTCTCAAAGGGAAACTAATTGGGATCAAAATAGGAGACTTTCCTGAATCTGGGCACATGTCCGATCGATCGGACAACCCATAACTGGGCATGAAAATAGTCTGATCAATCAGACTGAGGCTCCGATCGATCAGGCCTATGAGTGTTCGCCGTCTTCTCTGTTTTATTCTGTTCAGCTCTTCCGCAAAACAACCACAGTCCATTCTAAAATAAATTAGAAAATGAAACTCAATGGATCCAGAGTTTTATCCAACTCATGAATTAGCCAACATAAAATTACTAACATTAAAAAATACAACTCAATGGACCTAGAGTTTTGTCCAACCCATGAATTAGCCAACATAAAAATACTAACAATCTCCCCCTTTGGCAATTCATGGACAAAACTCCCTAGAACAATACAAATGATCTTCCCAAGAGAAAAACTCAAAATACATTGAATTGTCAGAAACTGTAGATCTTTGCTTGTTTTCTCCCCCTAACTTCATTATTCTCCCCCCTTTTGTCCATAATTGAGGAAAAATTATCTTCAAGCAGCTTCTGTCAATCTGGATTTTGCAGCTCCCCCTTAATATGATCTTCATATCAGCACCGCGAAGAGATCAAGTAAGGAGAATGGGCAGCTTCTGTCAATCTGGATTTTACAGCTCCCCCTCAATATGATCTTCGTATCAGCACCGTGAAGAGATCAAGTAAGGAGAATGGGGCACGATGGATGTCGTGTCAGTGATTCTTTGCAAGAACAACTACAGTCCTTAGGTCAAGGTACAGACTAAGGTAAAGGAGCTTGTGAGTATATCTTGTAACTGTTCGTAAACTCTTGATTTCTGGTTCGTGGTTTTCTTCCCTGGATAGGGTTTCCAGGCTAAATATTGTGTTTGCCTTCTTGTGGTGTGTGATTGGTAGATAGCTAGTTCTATATTGTCTGATTGGTTTATTTTTGCTCCATTGATTGGTTAAATTAGAACTAGTAATCCATTCTAGTGGTAGTCCTAAAAAACAATCAATTGGTATCAGAGCGAGTTGCACTATTTTACTGTGTTTATCTATATTTTGCTAGAATGGATATCTATCGTGAAGGCACTGTTAGGGATTTTGTAATTTGCAATTTGATGGATGCATTTGCATATTGGCATCATTTGAATTCACACACATGCATTGATTTAAAATATCTTGAAATCTAGCTTTATACATGCATTGGCTTTTAGATTTGGAAAAGTTTGTGTTTTATGCATGTTTTGATCATAAACTTGGATGCATTGGTTTTAGATCCCAAAACTCTTTTGAAAACCAAATTCCTTGTGCATTAGATTTGGAAAATCTTCTTGTGAATTTAGGTTTGAGCTTTGCATACATTCAGCACCTTTAGAATCAGTTTTGTATGCAATTTGATTTGAAAAGAGTTTTTACTAATCAAGCTTGCCTTTGGTTTTAAACCTTTGAATCATTTTGGCTTTGTGTGTTTCATGTTTTTATATGTTTTAAAACATGTTTTTAAGCTTGGTTTAGTGACCCACAAAATTCCACAAAGAAAATCTTCAAAATGCAAAAGTTGGAATTTTTGGGGGTGTCCCAGCAGTGTCGCCGGTCGACCGAGACTTGGGTCTCGGTCGACCGAGAACACTGCAGGGCAAATGGACAGTTTTTGAACTGTTTCAGGCCAACGGTCAGAAATATGACCGTTGTGCTTTCTCGGTCGACCGAGACCTGTGTCTAGGTCGACCGAGGACTAGCCGTTGGACACTTTTTGGCTATAAAGTCCATTCATTTCCAACCTTTTTCAAGGCTTGAACTATGAACCTTTGAGAGCATTTTGGAGCCAAAGAAAGGGGAAGAAGTTGGAAAGGCTAGAGGGCAATTTGGAAATCAAACTCATGAGTTTTTAAAAGGTACATCTTCTAAGTTATTTTGATTTCCATACAAATGAAATTCATGCATGTTCAAATCCTTTGTATTTTCATTTATGCATGATTTCAAGTCCTTAAAGAGTTGATTTGCAAGCTCAATATCTTTCTTGGTAAATTAGATTAGTTTGCAATCACTCTTATCAAATCACATGCTTTCTTAAACTTTATTTTTCATACAACTTGTGATTCTTTGAATTTCATGTCATTAACAAGTTGTTTATTATTCATGTGATTTGCATCAAACTTCAATCAAAACTTTTGTGTGTCTTAAACTTTCAAATGCTTTAAGCATATATTTGATTAAGCTTTCTTTTTAAACTTGATTGAAGTCATCACACACACACACACACCTCATAAGCATACATCTTTGCATTCATAGAGTGTTTGTGTGAGTTTAGTTTTCACTTTCATATTAGCCTATTCAAGAGGCAATTCCATTGAGCTTAAATTGTAATCTCTTAGAGTGTTCTTTTGTTAAGACACTTTCTTTGAGAAAACTATATTTGTAAAGGTTATTGCTAAGCCTAAGAAAAGCAACTTGTAAGGTTATTGCTTAGCCTTTGAAAAGCATCTTGTAAGGTTATTGCTTAGCCTTTGAAAAGCATCTTGTAAGGTTATTGCTTAGCCTAGAAAAGCACATTGTAAGGGTTATTGCTTAGCCTAGTAAAAAGCATACTTAGTGGAATCCGGTGGGGTGTTGGAGACACAAGCCGGTAGTGGATGTAGGCACGTTGGCCGAACCACTATAAACATTGGTGTTGTGGTGCATGCTATGTGGTGATTGTATTTGTATTAGCTTCCGCATTTTGTTTGTTAATCATCACATGTGACTAGTTTATGCTAAGAAGTTAAAATTGGTCATAATTAGTCATAGTTGTAGCTCACCCTATTCACCCCCCCCCCTCTAGGGTTAGGATCCTCGTGGACTTTCAATTGGTATCAGAGCCAAGTGCTCTAATCCCTTAGGATCAAGTGTTTGGAACTCTTGATTAGGTGTAAAAACCTAGAGTTAAAACCCTAGAGTAGTGCTTATTTTGAAAATCATTAGAATGGACTCCACTAGGCTAGACTTTGTAGATTCTTCTAGACCTCTCACTCTTCCTTCTATTAGAGATTCAAACCCTCACTTAAATGAATATCAAATTGACTCAAAAGAGGAAGAAAATGAATATAATGAAGAAGATCTTCAACAAGCCTTTGAAGAATTATATGAAGTATCCTTAAAGCTTGAGAAGAAAAACAAAAGTTTAAGAGAAGAATCCAAAAGTCTAAACAAAGAATTAGCTTCTTCAAAAGATGAACTTAGAGAGAAAGAAGAAGTAATAAAATGTCTAGACTCTAAGTTCATGATCTCTTTAAATAACCTATCCAACATTCAAGATGAACTAAAAGAATTAAAGATGGGTTATGAAAATGTCAATAAGGAAAATCTAAAACTAAGAGATCAAATAAAAAGGCAAGATAAAGACTCTAACAATCTTGAATCTAAATTGACTATCTCTAAGGAAAATTTATCTAATGCTCAAAATGAATTAAATGAGATTAAGATAAATTGTGATGAGCTTAAAAATGAAAATTTAAACCTAAGAGATACAATTAAAAGACAAGATGTAGACATTGACAACTTAGAATCCAAGTTGATCAAAAGTAAGTTAAAAACAAAAGAACTTGGATCTAATGTTATTGATGAACTAAAGCTTGAATTAAAACTTGCCAATGAAGAGCTAAGCAAATATAAGGAAATTGAATATGAACTTTCAAAAGTTAAAAATGAAAATTCAATCCTTATAACCAAAGTCACTCAACTTGAAAACAATAAACAAAAGTATGAGTGCAAGTTTACCCAAAGTGAAGAGAAACTTGAAAAATTATTCAAATTGGGTAAATCTCATGGAGATAGGACGGGTCTTGGTTTTAATAGGAATATGACATATGACCCTAAATTCACCAACACTTTTGTGAAAGGTGAGTCCTCATTCTCTAGCACTCTTTCTCCTTTGCCCAAAACCAAATGTAATTTTTGTGGCATTGAAGGACATTTTAGGTTTGAGTGCAAACTAAGGAAAAGAAGCCATGTGTCTAAACCCATCTTTGAACTCAAAAATGGAGAATCTAAACCTATGAAGGGTAAGACACTAAAAATGAAGAAAGACTCCATAAAGCTTAAACAAGTTAAACCAATTAACAAGGAGTCTCCAAAAATAGATTCTAAAAAGGTTAATCAAGTCAAACCAAGCTTAAAAGAATCTATGAACAAAAAGCTTCTCAACCTACCTCCCTTAAGTCAAAACATGAAAGAACTTTTGAAGAAATTTACTAAGTTAAATCTAAATTTCAAAAGTCAAAGAAAGGGAGAAAATAAGAAGAAAAGAAATTTGAAGCAATCCCCTATGAAACAAACACACCAACTCTCTAAGACTAATCATCAATCTAAAATAGTCAAACCTCAAAGATTTGATGTTAAGTCTAAAAGAATTTATCAAGTCAAATCTCCTTTAGTTGGTGAGAACCCCAAACTAGACCTCAAAGTTCAACCCTCCCAAGACCTTAGGTGGATTCCAAAAGTTATCTACTTAGTCAAACCTTAAGGCCTTGAACCCCCTTGACCAACCTATCCTTTTTAGTTAAATCTCCTTGTTGGTCATGTTGCATTTGCATTTTGGTTCTTTCTTAGTTACATTTCATAAAATGCATTGCTTCTTTATGATCAATTGATTTTGTCTTCATGCACCATTCTAGTTACATATCATGGTTTTCAAAATCTTTTGATTATAATCTCATCATGTTTGATTTGCTTGTTGCACTCATATGTTTTGCATTGCATTTCTACATGATTAATTGATTGTGATGTTAAAAGCTTTCATAGCTAATTTGTCATGATCAATTGTTGTTAGATCATTTGATGGATGTCTTAGTTAGATCCTTTTTGTAAATCAAATGATTTGAATCAATTCAAGTTTTTCCATGGATTTATAAGGTATACCTTTATATGGAAAATCATTGTTTTGAAAAATCAACTTGTATGTGTTTTAATGAAGTTATATCTTTTCAAATACAATGTTGATAATTGATCTTCACAATCATTCCTTTATGCTCATTGTTGGATTTTGTTTTTCAAAATGATTTGAAGATTGTTTTGAATGGAAATGCTTTTTAATCTCATTAGTTATATTCATCTAAGCATGTTCCATTATTCTCATTTCCTTTTTCTTTTGGTTTCATTATCTTTAGAAATGGAAATGTATGTTGTTTGCATCTCTAGCTTATGTGTTTACATTCTTTTCATATGCAAATGACTATTGGTTCCATGTATGGTTGTGAACTTGTAACATTTGTAGAAACCATACTAGAACCTAAATCCATCCTCTATGCTCACTAGTCATATCTTTATGGATGGTTATGATGTTGATTCATGTAGATTCTCTTGGAGTCATCCTTATACATGTTTCAACTTCATAGTAGTGTTCTTGATCATATGTACCTATTTGAAATCCATTTCTTGTATTTCATAGTTATATCTCTTGTTTGATGGATTTCTTAGTGTTGAATTCATATGATCTAGACACTTTGGAAATTGCATGCATTACAAAGCTTTATCCTTTTTGCATTGCGATTTGCCTTGTTCATCACTATGCTCTTTAGGAATATCATTAAAAGTGATGAATATGCATTTATGATGCTTGATGGTAGTTTGTCACATCCTTGCTCTTTAACATGTTGTCAAATTCAATTGGTTTCATTTGGTATAATTTAAGATTGATTTGATTTCTTGTGTATGTGATAGACCTTGTGTGCATTGGATTGAGCTTGATAGTTATATATTTGTTCCATGTCACATTCCATTAGCATCATAATGTTCATGTTGCCACCTCTTTTGCTCTTATAGGTATATCTCATGACCACCATGTTTATGTGTTCATAATATTGGTTGGTTATTAGTAGAGGTTGGCTTCATGTTTGAATTTCATTTCACTCATCTTGCACTTTAATAGTCATATTTATTGATTGAATGAAATGAGTTCAAAACCTTCATAGCATATGATTTTCATAGTTAAATTAGTTGATGCTATGTTAGGTAAACCCCATATCATGGATAGCTCTAATTTGGATTTCTCATAATAGTTATACTTTTAAATCCATTTTAGAGTGATTGAGTTTATAGTCACATCCTTTAATCTCAATTGATATGTTTATTTCAATTGGTATCCATGATCGTTAATGACCTAGCTCTCTTTTGGTAATTTGATCATATGAGCTTTATAGTTAAATGAATCTAATCCTTTCCTTGAAGTTAACCCTCACTTGGTTAAACCATCTACTTCTTGAATCTAATAGTTATATCTTGTCAAAAGCTTGACAAAAGAAGAGAATGGATTGAGGGGGAGTGTAAACCTTCATAGGAAGAATTAGTTTTGATCAAATTCACCCTTGGAATGCTAATGAGCCCTTAGAGACTTCTTACATACATGATAGCCTGTTATGAATTTCATTTTCGATTTCATTTGTTAACAGGTGCTACTAAAGGTATTCTTCTTGTCTCATGTGTGTAGGTACCTTTGCAATTTAATGTCAAAGGGGGAGAGAGAGTTCAAGTGTGACTCAAAGATCTCCTACTCTTCAAAGGGGGAGAGAGTTCGAGAGTTCAAGTACTCAAAGATCTCCTATCCATCAAAGGGGGAGAAAGCCTTCAAGTTCTCAAGAGGAAGAGAGAGGCATGGTCAAAGGGGGAGAGCAAATAGAAGAAAGAAAGCTTGGAGCTAAAGAAGATGCTTGGCCATAGAGAGGAAGATGATAAGAAAGCTTGAAGAATGATCAAGCACCAAGCATCAAGAAGATTGAAGAAAAGAGCCCAAGAGCCCAAGCTAAGAGAAGGAGCATCCAAGAAGAAGATTTCAAGACTTGTCCAGCTGAGGGGGAGCTGAAGACAGAGTGTGTAATTTCAATGATGAGTAAGTTGCCATCAAATTGCAAAGGGGGAGATTGTTAGGGATTTTGTAATTTGCAATTTGATGGATGCATTTGCATATTGGCATCATTTGAATTCACACACATGCATTGATTTAAAATATCTTGAAATCTAGCTTTATACATGCATTGGCTTTTAGATTTGGAAAAGTTTGTGTTTTATGCATGTTTTGATCATAAACTTGGATGCATTGGTTTTAGATCCCAAAACTCTTTTGAAAACCAAATTCCTTGTGCATTAGATTTGGAAAATCTTCTTGTGAATTTAGGTTTGAGCTTTGCATACATTCAGCACCTTTAGAATCAGTTTTGTATGCAATTTGATTTGAAAAGAGTTTTTACTAATCAAGCTTGCCTTTGGTTTTAAACCTTTGAATCATTTTGGCTTTGTGTGTTTCATGTTTTTATATGTTTTAAAACATGTTTTTAAGCTTGGTTTAGTGACCCACAAAATTCCACAAAGAAAATCTTCAAAATGCAAAAGTTGGAATTTTTGGGGGTGTCCCAGCAGTGTCGCCGGTCGACCGAGACTTGGGTCTCGGTCGACCGAGAACACTGCAGGGCAAATGGACAGTTTTTGAACTGTTTCAGGCCAACGGTCAGAAATATGACCGTTGTGCTTTCTCGGTCGACCGAGACCTGTGTCTAGGTCGACCGAGGACTAGCCGTTGGACACTTTTTGGCTATAAAGTCCATTCATTTCCAACCTTTTTCAAGGCTTGAACTATGAACCTTTGAGAGCATTTTGGAGCCAAAGAAAGGGGAAGAAGTTGGAAAGGCTAGAGGGCAATTTGGAAATCAAACTCATGAGTTTTTAAAAGGTACATCTTCTAAGTTATTTTGATTTCCATACAAATGAAATTCATGCATGTTCAAATCCTTTGTATTTTCATTTATGCATGATTTCAAGTCCTTAAAGAGTTGATTTGCAAGCTCAATATCTTTCTTGGTAAATTAGATTAGTTTGCAATCACTCTTATCAAATCACATGCTTTCTTAAACTTTATTTTTCATACAACTTGTGATTCTTTGAATTTCATGTCATTAACAAGTTGTTTATTATTCATGTGATTTGCATCAAACTTCAATCAAAACTTTTGTGTGTCTTAAACTTTCAAATGCTTTAAGCATATATTTGATTAAGCTTTCTTTTTAAACTTGATTGAAGTCATCACACACACACACACCTCATAAGCATACATCTTTGCATTCATAGAGTGTTTGTGTGAGTTTAGTTTTCACTTTCATATTAGCCTATTCAAGAGGCAATTCCATTGAGCTTAAATTGTAATCTCTTAGAGTGTTCTTTTGTTAAGACACTTTCTTTGAGAAAACTATATTTGTAAAGGTTATTGCTAAGCCTAAGAAAAGCAACTTGTAAGGTTATTGCTTAGCCTTTGAAAAGCATCTTGTAAGGTTATTGCTTAGCCTTTGAAAAGCATCTTGTAAGGTTATTGCTTAGCCTAGAAAAGCACATTGTAAGGGTTATTGCTTAGCCTAGTAAAAAGCATACTTAGTGGAATCCGGTGGGGTGTTGGAGACACAAGCCGGTAGTGGATGTAGGCACGTTGGCCGAACCACTATAAACATTGGTGTTGTGGTGCATGCTATGTGGTGATTGTATTTGTATTAGCTTCCGCATTTTGTTTGTTAATCATCACATGTGACTAGTTTATGCTAAGAAGTTAAAATTGGTCATAATTAGTCATAGTTGTAGCTCACCCTATTCACCCCCCCCTCTAGGGTTAGGATCCTCGTGGACTTTCAGGCACTTCAACCAATAAGCCTCCTCTGCTGGATGGTTCTAATTATGCTTATTGGAAAGCCAAAATGGTTGCCTTTGTAAAAGCCATAGATCTGAAATTATGGAAATCTATTGTGAAAGGCTATTCCGTGCCCACTGTCACTACTGATGGGATAACTAGTTTTAAATTTGAAGAACAGTGGACAAAGGATGAAGAATTGACAGTCACTTGCAACTGTAAGGCTTTGAATGCTATTTATAATGGAGTTAACATGTCTGAGTTTCGTAGAATCTCTACATGCACTACTGAAAAATAAGCTTGGGATATTTTTGCAAACGTGCATGAAGGGACTGACACTGTCAAACAGTCGAAACTTCAGAAATTGTATACAGCCTTCGAAACCATAAAGATGGAAGATGATGAAACTTTTGATAAGTTCAATTGGAAGTTGAATGCAATTGTGAATGATACCTTTACTTTGGGAGAGCTAATTCCTGAGAATAGAATTGTGAAAAAGATTCTGCGGTCTCTTCTAGAAAAGTTTGATGCAAAGGTTGTGGCCATTGAGGAGAATAAAAATATGAATACTCTCAAATCTGAGGAGTTAGTTGGCAACCTTCAAACGTTTGAAGAAAACCTAAGATCTAATGGAAAATCAAAACCCAAAAGTATTGTTTTAAGTCCCTCCAAAGAATCATTCAAGAAAATTGCTAGTGATTCTGATTCTGATTATGAGGAGATAGATCCCCAAGTTGCGGTTCAGTTTATAAAGCAATTTCAGCTGTTTATGAAGGGAAAGAAAAGTGATATGAAAGTCCCTAAAAATTTAGTAAAGAAGAAATCTTCTAAAGAAAAATAATGTTTTAAGTGCCATGGTTATGGACACATTGCTAGTGACTGTGCTAACAAAAAGCCAAGAAAGAAGGCTTTCAACTTGACTTGGGATGATGATACTTCTGAGGAAGACGATAAAAATTCTGAGTCTGAAAAGCCTGAAGCTAGCAAAGGAAAATTCATAGCCTTCATGGCAACTTCAGTTTCTGTTACTCAACCAGTTTCTGATGATGTAACTGGTCAAGATATTGGTGAGTCAGAGACCGAACATGATTGGCAAGCTGAATATCATATATTATTTGCAAAGATCATGAAGATGCTAAAGATGAATGAAAAAGTGGCTACAAGCTTAGAAAGAATCTGAAGAGCAGAATACTTCCTTAAAAGTTGAACTGTCAGAAGCTCTTACTAAAGTGAGTCACTTAGAGGCAGAAACTAACAAATTGGTAGATAAATTGATTGCTGAAGCACAAAAGTGTGATTTGCTTAATCACGATATGAAGACCTTGAAAGCTGAAAATATTGACTTACATGGAAGACTCAAGATGGTTCTTTCTAACTTGGATACTACCAAGGCTTCACTAAACAAGATGAATACAGGGTCTAAAAACCTTGATGATATCCTGTGCAGTCAAAAGGTAGAGACTAATATGCATTGCATTGGCTACGCTGACGGGGCATCTACATCAAAAGCCAAAGTTACTAACTGTTTTTCTCTAAATTTAGTTGTTACTAATCCTGATGTTCATGTTGTCAATACAACTACCAGGAAGTAGAATGTGCCACGACCTGAACGTATACCCACTTGTCATCAGTGTGGAATTAAAGGACACATTCGACCCCATTGCAAGCTGCGAAAGTCACCAAATTGAATGCAATGGAAAACACAGAAGACTGAGTTGAAAAAAAATACCAAAGCTGTTTGGGTCAAGAAAGAAGACCTATCTTCTATGTTGGTAAACACTTTGCTGAAGTGTTTAAATTTGCACAGGTGTGTGCCAAAGCTTCATCACCCCTGATCTGCGAGATCATGCCCCCACCCCATTGCTGATACAAAGATTATATTGAGGGGGAGTCAATATTGAAGGGGAGCTGCAGAATCCAGATTGACAGAAGCTACTTGAAAATAATTGTTTCTCAATTATGGCCAAAAAGGGGGAGATTAATGAAGTTAGGGGAGAAAACAAGCAAAGATCTACAGTTGTTGATTGTTTTTTAGTTGAAAATTCAATGTATTTTGAGTTTTTCTCTTGGGTAAATCATTTGTATTGTTCTAGGGAGTTTTGTCCATGAATTGCCAAAGGGGGAGATTGTTAGAGTTTTTATGTTGGCTAGTTCATGGTTTGGACAAAACCTTGGGTCCATTGAGTTGTATTTTCTAATTTTTTTAGAATGGACTGTGGTCGTGTCGTGAAAAAGCCGAAGAGAAGAAAAAAGTGAAGACGGCGAACACTCCCAGGCCCGATCGATCGGACTGAGGCTCCGATCGATCGGGCTATTTTCATGCCCTAGTTATGGGCTGCCCGATCGATCGAACGCACTTTCCGATCATTCGGACATGTGCGCAGATTCGGGAATGTCTTCTATTTTGATCCAAATTTGTTTCCCTTTAAGACTATATTTCCCAAATTGAGTCGTACTTGTTAGATTTTATGGTCTCAATACCAGTATATGATGAATAGATTGATTAATTTCTTTATTTATCAATATAATCATGCTTTCCTTTCATGAGATGAATGGTGATTTATTACTTAATGCACATGACCAATATATATGACATAATGGTTCATGAGATGAACCGGGTCCCATTAGTATATTAGATGTGATATATGTATATGGATGAGATCCACATACGGAAGATATGTGTCACAAATTTTATACTTAAAATATCTTCACAACCAGTGATGAGATTGGGCATCTCATCTGACAAGGTTGCAGTACTCTGATCACTATGAGATAGTGTGATTTGTCTCGATCATCAGAATGTAAGATTCTGGATCATAGTACTGGTACGTTGGATGTATTGAAGGACCATGAGAAGCACCTTATAAAATACTGTCTCGATTTAAGGACTGCTCTCATAATTCCCTAGTAATAGGCTCTCAATCCTGAGACATTGATGAACTCAAGTTTCTGTCTATTCATTTGCTTTGAGTCACCAATGAGTGAGGCCAACTGTAGGTCAACACCTCGGTGTCTTGGGTACATAGTAGTAGGACTGTGAGAACATGCAATGATCAAGATGGAATCTATCTACATTATCCCCTTGTGCCAATTAATGGATTTATCATTGGTAAGTGCGCACCCATTCCGATTAAGAGTTAATTGGATCGATACCAAATGATTACTATAATTAATTGGAGCTCAAGGATAATAAGATGTGGATCTAATATTGGATGAGACAGATTTATTCCAATTGATCCATGGATAATGATGGAGGGGCCTACTTGTGGTAATTGGGAAGTTTAAGGTCTTCATTGAAATATATTCCTAAGACTGGAGTGCAATTGCATTTATACAGTGGAGTTATTTGTAATTAACTGTGGGCCCGGATTGCACATGAGATGTGAGGTCGCGTGTCCCAGTTGGAGCCAGCTTTCTAAGGAATCCCTAGTGGTCCCCACGCTAGCCCAATTTATTAGAAAGATACTAATTCTACTTAAACTCTAAAAGGAAGGTTATTATTTCTATTTGAAGTGAGACTTCTAATAGTGGTAATGGTAAGCTACTAATTAATAATGAAAGTAAGACTTCTATTTTAATTAGAAAGGAGAAAGTTACTAATAGTTGTGGAAGTAAGACTTCTATGGCAATTAGTAAGGAAGATGTTTACTAATTTGTAATGGGAGTTAAACTTCTATTTCAAATAGGAAAAGAGGAGTTGTGGAAGGCTATAAATAGAGGAATACTCCTTCAAATTCGTGCATAATCATAAGAGCACTTTTAGCCCCCTTGTGCAAGAGTTGTACAAGTCTTATTCTTCTCAAAGTTCCCCTCTCTTTCACCTTTGGTTCCTTAGAGTTACTAGTAGGGTTTTCTCTTGAGGATTCCACCATCTTCTTGAGAAAAAGAGATCTAATACGGGACATAGCGTGGAAGATCAAAAGGAGTTGAAGATTCTGATTTGGATTGTGAAGTTGTTCATCATCAAAGTAAAGAACTCAAATCCTCCATTAGAGCACAACAAAGCTCCAAAGGTATATCTACATCCTTGTATGTTGTGGATTTCGTGGTTGCATATTTGTGTGCTGTTTTCTATCTCCTAGATAGTATTTGTTGCTGTACATGGCTATGAGATTGAGGGAATTGCATCCTGGATTGGGTTTATTGCATTCTAGACAATTGATCACTGCATTAAGTGGGTCAAAAGTTTTGAAACCTGTCTGGAAGGCCCACCTATATTCCAACAGTACTTGTGCACCAAGTCTAAGGCACGAATTTGGGGCATATATAGGGTGTTGCTCTCAACCCTAGAAGCCATAAATCTCATTAATCTGAGTCAGAGATATCTTAGAGAAATTATTCTCTAGAACCATTGAGAGATCGTTTTGAAGGGCTGCTCTAGAAGGTCATTGTTACTTCTACCTTTCTTGTAGAAGATAGTTTATCTTGACTGGCAAGGTGCGAAGAGATCAAGTAAGAAGTACGGGGCACGGTGGATGTTATGTCAGTGGATTCTTTGCAAGAACAATTACAGTCCTTAGGTCGAGGTACAGACTGAACTAAAGGAGCTTGTGAGTATATCTTATAACTGTTTGTGAGCTCTTGATTTCTGGTTCGTGGTTTTTCTCCCTGAATAGGATTTCCACGCTAACTATTGTGTCTGCCTTCTTATGGTGTGTAATTGGTAGATACCTAGTTCTATATTGTCTGATTGGTTTATTTCCACCGCATTGATTGGTTAAATTAGAACTAGTAATCCATTCTAGTGGTCGCCCGCAAAAACTATCAATTGGTTCATGGGTTGGACAAAACTCTAGGTCCATTGAGTTGTATTTTCTAATTTATTTTTAGAATGGATTTTGGTTGTGTCATCGGAAGAACTGAAGCGAAGAATAGAAGAAAAGAAAAGAGCGGCCGAAATCCCCCAGGCCTGATCGATCGGATCCTCAGTCTGATCAATTAGACTATAATTGCGCTCCAGTTATTTGTCCGATTGGTCGGTCAGGTGCGCAGAAATGGGAGAGTCTCCTTTTCTAATTCAGAATTGTTTCCTTTTGAGACTCTGTTTCCGAATTTAAGTCCTACTTGTGCACTAAGTCTAAGGTACGAATTTGGGGATATATATACGGTGTTACTCTCAACCCTAAAGGATGGGCGTGCATGTAACACCACCACTCATTAATCTGAGTTAGAGATATCTTATTGATAGATTATTCTCTAGAGCCATTGAGAGATTGTTCTAAAGGACATGACATAATTACAAACCAACCTAAACCAAGGGTACATGAATATGCATCTAACCTTAGGTTGGTTTAGGTTATGTATTCCTTTAGACGCATACCCTATTGTGTTATTATGGATTATGAGGTGGCTTGGAAAATTATGAATGACAATTTGATTATGATATGGATTATGGAACGACCAGCACTTCATTATGACTTAGGATTCTTGTGTCGGAGCATTATTCATCAAGTCTATTATGAATATATATTTATGTGTTTATGTGGGTAATTTATGGACGACTACAGATTAATATATGGATAATTGATCACCGATGTGACCGGATAACTTATATCCGCTTTGAACTATAGACAGGTTATCCTGATATTTTGGTCGGTTTATGACCACCGACGTTATGGATGGGCTTTCCTGATTTATTTAGGGCTGACCACCCACAACGGGGACACTTGTCACCGTAGGATTTCTATATTGCTCCTTTGTGCCATTTTGTTTTATGTCATACGTTCGTTCTCATTATTTTCATTGTCATTGTTTCATTATGATCTCACTTGTCTATACTCATCTTGATATTGTATGTTAATTTCAAATTATGATCATGCTCTTGCTATTTACTTTGTAATATTTGGTGCATAGATACCGAGCCCTACTTTATTGAGGAGACGGAGGATGATCAAACGTTTCAAACGTTTGAGCCAACTGACAAACCCGAGTGGGATGCCGGAGATAGCTTTGGAGCCATCTGAGCTAGCATAAGAGTGAACGTCATCTTATAAATCATTAGATGAACCTTCTCTTAATGATTAGACTTCTTTTAGAAATTGTCTAATTTATTATGCAACTTTAATTATTATTCTTTCATTTGATTTTTGTGTTGGGTTTCATTTATGAACATTGAATACCAATTGAATAAAGGTTCCGCTGCATTTAATGAAATTTATTTTGACTCACAACAGTTTGAAATTTTATGTGGGTCCACTTTTGGAAGCTTGTGTTGTATTAAACACAGGAATTTGAATTTGATTTATTTTTCACGTTTTTCCCCAATTCTTATTTTGGGGACGTGTCAGATTTAGTAGCAGTAGAATATCGTCCAAGTTCAGGCACCACATGTGGTGTTAGCAAGAGAGATGAACCAGTTTGTGGAACAAGTGGCACAATAAGGCTTGGTGTAGCTATATTATGAGACAAATTGGGCATATGGTTAATATTGGAGTGCCTGAGCTGGACTTGCTCGGTGGAGCCATGGCACGAACTGTAACTCTCCACATTATTAGTATGAGATTGCAAATTAGTAGACCATTTCATCAAACACTACATGCCTACTCATGTAAATTCTTTTGGTAACAAGGTCAAAACATTTATATCCCTTATAGTTTCGGCTATAGCCAAGAAAGACACAAGGAATTATCCGAAAGGATAGTTTCCAAGATGCATACGGATGTAGATTTGGAAAACACAAACAACTAAATGCATGTAAAATAGTGCAGTTTGGGGTTTTTTTTGGAAAAGTATTTCATAAGGGGAACTGTGATTAAGCACACAAGTAGGCATCCAATTAATTAAAAATATTGCGGTATCAAATGCAACATCCCAAAAGGACAATGGAACACTAGAATGAGCCAAAAGGGATAATCCTGTTTCAACTCTTTGACGATATTTTCTCTCAGTTATCCCATTTTGTTCAGGCATATGAGGACATTAGATACAGTCAGAGATGCCATTTTGAACTAACACG
This sequence comes from Cinnamomum chago, assembly GCA_038049695.1. Lineage (NCBI taxonomy): Eukaryota > Viridiplantae > Streptophyta > Magnoliopsida > Laurales > Lauraceae > Cinnamomum > Cinnamomum chago. Next base: position 30,561,457 of record CP142462.1, on the reverse strand, counting down.
TTTTTAAATCGGGTGCTAGTAAAATCACCACCACCATCAGTTTGTAAAGACTTTATTTTACGGTCAAACATATTCTCAACCAAAGATTTAAGATTTAAAAATACATCAAATACCTGAGACTTTAAATGAAGAGGAATTAACCAACAATATTTTCTAAAATCATCAATAAAAGTGACATAAAATGTTGCCCCACCAAGGGATGATGTGAGGAAGTATCCCCAAACATCAAAATGTACTAATTCTAAAGAAACATATGAAACCGAGTCAGAATACCGAAAAGGTAACCTCAACCGTTTCCCTTTTTGACAAGCAGTGCAGACAGACTCAAGCTTGGATGATCCATGGATAATTAGAGATGATGCAAGGCATTGGAGGTCCTGATGTGAAGGATGACCCCACCTGTTATACCATAGTCTGGTAGATATTCAAGCACTACTAAAGGCAAAGGGAGAAGCAGGCGAGTTATTCTGGATGCATGGTTGCAAATGAAGAGTTATTCCATGGAAGAGGATCTTCCGTGTTCTGTTTTCCTTCACATAGAAATCAGATGATATAAAAGCAAAGTGACAATCATTATCTTTGGTAAATTGAGAAACGGGCAATAAATTTTGAGAGAATGATGGCAGATGTAGGATATTATGTCATGAAACAGTGTTACCATTAGAGAGACACTGAGATGAACCACTGTGACAGATGGAAAGACCCTTACCATTGCCAACAACAAGGCTATCATTACCCACATAATCAAAATAAATGGAGAGGGTGTCACATGATTAGTTGCACCAGTATCTGTGAACCAGGTGCTTTCTCCTTGCTTAGCAGTTACCATACCCTATAGTTTTTCAGGTGGTTGGGACCATGGAAAGAGAGGTCCAACCGATTAAAGTGATCAAGGGTGGAGTGCCCTATGCGACTACATATCTAACACGTCATAGACGCAGGCTTCTAGTTCTAATTAGAAGAGGCTTGGGTGGAGGAACCACCCCAAGAGCTGTAGTTACGGTCTCGACCACGACCTTGACCTTGACCACATGGGCCAGAACGTCTGCCAGAATTATTTGTGTACAATGCACTAACAGGTGTTAAAATAGAAGAAGAGAAAGCATGCAGTTCTGATCTGAGTTCAAAAGTGAGTAGCTGACCAAACACTTCTTTAAAAGAAATAGGCGTCTCACGTTTAACAATGGAAGTATGAACAGAGTCATACTCAGGGCCTAATCCATTGAGAATTCGATTATAGAGCTCATATTCAGTAACATGTTGACCAATAACCTCTAGTGCATTAGTTGTTAGGATCGGAAACACACGTACGATCTACGAGACAATCACACAATCAATCCACGAGACACGGATTTACGTGGTTCGGCAATATTGCCAACATCCACAGGAGATTCACGCCATTCACTATTGTTGGAGATTCCCACAAGAGTACAAGCACTCACTGTCTCTCTTGTTCTCTCTTAATTTCACCATTAGTACAATGCTCTCACCACCCTGTATAAATATATGAAGCCCTAAACCTCTAGACACCCACCGACGGATCTGGCCTTATAATAGATGGTCCAGATTAAACCGACATATTACAGATAAGCCCCTGCAATTAAATAAAGGCTAGATCAGGCTTAACCAACCTATTAATCTCCCACTTGAAGATTGAACACACTGAATATGGCTTTGACAATAACAGAACACGGCTAAGAATCTTAATACCTCATCTTCATGCTTGAAGATTAACTAAAGCTGAGCACAGCTTCAGTTTCTCTGTAGTCACCACCATTGTTAACATATCTGCAGGATTCTCACTTGATAAAATATTCTCCAGTTTTAACACTTTTTCTTCCAGAAGCCACCGTATGAAGTGATATCTGATCCAAATGTGTTTGGTTTTTGGATGAAATGCTGAATTCTTTGCAAGATGAATGACACTCTTACTGTCACTGTAAAACCTGCTGGACTCTTGCTTCTTACCCAACTCTTCCATTAACTCTTGTAACCAAATCATTTCCTAACTAGCTTCTGTAGCGGCAACATACTCTGCTTCTGTGGTTGAAAGCGCAACAATGTCTTGTAGTTGTGACTTCCAACTGATTGCTGCACTACCCAATGTGAAGACATATCCCGTAATGCTTCTGCTTCTATCAAGATCTCCTGCCAAGTCCGAATCAACATAGCCATGCAATTTGATCTCCGATCCTCCAAAACACAATGATGCATTAGTGGTGCCTCTCAGATATCTGAGAATCCATTTAATTGCCTCCCAATGCGCTTTTCCAGAATTACTCATAAATCTGCTTACAGCTCCCACTGCATGAGCAATATCTGGTCTAGTGCAAACCATAGCATACATCAAGCTGCCAACAGCTGAAGCATATGGGACCTTGGACATGTTCTCATTTTCCTATTATGTCTTATGAGACAACTCTTTTGAGAGTTTGAAGTGGCTGACCAGTGGAGTGCTAACTGGCTTAACACTCTGCATGTTGAACCTGTTTAGAACCTTTTCAACATATTCTGCATGAGATACCTTCAATGTGCAATTTTTTGTCTCTACTAATTCTCATGCCGAGAATTTGATTTGCAGCACCCAAATCCTTCGTTTCAAATTCCTGTGACAATTGTTTCTTCAAATTGTTTATTTCATGCATACTTGAACTTGCAATAAGCATATCATCTACGTACAAGGGTAGAATAACGTAACAATCATCCAAACTTTTGAAATAATAACAATGGTCTGCATGACACCGTTTATAACCTATGTTGCACATAAACTTGTAAAATTTAAGATATCATTGTCTTGGGGCTTGTTTCAAACCATATAAACTCTTTTTGAGCTTACACATCATTTCCTCATTTCCTGATACAACATATCACTGTGGCTAATGCATATAGATGTTTTCTTCCAAGTCACTATGGAGAAATGCAATTTTCACATCTAACTGCTGAAGATGTAAATCTTCTACCGCCACAATGCTCAAAACACTTCTGATTGTGTTCAACCACAGGAGAAAATAACTCAGAGTAATTAATACATGCCTTCTACTGGAAGCCTTTTGCAACTAATCTGACTTTGTATCGCTTGCTACCGTCATGTTCTTCTTTCAATTTGTACACCCACTTGTTGTACAGTGCTTTTTTTCCCTCAGACAACTGAACTAAGTCTTATGTCTGGTTTGATGATAAAGATTGCATCTCATCTTCCATGGCTTGTTCCCACCTAGTCCGAGTTTCAACCTGCAATGCTTCTTCATAACATTCTGGCTCACCACCATCAGTTAACAACAAGTAAAACAAAGAATGCGAATAGCGCTGTATAGGCTTAGGAGTCCTAGATGGCCTTTTTACTGAGGCAAGTGTTTGAGGGTCCACTTGCGGGTTTTCATTTTCATGTACCTCAGGTACTTCATTTTCAGAAGTGTCATCCCGTTCTAAATATTCATTGCTGTCCTTCTGCACCTTGTCCTTGTTTTTATGCATCATTTTCTCATTGAATATAACATTTATGCTTCTAATGATTTTTCTATTTTCATCATCCCAGAAGCGGTAACCAAACTCATCAGAACCATATCCAATGAAAGTGCATTTCCTAGATTTAGAATCTAGTTTATCTCTTTTTCAGCATTAACATGAACATAAGAGATACAACCAAACACTTTTAAGTGTGAAAAGTTTACCTCATTTCTGGTTCAAGCTTCCTCTGATAGTCCACCATCCAAAGGTACTGAAGGCCCCCGATTGATCAAGTATGCAACAATATTCATTGCTTCTGCCCAAAACTGCTTGGACAATCTAGCATGTAGCCTCATACTTCTGGCACGCTTCACAAGTGTCCTGTTCATGCGCTCTGCCACACCATTTTGCTATGGTGTATTGGGAATGGTCTTCTCTCGCTTGATGCCATTTTTGGCGCAATACTCCTCAAATTCTTTGCTGCAATACTCTCCTCCATTATCAGGCCTTAGGTATTTCAATTTTAAAAATGTTTCATTTTCAACTAAAACTTTCCACTTCTTGAAAATATCAAACACATCAGACTTGTGTTTCATAGGATATACCCATAATTTTCTGGTAGCATCATCAATGAATGTAACAAAGTAAAAAGATCCATCAAAAGAAGGTACCTGAGTTTGTCCCCACACTTCTGTGTGTACTAGTTCCAACTTTTCTGACTTCGGTGGCCTGCCTACTTTAGAGAAGGTAACTTTGTTCTGCTTTTCCAGAAACACAATCTTCACAGAACTCTAAGTCCAAGGACTTGAATCCTTCTAGTTTACCTTTAGAATGAAGAATTTTCATCCATTTCTCACTCATGTGTCCGAGTTTATAGTGCCATGTGTTTGAGTCAATGCCTTCATCTGCAACTACAATGGAACTTGTAAAGTTGTTAGTCAAGTAAAGAGTTCCTTCTTTCTTACCGAGAGCAACAACCATACTCCTTTTTGTAACTTTCCAGAAATCATTTGCAAAAACAATTGCATGACTAGAGTTTACAAGCTGACCAACTGATATGAGATTTCTCTTCAGGCTGGGTACATGCTTGACATCATTTAATTGCCATATACTGCCGTTTGGAAATTTAACTTGAACATCGCCCTTGCCAATTATGTCACAAGGTTCATCATCACCAAGATAAACTTTTCCAAAGTCACATTGTACATAATTTTGAGATATTCTATATTTGTAGTAGCATGAAAGGACACACCAGAATCTATGATTCGAGATTCAAATTTATAATCAAAAGAATTAAAGCATCTTGAACAGCATCTCCTACGACATTTGCAGAAGCTTCATTGTCCTTATTACCGTTCTTTTGCTTGTTTTTCTTTAGTGGAGCTCTGCAGTCCTCTTTTAGATGTCCTTTCTTGCCACAATTCCAGCACTCAATCTTGCATTTTGACGATCTGGACTTGTTCCTTGATTTTGATCTTTCAAGGCTTTGCTCTCTCTCAAATGACCTACCTCTATTTTCCACATTCAATGCACTTCCTGATGATTCACCTGAAGGTTTCCTGCGAATTTCCTCATCGAGGATAGAACTCAACATCATCAAATTTCAGTTTAAATGATCCTGAAGAATTACTCAGTAATGTACCATATTATTCCAGCTGTTGGTAAAGAAGATAAAACCGACAAAGCCTAAATCTCATCTTCGAATTGTACGTTAACCGAGGATAACTGGCTCATGACTGTGTTAAACTCGTTCAGGTGTCCAATAACAACCCCACCTTCAACCGTCTTCATGTTAAACAACTTTCTCATCAAGAAAACTTTATTTGAGGCGGAAGGTTTTTCCTACAATCGTGATAGGGCATTCATAACATCTTTAGTGGTTTTCTCCTTTGATATATTGAATAACAAACTTTGATAGCGAGAGACGAACCGTACCTAAGGCTTTCTAGTCGAGTGCCTTCTATTCTGCATCTGACTTTGTTGCAGGTTTCTTGACTTTTCTCCCAAGCGGCAAGTAAAAATTCTTCTGGTAGAGATCTTCAATTTGCATCTTCCAGTACGCAAAGCATTAAACTTCTCAATTGTGAGCTTCACGTCTTCCGTCATTGCTCCACTCGAACCAAGTTCAATCTACTAGATTAATTTTTCAGTCTGTCAAACTGTCAATCTGTTCTGTCTACATTGTAGATCTTGATACGAATCCAACAAAAAAACGAAGCACAATTCTGAGTCCGGTTAAACTTAGCTGTTGACCCTGACGCCAGCCCTACTGGCTGTTGAACTGCTAGGCTTCTCCTGCGTGGACTGGGTCGGGTTAGCCCTGACCTGGACTTGACTTGCAACTGATGCTGTTGGGCTTAAGAAACGGGCGGGTCGGACCTGACCTGGAACCGAAGCGAGACCTGGAAACTGACCCAACGGGTTCTTCTTCTTCCTCCCAACGATCTCTGAACAGAGGCTGCTACACTTCTTCCTTCCTACGTTTGTCTTCTCCGATGACGCTGGGCGGGCGGTCGGACAGGAGAGATGGCGGCGGCGGCGAAGACTCCGGCGACGATGGTGTTCTTCCTCGATCACGGCAAGTGGGCAGCAATGTGGATGGCGTGGACGACGATGGTGGCCAGTCCGGATTCTCCTCAGCAATGCAATGCGATCCAGGACGATCAGGGATTCCGGATCCTCGGACCTGAAGAAAAACAATCAATCCTCTGCCTGTAACAACGACACGAGAACACCCTATGAACTCGTGGCCCACCTGATTGATCAACGTGCTTTTTTGTTTAATGTGGGGCGAAAACAAGAGATCTAGACGATCTCTTCCTAGGGCTTGGCTCTAGCTCTGATACCAGTTGTTAGGATCGAAAACACAGGCATGATCTACGAGACAATCACACCATCCACGAGACACAGATTTACGTGGTTCAACAAGATTGCCTACATCTACGGGAGATTCATGCCATTCACTATTGTTGGAGATTCCAACAAGAGTACAAGCACTGTCACTCTTGTTCTCTCTCAATTTTGCTCTCACCACCCAATATAAATATATGAAGCCCTAAACCTCTACACACCCACAACCATCCATCAGATCTGGCCTTATAAAGGAAGGTCAAGATTAAACCGACATATTATAGATGAGCCCTTAAATAAAGTTTAGGATCAGACTTCACCAACCCATCATTAGCAATGCCTTTCATTTTATCAAGGTAATCAGTAACAGAGAGTCCAACCTTTTTTTATTCTGAAACTGTTGTTTAAGTTGTAAAACCTGTGGATATGGACTGGATGAGAGATGTAGTTTTCCCGGTCGTTGCCAAACTTCCCTAGCAGATTGAAGTCCAACAACACGTTACACAGATCCACAAAAGCACAAGAGAATCTTGTTCAATCCAGAGTTCATATGCTGGATTTACAACAGTGTTTGGTTTCTTTTCACTATAACAGAGGAACTGTTCAAGACACTGTGTTAAACCATCGACATACTTCAATAGTTTATTAGCACGGAGAATGGGCAAAAATTGACTTTTCCACAATAGATAATTACCACGTTCCAACTTAATAGAGATGAGACGGGCAATATTTGAGATAGAAATTGTACCTCCAGACATACTAGAGCAAGTGCCAGCTCCCGCCATTAAAGTATGTAGGTAGTAGACAATCCCAAGCAACTACCAAAGGAATCAAGTAATCTCCGGTGGCAGGCACACAAACCACCAATGGTGATGTCCACGTAAAGAAGAAAAGCCAAGTTGTGGGACACAGATTCACAGAGATCTGTATGATGCTAAACCTGTGTAGCAGATCTCACCAAGTTTTAGGAAGACTACACTTGACAAAGATGGCCGTTGTATAGTAGACAAGAGTCAGAGACGAAGACGTCTACGAAAATGGGTGTTGGTGCGTGGCAAAGAGGGACTCTGCGGCAGAAACCAATACCAGCAGAACTCGAAATAAAAACAACATCAAAAGAGATGTTGCAGTACCAGATGTTGATACTTACGGTTGCAGAGGGTGACAACGATCAAGACGCATCTACGCAGATACTTTATGGAGGCTAGGAACAGATCTACTCAGATTTGGAACTTTACTGATGTTGGAGTTTGATACCGAGAACCCACAACGAGAGAGGATCGATGGAGTTCTGTGATACCATGTAAGACTCTTGTGATCCAACGTATGAGATGGTCTTGTATTCATATTATATTTATAGTACATAGTATATGAGAAAGGATCCCTACACATCAAGGTTTTGTACAGAAAAATGTTGCTATGATGAGTACAAACATAGAAGGAGATATAGAGAGACAGGAGACGTGAGATTCATCATAATCTATCATGATTTGTGGGATCCATGATTAACCGAGAGTAATTCAGCTGGTTAACAGTTTTTAGTAGATATTGTGTCCTTTTCCGCTTGCAAAGCGGTCACATGCTCTAACTATGTTCATTTCTTTGAAGAACAAAATTGAATGGCTATATTACAAAATTAAAATTTTGCAATCAAACAATGGGTGTCAGATATTTAAAAACTTCCTTGACACTCAACATATCTCAGATAGGTTCTCATGTCCCACACCCCCAAGCAAAATGGCTTGGCTGAGTGCCGTCACAGGACGGATCATTGAAACAGGGTTAGCTCTCGTGACCACTGCCTCTGTCCCAACCACTTATTGGGATAATGAATTTCAAACAGATTGCTACTTCATTTCCTCAATCAATCCTTTAAAAAAAAAAAAAAAAAACTCCTCTTGAAATTCTGTTTCAAACCTCCCCTAACTATTCCCATCTACGCGTATTTGGGTGTGAATGCTACCCGTATTTACTTCCTTATAATACCAATAAGCTTGTCCTGCGATCACTAGTTTGCGTATTTCTTGGCTATTGCCCCTACCACAAAGGATATAAATGCCTACACATTCTAATCGATCGCACTTATATTTCTAGGCTTGTTATCTTCAATGAAACCTCATATCCTTTTGCCCAAATGCCCAATATACTGCACGTGCTCCAAGTTTCTCATTGGCTTCCACTTCCTCCCCTCTTACATCTCTCTAACCAGCCCCATCCTTCTCTCAATCATCCAAGCCCTTACCAAGCCCAACGGTCAGGCCTAGTTGTCACTCTTGGTCCCATTGGTCGGCTACCCACCTGTTGAAAATAGGTGGGCCATTCAGATAGGTTTCAAAAACTTTTGATCCACTTAATGCAGGGATCAATTATCTAGAAGGCATCAAAACCCAATTTAGGATGCATTCCCTCAAACTCATAAATCATGTACATCAAAATAACCTATCTAGAAGATAGAAAACAGCACCTGAACATGCAACCAAGAAATCTACAACATACAAGGATGTAGATTATACCTTTGGAGCTTAGTAGTGCTCTAATGGAGAAGTTGATTTCTTTCTTTGATGATGAACACCTTCACTAATCAAATCAGAATCTCCAACACCTTTTGATCTTCCACGCTATGACCCGTATCAGATTCTCTTTTCTCAAGAAGATGGTGGAATCTCCAAAAGAAAACCCTAAAGGAAACTAGAAGAGAAACTAGAAGAGGGAAATAGAGAGATGGGTGTGTGCAACTCTTGCACTAAGGGTCTTGGGCGTGAATTCCAATAGTGGAATTGTGCATAGGGGACGTCCAAGGCACTCCTCTCCTCTTATATAACACTTAAGCAACCTCCTCTTACTAATTGAAATAAAAGTCTTACTTCCATAATAATTAGTTGCTTACTAAATCACAATTAGAAGTCTCACTTCAAATAGGATTAGTAACTTTCTCTTTTTCTAATTAAAATAGAAGTCTCACTTCCATTAATAATTAGTAACTTACTATTACCACTATTAGAAGTCTCACTTCAAATAGAAGTGGTAACTTTCTATTTCCTTCTAGAGTTTTACTAGAATTAGTATATTTCTAATATCTTGGGCTAGCGTGGGGACCACTAGGGATTCCTTAAAAAGCTGGCTCCAACTGGGACGCGACCCCACATCTCATATGCAATCCGGGCCCACAGTTAATTACAAATAACTACACTATAAAAATGCAATTGAACTCCAGTCTTAAAAATATATTACAATGAAGACCCTAAACTTTCCAATTTCCACAAGTAGGCCCCTCCATCTATATCCATGGATCAATTGGATCTGTCCACCAAGATAGATCCATATCTTATTATCCTTGAGCCCCAATTAATTATAGTGATCATTTTGTACCGATCCAATTAACTCTTAATTGGAATGAGTGCGCACTTACCAATGATAAATCCATTAATTGACACAAGGGGATATTAAAGATAGATTCAATCTTGACCATTAAATGTTCCCACATCTCTACTACTACGTACCCAAATCACCAAGGTGTTGACCTACAATTGGCCTCACTCATTGGTGACTCAAAGCAAATGAATAGATAGAAACTTGAGTTCATTAATGTCTCAGGATTATGAGCATATTGCTAGGGAATTATGAGAGCAGACCTTAAAGTAAAGACAGTGTATATAAGGTGTTTCTCATGGTCCTTCAATACATCCAATGTACCGGCACCATGATCCAGAATCTTACATTCTGATGATCGAGACAAATCACATTATCTCATAGTGATCAAAGTGCTACAACCTTGTCAGATGAGATGCCCAATCTCATCACTGGTTGTGAAGATATTTAAGTATAAGATTTGCAATACATGTCTCATGTATGTAGATCTCATACACACACATGTATTACATCTAGTATACTTGTGGACTCCGGTTCATCTCATGAACCATTATGTCATTCGTAATGGTTATGTGCAAGTATATAATTAAACACCATTCATCTCATGAAAGGAAAACAAGATTGTATTGATACATAAAGCAATTAATCAATTTATTACATCAATTGATGGATTGAGACCACACAATCTAACACCACCAGCCCACATGACACAGCCCACAACTTCATCTATCTCTCCATTTAATGGGCCACGCAATCATACAACTGCCAGCCTTCAAAGTCGGCCATATACACGTGCAACTCCACTCGATCAGCGCTAACCACATCAACATGCAAACCATGATCAGCCGGATAGTGCACTTGGTACACTTGAGTAGGACCGGCCCCATCCATATGCAGCATGTCTGCATGTGACCAGCCTCAGGGTACTCCTGACCCACTTGATCAGACAACTTGGTGGATCCTGCCTCTACATTAATGGATCCTGCAACTCTTACATATGGCGTATCACCACGTGTGCCATGTGATTAGACAACTACGGTGGGTCCTGACCCTACTGTCTCTAATGACCATGTCACAGGTTCTAACACCCTCTTCTGGTTCTCACCATATGATAACAAGAGCCAAGATATGAGTTTTTAAACCAAGGATCCTCCTCGCTACAAAGCACCCACTTTAACAAGATGTGGTTAGTGAACCCATATCTTTTTCTGAAGCCATTAAGGATGTTAATTGGAGAAATGCTGAGTGCCAATAAATTAATACACTTTTTTCACAATAGGACGGGGTCTTTGGTACCACCACACTCTAACAAGAATATTGTGGGTTGTAAATGGGTTTTTAAACTTAAAAGAAAAGCAAATGGCTCTATTGGTCACTACAAAGTCACCTTGTTTTTTTTTTTTTTTTAGTAAAGAAGCAACCTTGTTGTTAAAGGCTTCAATTAACAAGAAGATATAGACTATGGGAAAACATTTCGCCCTGTCGCAAAAGCATACACCATTTGTATAGTGCTAAGTATTGCTCTATCCAAGAACTGGCTCATACATCAACTCGATGTCCAAAATGATTTTCTACATGGCATTCTTGAAGAATTCTACATGAAGCAACCCTCGGCTTCATGGATCCTCAATACCCAACTCATGTTTATTGCCTTCACGGTTCTTTATATGGGCTTAAACAGGCACCTTGGGCCTGGAATCATCATCCCAACAATTCCTTCTCGTAGATTGGTTTTGTGGGTTCCATTTCTGACATTTCCTTATTCATCTCAGTTCGATATATATATATATATATATATGGGAAATATTCATGTACATCCACACCTCACCATATTATGGTAAGGGACAACATAGTAGGGCCGACTTTTTGATACATTCAAACCATCTGCACACATGGGACCCCCTAAATTACATTAGATCTATTAAGTTTTCACCTATCCAAATGGATTTAACTGTTGGATGGAGGGTCGAATTTTTTTCTCTAATATAGTCATTAAATTTGTAGGCCACGGATGAAGGGATTAGAGGCATGGGATTGACCCCCAAACTTGATATATGGACCCGTCTAAGATGTATCATTCCATCCCCCACAAGTGTCATGATCAATGGGGCCTTAGGTGTGCCATATAATATATATATATATATATATATATATATATCTGTGTGTATTCCCTATCTCCAATAAGGGGAGTTTCTGCCCCTATCTAATAGACAATGATTTTTTAGTATTTTAGGAGATCCACTTTTGTAGTGGAGTGTTTAGGAGAGAGAAGCAGATACGTGTATCACTAATGACACGTGTCACACTATAATTAGAAGAGGGCTGTTTTTTTTTTTTTTTTTTTGTGAAAAACGCCCGCGGAGTTTTGTAGCATAACTCATATATATATATATATATATATATATATATAGGAAAATGTTCAAGTGCATCCATCCCTCACCATAGGGTGAGGGATGCTTGTGAGGCCCCACCCCTTGTGGACCCTCACATTTGGATTGAATACTATTTAATAGCTAATAGTAGCTAATTATACTATTTATTAGGGATTAGTAAGGGTAGATATGTATTTTTCCTAATTAGGCCCTTGTTGTAATTTATAGAGTTTGTATGGTGTCTTTTATAATTTTTGAGTTAGTTAGTTGATTAGAGGCCCTAGCTAGTAATTAGTATTTACTATAGGGGTTATTCCACTTGAGAAGGTTCTAGATTCCCACCTAAAGACCAAACTACCCATGAGTACTCTAACCCTAATCTCATGTTAACTAAAAGGGTATTCTTGTACCTAGCCCAAACCCCAACCTATATGTACTACATTCATCCCATTCCATACTCTAGTTACAATTCCCTCTCTCATTTCCCCTCAATTCTATCTCTCATTTTCCCTCCAATTCTCCCATCTCTTCTCTCTCTAAAACCCTAGATCTAGAACCCAAACAAGAAGAATAAGATTATCTACTACAAGCTACGACCACCATCTATCTTAAGGAGCTCTTTCATCTTGCTAATCTCTTCTCTTCCTTCTAATCAAGGTACTTTTCATCATCTAGTTCTATTTCCATAGATTTCTTCTTTTCTCTCTCTAGATCTCATTCCTTATAGCAATTCTCTTGTGGATGTAGGTGTAGGAGTTAGAGATCTCTCTAGATCTGAGTTTTGGGGCTGGTTTGTGTGTTTGGAGTCTATAGGAGCTTTGGATTGCTTTTTTTTATAGCTTGGATCTCTCTTTTCATCAAGGCAAGTGCAATATACCTATTTAGCATAGAATACATATTTTCTCTTCTTTTGATTCTGTAATTTCAATTCAATTGTTGTAGTTATGTTAGATCTACCATTTGAGCTTAGCTTTATGGATTGTTGGCCATTGATGGATGAGTTCTCTCATTTGGAAGATCAATGGCTCGTTTGATGATGGATGGTTGTGCATTGAAGTGCTTTTCATGTTCTATGATGATCTTGTGATGTTTCGACGAGATTGGGTGAGTTTTGATGAAAAATTGGATTGAAGGAGTAGAAATCCAGAATCCTGAAAATTTTGCAGGCTACGTGTACTCGGTCGGCCAACCTGCAGGGAGGTCGACCGAAGACACTGCAATTGGGAAAAATCAAGTCCCAATTATTTTTCTGCAGGCTTCTCAGTCCTGTGTACTCGGTCTACCGGACCCTGTACTCGGTCAACTGAGGACACAGGTTTTGCAGGAAATAACTTAGAGTTGAATTTCTACCTCAAGCCCAGGATTCAGTGTGTGCGGTGACCTGACCCTGTTCCAAGTCGACCGAGCACAAAGGAACTCAGAGTTTAGACTGAGACCTGGGACACCCTTTCAACCAGAACTGTCAGTGTGTGCAGTCGACCGCCTGGCCAAGAGGTCGACCGGACACAGGAATTTCTGGAAATCAGGCATTTGCCTGCAGAGTGTTTGTCTTCTGTTCTTAGTGCGTGGGGTCGACCGCCCAGGCCAGGAGGTCGACCGGACACACTGTGTACAATGACTTTTCCCAGATTTCAATTTTTGAGGTTGTGATCGTTTGTGGGGCCCATTGACCATTCAAGTGGACCTCTATTTATGTGCCAAGCCCGAGTCAATGGTGTTGCTCAACCTTGACTCGTGGGGACCACCAAGTAGGGTTTAGGGATTTGAATTGTTAGTGATTCGACCCTTAAATGTAGTCAAAGATGCACGTAACTTCAGGAGCACCAAATACAACATTTTTGGCATCCGAGACTGCAGTTAGGGATCCAATTATCTGATGTGGCCCTGAACCTCATAGTGGGCCATTACCTAGGTTGGACTCTTGCTTTATTCCATTTGATTCTATTGCTTGGAGATTATTATACATTGTACTTCTCTCATATCCTTGTTTTTGTTATAAACATGTTAATTAAATAAAAAATGAAGGACCTGAACCAAGGACTTCTTAGAGGTGACCTGATGATGTGATTAGGAGAACACTGACCCGTGTCTGTACCTAGGCGGGCCCTTTTATGGCCTAAGTATGGATGTGTATACCCTTAGATTGGAGAGGTGGATTATATTAGACTTATAACTCATTTTGGATGAGAATGAACTGTTTATCATTGGGAATGAACTTGTTACCTCGTTTGGACTATTTTAGACGAGGCCATGTACCCGATGGGCCTTGGTATGGATCCAACAAGTGGACTTGGACTTGGATTGTGATCCATGGATTGAATTGACAGTTGGACCTCTTAGAGGCATTATTTGGACCTTGTTCACACAAGGCAATGCCTAGACAGACACAGACCTTTAATGTTTTCTCGAGTCGGCATAGACATTCACTCAGTTGTTCTAAGCTCAGCCTTTGGACTGATCATTATGAGTGTTGAGTGAGCTATCATGATGAGCTATGTTTTAGACGGATGGTGTGATGCCAAGTTCAGTCTCCCCGTGTGATGAGTGTGGTGAGACTGTTGAGTGGGATTTGCGGGGCTAGTCATTCCCCAGCAGTGATGAGATTCCCCGCCGCGATTGTATCCAGTATGGGAGGGCAGCGACATAATATCCCGCGGTATCCAGCTCGTGTGAATGTGCCATATTGTGTTAGACTAGATATTATGTTTATCCTGATTCTAAATGCTTATCTTGCTTCAATGCCTAGATCATATATCTTGATATTCTCTTTAACTGTGTAACTGTCTTTACTCTTTTCATACGTATATCCTATGTTACTTGTATACTGTGACTCTCCAGATCTTTAGATCTAATCCATTCTTAGTGCTTAGGTTTCGACCCCAATCCCAAGGACGGCGCGCTCGCGCTAGTTGAGGCACTCGTAGTAGGGGACTACGGATGGGGACCAGCAAACCATGAGGTCAAGTTGGAAGTTGGAGAGCCGGCACCTGGGGTGTGAGAGTTCTTTAGTTTCGGATTTAGAGTGATTCTTGTAGTGAGCAGGGTAAAATTGTAATAATCCTTTATAAGTTTGACACTTTAGGCTGGATTTCAGCCCTGCTATATTTGTTACAGACTTATGATACCTTATTATTGCTTCCGCTATATTCATATGCTTCCGCATTATTAACTGTTGATCTTATATTGTTTAAAAAAATTTAAATCGGACCTCACCGCGGACCTGTGATCTTGGAGGTTCTCGGATTTTCTGGGAAGTAGCGTGCCAACTTTGAATATCTTGACAATTTTCTCAGTATCTAGAATTGGGGCGTTACATTTTATGGTATTAGAGCGGGCAAGTCTCTAGGAAATAAAAGACACTAGAAACTTTAGGACCTAGTGAGGATTTCAGTGTCGGGATACGTGGAAGGACGATAGATTGGGTAGACCCAGTGCAATCCTAAGTGTCGGCAGATGAGGTCCCACCAGCAGATTCAGCAGTCGGCGGCCAGCCTAACTATGAGCGCCAATTTCAGCAGTTCCTTCAGGCCTTCCAGGTCTCACAGGAGGCTTAGGCTTCAGCTCACTAGCAGCAGGCGAAGGAGTTTGCACAGTTCCAAGTGCAGGTCCTAGACATCATCGAGAGGGTGTCGCAACCTGATCCAGCAGACGCACCTATTCGGGAGGCAGACCCGAACATCATTTTTGAGCGATTCCTCAAGAGGGGACCACCGGAGTTTTCTGGCACGGAGGACCCACTTGTTGTTGATGACTGGATAGTGCAGATAGAGAAGATTTTTCAAGTCTTCGAGTGCATTGGCCGACGGAGAGTCCAGTTAGTAGCCTATATGTTCAGAGGAGTTGCAAAAGACTGGTGGAGGACCGTTCAGCGTCCTTATGAGGGGATTGGTGACGAGATCGCTTGGACAACCTTCAGATCAGACTTTCTTCGAAAGTTCATTCTTGCACACGTCAGAGATCGGAAGCTCAGAGAGTTCCAGACTCTCGTCCAGGGAGATATGACTGTCTATCAGTATGAGCTTCACTTCACCCAGCTCTTTCGTTTTGCTGAGGCTTTGATTAATCTAGAGCCTGAGAGGATCTGACGATTTGTTAATGGGCTGAGAGACGATATCCAGCTACACATGGCCTGCATCGACTATCCTACCTATGAGGAGGCTGTGAGGAAGGCCTATTGGGCCGAGGAGCGTCTCCAGCGAGTAGAGGTCATGCACCAGCCCGTTTCAGTCAGACAACAGCCCATGATCCGGCCACAGCTGCAGTTCCAGAGACAGAGGCCAGCAGGCCATATGAGGCAGTTTTATCATCAGCGACAGCAGCATCGTCAGCCTGTCATATGTTTTGAATGTGGCGAGCTAGGGCACCTTTCTAGAGCATGTCCATTCCGTGGAGGACAACCGCCTATGCTTCAGCTTCCGGCACCTCCCAGAGCTCCAACTCCGGCTGCTCAGCCAGTCCGCCAGGTTACAACAACACCCCAGCCACCACAGCAGCAGCAGCATCGTGGGCCCCAGTAGGCCAGAGGACAACACTACTAGTGGGGACGACACCAGAGACCACATGGACAGCAGCAGAGACCCTACGCCGCAGGGCAGGCATTTGCGCTTACACATGAGGAGGCCGAGGTAGCAGGCAACGTAGTCGGAGGTACCCTTTATATTTGTGATCATCTTGCTAGAGTTTTGCTTGACCCAGGTGCGACACATTCGTATATGTCCTCGTCTTTTACTTTAGTCCTTGGTGGAGTAGGAGAGAAATTGCCTTGTATGCTAGTTGTATCTACACCTGTAGGTAAGAGGGTAATGTGTCAGACTTACCACCCCAGATGCCGAGTGCAGATCGGGGAGTGCACTCTATTTGCAGATTTGATCGTGTTACCCATGCATGACTTCGACGTTATCTTGGGGATGGATTGGTTGGCTAGATATCGAGCAGTGATGGATTGCTTCGAGAAGACAGTCAGACTCACTATCGACGGTTCAGATGACACGATCGAGTCCGTAGGCGAGAGGAAGCTGCCCAGCACCAAGATAATTTTGGCACTAAAGGCAAAGAGATTGGTTATATCAGGTTGCGAGGGCTACATCGCATTCATCTCTGAGGACAAGCAGTCCAAGGGCGTGGAGGAGATTCCAGTGGTTCGTGAATTTCCAGACGTGTTTCCCGATGGGATTCCGGGATTACCACCAGTCAGAGAGATCGACTTCACCATTGAGCATGCACCAGTCACAACATCGATTTCCAGAGCTCTTTATCACATGGCTCTGACAGAGCTATGAGAGTTGAAGACCCAGTTGGAGGAGTTGCTAGACAAAGGCTTCATCAGATCGAGCATGTCGCTGTGGGGCGTACCAGTGCTTTTTGTGAAGAAGAAGGATGGATCGATGGGGATGTGCATCGACTACCGGCAGCTGAACCAGGCAACAGTGAAGAACAAGTATCCTCTTCCACGAATCAACAAACTCTTCGACCAGCTTCAGGGTGCTCAGTATTTTTTGAAGATAGGTTTGAGATCGGGATACCATCAGCTGCGAGTCAGAGAGCAGGATGTGTAGAAGACAGCGTTCCGTACATGCTATGGCCACTATGAGTTCCTTGTGATGCCGTTCGGATTGACGAATGCACCAATAGTGTTCTTGTCCCTGATGAATAAGATCTTCACTCTGTACCTCGACAACTTCACGATTATGTTCATCGACGATGTGCTGGTCTATTCCAAGTCCAGAGAGGAGCACGAGTAGCATTTGAGGACATCTCTACAGTTGTTACGCTACAACCAACTATATGCAAAGCTTAGCAAGTGCGAGTTCTGGTTGGAACAAGTGGTTTTCCTCGGGCATATCATCTCCAATGACGGACTTGCAGTGGACCCAGCGAATATAGAAGCAGTAGTGAATTGGGAGAGACCGAAGAATGCCACGGAGATTCGGAGTTTTCTCGGCTTAGCAGGCTACTACTGCAGATTCGTCAAGAGCTTCTCTACGATTTCAACACCGTTGACCAAGCTGATGCTGAAGGATATACCATTCGTATGGTCAGATGCTTGCGAGAACAACTTCTAGGAACTGAAGGAGAGACTGATGACAACACCAATCTTATCCTTGCCTACCGGTAACGGTGGATTTGTAGTCTTCACCGAGGCTTCGGGGACTGATCTAGGTTGTGTCTTGATGCAGGAAGGGAAGGTCATTGCCTATGGATCACGCCAGCTGAAAAAACATGAGATGAAGTACGCTACGCACGACTTGGAGCTAGCAGCGGTCGTTTTTCGCGTTGAAATTATGGCGGCACTATCTCTATGGGGAGAAATTCGAAGTGCATTCAGACCATCGCAACTTGCAGTACCTGTTCACTCAGAGAAACCTCAACAACCGGCAGAGGAGATGGATGGAGTACATCAAGAATTACGACTTACCTATCAAATACCATCCGGGTAAGGCGAATGTCGTGGTAGATGGTTTGAGGAGGAAGACCGCCCTCGTCAGTTTTCTAGCAGTAGAGGGTGTGTGGACCGATGTCTTCAGTGGCTTAGATGTCCAGTTTCAGCCACTCAGCGAGAGAGTCATGCTTGCTACCATGTCTGCATGGGAACCAGAGTTACTAGGAAAGGTCAAGGACAGTCAATGCAACGATCCCAAGCTTGTCAGAATGATCGAGTAGATTGACCAGAGGCCAGAGCTCAGACTGATTGGTGGAGTGTTGTACTATCAGGAAAGATTGTGCATGCCAGATATTCAGGAGCTGAAGAATGAGATCTTAGCAGATGCGCATCATAGCAGATATTCGATTCACCCTGGCAGCACTAAGATGTACTAAAACCTGAGGAGCTACTACTGGTGGAACAACTTGAAGAAAGAGATCGCAGGCTATGTCTCTCGATGCTTGACGCGTCAACAGATCAAAACCGAACATCAGAAGTCACCAGGACTACTTCACCAGCTCGACATACCCTAGTGGAAGTGGGAGCATATTACCATGGACTTCATCGTAGGACTTCCAGCCACCAGGAGGCGCCACGATGGCATATGGGTTATTGTGGACCGACTGACTAAGTCACCTCATTTCTTGCCAGTTTCGATGACAGCAGGACTCAACGTCCTTGCTAAATTGTATGTGGACAGGATTATCTCCTTGCTCGGTGTTCCAGCTTCGATTGTTTCAGACAGAGACCCATGTTTCACGTCACATTTTTAGGAAAGTCTACAGCAGGCCTTGGGCACCAATCAGACAGATGGGCAGACCGAGCGCACCAATCAGACACTAGAGGACATGTTGAAAGCTTGTGTCTTGGACTATAAAGAGAACTGGGAAGATTAATTGCCACGTTGCGAGTTTGCTTACAACAACAGTTACCATTCGAGCATCAAGATGGCACCGTTCGAGGCTTTGTACGGCAGAAGATGTAAGACCCTAGTCTATTGGGTAGAAGTTGGTGTCAGGAGTTTCCACGGACCGTCTATTGTCAGCGACACCAGCGAGAAGGTTCGGCAGATAGTTGAGAACCTGAAGATCAGCCGCAGCCGACAGAAGAGCTATGCAGATAACCGGCACAGACCTCTCGAGTTCCAGAAGGGAGGCAAAGTATTCTTAAAAGTTTCCCCAACCAGAGCTACTCTCAGATTCGATGAGAAGGGCAAATTAGCGCGAAGATAAGTTGAACCATTCGAGATTAGGTCCAGGATTGGAGATGTCACCTACAAACTCCAGCTACCAGCAGAGTTATCAGGAGTGCATGATGTCTTTCATGTCTCTATGCTGAAGAAGTATGTGGAGGATCCTACGCATATTCTATATTACCAGCCACTTGATATTCAGCCAGACGCTTCATACATCGTCAGACCAGTTGTTGTCATCGACACCAAGGAACAGGTCCCCCGGAACCAAACCATTCAGTGGATGAAAGTTCAGTGGGAGCATCACACTCCAGAAGAGGCTACGTGGGAGTTGCATGAGCAGGTGATGAAGGACTATCCGCATCTTCTACAGCAGGTACATTCTTACTTTGTTTTTACATTTAGGGACCAAATGTTCTGAAGGAGGGAGTGATGTGAGGCCCCACCCCTTGTGGACCCTCACTTTTGGATTGAATATTATTTAAGAGCCAGTAGTAGCTAATTATACTATTTATTAGGGATTAGTAAGGGTAAATCGGTATTTTTCCTAATTAGGCCCTTGTTGTAATTTATAGAGTTTGTATGGTGTCTTTTATAATTTTTGAGTTAGTTGGTTAGAGACCCTAACTAGTAATTAGTATTTAATATAGAGGTTATTCCACTTGAGAAGGTTCTAGATTCCCACTTAAAGACCAAACTACCAATGACTCTAACCCTAATCCCATGTTAATTAAAAGGGTATTCTTGTACTTAGCCCAAACCCCAACCTATATGTACTACATTCATCCCATTCCATACTCTAGCTACAATTCCCTCTCTCATTTCCCCCCAATTCTATCTCTCATTTTCTCTCCAATTCTCCCATCTCTTCTCTCTCTAAAACCCTAGATCTAGAACCCAAACATGAAGAAGAAGATTATCTACTACAAGCTACAGCCATCATCTATCTTAAGGAGCTCTTTCATCTTGCTAATCTCTTCTCTTCCTTCTAATCAAGGTACTTTTCATCATCTAGTTCTATTTCCTTAGATTTCTTCTTTTCTCTCTCTAGATCTCCTTCCTTATAGCAATTCTCTTGTGGATGTGGGTGTAGGAGTTAGAGATCTCTCTGGATCTGAGTTTTGGGACTAGTTTGTGTGTTTGGAGACTATAGGAGCTTTGGATTGCTTTTTTTATAGCTTGGATCTCTCTTTTCTCTTTCTACCTTCTTACAATTTGATCAAGGCAAGTGCAATATACCTATTTAGCATAGAATACATGTTTTCTCTTCTTTTGATTCCGTAATTTCAATTCAATTGTTGTAGTTATGTCAGATCTACCATTTGAGCTTAGTTTTATGGATTATTGGCCATTGATGGATGAGTTCTCTCATTTGGAAGATCAATAGCCCGTTTGATGATGGATGGTTGTGTATTGAAGTGCTTTTCATGTTCTATGATGATCTTGTGATGTTTGGATGAGATTGGGTGAGTTTTGATGGAAAATTGGATTAAAGGAGAAGAAATCTAGAATCCTGAAAATTTTGCAGGCTATGTGTACTCGGTCGACTGACCTGCAGGGAGGTCGACCAAAGACACTACAATTGGGAAAATTCAAGTCCAAGTTATTTCTCTGCAGGCTTCTCAGTCCTGTGTACTCGGTCGACCGAGGACACAGGTTTTACAGGAAATAACTGAGAGTTGAATTTGTACCTCAGGCCCAGGAATCAGTGTGTGCGGTCGACCTAGCCCTGTTCCAAGTCGGCCGGGCACAAAGGAACTCAGGGTTTGGACTGAGACCTGGGACACCCTTTCAGCAAGAACTGTCAGTGTGTGCAGTCGACTGCCCAGGCCAAGAGGTCGACCGGACACACATGACTTTCTGGAAATGAGGCCTTTGCCTGCAGAGTGTTTGTCTTCTGTTCTTAGTGCATGGGGTCGACCGCCTAGGCCAGGAGGTCGACCGGACACACTGTGTGCAGTGACTTTTCCCAGATTTCATTTTTTGAGGTTGTGATCGTTTGTGGGGCCCATTGACCATCTAAGCGGACCTCGATTTATGTGCCAAGCCCGAGTCAATGGTGTGGCTCAACCTTGACTCGTGGGGACCACCAAGTAGGGTTTAGGGATTTGAATTGTTAGTGATTCGACCCTTAAATGTAGCCAAAGATGCACGTAACTTTAGGAGCACCAAATACAACATTTTTGGCATCCGAGACTGCAGTTAGGGATCCAATTATCTGATGTGGCCCTGAACCTCATAGTGGGCCATTACCTAGGTTGGATCCTTGCTTTATTCCGTTTGATTCTATTGCTTGGAGATTATTATACATTGTACTTCTCTCATAGCCTTGTTTTTGTTATAAACCTGTTAATTAAATAAAAAATGAAGGACCTGAACCAAGGACTTCTTAGAGGTGACCTGATGATGTGATTGGGAGAACACTAACCCGTGTCTGTACCTAGGCGGGCCCTTTTATGGCCTAAGTATGGATGTGTATACCCTTAGATTGGAGAGGTGGATTATATTAGACTTATAACTCATTTTGGATGAGAATGGACTGTTTATCATTGGGAATGGACTTGTTACCTCGTTTGGACTGTTTTAGACCAGGCCATGTACCTGATTGGCCTTGGTAAGGATCCAACGAGTGGACTTGGACTTGGATTGTGATCCATGGACTGAATTGACACTTGGACCTCTTAGAGACCTTGTTAGGACATTGTTCACACAAGGCAAAGCCTAGACAGACATAGACCTTTAATGTTTTCTCGAGTCGGCATAGACATTCACTCAGTGTGCTTAGCTCAGCCTTTGGACTAATCATCACTGGTAGGAGCTATTTATGAGTGTTGAGTGAGCTATCATGATGAGCTATGTTTTAAACGGACGGTGTGATGCTGAGTCCAGTCTTCCCGAGTGATGAGTGTGGTGAGACTGTTGAGTGGGATTTACGGGGCTAGTCATTCCCCAGCACTAGTGAGATTTCCCGCCGCGACTATGTCCAGTATGGGAGGGCCGCGACATAATATCCCGCGGTATCCAACTCGTGTGAATATGCCATATTGTGTTACATGTTTATCCAGATTCTAAATGCTTATCTTATTTAACTGCCTAGATCATGTATCTTGATATTCTCTTTAACTGTGTAACTGTCTTTACTCTTTTGATACATATATATCCTATGTTACTTGTATATTGTGACTTGCCAGATGTTTAGATCTAACCCATTCTTGGTGCTTAGGTTTCGACCCCGATCCCGAGGACAGCGCGCTCGCGCTAGTTGAGGCACCCATAGTAGGGGACTACGAATGGGGACCAGTAGACCATGACGTCGAGCTGGAAGTTGGAGAGCCGGCACCTGGGGTGTGAGAGTTCTTTATTTCGGATTTTGAGTGATTCTTGTAGTGAGCGAGGTAAAATTGTAATAATCCTTTGTAACTTTGACACTTTGGGCTGGATTTCAGCCCTGCTATATTTGTTACAGACTTATGATACCTTATCATTGCTTCCGCTCTATTCACATGCTTCTGCATTATTAACTGTTGATCTTATATCGTTTAAAAAGTTTTAAATTGGACCTCACTGCGGACCTATGATCTTGGAGGTTCTCGGATTTTCCGGGAAGTAGCGTGCCAATTTCGGATTTCTTGACGGTTTTCTCGATATCCGGAATTGGGGCGTTACAATGCTTTCATAAATGGGGGATTTCAAGTACAAAATGGGGATTTCAAGTACATAGGGTGAAGTACGAAAGGGGGATTCATGTGCAAAAAAGGGAAAGTGCGCTCACCCTATGGTGAGAGATGGATGCACTTGAAACTTTTCCATATATATATATATATGGAGGGCCTCTCCTCAGCTCATGTGCAGCATAGTATCAACTCAAGCATGCCAAAATCATGTTGTGCTTGAAAAATTTTATTAGCTCGGCACACTTTTTATTTGAGACCAGGCCCTTCTTTTAAAGAGGAAAATCGATCCTCTCTCCTCTCTCAAACCCTATTCTCCATGTCGTCTCTCTGTCGCACAATAGAGCCTCTTCTCTCTCGCTCGTCTTGTCTCTCCGTCGCATAACTCCATCTCGCTCGTTTCTTCCCTTTGTCGCACAACTCCTTCTCGTCTCATCTCGAACAGCGACTCCGCCAAGACAAACATCACCGTCGTCTAGATCAGCAGGATCTTCAAGGGCACCATCAGAATTGGAGGCATCTTTCACAGGCATCTGCACATGAGCTGAGGAGAGGCCCTCCCTTTCTTGGAGCTTTAAGCGACCCAACCCGGCCCTCTCTTTCTCTGGCACTTTCTTCTCTCTCCAACCCCCCCTCTTTCTCCTTTAAACAGCCCAACACATTCTCTTTCCTGATCTCTCTCACCCGAACCAAAAACCTTAATCTCCCATCCCTAAATCCCTAAGCCTGAACCCCTAATCCCCTTTCTGTAACCCTTAAGCCCGACTTCATATATATATATATGGGAGATGCTCCTACTTATGAGAGATAAGGTGGCGGCCTTCTCATCCATATCCAGTGCCAACAACTTAAATGTGAGGGCCCTCACTCCTATCTCTCATATAAGGTGAGAGATATCTCTCATAGGAGCATCTCCCAATATATATGACAAACTAAATACAAATTTAATTGGATTCAATCACAAAATAAGAGGGGCCCATTGAGAAAGAGAAAAAATTATATATATCACAATAGTAAATGTCGTTCGAGTCTTAATGATAAAAGAGAAAAATAGGGGAAGTTATTCATTGTCTTTTCAAAAGATAAATATCTCGTTGGAGTCTCAAGGATTCTTGGAGATTTAAAGTACTCTTCCTAAAATTAAGCAAAGGAGATAAACATGACACCAAATCAAAAGAATAACTCATATTCTCATTGGTCAATGGAATGGGGCATTTTTGCAACAAAACGCCTTGGGCGAGAGAGAGACAAAGAGACAGAGTGAGAGTTACGCTATAAAACTCCCTGGGCGTTTTTCACAAAAAAGAAAAAAAAGAAAAAAAAAAAGAAAAACGCCCCTCTTTTAGCCAATGAAAGTGTGACACGTGTCATCAATGATACAGTTATCCATTCTCTCTCCTAAACATTATCCATTCTATATACATTCTCTCTCCTAAATATTCTCTTACAAAGGTGGATTTTTTATAAATTCTCTTAAAATACCAACAAGTCATTAGCTATTAGATAGGAACAGAAACTCCCCTTTTGAGATATGAGAGTTTTTGAAAATTTCTCATATATATATAAATATAATATTTTTTTCTTGAAAATGTAAGTATATTCCAAAAGGTAAAGGGAACAAAAGACTGTGGCAATGCTCCCCAATAGCTACAATGCAAAGGCACGAAGCATTCGAGGGGAAGCAAACACCAAAGACCCACAATTGGGTCAACTCAAAAACACCCACAGCTCGGGCCAAGCTAATGAAGCCCACAACCTAGGCTAGGCAATGGAAGAGCCAAAAAGCAACTCCCAAAAATCAGGAATAAAATTGAACAAATCGATCAGCTATTATCACTGTTGACTGTGTTAAAATTCCCTAGGTGCCTTGCAACTCTACTCCAAGGAGATGTGGAGTCATTGAAATTGTCGCAAACATATAGCAGTTGAAGGGAGAAGTCGAAACTACCAGCTTTCTTGTATGAAATCGTTGTGTCCAAGGGGAGTTTGCAGGGTCCTTAAGAGCATTTCTGATTGTTTTGATATCTGTGTATATTGATAGTTGTCTTAAGTCCTTGAGAACCTCCTTTATGATAGTAGTAGCAGCTATGAAGATGTTTCCATTATCCCCAGATTAGGCCTTTACTTGCATCATTCAAGAAGCCAACAGAGTAACCTTCCTGAGTAGAGATTAGGAGGTTCCAATCGCATGTTGGAGAGGATTTGAAATCATGGTTTTGGATCTTAATACGAGGAGCCAAGTCCCACCACGTAGGGATGGCCGAAGAGATGTCGAGGTTTAGGAAGCAAGCTCTACAACTGACCTGGAGGAGGATTTCTTTGAGGACGGCATTCCAAGGCTTTGCAGAATTTATGAAGATTTTGTTATTTCTTTCTCTCCACACTATCCAGATGAAAGCTGAGAAACTAAGCTTTGCAACGGTCAAATCCCCTTCTCTTTCTTGGCTGCAGGAATTGATGAAGCCTAGAAGATGTTCTTCCAATGAAGACGAAGCATTGGAGCCCATGCCAAACTTTGTAGTGATGGAGTTCCAGATTTGGGCAGAGTATGGGCAACTTATGAATAGGTGCAACACATCTTCCACATCCCCATCACATAGAACACATCTAAGATCAACTTACAGGCTTCTACTTATCAAGAATTCTTTAGTTTTCAAGCCATTTTTCATTGCCATCCACGCACAAATTGTGTGCTTAGTAATTCTACCTTCGAACCAGATGTTGTTATGCCAAGAGCAGATTGCCTTGTTTTGAGTGTCGTTTTCTAACGCCGGTTTTAGAGTGAAGACTCCAAGCTCTGATTTACTCCAAATGATTTCATCATCAAAGTCACAGTCTAGGTTAGGAATATTTGATATCATCTGAGAAAGATCAATGGGAAGGTTAGTTGGAAAATTCCATTTACCTCTCTCAATGAAGTGGCTGACTTTGATATTGCTCCCAAGCCCCATGTTATATATAGTTCACCTTCCAATGTGATCAACAAGGAGGCCACGTGGTAGCCAAGGGTCTAGCCAGAAATTGGTGCTTCTCCCATTGCCAATCAGGTGCCTTGTGTGCATGATGATTGCATCTTCGCTATTGAGGATACCCCTCCAAGCCCATGAAGAGTTAGCCTTGGGTTGTATCTCCTAGAAGTTAACGGTCTTTAATGTAGTTGGACTGCACCCAACCCATATGGACTTTCTTTTTGCTGCAAGGGACCATGATTGTCGCTGAATAGCTGCTTCAGCTATGCCGTGGATGGAACCGATGCCCAGTCCTCCTCCTTCAGTTGGCTTGCAGATATTCTCCCAAGAGATGGTATGCATAGTTCTTTTGTCATCAAAGTTTCCCCAAAAGAAATTTCAGACATGCTTCTCAAGTGAATGGATGCAAGTCCTAGGTAGCATGAAGCAGGTGGACGAATAAACATGCATTGTTAATAGGGTGGACTTGATAAGCTCCACTCTTCCAGAGAATGACAACAATTTTGCTTTCCACGCAGAGAGATTTTTGCGAATTTTCTCTAATTTGTGCTGGCACTGCTAAAGCTTTAGTCTTGTTGTTGAAAACAAAGGAAGGCCAAGATATTTGATTGGGAGGCTTTGTCTTGGGAAGTTCAGAATTGAGGAGATGGCTGCCATCGTGTCTTCATCACAATTGGAGAATATAATGGAGCTTTTGCTACAATTCACAGTAAGGCCAGTTTGAAGCTTGAATTTCTCAAGAAGATCTTTGATTTTACCTGCCACAGGAATGTTAGCTAAAGTGAAAATCATAACATCATCAGTGAAAAGTAGAAGAGAGATTGATGTATTACCCTTTGAGAATGGTGTGGGGATAGACCCATTTTTTGCACAGAAATTTAAATTGGCTGAGAGGAACTCCATTACTATACAGAAGAGATAAGGAAATAAGGGGAAAAGGGACAGCTTGATGAAGACCCCTTGTGCTTTTAAAGAAACCAGAGGATTGGCCATTGACCAGCAAAGAGAAAGGAGGACTCATCACACATTCCTGTTGGAAGATGGCTTTAATAGCTTAGACAATGGGAGATACTAACTAGCTACAACTTAATTACAAAATACAAATTACACCAAGAACAAGAACCCACTTTATAAATTTTATACAAATACACTATTACAAAAAACTTACAAGTTACACACTTTAAGCCTACACTCTTATAAGCAAGAAACTCACTCACTACACTTTACTCAATACACTCACTCACTACAAAAGAGCACTCACTCTAATTTCTCACTACACACTTCTGTGTGACTCACTTCACTCTTTGCTTACTACACTAGAGCTAGACTTGACTTCACTTCAGTGTGTCTTCATTGCATGCCATGCACCTCTATTTATAGCCTAATGGGACTTGAGTCGGTTAAGAGCATGTGGCTCTTAAGTGGTTCATGTGGCCCCTTCAACGTTCACTCATCAAGTCGGTTTCCAGATGATTCACAATGAGGCGGTGTGTTAGAGACGTCTTGAATTCTCTAGAACATGGGAGAGAGTGATCTAGGCATTGAGTTTTTTTCTAGACTACTATAGACTTTTGGAGACAAAAAGTAAGAAGGTCAGTGTTTGACCAACATTCTCCCCCTCAAACACTGACACTCTTAATCTTTTAGATTGACGCTATCTTCATTCCAAGCTTTTCTCTTAACCTTGTGAAGATGTCTGCTTTACATGATCTCTTATGAAATGGAACCTGATGTCTATATGCTTACTCCTTCCGTGCTGTATAGGATTCTTAGCGAGTTCAATGACAGACTTGTTATCCACATGTATAGTTGTGGATTCATCTTGTGGGTGATCAAATTCTTCTAGGAGGTTTCTTAGCCATATAGCTTCATAGACTGCTGCTGAGGCTGCTACGTATTCAGCTTCACATGTTGATAAAGCTACAATGCTTTGTTTCTTTGAGACCCATGTGAAAGCCGTAGATCCAAGATAGAACACATACCCTGTGGTGCTCTTTCTTTCATCTTGATCACCTCCCCAGTCACTATCTGAATATCCATAAAGCTTTGCTTCGTTGCCATAGTCATAGAAAAGACCAAGATCTATGGTACCTTTGATGTACCGTAAGATTCTTTTGGCTGCTACCCAGTGTGACTCCTTTGGCCTTTCCATATATCGGCTTAAAAGTCCGACACCATAAACAATATCTGGCCTTGTGATTGTGAAATACCTTAGGCTTCCAATTAGGCTTTTGAATAGTGTCAGATTAATGTCTCTTCCTTCTCCTTCTTTCGTTAGTATCAGGCCTGTTGCTACAGGCGTGCTTACAGGGTTGTAGTTGCTCATTCTGAATTTTTCAAGGAGTTCTTTAGCATATTTTTTCTGTGAGATGGAAATGCCATCTTGTTGCTGCTTGACCTCTATACTCAGGAAGAAGGACATTAGTCCGCAGTCGGTCATCTCGAACTCCTTGAACATAGCATGCTTAAATTCTTTGAACATCTGGGGGCTATTCCCAGTGAATAGTAAGTCATCAACATAGAGGCATGCTCTGAGCATTTCTCCATGAACATTTCTCTTTATATAGACTGAATGCTCATACGGGCTTTTGGAGAACCCGTTTTGCTCTAGATAGCTGTCTATACGAGCATTCCATGCTCGTGGGGCCTGCTT
Source organism: Cinnamomum chago (assembly GCA_038049695.1). Lineage (NCBI taxonomy): Eukaryota > Viridiplantae > Streptophyta > Magnoliopsida > Laurales > Lauraceae > Cinnamomum > Cinnamomum chago. Next base: position 30,532,513 of record CP142462.1, on the reverse strand, counting down.
TAGCCCATATAATGCTTTCTTTAAACGGTATACTTTTTGCTCTTCTCCTTTTACTATAAAGCCTTCTGGTTGTTCTACATATACTTCTTCATTAAGTATACCATTTAAGAAAGCCGACTTAACATCTAGTTGGTAAATTCTCCAACTATGATGTGTTGCAAGAGAGATAAGCATTCTTACCGTATCAAGTCGGGCGGCAGGTGCAAACACTTCTTCATAATCCACACCATATTGCTGTTTGTAGCCTTTAGCTACAAGCCTCGCCTTATATCTATCGATCTCTCCATCGATCGTGCGCTTGATCTTGTATACCAACTTGACACCGATAGCTTTCTGTCCTGGAGGGAGTATTGTAAGCTCCCAAGTGTCGTTCTTCTCGATGGAATGAATCTCTTCTTCCATGGCTTTTCTCCAATAATCTTCGTTTACTGCTTCTTGGAAGGTAAGAGGCTTATGGTCAGCATAGAGACATAAGAGGTTGGTCTCTTCAGTTTCCTCATAGATGTCTCTTCGGCTTTTCATCTTGATTGGTGTGATGGAGGAGGAAGAGCTTCGAGCTGATGAGCTGCTTGTTGATGATCCATCTTGTCCTTCAGGACTTCTTCGAAGTGATGATGCTATACGCAGAGATGTTGCATCATCTCGTCGCGGGCCTTCATTATTTTGGTGATGTGCCTCTTGTTCTTCTATTTCAAGAGGCTTTTCTTGGGATGTGCATTCTTCATTCCTTCTCCATGCTTCTTCTTCACTAAAGACTACATCTCTACTTACCACTATTTTTTTAGTAAGTGGGTTGTAGAGTTTATAGGCTTTAGACTCCTCACTGTATCCAATAAAGAGACACTTTTCTCCACGATCATCAAGCTTCTTCCTCTTTGCCTCTGATACTTGGGCATATGCAACACACCCAAATATTTTTAGATGGGCCACACTTGGTTTGTGTCCGCTCCATGCCTCTTGTGGTGTCTTATTTCTGACACTTTTTGTAGGGCATCTGTTGAGTAAGTAGGTTGTACACGCAGCAGCTTTGCCCAATATTCTTTTGGCAGACCTTTTTCTTTGAGCATGGTCCTCATCATATCGAGGATGGTGCGGTTTTTCCTTTCCGCTATTCCATTCTGCTGCGGTGTATAGGCAGTTGTAAACTGATGCCCGATGCCCCATTGTCTGCAGTACTCTTGAAATTCTTTCGAGGTGTACTCTCCACCTCTGTCAGATCTAAGTGTCTTAATCTTACAGCCACTTTCTACTTCTACACGGGCTTTAAAATTCTTAAAGGTAGTGAAAGCTGCAGACTTTTTTTTTGATAAAGAATACCCAGAGCTTTCTACTGAAGTCATCGATAAAAGTGATGATGTATTTATTACCTCCAAGAGAAGGTGTCTCCAATGGTCTACAAATATCTGTGTGAACCAACTGCAATGGTGCTTTTGCTCTCCATGATTTCCCTACTGGAAATGAATTTCTTTGTTGCTTGCCAAGTGTGCATGCCTCACACACATGGTTGGGCTTTTCAATAGTAGGAAAGCCATGCACCATGTTTGCAGTGGATAATGGCTTGAGCCCATTGAAGTGAAGATGCTCATATCTAAGATGCCACTTCCATGACTCATTGTTTATAAGTCCATGGAAGCACTTTTCTACCTTTGTGTTAAGATAGAGTGGGAACATGCGATTCTTTGCCATTTGGACTCGAGCTATATGCCTCCCATGTACATCTTTCAATGACAAAGAGAGATTTTCCATGTGTATTACATACCCCTTCTCTAGAGTTGCCCAAGACTAAGGATATTACTTTTCATATTGGGCACGTAATACACATTTGATATATATGTAGGCACACCATCTTTTTGATAAATCTTAATATTTCCCTTACCTTGTACCTGAAGCTTTGATGAGTCTCCAAGACTTACTTTTCCATTGACATCTTCCGCAAGCTCTTCAAAGAGTTCCTTCTTCCCGCACATGTGGTTACTCGCACCAGAATCCAGGTACCAAACATTTTCTTGGCCATAGCCTTCCTCTTGTGCTAGAAGAACTTTGGACAATTCTTTTTCTTCATCTCTCGCTTCTGCGAAGTTAGATCTCTCCTCCCGTTCCGCTGGTTTGCTCCAACACTCCGAGGCAAAGTGTCCAAACTTGTTACAGTTGTAGCATTGGACACTTCTTGAATTGCCACGACCACGGGCAAATCCACCTCGGCCAACTCCTCTTCCACGATTGTTGGAGCTCCTTGATTGAGATTGCCCTTGGCTTTGAGGGTTTGCTCCCACTTTACCTCTACCGTGATTGTTGTTTGTGCTACCGCCCCGCTTCAAACTTCTACGACTGGGCGTTTGTTCACTTAGAGTCAATTTTGACTCTAGTGCTTGTTCCAAGACCATGGAGCCACTATTCTTTTGCATACGTTCCTCATGGACTTGGAGTGATCCCATTAATTCTTCTATTGAGAGTCTCTAAATCTTTGGACTCTTCAATAGTTACAACCACATGCTCAAATTTGGTTGTAAGGGATCTTAATGCTCCTTTTACAACTCTAATATCTTCTCTCTTTCCACCATTTCTATTCATTTGATTTACTATTACTAGCAATCGTGAAAAATAATCAGAAATATTCTCACCTTCTTTCATGTGAGTAGCTTCAAACTCTGCTCGGAGAGACTGCAAGCGGACCCTCTTGGCCCGATCAACGCCTTTGAAGATAGTGCTTAGGGTCTCCCATGCTTTCTTTCTAGATGGTACTTCAGCAATCTTCTCGAAGGTTGATTCATCTACCCCTTGATAGAGTAGGAACAGAGCCTTCTTGTCTTTCTTCCTCTGATCTTTTAAGGCAGTCTTTTGTTCCGGAGTGTACGCAGCAACTTCTTGCTCCGTAGTGGGTTCCACGTACCCTTCAGTGACAATCTCCCATAAATCCTGCGATCCAAATAACTCCTTCATCTGGATACTCCAGTTCTCATAGTTCTCCTTCGTTAGCTTCGGGATCTGGGGTTGAACCAAGCTTGAGGCCATCTCTGCTTGTAGAGGAACCCGGCACTGATACCACTTTGTTGGAAGATGGCTTTAATAGCTTAGACAATGGGAGATACTAACTAGCTATAGCTTAATTACAAAATACAAATTACACCAAGAACAAGAACCCACTTTATAGATTTTATACAAATACACTATTACAAAAAACTTACAAGTTACACACTTTAAGCCTACACTCTTACAAGCAAGAAACTCACTCACTACACTTTACTCAATACACTCACTCACTACAAAAGAGCACTCACTCTAATTTCTCACTCCACACTTCACTCTCACTACACACTTCTGTGTGTCTCACTTCACTCTTTGCTTACTACACTAGAGCTAGACTTGACTTCACTTCAGTGTGTCTTCATTGCATGCCATGCACCTCTATTTATAGCTTAATGGGACTTGAGTCGGTTAAGAGCATGTGGCTCTTAAGTGGTTCATGTGGCCCCTTCAACGTTCACTCATCAAGTCGGTTTCCAGATGATTCACAATGAGGCGGTGTGTTAGAGACGTCTTGAATTCCTTAGAACATGGGAGAGAGTGATCTAGGCATTGAGTTTTTTTTCTAGACTAGTATAGACTCTTGGAGACAAAAAGTAAGAAGGTCAGTGTTTGACCAACAATTCCATGATAAAGTGAATGAATTGTCCAGGGAAGTTTAGACTGTGCATTGCGGCTTCAATGAAGGACCAATTTACACTATCAAAGGCCTTTGTAATATCAAGCTTCAGGCTCATCCTTTGTTTTCCTTTATTTAGGTGAAAGCCTTTGACCAAGTCATGGCACAAGATAATGTTGTCAATGATGGATCTTCCTGGGATAAATACCGATTGGCATGGGTGTATGATTTTGGCCATGTAATTTTTCAGTCTAGTGATCAGTATCCTTGATATGATCGTGTAAAGTTCATTAGCCAAGAAAATTGGTCAAAAATTTGCAGGAGAAGAGTAAGCATCCAGTTTTGGAATTAAAGCAATGAATGTATGTTAACCTGCTTTAGAAGCTTCCCATGAGTGAAGAAGTCTTTGATAGCCAACGTGACATCCTCCCCATTTATTGGCCAGCACAACTTGAAGAAATGGCCATTGAAACTGTAAGTGCCTAAAAATTACGGACTTGGCTAATAGAGGGTTAAGTTCTCAATTTGATGATCTTGGAAGATGAGGGGAAGAGGATCGGACCTTCGATAACCTGAAAGAGGAAGACAAAAGTAAGAGCCCCTGGCTATAGGCAGCCGAAGGCACTCCGATGCTCAAGTCAGTGTGAGAACTGAGAGAAAAATGGAGAAGGAGAAGTCTGGGTGGGAGAATGGTCGCGTACCTCGTATGGTTCTCCTTCATGCATTATATATAGACATAAGAGTCGTCATCGGACTGTATCCAGGAAGAAACGGAAGTCCCATCAGTATGTACTCTTCTCTCTTGAGTGGGGGTAGGTAAAAAGGGGATGTCCCATCGGACCGTCATCCCATGCCTATGGACGTGACCTTGAGATAAGGCGTGCCCCTTATCTAGGTTCGGCGCCCACTCTGTTTGTCAGGTCGTCGTCCCCGTCACGGCAGCGCATTTATGGCTGCATTTATGGCTGAGTAACAGGGGGACCGAGATCAGGCATAAGGCCGAAACCAAGGTGGATGCCTGTGACGTGGCCTACCGAGATGGGCTCCGCGCTCTCCCGAGACGGCGCTGCCGCCGAGGTCAGACTACACTGAGACTAAGGTCGCCCAAAATCGAAGAGAGGCCCTACTTAAGCCCGTGATTACGAAATGACCCCACACAATTGCCCCTAGCTCTCGACCTCTTTGGTTGTTCCTGAGGTCGGGAGCTAAGATTCGAAAGGATGGGCTGGCCCTGTCTAATCGTATCTTGCTGTCGTGCGATCCTCATCATGACGCCCTTTCGCTTGCCCTAGGCAATAAATGTGATATCATAATTGCTTCGCCAAAGTTGGCACGCGGGCGTCGTTCAGTATGCCCGAGATGATAAATGTCGTACTAGAGGCATGGTGAGAGATGGACCGTCGCTGCCACGTGTAGTCCTTCGTTTGGCTGTTCACCGGGATCGAAGCGACGCGTGGCGAGTCCGAGGCGCTGCCTCGCGTGCGCTACAATCAAGAGGGGTGTCCTTCTATAAAATGGGGACGCCCCTTCCCTTTCCTCTCTTACCTTAGCTTTTCATCTGAAGGAGATCTTTGCTGGAGAAGGCGTCTTGCTGCAAACTTGCCAAAGTCAAAGACTAACCGAAGTCAGAGACTTTTCTTCCCTTCGCCTTCCACTCTTTGTTTTTTCGTTCTCTGCGATCCTCCACATCCTCTCTGTGAGTTCCATTCTCTTTCTTTGCTACTTCCTTGCGCCTCTTTTTCTCTTTGTTTTCAGAGGGTTTTGGTTCCTTAGGGTTTTTCCAGTTTTTGCTCCTTTTCCATTCGCTCTTTGCCACTTTAGCCTTAAGAACATGGGGATCTATAGCCACTGGTTAGAGGGTCATGCAGCCTTGGAGGGTTTTAGGGGAGCGTACAAGATCCCGGCCAACGTCCTGGTAAGGCCCGACGACCACCGGGGCCTATACGATGGTATCACAAGATTTAAAGATTGGATGCCCTTTCCTCTGTTGTCGGTGTGCGAAGGTGGGGTTAGGTTCCCTATCCACCCGCTTCTCCGATCATGTCTTAGCTCGTGGCAGATCTACCCTTATCAGTTGATGCCCAATGGGTTTAAGATAATAATGGGCGTGGCGGAGCTGAACTGGATCTTGGACATCAATCTCGGTGTACATGACATAGAGGATGTCTACGACATCTGTAAGACCGCGGGGGTCGAGGATTCATACTATCTCCGAGTGAAAGCCAAACGTCGGCCTTTGGTCAACGACTTGGAAGACTCTAGCAAATATGCCGGGGACGATCGGATTCTGGTCTCGGGGAACTAGGAGTTCGGGGGGACCGAGACCGAAGAGGGGCGGAGAGTCCAGGTCCCGCAGAAACCTAGGACCCCTCCGAGTAAATACCTGTCTCTCCAGGCGTATTTGTGTTGTTTTTGTGCGCCATTATGCCGAGCTGATGTCCCCTGTTTTCTGCGCAGGTGTTCAGCGAAGGAGGAGAGAGGCCGGCTTCGATCACTGGAAGAGGGACGACGCGTGGCTAGAGAAAATCTATCGCTACCACGCTCATCACGATCGAGCTGCCTTCTCGCTGCTCGGGTACAAGCCACGGTACCAGTCTTACACCAGGAAGACTGCCGAGATCCCCCTTGAGCCGATAAGGGAGATCATGCTTGCGCTCGCCGAGACCAGCGGCCAAATTTCGGAGCCCCAAGGTCAGATCCTCGTTGCTGACAGCCCCCTTGCCCGAGATCAAGAAGAAGAGGAGATGGACGGGCAGCGCCTTCCTTTGAAGGACTCGGGGGCGATGATCCTCGGGGGCCGAGTCTCCCCTGCCCTGAAGAGTGCCCCCAGTGGAACAGGCGTTGTCCAAGGCTTATCAGCCAGTGCCCCCTCCGGTCCCTCGGGCGCAGCAGGGACCTCTCCCTCCACGAAGGGCAAGAGTGCGCGAGGCCCTCCGCAAGAGAAGAGGGGGAGGTCGGAGGAGCCTTCCAAGGATGGTCGGCTGCCCATGGACCCTCGGCCGACTAAGGAGACCCGACCACGGGTAGCGGAGGCCGATATGGAGGCTCTGCCGCCTAAGGAGGCTCGGCCATGGGCCGCGGACGCCGAAAAAAGGGGTGAGGGGCCCTCGCCCGAGAAGAGGCCCCGCGTGGGGGGCGAGGAGGAGCGGGTTCAGGAGGCGGACCCAGGGGCCCGACCTCACAAGCCTGTGCCCTGGAAACCTAACTTCGACCTCAACCCTGGCGAGCCCATGATCGTGGAGGACAGGCTAGGGGCCTGCTGGAGGTCGGTCTCGGCCATCGCCAGGGGATGTGCCCTCCCCGTAGACATGGAGAGGCATAAAAAGGCCGGGACGATGAGCCTGCTTTACTCGACGATGAAGGCGTCGCTTGAGGTGATTCCCGCTTCTCCTACCTTTGAACTTCTGTGTCTTGGTTGTCCGATTTGAGCCCCTTCCTCTTTTTGTCCTTTTGCAGAATGTACAGAGGCTCCAAATAATACTGGAGAGGCAAGAGGATACAACCACTAAGGTCGTCGAGATGGAGAAAGAAAAGAAGAAAATGGGGGATGCCCTGGAAGCCAGCGCAGCGAAAATAAAGAAGGCGGAGGAGAAGATCGCCGCGCGCGCAACGGAACAACAAGCGGCGAAGGCCGAGATAATAAAGTTGCGGGGCGAGAATAAACACTTGAGAGGCGCGGCCGATGATAAGGCGAGGAGGGTGAGTCAACTGGAGGCCGAGCTCGCTAAGACGGAAACCGAGTTGGCTGGGAAAGAGGTCGAGCTCGAGGCCTCCAGGAAGGAGCAGGCCGATGTCGAGTCCGCCCTGCGAGCCCAAGTTGCCAAATCTTACCAGGAAGGGGTGGACTGGGCATCGGGGGAGTACGTGCATCAAATCAAGACCCTGAACCCAATTTTGTACGAGCTGGGATGCAGGGAAGCACTTCGCGAGTATGGGGTCTCTGAGGATGACCCCATATTTACGAATCTTCCCCAATTCCAGTCCGTCATTCCCAGCACAGGGTCAGAGTCCGACTCCAACCCTCCGGAAGCCCCTCCCGAAGTCCCAGGCCCTGCTCCTCCGCCCCCGACTCCCGCCGAGGTTGATAAGGCCCAGGCTTCCCCCATGGCTCCTCCGGCCGAGGCTCCTGGAGCCCCTGCTTCATCCATCCCTCCGGAGCCGAAGAATAAAGATGTGGCGCCTGAGAAGCAGAGCAAATAGGAATCTGTCCTCTTTCCTTTTCTTGATGTATTTTTTCTCTTCCCCCACAGAGCCTTGTAATCATTTTTTCTGATCAATGAAAAATAAATTTCTTTCAACTCTCTAGCTGTCTTTTCATTTCTTTCTTCTTGCAATGGTGTGTGGATGTTTTAAATATGACCGAAACTTGCAAGTGGCTAAGGCCGGTAAAGAAACTGGACGATAACCTTCTAGTTTCGGGATACTGGGTGAAAACGAGCCCCTTTTGTTTTCAAACTTTCCAAGTAACCCAGGTCGGTGAACAAGACTGGGTGATGACAAGGCTCGCTGCCTCTTAACCGATCCTTCAAATCGAACGAGTTTGATGAATGATTGGGCTTTAACAACGCGTATCCGAGGCAAATGCTTTAAAAGAACTTGTAGTTAGTTTGGACCCATAAGTAGGCCGAGCTCTGAGGCTTCAGAGTGCATTTTTTAGATAGCCGATTGTTTTTGTCCCAAGGGGGATGGCCTGTCAACTGAACTTAACGAGGCTGCTACGAGGAACAAAGTCCTAGTCCTGTGGCCGATTCGAAGGAGGCTGGCATGAGGGCTGGTGCCTTGGGAGCTGGTCCTATGACCGGACTCAAGGAGGCTGGCGCGAGGGCCGGAGCCTTGGGGGCTGGTCCTATGACCGAGCTCAAGGAGGCTGGCGCGAGGGCCGAAGCCTTGGGGGCTGGTCCTATGACCGAGCTCAAGGAGGCTAGCGCGAGGGCCGGAGCCTTGGGAGCTGGTCCTATGACTGAGCTCAGGGAGGCTGACCCGAGGGCCGGAGCCTTGCTCATGATTCGAAAGATATAAGGCACAGTTCTTCCATAAGATCCTTCTTTATTGATTTATCATTTGAGTACATCTAGAAGTAATATTTCTTGAGGTGCGTGGCATTCCATGGTCATGGCAATTCTTTGCCATCCATGTACTCAAGTCTATAGGCCGACCTCCCGGAGACCGAGACCACCTTGAAGGGACCAATCCAGTTTGGTACGAGCTTGCCCTCGTTAGGATCTTTGTCGGCTGGAAGCGCCCTTTTTAAGACTAGTTCCCCAACTGAGAACCTCCTTTCTTTAACCCTCTGATTGTATCCTCTGGATAGCTGCTGCTGGTAAGAGGCCAGGCGTACGGATGCCGTTTCTCTTCTCTCTTCGGCCAGGTCGAGCTCTCTGGCGAGGTTCACTTCATTCTGCCCCCGGTCGAAGAGATCCGACCTCAAGTCAGGAGGCCGACCTCGAAAGGGATTACAGCTTCCATTCCGTAGGCCAAGGAGAAAGGAGTTGCCGAAGTGGATCGTCTCGGGGTAGTCCTGTATGCCCAAAGGACACTCGGTAACTCTTCCACCCACCTGCCCTTAGCCTTATCAAGCGTCTTTTTGAGTCCGTCCAGTACCACCTTGTTTGAGATCTTTGCTTGCCCGTTGCTCTGTGGGTAGGCCGGAGTTGCATAGAGGTTCCTGATACCGAGCTCCTGGCAGAAGTTTTTAAAGAAGTTTGAATCGAATTGGGTCCCGTTGTCCGAGACCAGAGCTCGGGGGATCCCGAATCTTGTGACGATGTTCTTCCATACAAACTTCTTTGTGTCATGCTCAATGATGGAGGATAAGGCCTCTGCCTCTATCCATTTGGTGAAGTAATCAGTGCCCACCATCAACCATCTCTTGTTTCCTGGGGTTCGGTGAAGAGGCCCCACGATGTCTAGCCCCCACTGAACGAAGGGCCATGGACTGGAAAGAGGGCTCAAGCTGGCTGGTGCAAGGAGTGGGAGAACTTCTGACAATTTCACATTTTCTGGCGTAGAGCTGGGCTTCCTTTTGCATGTAGGGCCACCAATAGCCCTGGCTGATGGCTCTGTATGCCAATGACCTTCCTACGATGTGGCTTCCGTAGATTCCCTCGTGAATTTCAAAAAGGAAGTCTTCTACCTTGCGCGGATGAACGCATTGGAGATATGGCCCTGTGTAGGACTTTCTATAAAGCTTCTCATTTGGGGAAAGCAAAAAATGAGCTGCTTTCATTCTGACCTTGTGGGCTTCGTTTCTGTCCTCGGACAGTCTATCTTTTTTGAGGAATGCTATGATCGGATCCATCCAGCTTGAGCCGAGATCAACGCACAGGACTTGTTCGAGCTGCGAGGAGCTCTATGCTTGGTTTTTTCAATGCCTCTACATCAACTGTCTTTCTCTTTCCTGCTTCTACTACTGAGGCCAAGTTGGCTAGGGCGTCTGCGTGGCAATTGGACTCTCTGCCGATTTGCCTAACTTCAGCTCTTTCGAACTAGGAGAGGAGCTGCTGTGTGTGGGCTAGGTAGGCTGCCATTCTTTCGTCTCGGGCCTGATAGTCTCCGCTCAGCTGGTTCGTCACCAACTAGGAGTCGCTGAAGACTACTAGCCGACGTGCCCCCAGTATTCTTGCGCTACCGAGACCCACAATCAATGCTTCATACTCTGCTTCATTATTGGAAGCTTTGAAGTCAAGGGTCAGAGCTTGCTCAATGACTAGGCCCTCTGGTGACTGGAGAACTATTTCGGCGCCGACCCTTCTGGATGTCGAAGATCCGTCGACGAAGACCTTCCAGGCTGACTCAAGGAACTTTTTCCAAGATCGGTCTTCTTCGGTCTCAGTCTCAGCTTCATTATTGCCCTTGGAGCCCCCCAGTTCGGTATCGAGCGAGGTCGGTGCCGAACTAGGAGAGGTGAATTCAATGATGAAGTCTGCTAGGATCTGTGCTTTGATGGCCGTCCTTGGTTGAAATTGGATATGGAATTGCCCTAGTTCAACAGCCCACTTGGAGATCCTGCCGGAAAAATCCGCCTTTCGAAAAAGGGATTTGAGCGGGTACTCAGTGACAACTACCTCCGTGTAAGTCTGGAAGTAGTGGGAGAGCTTGCGAGAGGCGCTGACGAGTGCCAGTGCCGGCTTCTCGAGTGGCAGGTACCTAGTCTCGGTGTCGAGCAAGATCTTGCTGGTGTAGTAAATTGGGTGCTGCTGCTTGTCGTTTTCTCGAACCAACACTGAGCTCACTGCATGGTCCGAGACCGCTAGGTATAGGTAGAGGTAGAGAAGATCACCTTGTGAAGGAGTGGACAATAGTGGTGGTGAGGAAAGGTATTCCTTGAGCCTCTCTAGTGCATGATCACACTCAGAGGTCCACTGGAATTTGGAGCTCTTCTTCAAGAGCTGAAAGAAAGGGCGACATTTATCCGAGGCCCGGTTGATGAAGCGATTGAGGGCGGCAGCCATCCCCATGAGCCTCTAGACCTGCTTGGCCGAGGTCGGGCTCTGAATCACCTGGATGGCTGTAATCTGCTCTGGGTTGGCCTCAATCCCTCTCCTGGTTACCAGGCTTCCCAGGAATTTGCCGAAACCGACGCCAAACGCACACTTGGAAGCATTTCGTTTGAGCTGGAACTTTCTAAGGATGGTGAACGTTTGGCGTAGGTCCGTCAGATGGTCCTGTGACTTCTTGGACTTAACTACCATGTCATCAATGTAAACCTCCACTATTTTCCCTAGCTGGCCCTGAAACATCTTCGTAACCAGCCTCTGATATGTTGCCCCGACATTTTTCAACCCAAAGGGCATTACCTTGTAACAGTAGATGCCTCGAGGTGTTATGAATGCAGTTTTTTCCTCATCAGGCCCGTGCATTGGGATCTGGTGGTAGCCTCGGTAGGCGTCTAGGAAGCTCATTCTGTCATGTCCCGAGGTGGCGTCGATCATCTGATCGATCTTCGGGAGGGGGAAACTGTCCTTCGGACAGGCTTTGTTGAGGTCGGTGAAGTCCATACAGACCCTCCACTTGCCATTCTTCTTCTTCACCACTACCGTGTTGGCTAGCCACTTTGGATAGTGCACTTCGCGGATCGCCCCAGCTTCAAGGAGCTTGTCCACCTCTTCGATTACTGCTTCCGTTTGTGGGACCCCTGTCCTGCGGGCTTTTTGCACTATGGGTTTGTGTCCGGGGTCAACATTCAGCTCGTGGCACATTACTTAGGGATCGATCCCGGCATCTCATACGGAGTCCAAGCGAAGACATCTTTGTTCATAAGGAGGAAGTCTAGTAGTTCGGCCCTCTAGTTGTCGGGGAGCTGGCTTCCCAGTAGGAAATATCACTCGGGGTCTTCGGGATTGATTCTGATCTCGGTGAGCTCTTCTACGCTCTTCTGTCCCACTGTTCGCCCGACATCCTCGAGTTCGGCCTCCAGTTCGGCCATATGCACTTGCCCTGGCTCCGTCTCTCCAGGCACTACGGCCGTGAGGCATTCTCTGGCCATCTGCTGATTTCCCCATACGGTCACTATTTCGACCACCCCTCCAGCCTTCTTTAGTGGAAACTTGAGCTTTTGATGCAAAGAGGAAGGTACTGCCTCCATAGCATGTAGCCAAGTTCGCCCCATTATGACATTATAGGGGGATGGCGCGTCCACCACCAAGAATTCGGCCATCTTTGTGCTGCCCCCTATCCGGACTTCGAGCGAAATCCTTCCCTTGGGATACACCGGTTTGGCGCTGAACCCTACCAAAGGTACGCGGGCCTCCTGCAGGTCGGACTCGGTCAAGTCGAGCTGCTTAAAACAGTCAAAATAGAGGATCTCGGATGAGCTCCCTGGATCTACAAGGACGCACTTCACAATATAGTTGTTGAGCTGCAAGGTGAGGATGAGGGCGTCGTTGTGGGGGAGCTGGACCCCTCTCAGGTCCTCATCCGAGAACCAGATCTTGGGCTTTTCCCTCTTGGCCCTCTTTGGAGTATTCTCTAACTTAGCTGACATCACCTGTTTGCCATGGGCAGCCTTCCTGGCTTCTGACCGAGCTCGAGTACTTCCCTCATTTGAAGAGGGAGCCAGGTGAATGACGTTGATGATACCGGCCGGTTCGTTGCTGTCCTGATCATCGCCGGGTGGGGTGTGCTGCTGGGCTCAGTTAACCCTTTCTCCCTCCTTGACGTATTCCCGGAGGTGCTCGTCCTTGACGAGCCTCTCGAGGTGGGATTTCAGGGCCATGCAGTCATCGGTCATGTACCTGTGCTGCTTGTGATAAGAACAGTTCTTGCTCCGGTCTCGGGTAGATGGATCGCCCTTCATTGGCTGCGGCCACTGGAAGTAGGGTTCCGCCTTGATTTTGTTCAGGAGTCTGTAAATGGGCTCCTTGAAGACGACATTGACGGCCCTGTAAGGATCGCCGGCTGGCTTGGGAGGTTGGAACTTCAGCCTCTTGCTGCTGCCCGAGATGGAAGTTTAGTAAGACGCCGAACTGGTGGCCCTCTTCTTATCTGGCGTTTGCTTGGGGAACGTCCCCTCCCTTCCGGAGGTTTGTCCCTTCCGCGAGAGGCCGAACCGCTCCTTGCCATGAGCTTCGTCCTCCTCCAACTCGATGTACTGATTCACCCTGGCCATCAGTGCCTTCATTGTGGTCACAGGAGTTCGGACCAGGTCCTTCTGGAGCTCGTTACCTGGGAGTAAGGCCTGCCGGAAGCACATGATAGCGACCTGATCGTTGGCATCGGTGATCTGGCTGTATATCGTTCAGAACCTCCTGGCGAATGCAGTGATACTCTCACCGTCCTTCATCCGGATCGCCATGAGGTTGCCACCTGTCTTTGGGATGACGCGGTGTGACTGGAACTTCTAGACGAAGGAGCTTCGGAGCTACCGCCAGTTCGTGACCGACCCGGAAGGGATCGCGTAGAACCATTGGAGTGGGAGGTCGCCTACGCTCGAGGAAAAGACCTTGCAATTCAAGTGTCTGACATCCCCCCAGACCGACATCCGCTGAGTGAAATGTCGTAGGTGCGCTTCTGGGTCCGAGGTCCTGTCATACAGGACGAACCTCAGGACGCTGAATCTCTCGGGGAGAGAGAAGTCTTTTATTTCCTGTGAGAAGGGGGACATGCCCTGGTCGTCGTCTTCACGATCTTCCATCTGGTCTCGGGTGAAACTGACCTCAGCCAGCCTGGCCTGGACCTCTTGTTTGACATAATGGTTCAGCACCTCCTTTAGGCCCGTCGTGCTCTCCGGCCTCGGGGATTCTGACTCGTGGCGCGACCCCCCGAGGTTGCTAGGTAGGTGGCTGCTGCTCGAGCCCTCTTCTTCGCGATGATCTTTCCTTCTATTGCTGAGGACCTGCCTCAGATCTCGGCTGCCCGGAAGGTTCTGCTGTCGCCTTGGAGGCAGAACGTGAGACCTCCTCTCATTCGCCTTGAGCCGCTCCTGGAGGTGACGGATCAACTCCTCTTTCTCTTGGAGGACCTGCTTCTGGGCATCAAGCTAGGGGGTCGTCATCTCTAGCTCCACGGGTCCGGTGAAAAGACTAGCCGTCGTCGTGAGTGCGACGACGAGAGAGGTGGGATTTCGCCCCAACAGGGGTCTTACCCCGTCATCGATGATCTGTTGGAGAGACATTCTACCGTAGGCCCCTGGGTGGCTAGTTATCCGGGTGGTGAGGAGCCTCCTGATGGTCGTCACGACGGGGGGGGGGGGGGGGGGGTGCCGTCAGAGGTCGGGACGAGGAGTCCGACTGGACAACACCTTCTTCGTACGTGGGACTGGATTTTCCTCCAGATTTTCTTTGGCGGGGGGTCCCCGACACCCCCTGCGGGACGAGGGGGACCGCCGCTGGTCCCAGAGGGGGAAGGAGAGCAAAGCGCGCGCCAGTAGGCGGTTCTGGAGGTATCGACTGGGGCGGTTGAGGCTTTGAAAACGGTGGGAATGTGGCTTGTTCTGGAGGAGGGAAAGACGATGCTCTTCGGGACTTTGACGACCCTTCGCCACCGTATCTGGTTTTTGGAGGCATGGCTTTTGTAAAGGCTTTAGTAGAGATCCTGTCCCCACAGACGGCGCCAACTGTAAGTGCCTAAAAATTACGGACTTGACTAATAGAGGGTTAAGTTCTCAATTTGATGATCTTGGGAAGATGAGGGGAAGAGGATCGGACCTCCGATAACCTGAAAGAGGAAGACAAAAGTCAGAGCCCCTGGCTATAGGCAGCCGAAGACACTTCGATGCTCAAGTCAGTGTGAGAACTGAGAGAAAAATGGAGAAGGAGAAGTCTGGGTGGGAGAATGGTCGCGTACCTCGTATGGTTCTCCTTCATGCATTATATATAGACATAAGAGTCGTCATCGGACTGTATCCAGGAAGAGACGGAAGTCCCATTAGTATGTACTCTTCTCTCCTGAGTGGGGGTAGGTAAAAAGGGGATGTCCCATCGGACCATCATCCCATGCCTATGGACGTGACCTTGAGATAAGGCGTGCCCCTTATCTAGGTCTGGCGCCCACTCTGTTTGTTAGGTCGTCGTCCCCGTCACGGCAGCGCATTTATGACTGCATTTATGGCTGAGTGACAGGGGAACCGAGATCAGGCATAAGGCCGAAACCGAGGTGGATACATGTGACGTGGCCTACCGAGATGGGCTCCACGCTCTCCCGAGACGGCGCTGCCGCCGAGCTCAGACTACACCGAGACTAAGGTCGTCCGAAATCGAGGAGCGGCCCCACTTAAGCCTGTGATTACGAAATGACCCCACACAGAAACCATAAGGCAGTGGAGGGCTTGCTTGCTTGATAGCATTTTCAATTTCAGATTGATTAATTGGGCTGCAAAGAGATTGAGCTTTAGCAGGACTGAGTCTACTTGTGACATCTTTACCTAATAAATATATACTCAAACTGCTGTCCTCTTGACTTGGAGGAAGGATTTTCTTGAAGGGGTTTATAAAAACTTCTTTGATCTGATCTGGCTGGTTATAGACTTTCCCCTCGGCATCTTTAATGGATGTAATAAGAGCCTTTTCCTTGGACTAGAGAGTAGAAGTATTTGGTGTTCATATTTCCAAGATTGAGGTCCCTGTCTCTAGACTTCTGTTTGAGAAGGCTTTCTTCTTTGAGCAATTGTTTTTGGAGATTGTCTCTAGCCGCCTTCTCATCTTGGATATTGGCTTCGCGGTTCGGGTGTTGAGATAGTTTATTTTGAATATTTCCAAGATCCTCTCTCGCAAGACTGATTCTAGTGGAGACTGTAGGCTGAGCTCTCTGCCATTGAACAAGGGCTTGTTTAACAGAATATAACTTTTTAACCACCTTATACATTGGAGATCCTGAGATGAATTTTCCAAGCCTCACTTACCAAATTAAAAAACCATTGATTCTAGCCGGAGCATTGAAATAACGGAAAGGACACTTGATAATGGTTGAAGGGGTGCTAGTAATAAATATTGGGCTATGATCTGAGATTCCCGGGTTTAGAAGACAGCCTTTAACATTTGAAGAAGTTTGGAGGAAAGGAATATTTACCAGAGCTCTGTCAAGCTTGCATTGAATGCGGGCCAGACCTGCAAAGCAGTTAGACCAAGAGAAAGCATTGCCTTCAAGCTGCAAGTCCTCCAAGGCAGAACTGTCTAAACAGTTATTAAGGTTCTCCATGGGAACCAGGTTTGGCTTTGCCCCACCAGATTTTTCCTGCTCCCATCGACTGCATTGAAGTCACCAAGGACAAGCCAAGGAGACTTGGGTGGAGATGCAATCAGATTGAGGTTGTTCCACAGCTGCTGTCTATATTGAACTGAGCTGGCACCATAGCAAACTGTGACATCATAGCAATTGTCAAAATGAGAAAATCTGCAGTGGACATGCTGAGAAGACTCTTCCAGGATTTTGACATTAATCATTGGGCTTCAGCATAGCCGAATTCTGACAGGGTTGCAGTGAGCAATGTTTGAATGGCACATCCAGTCTGCTGGCAAAAGGAATTCCTAATGTTCGAGAGGTTAATTTCTTTCACTTTGCATTCTAAACGCACTAGGAAAGACAAATTAAGATGAGCAATTTTGCTCTTTATTTCACTGTGCATAGAGGTCCTATTGAGACCTCTATTCCAAGTAGGGTGATTAATCATTTGGATTGACTCCTGGGCTGTTGCCCTTTGCAGAGGCACTCCTATGAATATAATTTTTTGAGGGATGGATGCGTATGAATAATATATGTTTATTTATGTAAATAATATTATCATCACTGATTCTCCTCTGGAGTTGATTCAAGAAGTTATCAATCACCTTCAGCCCATCTTTACAATTAAGTACTTAGCCCCATTGCATTACTGTCACGCCCATGGCCCCATATTCCACATTTCTGCATGGATACCTGACGGTGGCACACGCTCGCATGGGGATTTGAATCACAGATTCATTGTACACTTATCCCCACATATTAGTTCCCATAGGATTTCACATGTGAGGCCATACAAACCATCACAATAAAGGGGTACATTTCACATTCGTGGAAGCCTGTGTAAACATAACCTGTATAACTTCATTCATAAAGTATGGTACCAAATAAATCCATCCATCCATAGCATATTGGCTAATAAATAAGAGCATAATTCAGTTCATCAAATAACATTAGTTTGAGTTTAAGTTAGAGAAGGAAGAAAATAGCGGAAGCAGTTTATTGGGGGTTTACAATCCAAATCTCAAAATAAAATCTACACAGCAACAAGTAATATCCATTCGAGGTAATTAGGGGTTTACAATCCAAATCTCAAAATAAAGTCTACAAAGCAACAAGTAATATCCGGGACAAGGTCGAGGGTAAGATCGTGTCGTCCAAGCACTCGGTGTAAATATGTCTAAAAGACGCAACATTTGAAATCGTTTGGCTTCAATGAGCATTCAGTTTTTTATTTTATTTTTTTATGACGAGGAACCCGCCGACCCTACCTTACGGTTTTTTTTTTTTTGTTGCTACCGGAGGGTTCCCAATCCTTTGGATTGGACTATTCCCTCCGGGCCTAGAGAGAAGCCAGGTAAAACCCCTGTGGCCCCTAGGTGGTAGCACAAGTGGACTCAACCTTCGGTTCCTGAAGAGGGGGGAAGCGGGAGTCGATACCAAGACCTCTAGCTCCGGAAGAGAAAGGAACCGTGGTCCTGACCACTCGACCACCCTACCTTATGGTTGATCAGTGGTAAAACCCTAGAGACACAACACCACCCACTAACACTGTGTATCAGATAAGGCCTCAAACGTTTTGAAGTCAGGAGCTCCAGCTCATTGCTGGACTTCCTAACTACTCGAATAACATTTATTCAATCTAGACCTCCCTACTGTGCTAATAGAAGTGCAATTTATATTGCCCACAATGATGTCTTCCATGAGTGCACCAAATACGTCGAGATAATCTCACGTTCTTCGCCAACATGTCTGTCTTTGCACCATCCTCTAATCTATTTCTTCCAAGAATCAGTTGGTTGACTAAGTCGCACGACAAAGAGGTTCACGCAGTTACTTTCTATTCTCTTGATGTTTTGGACAACACATCATGGGCTTGAGTGGGGCTGTGGAGAGGCACCTTTGAACCTAGACTGAATGGGCCTAGGCCTTGACCAAATGGGCCTTGGGACTAAGAGATTCAAGGCCAACCCTTTAACTTTTATTGTAGTAAAATTTACAACACTGTAATCTGATAGAATTAACACTCTTAACCTTGTTAAGTAGGGATATTGAGCTATATAAGAAGGATGTGAGGCATCACAAAAGATACCGAGCTTTTCCCCATATTATCCCATCTCTTCTCAGCGATGTACACAATCTTTTCTCCTACATTTTGCAAAGTTAAGAAGAGATTAACTTTTTTTTCTCTAAAGTAGATCCAAAAGGGAGAAAATATAGTTCAACTAGGAAAAAAAAACTCTCCTTGCTTTTCTTTAAATCCAACAGGCCCGGTATTTTGGTGTATATCTATTTTTTTTTCCTGGGAAAACTCAAAAGTTTAAAACTTTGTCTCATTTTCAAAGAAGTATACGAACATTTGGATATTTTGATAGAGTATAATAGTGTTTTATATTTCTTTCAATCAAGTTTTCTCCATAAAAAAAATATCTGATAATTGACCAAAATATCCTTGTGAGTTGTGAAAGGATTTTGTATTCTCCTTCATTCCTATCCAAAACCAGCCACCTTTCTTCTCTCTCTCTCCTTCCATCCAAAACCCACATATGCTAGAAGAACGCCAATGAATAGACGGTTAGGATCTTCAAATTTGAACTACTTCTCAACCCAAATCAACAATCTAGATTGTCAAACCATGGATTTGTAAAAGAAAAAAAAAAAAAAAAAAAAACAAAGCCTTATCAGGATGCATACGACCAATAATATAAGTAGTAGTTGGTGAAACATAAAAGAGAGAAATATAAATATCAACTGCTGGTGTAAAACATAAGCAGTAGCTATTGAATCCATTGCGATACTAACGCCAAAATCAGAGACCCAATTTCCATACAGATTAGAACACTGTGATGCTCCTTTGTGCATAGATGTTCTTATGCGTTTTGAATATTGTGGATAACAACAGTCTGATGCTCCTGCTATAGGATTTAAGATTTCTAATCTCCCAGAAGTATATTGTAGTAAAGCCATCTTATGGGACACTATCCATATCTATGACCTAAGTAGTATTGTGGTGGGTTTTTTTTGGGAGGAAAGGAGAACAAAAGACAAACCTGTTATAAGGATATTTTTGTTATTTTTCAAATTTTTTAAAGAGAGGACTTTGAAAAAAAAATTGAAAAAGTAATATTCAAACCTTCATATACTGCTTTTGAAAATGAGGCTGAAGTTTTATACCCTTTTCAAAATTTCCCTTTTAATTGGGTGTAATTTTGTTGTTATCCCTTAGCTTATCTAAAAAACTAAGCATATGATCACACTGTATATATATATTGGCATGGCCCATTCTTAAAGGTGTATTGTGATGAACCCTCCAACGCGCCATTTTGATGACCTGTTTCGGTTTTCCTCTGCCATGTCATTCTTCAACATGTGCTCATCTGAAGTGGTTTGAGTGAGTGGAATTCCTTTGTGTCAGTTCGTCTTCTGTGTTTTTTGGTTTTGTACTCTTAATGGCATTGCTCTTTTTCACTCAAAAAGAAAAAAATGTGCTCATCTGAAGCCCAAATGAAGGAGGGTTCATTGTGTTGGAATATAGGTGGGCCTTCCAGACAGGTTTCAAAAACTTTTGACCCACTTGATGAAGGGATCAATTGTCTATAATGCAACAACCCAATCCAGGATGCAATTCCCTCAATCTCATAGCCATGTACAGCAACATATACTATCTATAAGATAGAAAAACAGTACATAAACATGCTACCACGAAATCCACAACATACAAGGATGTAGATATACCTTTGGAGCTTTGTTGTGCTCTAATGGAGGATTTGATTTCTTTACTTTGATGATGAACAACTTCACAATCCAATTCAGAATCTTCAACTCATTTTGATCTTCCACGCTATGTTCCGTATTAGATCTCTTTTCTCAAGAAGATGGTGGAATCCTCAAGAGAAAACCCTACTAGTAACTCTAAGGAACCAAATGTGAAAGAGAGGGGAACTTTGAGAGGAAGATGACTTGTACAACTCTTGCACAAGGGGGCTGAAAGTGCTCTTATGATTATGCACGAATTTGAGAGGAGTATTCCTCTATTTATAGCCCTCCATAAATCATCTTTTCCTATTTGAAATAGAAGTTTAACTCCCATTACAAATTAGTAAACATCTCCCCTACTAATTGCCATAGAAGTCTCACTTCCACAACTATTGGTAACTTTCTCCTTTCTAATTAAAATAGAAGTCCTACTTCCATTAATAATTAGTAGCTTACCATTACCACTATTAGAAGTTTCACTTCAAATAGAAATAGTAACATTCCTTTTAGAGTTCAAGTAGAATTAGTATCTTTCTAATATATTGGGCTAACGTGTGGACCACTAGGGATTCTTTAGAAAGCTGGCTCCAACTGGGACACGCGACGCCACATCTCATGTGCAATCCGGGCTCACAGTTAATTGCAAATAACTCCACTATATAAATGCAATTGCACTCCAGTCTTAGGAATATATTTCAATGAAGACCCTAAACTTCCACAGTACCACAAGTAGGCCCCTCCATCTATATCCATGGATCAAATGGACCTGTCCACCAAATTAGATCCATATCTTATTATCCTTGAGCCCCAATTAATTATAATGATCATTTGGTACTGATCCAATTAACTCGATCTTAATCGAAATGGGTGCGCACTTACCAATGATAAATCCATTAATTGGCACAAGGGGATATTAAAGATAGATTCCATCTTGACAATTGAATGTTCCCACAGCTCTACTATCAAGTACCCAAATCACCGAGGTGTTGACCTACAATTGGCCTCACTCATTGGTGACTCAAAGCAAATGAATAGATAGAAACTTGAGTTCATTAATGTCTTAGGATTATGAGCCTATTGCTAGGGAATTATGAGAGCAGGCCTTAAAATAAAGACAGTGTATATAAGGTGCTTCTCATGGTCCTTCAATACATCCAATGTACCAGCATCATGATCCAGAATCTTACATTCTGATGATCGAGATAAATCACACTATCTTATAGTGATCAAAATGCTGCAACCTTGTCAGATGAGGTGTCCAATCTCATCACTGGTTGTGAAGATATTTAAGTATAAGATTTGTAATACATATCTCCTGTATGTGGATCTCATCCATACACATGTATTACATCTAGTATACTTGTGGACTCCGGTTCATCTCATGAACCATTATGTTATTTGTATTAGTTATGTGCAAGTATATAAAACATCATTCTTCTCATGATAGGAAAAGCATGATTATATTGATAAATAAAGAAATTAATCAATCTATTCATCATATACTGGTATTGAGACCATAAAACTAACAATCTCCCACTTGGGCTCAATGCCAGTCAGGGTTGCATCTCATGCCCATCCCATCTAATGTTGCTCAAAGACTTTGGTAGTCAAAGGCTTAGTAAAGGGATCTCCCAGATTATCTGCAGAGTCTATTTAGGTGATAGCAGTATCACCTCTCTGCACAATCTCTCCGACCATGTGTAACTACATCTGTACATGTTTTTGGCTCATGGGTTCCTTGGACTTATCAACTGCCCTGTTATTATTACAGTAAACTGTGAGCGGTTGTCTTGCCAAAAATACCACTACAAGTTGCATAAGGAATCTTTTGAGCCAGTATGCTTCTTTAGTTGCTTCTCAAGCAACTATAGCATAAACACATACCCAGAAGTTGATATCTTGGAATCCTTATCTGACATGAAGTCAGAATATGTGTAACCGACTGGAATTAACTCATTATTGCCATAAATCAACATGTAATCTCTAGTCCTTCTCAAGGATTTGAGAACACATCTTACAGCAGTCCAATGGTTAGGACCTGGGTTAGACTGATATCTGCTAACTAAGCCCAATGCATGACAGATATCCGGTATAGTATATAGCATAGCATACATGAGGCTACCAACACCCGAAGCGTATGGTATCCACCTCATCTGCTCCTTTTCCTCAGGTGTCTTGGGACACTGATTCTTGGAAAGGTGCACTCCATATCTGAAAGGTATAATGCCCTTCTTGGAGTCTTGCATAGCAAACCGTACTAGTACCTTATCTATGTATGCATATTGGGATAAGCCTATCATCCTGTTTATTCGGTCTCAATGGAGTTTGATCCCTAGGATGCGACTAGCTTCTCCCATGTCCTTCATATCAAAAGTCTTAGCCAACTAAACATTTTACTGTTGACAACATCCATATACCACTCTCTAGGAGAAGGATGTCGTCGACTAGAAAAATTACCCTACCTCCCTTACTTTTCATTTACACTCATGACTCATCCGGATTTTGAAAAAAATCAACTGACTTGATTTCTTAGTCAAAACGAATGTTCCTGCTTCGGGATGCCTGCTTCAGTCCATAAATGGACATCTGCATGTTGCAAACTCTTTGCTCTTGGTTGTTTAGCTATAAAACCGTCTGGCTGCATCATATAGATGTCTTCCTCAAGATGGTCGTTGAGAAACCCATCTTTGTAAGTCCATGGGGATCCGAACCCTAGAGGGGGGGTGAATAGGGTGAGCTTCTTTTATGACCAATTTTAACAATTTTAACTTCTTTAAAACAAACTAGTCATAAGTGATGATTATCAAACAAAATGCGGAAGCTTAAAGAAAACAATCACCACAAAGCAAGCACCATCACACAAGTATTTATAGTGGTTCGGCCTCAATGCCTACATCCACTACCGGCTTGTGAACCAACACCCCACCGGATTTCCACTATTTATGCTTTTCAATAGGCTAAGCAATAACCTTTACAATATGCTTTCCAAGGCTAAGCAATAACCTTACAATGATGTTTTTCAAGGCTTAACATCAACCTATACATTATGCTTTTATAGGCTAAGCAATAACCTCTTCAACCACAAGGTTGGTTATCTCACTAAAATAGTGTCTTTAATACACTTGATGGAGATTCAATTAAGCTCATTACAATGCCTCTTAATTAGGCGGATATGGAAGTGAAATACAAATACACACTCACACTATGAATACAAAGATGAAAACAAATAAAGTGTGTGTGTGTGATCCTCAATCATTTTGAAAATGAAAGATCATAAATGTAAGCCTAAGGCTTTTGAAAGTTTTAGCTTATAAAACATTTATGATTGAGGATATAATGCAATCACATGTTAAAAGTAACAACTTGTTAATGATATCAAAGTTACACAAGTTGTATGAAATGGATTAGCTCTAAACATGTGATGCATAGGGATGTCAATCAAATCATCAATGAAGCTCAAAACATAAAAATAGATTTGATTGAAAATAGGGGACAAATCATATGTAATTATAAATACAACTTGAAAAAGATTTACCTATCAAAGTAAGGCAAGTTGTGAAGCATTAAAACAATAATACACATATGATTTGTAATGATGTTGAATCCAAAACATAAGATACATTTGAGAGAGATTTTCTTATGATGGAAAAACAACAACCAATGATTCAACAAAGTATATGAATCATGTTACATATTTCATTAACATGATCTACTTAGATTTACCAAAGATAAAGTACTACTTTGATGAATCAATGGTGATGTATCCAAAACAATAGATCTATTCAAAATATAACACATGCTAATGATACAACACATCATAGGTTAACATGTTACTAAGATTTACCAATGATAAAACAAAACATGAAAACATATGATTTGTAAAGAAGCTGAGTCCAAAACATAAGATACTTTTGAAAGTGATTTTCTTATGATGGAAAACAACAACCAAAGATTCAACCAAGTATATGGATCATGTTACATAAGATTTACCAAGTTTCTTTCATTAACATGATCTACTTTGATTTACCAATTCAAGTACTACTTGGATTGAATCATGTGATGTTGTATCCAAAACAATAAATCAACTCAAAACATAAAATATGTTAAGGACACAACACAAACATAGTTTAACATGCTAGAAATGATTTACCAAAAATAAAACAAAGCATGAAAACATATGATTAAGAAAGGAAGAGCCTACTTGGTGGTTTAACTTCATTAATCCAAGCTTTAGCTTTCCTAATCTTCGCCTTCATCCCTTGGTTCTCTTCCCTTTTGAAATGCCTCAAATCCTCTCAAGGAGGGGTTAAAAATTCCCAACTTTTGGCAAGGGAAAGAACTCATATTTATAGCAAAAAGTTGCCAACGGCTAGTTCTCGGTCGACTGGCACACAGGCCTCGGTCGACCGAGAACACACAACGGTCATATTTCTGACCGTTGGTGCGCCAGGCCAAATTTTTGCCTTGCAGTGTTCCCGGTCGACCGGGACCTCTGCGCCGGTCGACCGGCGACACTGCAGTGGCCCCAAAATCCATTTTTTGCAAATTCAAAGTTTTTCTTTGTGGAATATTTTGGGCCATATAATCAAGGTTTAAAACATGTTTTAAATCATTCTAAGGGTTTTAAAACATGGAACATAAATAGCGTAAAACATTTTGAAAGATTTAAAACTCATAGGCTAGCTTGATTTTCTAAAACTCTTTTCTAAAACAAATGCATCCAAGATTTAAAAACAAATCATGCATAAATCAAAACTTTTATAACTCTTAAAAGTAATGCATGAATAAATCAAGATTTCAAGTTTATCTAAAACAATGCATGTGTGTAAATCAAATGATGCTTGAATGATATGCATCCATCAAATTGCAATCTATAAAAACCCTAACAATCTTGACATCCATTTGCCAAGTCGCATGATCGAGATGAGCCGCAATGGATAAGAGTATCCTGATGGACTTGAGCATGGCTACCAGCGAGAAGGTTTCCTCATAATCGATATTTTCTTTCTGAGTATATCCTTTCGCAACAAGCCTGACCTTTAAAGGTCTCAACTCTTCTATCTGGTTCTCTGTTTCTCTTGTAGACTCACTTGCACCCAATAAGTTAAATATTGGCAGGCAAGTCCACAAGTGTCCAGACCTGATTAGAGTACATAGACTCCATATCAGCTTTCATAGTATCTTGCCAATGTCCCGAATTAATGTCATTAATTGCTTCATCATAGTTACAGGGATCTTGTTCCGGTTCTTCCGGGACTGCCTCGTAAGACTCTCCTAAGAATGAGAACCTGTCAGGGGGCCTGACTATGCTCCCACTATGACAAGGCACTGGTGTAATTACTGGGTTAGGTAAGGGCGCTTCTTCCTTAGGTTCGGTCATACTAGGATTTGGAATTGTTTGCTCTTGAATTTCTTCCAAGATCACCTTTTTCTAAAAGTTTCCGGTCTATCATATAATCTTCCTCCAGAAAAACCGCATTAGTGCTCACCATCACTTTTGCTCTTTGAGATTATAGAATAACCAACCTTTAGTTCCTTTAGGATATCCTACAAACGTGCATACTTCCGGCTTCGCTTCCAACTGATCCGTCTTAACCTTTAGCACATGTGCCGGACAACCCCGAATGTATAAATGTTGTAGACTAGGCTTTCGCCCGATCCACAACTCCCGGGGAGTCTTAGGTATAGACTTAGATGGTACGAAGTTTAGTATATACATCGTGGTATCCAAGGCGTATCCCTAAAAGGATATAGGTAATCCTAAAAAACTCAGTATAGACCTGATCATATCTAAAAGAGTCTGGTTCCTTCTTTCCGCTACTCTATTCTGTTGAGGCATACCAGGAGCAGACAATTGGGATAAAATCCCATTTTCTGATAAGTGTGCCATAAAATCTCCAGACAGATATTCTCCTCCTCGATCTGATCGAAGAGTCTTAATACTTTTACCTAATTGCTTTTCCGCTTCCGCTCAAAACTCTTTGAACTTTTCAAAAGCCTCGGACCTGCGGTGCATAAGGTATATGTATCCATATCTTGAGTAATCATCTGTGAAAGTGATGAAGTACTCATATCCTCCTCTGACTCTTACATTAATGGGCCCACACACATCAGTATGTACTAATTCCAATAAATCTTTGGCCCTATTGCCCTTGGATGAAAAGGGTCTTTTGGTCACTTTGCTTTCCAGACAGGACTCACAGACAGGCATTGGTTCTACAACCAATGAAGGCAAGATATCATCTTTCACCAGCTTGTCAATCCTATTTAGGTTTATATGACCTAGCCTCAAGTGCCAAAGTTTTGTTGGATTAGATGAAGGTGACTTTCTCTTTAATGATGGTCTATTAATTATTTCGGTATCATATATCTCATACATTGTAGGAGTTAACAGATAAAGTCCATTGGTTACCTTGCCAGAACATATAAAAGTACCATTCCTCTTTATGACAACTTCAGTACCAAAAGTAATAGAATAACTTTTATTCACCAAACTAGAAACTGAAATTAAATTCCGCCTTAAAGACGGTACATATAGAGTGTCTGACAAAACCAACTTATTATCTTGAAAATATAAAGTAATAACTCCTACTGAGACCGCATCCGCCTTAGCATCAGGTCCTAGGTTGACAATGATTTCGCCGTCACTGAGTCCCCTGGTCTCCTTGAACCCCTGCAACGAATTACATATGTGATTAGTTGCCCCGGAGTCCACACACCAAGATTCTGAAGTACCAGTTGCAAAACTAACTTCAGTAACAAGTGACTCAATCATACCTGAGGTCTTCTTCTTAGACAGATATTCTGGACAATTCCTCTTCCAATGTCCTGTCATACCACAATGGAAACACTTTCCTTTTGTCCCTGCTCCCTTAGCCTTGCCAACACCACCATTAGGACCATTCTCCACCTTAGGATCCTTCGAAACTGATTTCTTCTTGCCTTTCCGCCCTTTGCCTTTCGGTTTGGACTTGGCAAATGACTTTTCTGTCATCAGGGCAGTTGACTTTTTCTTCATAATCCCTTCAGTCACCACCAGCTGGCTAGATAGCTTAGCCAGAGTCAGATTCATTTTATTCATGTTGTAATTGACCTTGAAATTGTTAAATGACTCTTGTCGCGACCCCGGACCAGGAATCCCAATCCGGGATCGGGACATTAGTGTGTAATGATTATTCAAGATGATTACCTACATCCACAATATACAATTTATTTAATTTCCCACAGGTGTCCGCGGTGAGGATATCACAACCTTGCATGAATGTTTCTTTTCAATGCGGAAGCGTGTAGCAAATCAAATAGTTAGACTATCTCTAGTCATGCAAGCATTTACATCAATATCAAACTGTATCAGAAAGAGCAATGATCTAAAGCATGTTTCCCAAAAGTTGTTAAAGTTAGACAAAATATCATTTAGTTACATTCCCCAAAATTAGAGGCCAACAAAGTCCAATATTACAAAATAATAACCCAAAGAATAGTTAACAAGTCCTTCCCAAAATGTTACGCCGCTTGGCAACCCGATGTCTACATGACATCGTCAGCACGCCACTCAACTAGAGGCTGCAGCTCACCTACCGCCTCCTCCGGCTCCTCCTCAAGGAAACCGGCAACGGGGCCTGAGTACCAAAGCAAAGGATCAGACACGACGGTCTGGCAAGAGAGTGAGAAGATACGACAACATGTAATAGATGAAATATCTCGAAAAGCAAGGAAATCCGTTAAAGCAGAACTCTCATAAAATAGATACATCATTTGCTAGAAACATGTAAACAAGATAAAACATATGAGGTAACCAAGGAAATCGGGAATAACAAGGTGGCAATCACATAAAGCTAAGTCCTCTGTCACTAAAGTGACAACAGTATCACGGGACGTTGATCTCAGTCACACAAGGTGAGGAGAAACAACGTATACATATATACAATATAATTATACGGGAACGGGACCACGGTAGCGAACCGGGTATCGGGACGGGACCACGGTAATAACCGGGTATCGAGATCCAAACTGCAGCTGGCGGGACGGGAGAGGGATATCCAAGTCAGTGGATCAGACTGACAAGGTATCCAAGCTTAGTGATGCCGACTCATAGGATAAAACCAATCAAGACATATACAAGTAAATCAAGTACAGTAAATAAACGGGGAAAACGAGGGTGCTCAAGGCACACTGTCATTTCATGTCGGGCAATACATATCTGGACAAGTCAATGCTATTATCATGCTTTCGGGAAAACAATTCATGTAAAGCAAGTCTTGGAAATAGAGCAATATAATGAACTATACTAAATCAGGAAGGACAATGACTTTAAGATCTAATTGAGTGAATAGGGGTCACGTATGTCGATTATGGAAAAGACTTGGTACTCCTTGAGTTTGAAGACATTCCGGGCTCCTTATGCACTTTTACGATTTTCAAACTTAAAATGAGCTTATGGTTATAACTAGGTGTTATACTAGGAAAATCAAGACTAGGAACGGTCCATCCTAGGCATGACATTAATTCGGAAACATCGACCAACCTATTCAGTCATCGAAAGGAATAGAATTCGCGATAGCCAAGGCAAAAGACTTATATTTGGATATAAAGAAGTTATCACGTCATTCTATCCCGTTCAAGATTGAAACGGTTTGAACTTCGATGCCACCAAACTAACCGTGAGAAGTGTCGGCTCAAGACATCTCACCCATAGTCCAATTAGTCCAAAAATGGTAGCCAAGGTCCCACCTAGCACTAAGGAAAAAAATAAAAATCTCAAAATCCACCGGTCCGATCGATCGGCCAAAATTTTCTGAAGCGGATCCGATCGATCGGCCGAAATTTCTACACAGGGCCCGATCGATCGGCCCAAAAACCCTTACAGTTACTGACAGTCCGATCGATCGGTCTGCACGTCCGATCGATCGGACCTGGGCGCAGTGCAGGTCCGGGACTTGGATTTTTCTCCTTTTTGTTCCTTTCTTTCCAACACCTCAACAACCACAATTAACTATGATCAAGATGACTTAATTACATGCTTCCAAGACATTAAATGAGGCTATCAAGAGGTATAAATACCATTTATTGCAATCATGGAAAATCAATAAATGCAATCAATGAAAGCATAAAAATCCATCAATGCTACACTAAATCATTTGAAACTTAAAAACAACCTCCAAACATTCACTTGCCTCAAGTCTTCAATTAATGATATTAAGCTCTATCAAGTCCTCCAAGAAATGGTCCAAGCTACAGTGCAAAATCCCCAAAAACAACCCTAAAATGGGTTACACAAAGAATGAAAATGAAAGAGCTTTCAATAATGCAAATGTAGCTTCCCTAAGGCTAGATGAACACTAATCTAGGAGATGGGAAGAATCACTTACTTGGAAAGTCCTCTAATGGCAAGAGTAAGCTTAATGGAAGTCTTGTGATGGAGGGTTCTCTTCACAAATGGTAGCAATGGAATGCTTGCAAGATGAGGAAGAAGAAGATGATCTCCACTTTGAGTTTGGTGCAAGATTTGTGGGGATTTGAGATGGAGAAGCAAGAAGAAGAAGAGAAAACCAAGGGAAACCCTAGACTCTTCTCTTGTGCTGGAAAATGATAAATGAAGTGAATGGCTAATGGCTTCTCTTGTTAGCTAAAGAGTTGGGTTGGATTGGGTCCCACAACTAATGAAACTAAATGGGCTGATATCATCTCTCTCGGGTCCTCGGATGAATTCGACGAAGAAGGAAGAATTGTTCGTTGAAATATCTAGTTTCCAAAAAGTGTATGTTTCGCGGGTTTCGAGAATATTAAGTTTTGGTTACAGATTTTGTGTGCAATGACTGTTTTGCCCTCCGGGCTATGAAATCGGGTTTCGGGGCCTCGAATGGACACGGGATCAACATGAAAGTTGTAAGAATCCACAAGACGAATGCAACGGGCCAAAAACACAATTCACAACCAATCGGGAAAATCTCGCAAGAAAACGCAAAGCCGAAAAGGGAAACCCCCAAAGGGCCCCACAAGCTACCAATCACTCTAAAAAGCCCAAAACTAGAATCAAGGCTATTCCAAACCCAACTAGACCAAAACACTAATCAAGCTTAGCACTAAAACGCAACTTAATTAGCACTAAACGGGTTCACTCGGGTCGGGGTCTTACAACTCTGGTAGTGACTCAAGGATTATATCAATCTGCGATTCTGCACCAATCGCAGCCCCCAATACATCTAACTCATTCAATGAGTCCATCATTTTCAACATATGGTCATGTACTGGTGTGCCTTCAGCCATCTTGGTGTTTATAAGCACCCTCATAGCAGCCTGTCTAGCAGGCCTACCCTGTTCCGCAAACATCTCCTTTAAGTTTGATATAATATCATATGCAGTCTTAAAGGATTGATGTTGGTGTTGTAAAACACTAGACATAGATGCCTGTATGTAATATCTGGCCATCTCATCGTCTTTGGCCCACTTGGTATAAAGTTCCTTTTCTTCCTGTGATGCTTCTGGCAATGGCTCATCAAGGGGGGGTTTGGTAAGGACAAATTTATATCCTGAAGCTGCCAAGACAATATCCAGGTTCCGTTTCCAGTCTACATAGTTGGATCCCACTAATTTATTCTGGTTGAGGATGGTCGCAAGTGGATTGAAAGTGTTTGAATTCATGTTGAAAATACTGTAGCACATAACCATACATTCAATTAATGAATTTAAATGACATTAGGGTTTAGTATTCTACCAAATTTATATGGAATCCTCATAACCATTAAATTCAGAATACATCGGAATCCCAATCCTTGGGGAGTGCGAATACTTGGGGTATGCCTCCTTGGGGAGTGCGAATACCACCTAGATTGGTGCGGATCAAAGTTGGTCAAAATTAGGATTAAGACTAACTTTCCATGATCCCCTTCATTCATTATTATCTAGGTATCTCATACCAAATAATCAATGACTCCCGATTAACTTTGGTTTCTAAAATAGATGAGGCAAATCCTTGGGGATACTACATCATTATTTTAGTTAAGTGTGACCCACCAACTAGCATTGCATGACAACCGTTGCTAGCAGCTCCTCCTTAGGGAGTGGGCCCTCGCCCCGTCTCACCAACACTATCCATAGGAGATCCATATCTAGTAGCCAGACAAGTAAAAGCCCTCCGTGGGGAACGACCATACTCGAGATGGCGCGAGGCTAATACTTTCCTTACAATGGACCTATGGTGGAAGACCATGGGGATTTAAAAGCCCCGCTCCCACTTAATATTTTAGAATTGAGGATTTCTTTGTAAGGTATTAGGGCCCCATATATGAATATATGAATATCAAATCATCTTATGATATGATCTAAGATTGGTTCCAAGTCAAGTTATTTTAACGAAAGTCTAGTTTCTAAATTAGTGTTACCAATGTGTCCATCTCATGGGTCATCAACACTAATTAGAACTCTTTCCAAAAATTAATTTGATTTGACCAATTTTAGTAACTTGCTATGTTTGGATCAGATCTGGAATTTTTCTAATTTAAGCATGCATCCATAAATAGAAATTGCAAAAATAGAAACTAGTCCTCTCCTCCACATGGCCCAAGCGGAATAGACTTCTTGGACTTCTAGACTTTCCAAAAATTTGAAATTCCTCAAACTCTTTGGGAAACTCCAGAACTCTTTTGGTAATCTTCAAACTCTTTGATTAGGAGTCCAACATCGCTTTCCTTCTTCGTCTCGGACATCGCCAGAATTTACAAATTTAGGAAAAATTACATAAATTCCTATGCCTCAATTATGAGACTTACATGGTAATCTAAACATGGAAATAAAAAGGCTATAGGGAAATTCATCATGCCTTGCCCTTTCACGGGAAACCAAGGAAACCATGATGCCCTTTACATTTAGCCTTAAATAAACCAATCACCATAAAAGAAAGCAAAAGACTTGTGGGCCATATGGAGAGGATATTATCATCTGCAAGTTAGTATCTCATACAACCATACAAATCACAGAAATAGGCTGTCAAATAATGCTGGAAAAACAGGAAGTAAAAGAAGACCCGAAACTGAAAAAACAGTTTCTGCAGTATTCTTCACAGTTGGCTCGGTCGACCGGCCATGGGGGGCTCGGTCAACCGACCTGCAACTCAGCCGACCGGACTGACGAATTTCTGCAACTTGGGTTTTTCCATGAGTTATCTATTTCGTGTCCATTCTTCTCCAAATTACTTCCAAAGTGTTCCAATGGCTTCCTACCATCCTTCCATCATTATTAAACCCTTTTGTGACTATCCAAACATGAATTTACTATCAAACCAAGCAAATCCATTAAAATTGATCCTTACATAGCCCTTGCTTCAACTTCTTCGCATCTCATGCAAAGATTAGAGCAAGCTTGCTGGTCTAACATGATTAGAGATGAGGTTAGGCTCTGATACCAATTGTTGGAATATAGGTGGGCCTTCCAAACAGGTTTCAAAAACTTTTGACCCACTTGATGAAGGGATCAATTGTCTAGAATGCAACAACCCAATCCAGGATGCAATTCCCTCAATCTCATAGCCATGTGCAGCAACATATACTATTTATAAGATAGAAAAACAACACATAAACATGCTACCACGAAATCCACAACATACAAGGATGTAGATATACCTTTGGAGCTTTGTTGTGCTCTAATGGAGGATTTGATTTCTTTACTTTGATGATGAACAACTTCACAATCCAATTCAGAATCTTCAACTCCTTTTGATCTTCCACGCTATGTCCCGTATTAGATCTCTTTTCTCAAGAAGATGGTGGAATCCTCAAGAGAAAACCCTACTAGTAACTCTAAGGAACCAAAGGTGAAAGAGAGGGGAACTTTGAGAGGAAGATGACTTGTACAACTCTTGCACAAGGGGACTGAAAGTGCTCTTATGATTATGCACGAATTTGGGAGGAGTATTCCTCTATTTATAACCCTCCATAAATCCTCTTTTCCTATTTGAAATAGAAGTTTAACTCCCATTACAAATTAGTAAACATCTCTCCTACTAATTGCCATAGAAGTCTCACTTCCACAACTATTAGTAACTTTCTCCTTTCTAATTAAAATAGAAGTCCTACTTCCATTAATAATTACTAGCTTACCATTACCACTATTAGAAGTTTCATTTCAAATAGAAATAGTAACCTTCCTTTTAGAGTTCAAGTAGAATTAGTATCTTTCTAATATATTGGGCTAGCGTGGGGACCACTAGGGATTCCTTAGAAAGCTGGCTCCAACTGGGACATGCGACGCCACATCTCATGTGCAATCCGGGCCCACAGTTGATTGCAAATAACTCCACTATATAAATGCAATTGCACTCCAGTCTTAGGAATATATTTCAATGAAGACCCTAAACTTCCACAGTACCACAAGTAGGCCCCTCCATCTATATCCATGGATCAAATGGACCTGTCCACCAAATTAGATCCATATCTTATTATCCTTGAGCTCCAATTAATTATAATGATCATTTGGTACCGATCCAATTAACTCTTAATCGGAATGGGTGCGCACTTACCAATGATAAATCCATTAATTGGAACAAGAGGATATTAAAGATAGATTCCATCTTGATCATTGAATGTTCCCACAGCTCTACTATCAAGTACCCAAATCACCGAGGTGTTGACCTACAATTGGTCTCACTCATTTGTGACTCAAAGCAAATGAATAGATAGAAACTTGAGTTCATTAATGTCTCACGATTATGAGCCTATTGCTAGGGAATTATGAGAGCAGGCCTTAAAATAAAGACAGTGTATATAAGGTGCTTCTCATGGTCCTTCAATACATCCAATGTACCAGCATCATAATCCAGAATCTTACATTCTGATGATCGAGATAAATCACACTATCTTATAGTGATCAAAATGCTGCAACCTTGTCAGATGAGGTGTCCAATCTCATCATTGGTTGTGAAGATATATAAGTATAAGATTTGTAATACATATCTCCTGTATGTGGATCTCATCCATATACATGTATTACATCTAGTATACTTGTGGACTCCGGTTCATCTCATGAACCATTATGTCATTTGTATTAGTTATGTGCAAGTATAAAAAACACCATTCATCTCATCATAGGAAAAGCATGATTATATTGATAAATAAAGAAATTAATCAATCTATTCATCATATACTGGTATTGAGACCAGGTCCTTCCGGAGCTCGTTACCTAGGAGTAAGGCCTGCCGGAAGCACATGATAGCAACCTCATCGTTGGCATCGGTGATCTGGCTGTATATCGTTCAGAACCTCTTGGCGAATGCAGTGATACTCTCACCGTCCTTCATTCGGATCGCCATGAGGTTGCCACCTGTCTTTGGGATGACACGGTGTGCCTAGAACTTCTCGACGAAGGAGCTTCGGAGCTACCGCCAGTTCGTGACCGACTCGGAAGGGATCTCGCAGAACCATCGGAGTGGGAGGTCGCCTAGGCTCGAGGAAAAGACCCTGCAATTCAAGTGTCCGACATCCCCCCAGACCGACATCCACTGAGTGAAATGCCGTAGGTGCGCTTCTGGGTCCGAGGTCCTGTCATACAGGACGAACCTCAGGACGCTGAATCTCTCGGGGAGAGAGAAGTCTTTTATTTCCTGTGAGAAGGGGGACATGCCCTGGTCGTCGTCTTCACGATCTTCCATTTGGTCTCGGGTGAAACCGACCTCAGCCAGCCTGGCCTGGACCTCTTGTTTGACGTAATGGTTCAGCAGCTCCTTTAGGCCCGTCGTGCTCTCCGGCCTCGGGGATTTTGACTCGTGGCGCGACCCCCCGAGGTTGCTAGGTAGGTGGCTGCTGCTCGAGCCCTCTTCTTCGCGATGATCTTTCCTTCTATTGCTGAGGACCTGCCTCAGATCTCGGCTGCCCGGACGGTTCTGCTGTCGCCTTGGAGGCGGAACGCGAGACCTCCTCTCATTCGCCTTGAGCCGCTCCTGGAGGTGACAGATCAACTCCTCTTTCTCTTGGAGGACCTGCTTCTAGGCATCAAGCTCTTTAAGTAGGGGGTCGTTATCTCTAGCTCCACGGGTCCGGTGAAAAGACTGGCCGTCGTCGTGAGTGTGATCACGAGAGTGGTGGGATTTCGCCCCAACAAGGGTCTTACCCCGTCGTCGATGATCTGTTGGAGAGACATTCTAACGTAGGCCCCTGGGTGGCTGGTTATCCGGGTGGTGAGGAGCCTCCTGATGGTCGTCACGACGGGAGGGGGGGGGTGCCGTCAGAGGTTGGGACGAGGAGTCCGACTGGACAACACCTTCTTCGTACGTGGGACCGGATTTTCCTCCGGATTTTCTTTGGCGGGGGGTCCCCGACACCCCCTGCGGGACGAGGGGTACCGCCGCTAGTCCCGGAAGGGGAAGGAGAGCAGAGCACGCACCAGTGGGCGGTTCCGGAGGTATCGACTGGGGCGGTTGAGGCTGTGAAAACGGTGGGAATGTGGGTTGTTCTGGAGGAGGGTAAGACGATGCTCTTCGGGACTTTGACGACCCTTCGCCACCGTATCTGGTTTTTGGAGGCGTGACTTTTGTAAAGGCTTTAGTAAAGATCATGTCCCCACAGACGGCGCCAACTGTAAGTGCCTAAAAATTACGGACTTGGCTAATAGAGGGTTAAGTTCTCAATTTGATGATCTTGGGAAGATGAGGGGAAGAGGATCGGACCTCCGATAACCTGAAAGAGGAAGACAAAAGTCAGAGCCCCTGGCTATAGGCAGCCGAAGGCACTTCGATGCTCAAGTCAGTGTGAGAACTGAGAGAAAAATGGAGAAGGAGAAGTCTGGGTGGGAGAATGGTTGCGTACCTCGTATGGTTCTCCTTCATGCATTATATATAGACATAAGAGTCGTCATCGGACTGTATCCAGGAAGAGACGGAAGTCCCATCAGTATGTACTCTTCTCTCCTGAGTGGGGATAGGTAAAAAGGGGATGTCCCATCGGACCATCATCCCATGCCTATGGACGTGACCTTGAGATAAGGCGTGCCCCTTATCTAGTTCTAGCGCCCACTCTGTTTGTTAGGTCGTCGTCCCCGTCATGGCAGCGCATTTATGACTGCATTTATGGCTGAGTGACAGGGGAACCGAGATTAGGCATAAGGCCGAAACCGAGGTGGATACCTGTGAGGTGGATACCGAGATGGGCTCCACGCTCTCCCGAGACGGCGCTGCCGCCGAGCTCAGACTACACCGAGACTAAGGTCGTCCGAAATAGAGGAGCGGCCCCACTTAAGCCTGTGATTACGAAATGACCCCACATAGAAACCATAAGGCAGTGGAGGGCTTGCATGCTTGATAGCATTTTCAATTTCAGATTGATTAATTGGGCTGCAAAGAGATTGAGCTTTAGCAGGACTGAGTCTGCTTGTGACATCTTTACCTAATAAATATATACTCAAACTGCTGTCCTCTTGACTTGGAGCAAGGATTTTCTTGAAGTGGTTTATAAAAACTTCTTTGATCTGATCTGGCTGGTTATATACTTTCCCCTCGGCATCTTTAATGGATGTAATAAGAGTCCTTTTCCTTGGTCTAGAGAGTAGAAGTATTTGGTGTTCATATTTCCAAGATTGAGGTCCCTGTCTCTAGACTTCTGTTTGAGAAGGCTTTCTTCTTTGAGCAATTGTTTTTGGAGATTGTCTCTAGCCGCCTTCTCATCTTGGATATTGGCTTCGCGGTTCGGGTGTTGAGATAGTTTATTTTGAATATTTCCAAGATCCTCTCTCGCAAGACTGATTCTAGTGGAGACTGTAGGCTGAGCTCTCTGCCATTGAACAAGGGCTTGTTTAACAGAATATAACTTTTTAACCACCTTATACATTGGAGATCCTGAGATGAATTTTCCAAGCCTCACTTACCAAATTAAAAAACCATTGATTCTAGCCGGAGCATTGAAATAACGGAAAGGACACTTGATAATGGTTGAAGGGGTGCTATTAATAAATATTGGGCTATGATCTGAGATTCCCGGGTTTAGAAGACAGCCTTTAACATTTGAAGAAGTTTGGAGGAAAGGAATATTTACCAGAGCTCTGTCAAGCTTGCATTGAATGCGGGCCAGACCTGCAAAGCAGTTAGACCAAGAGAAAGCATTGCCTTCAAGCTGCAAGTCCTCCAAGGCAGAACTGTCTAAACAGTTATTAAGGTTCTCCATAGGAACCAGGTTTGGCTTTGCCCCACCAGATTTTTCCTGCTCCCATCGACTGCATTGAAGTCACCAAGGACAAGCCAAGGAGACTTGGGTGGAGATGCAATCAGATTGAGGTTGTTCCACAGCTGCTGTCTATATTGAACTGAGCTGGCACCATAGCAAACTGTGACATCATAGCAATTATCAAAATGAGAAACTCTGCAGTGGACATGCTGAGAAGACTCTTCCAGGATTTTGACATTAATCATTGGGCTTCAGCATAGCCGAATTCTGACAGGGTTGCAGTGAGCAATGTTTGAATGGCACATCCAGTCTGCTGGCAAATGGAATTCCTAATGTTCGAGAGGTTAATTTCTTTCACTTTGCATTCTAAACGCACTAGGAAAGACAAATTAAGATGAGCAATTTTGCTCTTTATTTCACTGTGCATAGAGGTCCTATTGAGACCTCTATTCCAAGTAGGGTGATTAATCATTTGGATTGACTCCTGGGCTGTTGCCCTTTGCAGAGGCACTCCTATGAATATAATTTTTTGAGGGATGGATGCGCATGAATAATATATGTTTATTTATGTAAATAATATTATCATCACTGATTCTCCTCTGGAGTTGATTCAAGAAGTTATCAATCACCTTCAGCCCATCTTTACAATTAAGTACTTAGCCCCATTGCATTACTGTCACGCCCATGGCCCCATATTCCATATTTCTGCATGGATACCTGACGGTGGCACACGCTCGCATGGGGATTTGAATCACAGATTCATTGTACACTTATCCCCACATATTAGTTTCCATAGGATTTCACATGTGAGGCCATACAAACCATCACAGTAAAGGGGTACATTTCACATTCGTGGAAGCCTGTGTAAACATGACCTGTATAATTTCATTCATAAAGTATGGTACCAAATAAATCCATCCATCCATAGCATATTGGATAATAAATAAGAGCATAATTCAGTTCATCAGATAACATTAGTTTGAGTTTAAGTTAGAGAGGGAAGAAAATAGCGGAAGCAGTTTATTGGGGGTTTACAATCCAAATCTCAAAATAAAATCTACACAGCAACAAGTAATATCCATCCGAGGTAATTAGGGGTTTACAATCCAAATCTCAAAATAAAGTCTACAAAGCAACAAGTAATATCCGGGACAAGGTCGAGGGTAAGATCGTGTCGTCCAAGCACTCGGTGTAAATATGTCTAAAAGACGCAACATTTGAAATCGTTTGGCTTCAATGAGCATTTAGTTTTTTATTTTATTTTTTTATGACGAGGAACCCGCCGACCCTACCTTACGGTTTTTTTTTTTTTTTTGTTGCTACCGGAGGGTTCCCAATCCTTTGGATTGGACTATTCCCTCCGGGCCTAGAGAGAAGCCGGGTAAAACCCCCGTGGCCCCTAGGTGGTAGCACAAGTGGACTCAACCTTCGGTTCCTGAAGAGGGGGGAACTGTGAGTCGATACCAAGACCTCTAGCTCCAGAAGTGAGAGGAACCGTAGTCCTGACAACTCGACCACCTTACCTTATGGTTGATCAGTGGTAAAACCCTAGATACACAACACCACCCACTAACACTGTGTATCAGGTAAGGCCTCA
Organism: Cinnamomum chago; assembly: GCA_038049695.1. Lineage (NCBI taxonomy): Eukaryota > Viridiplantae > Streptophyta > Magnoliopsida > Laurales > Lauraceae > Cinnamomum > Cinnamomum chago. The sequence goes on along the minus strand of CP142462.1, from coordinate 30,493,719 downwards.
AACGTTTTGAAGTCAGGACCTCCAGCTCATTGCTGGACTTCCTAACTACTCGAATAACATTTATTCAATCTAGACCTCCCTACTGTGCTAATAGAAGTGCAATTTATATTGCCCACAATGATGTCTTCCATGGGTGCACCAAATACGTCGAGATAATCTCACGTTCTTCACCAACATGTCTGTCTTTGCACCATCCTCTAATCTATTTCTTCCAAGAATCAGTTGGTTGACTAAGTCGCACGACAAAGAGGTTCACGCAGTTACTTTCTATTCTCTTGATGTTTTGGACAACACATCATGGGCTTGAGTGGGGCTGTGGAGAGGCACCTTTGAACCTAGACTGAATGGGCCTAGGCCTTGACCAAATGGGCCTTGGGACTAAGAGATTCAAGGCCAACCCTTTAACTTTTATTGTAGTAAAATTTACAACACTGTAATCTGATAGAATTAACACTCTTAACCTTGTTAAGTAGGGATATTGAGCTATATAAGAAGGATGTGAGGCATCACAAAAGATACCGAGCTTTTCCCCATATTATCCCATCTCTTCTCAGCGATGTACACAATCTTTTCTCCTACATTTTGCAAAGTTAAGAAGAGATTAACTTTTTTTTCTCTAAAGTAGATCCAAAAGGGAGAAAATATACTTCAACTAGGAAAAAAAAACTCTCCTTGCTTTTCTTTAAATCCAACACCCGGTATTTTGGTGTATATCTATTTTTTTTTCTTGGGAAAACTCAAAAAAGTTTAAAACTTTGTCTCATTTTCAAAGAAGTATACGAACATTTGGATATTTTGATAGAGTATAATAGTTTTTGTTATTTCTTTAAATCAAGTTTTCTCCATAAAAAAAATATCTGATAATTGACCAAAATATCCTTGTGAGTTGTGAAAGGATTTTGTATTCTCCTTCATTCCTATCCAAAACCAGCCACCTTTCTTCTCTCTCTCTCCTTCCATCCAAAACCCACATATGCTAGAAGAACGCCAATGAATAGACGGTTAGGATCTTCAAATTTGAACTACTTCTCAACCCAAATCAACAATCTAGATTGTCAAACCATGGATTTGTAAAAAAAAAAAAAAAAAAAAAAAAACAAAGCCTTGTCAGGATGCATACGACCAATAATATAAGTAGTAGTTGGTGAAACATAAAAGAGAGAAATATAAATATCAACTGCTGGTGTAAAACATAAGCAGTAGCTATGAATCCATTGCGATCCTAACGCCAAAATCAGAGACCCAATTTCCCTACAGATTAGAACACTGTGATGCTCCTTTGTGCATAGATGTTCTTATGCGTTTTGAATATTGTGGATAACGACAGTCTGATGCTCCTGCTATAGGATTTAAGATTTCTAATCTCCCAGAAGTATATTGTAGTAAAACCATCTTATGGGACATTATCCATATCTATGACCTAAGTAGTATTGTGGTGGGTTTTTTTGGGAGGAAAGGAGAACAAAAGACAACCTGTTATAAGGATATTTTTGTTATTTTTCAAATTTTTTAAAGAGAGGACTTTGAAAAAAAAATTGGAAAACTAATATTCAAACCTTCATATACTTCTTTTGAAAATGAGCCTGAAGTTTTATACCCTTTTCAAAATTTCCCTTTTAATTGGGTGTAATTTTGTTGTTATCCCTTAGCTTATCTAAAAAATTAAGCATATGATCACACTGTATATATATTGGCATGGCCCATTCTTAAAGGTGTATTGTGATGAACCCTCCAATGCGCCATTTTGATGACCTGTTTCGGTTTTCCTCTGCCATGTCATTCTTCAACATGTGCTCATCTGAAGTGGTTTGAGTGAGTGGAATTCCTTTGTGTCAGTTCGTCTTCTGTGTTTTTTGGTTTTGTACTCTTAATGGCATTGCTCTTTTTCACTCAAAAAGAAAAAAATGTGCTCATCTGAAGCCCAAAAGAAGGAGGGTTCATTGCACTGGCAGCTGTGAAAAATCTGTGAAGCCATATTCTGAGTTCTACCTAGAGTAAGGTGGCACTCTTCCATCCCCACTTAGATGGGATAGGTCCATGGTGATGATAGCTTCATTGTAATCACGTTTTTTTATTAACCTTCCAACAGTATGAGAGATTCTTGTGACCTTTATAATTAACAAATGCTCTATTTGTAATCATTCCTTTCATATATTTGAGTACAGATACTTCCAGCAGTATAATGCACCTTCTATATTTCCTTAGATTAGGACTACTTATTTTTTCCTAAAATCTCTCCACTAGTTTTAGTATGCCTAGGACTTTCTTTCTTTACTTTTGTCAAGTGTAACCCTATAAAGGGGTCATTAGAGATTGTAGTAGACATTCAGAAATTATCAATACAAATTCTATTTTGGGGGTTTTCAGTCTCTCAAACGAGGTGTCGCGTTCCCTCAAATAACCCAAATTATCTTTTTGTTTATTTTTATCTTTTATTTTGTGATGGGACCATTACAACTGGTATCGGAGCGGATCGATCGTTCCTCTAGAGAAGAAAAAACCCTAGCCCTAGATTTCGCCATCTTTATGCTAACCCAACACAACCCTTCTTGCTGAATAAACACACCCCAACTGCTTCTCCTTCACTGTTCATTTACCATAAAAACCTCTTGACCCCTTGTTCAAATAAAGAAAGAGAAGGAGGCACAAAGAACAAAGGGTTTTTAGCCCAATCACGTAGCTCCGCGGTCGGCTACGTCGTCTCTCCCAACCCCTTACCCCGTCAGGTTCTGCAAATTGTTTTGTGGCAGGATCCAAACCCATCTTCCACCGTAGAAGTAAAGGAGAGGTATAAAAAGGATAGTACGGTTATTATTACGTCAGGTATAAAAAAGGATAGTACGGTCATTATTACGTCAGGTATGCTACATGCACTTCAATATTGCTTCTTTTTGTTGCAACTCAATAGGACAAAAACATCAAGGTATTTACACCTTGATCGACCCAAAATAGGGTTTGCAAATATAATTTATTACTAGCTACTATCTTTACTCGCGAGAGTAGAGGTGTTAACCGAGTGTCGTATCCAATGGGACAAAAAGGCTAAATTGTGTTGGTTCCCAAATTCCTAAATTAATCTTACTAGAAAACAAAGTATTGATTTGATGGGTTTGATTCCTAAATTAGCAAATTAAAAAACAATGTTTGATTCAATCAAAGAAAAGATCTTAGGGTACGAATCCACTCTACCCTTGTATAATGGCGAGTCTAGACCTAGGGTTTCACTATCGAGGCTTTAAAGACTCGTTTTGGATATAAACATTTACAGAGTCAACAAAGAAGTTAATTATGTGGGTTTAGATCTAAGCATAACCTATCTCTATAGCATAGATTATCTTAGATCTAACAACACATTCATCCAAGCATCATTATATAACTGGTATTGAAATCTACAAGACTAAAATACCAAAAATAGATATTGCATTAATAAAGAAAATCCAATCAATGGATAATATTCATGTCATATAACCAAAGCGTTCAAAGTAAAACCGTAGAACCTATACATCACCAAAATACAAGGTTAACTAGGGCTTCATCGCGACTCTAAGGTAGATAGTTAGTTACTCATGGAAAGAGACAAACGAAGAATCCTTGATGAAATCCCCATTGGCGCTCTTCCCAATCCTCCAAAATCAGCCTTCAATTCTTCTCTCGCAACTTGAATGCCTTAAACATGAATTATGTGCTTTCTTTTATAGACTTTTCTCTTCAAAACGCGGAAGGAGGCGGACTCCACCCATGTTTGGCGTCCAAACGCCCAGTGGCAGTAGCTTAAGGGGGTGCTTTGCAGGGGCTAGCATCTTTATATGTGCAACATTTAACGCAGGACTACGGTATCGTCAAGTAATAAAGGACTAAAAAGTCCAGATTATCAATCTCACGGAGAGATGATGGAACAAGCAATGAATCCAATTAAAGGAGAATTGAACTAAAATATAACTAATATAGAAAATTGAAGTGAACAATTAAAAATACTAAACTATGTGTGAAAAAATGGAATTAAACTAATTGAAATGTGGAACAAAACTAAAATAGCGACTAAAATACTCTAACTAACAATCTAAAGTATGAAATCAATAAGATCACTCTAACTAACAATTTAAAATATGAATTCAATAAGATCTAACAAACTAAACTCAACTAGTTGATGAATGGTAGTGGAAATGGAAGATTTAATGTGAAGATGTGGTGTGAAATGTGTAGGATTTTAAAATAAGTTGTGTGAAATATGTATGATTTTAGAACAAGGATTCAAATTAACAATAATAAAAATAAGAGATTAGGCAATCCAAAATCCACTAAATATGTAATAATCCAATCAATACATGTTATAATTCAACTCTCAAATCTACAATCCATTTTGCAATCTCTTGCCTAATTGGATTGGATGATATAACAATGAAGATCAAAGTAAAGAAAATAAAAGGCCAAGATCCTAAATCATCATCTAGCTACCCTAACAATAAATCATCAAAATCAAGCTACAAAAGATCAAAGATAAGGGCTCTAGAGCATGCTATGTGAGGGATCCTAATCCAACTACAAAGCATCAATTGAGATTATCCAATCATGAAGTGTAGAGATAGAGCATGAGAAATGACAGAGATTAGCACTATTAGCTCTAAAATCTGCTAATCAATCAAGGCACAAGTAGAGAGTTTAAACTAAAATTTGTATGGAATTGAACCAATCACATTACTTATTTTTAAAAGGAGAGCCTAATCCAAGTGCTTTAACCACTAAACATCAAGAAAGAGCTACAAATCTTCATTGATGATCTTCAGTTACATACTCACTAGATTAGTTACAAATAAGCTCCTAATTACAATCTAAAAGTATAGAGAAGGTAAAATAAAATTGATAAAAGACTAACTTGCCTTTTGATTGGCTCATTTGCTTTCACATGCATTGCTTCAATTTGATTGGTGGCAACAAACTTTCATTTTTGTGTTATGTGGTCCTTCAACTTGGAGGCTTCTGATTGGCTCATATCCTTTCAGAAATTATTGGGTTTGAACTCATAACCTATTTCATACCAACCCAAGCTCTAACCAATATACCAACCAATCCTTTGTGTTAGAAAATTACTTATTTTATCTTTAAAGTCTTTTCATCTTATTTTGGAATTCTTCAACTTTTCCTAAGATTTCTTCAACAAGATTCCTCAATGTAACTTCTTTTATTGAAATCTCTTCTTTATGCCTTGGGACACTAGCCGGAAGGTTGGGGTAGTCGTGGGGTTCACCTACACAAGAGAAATTACATAAAAATGCGCTACAAATAATTAGATTTATGCATGATAATCCGATAATCCGTTAATGTGATAGAAGGAAAAAATCTTTGTGTAAAACAAATGATATGCATGTGAGATGCTAATAAAACTCGGACTAATGAGGGGTAAAATATGTAATATTTAACACTCATCACACCTCCAAACCTACATTTTTCTAGTCTCGAGCAAAAACTATGAAGAAAAACTAAACTATATGCACTAAAACAATGTGCGCAGGGAAAGGTCCATAAAATGCCACGAAAAACTATTCCCGGCGATTTCTCTTGCCTCGGCAAGGCGCCGACAAAGGTATGCCACTAATACCATTTGCCGGCGAAAAAGAGGTAGCGCCGGAAAAAATCTTTACATTGCCGGCATTTTATTTCACTGGAAAAGGAGGTTTATTTCGCCGGGCAAAGACTTTTATCTTTTCAATAATAATTTTTAAAAGACTTTTACCGGCGTTTTTTGCGCCGGGAAAAGATGTTTACATTTTAGAGAAAACTTTTGCCAACGATTTTCGCGCTGGGAAAAAGATGTTTATTTTTTAAAGAAACTTTTGCTGGAGTTATTTTTCGCCGGAAAAGAGGTTTATTTTTTCAAAAATAAATTTAGAAAAACTTTTGCCAGCGTTATTTTGCGCCGGGAAAAGATTTACAAATTACGAAAAAAAATTCAAAATTTTTTTGCCGGCGTTTATCTCAATGGGAATAGTTTTTTTTAACATAATTTTCTTTATTTATTTGATTTTTAATTTTCTTTTCCTGTATATACATCAGTTCATTACAACTTCCAACTTGTGTCACATGAATAAATTGAAATTGTCTACTACTATACACACCTAAGATCCATTTCCATTCCAAAATCATCAAAAAATGAAATAAGAAAATTCATTCCACTTCATATTAATATTCAAACATCCTTTCAACATTGAAAGCACTTTACCATTACCATTACAAAATTAAAACAAATGCTAAAACTCTTATCGTTGTACCAACATTCAAATGCCAATGAAAATTTACATATTCATATATGATCATTTCATTGTTGCACTATTCCAACACCAGCACCATTGTTTTAAAAAACTTAATGCATCCCATTTTAACATATAGCAATCTGTTACTCTGCATTCTTGGCCTTCATCTTGACTGCATCCTAGCTGTATGGACTCTTTCAACAAATTTTGTTTTTCAATTTTCATTCAATCTGCATAAAAAAAATAGCAAGATTAACATATAATTACGAATTTCATATGCACAACTTTTAGTGAAACTATAGCATAAAGCATGACTCTTCAAGTATTAAAGTTCCATGTGTCATTAAATAGGTTTGAAAAGAGCGGATAAAATACAGAGGCTACCACTCTCTGCATTACAGGAGATGAAAATATGGAGATAGTTTAGCAAGTTATATACTAGTATCATATGCACATAATATGATAGGAAGGAATGATAACCAGATTATTTAATTGAGATAATAGTATCTAGATGATGATATTCTACTGATTCATCTAATATTTGTCAGTTCAAGTTACCAGGAGGGCACCATCATGTATGTTCTCTGGTCCATAATCAAGCTGGTTCACATTTCAAGTGGCTCACACTAGTCTAAACTAAAATATGTGTTTTTGTTGGTAGATTGTTTGAGTTAAATGGAAGATTTAACATAACTATCATATTGTCCACATTCAATGTGTATAGCCCACTGGATAAGTGCTCTACCTAGTTTTGATCCAAGTAAACGTGACTTCTTCAGTAAAAGGGACATCACCACCACCCACCCAAATAAATTGACTGACACTCACCCCCGTTTTACACTCATTTGACAAACTGCTCACAGAAAAACATAAACTAAAAAGTTATTCAAATTCTGAGGCCCCTATAACTTAAGAGTTAGGATGATCTAATGGGGTTGCTTTCTTGCTCAAGCGTAATCCACATTGAGACGAATAAATCCTCCTACCCCATTGATTAGCATGCATCTAGTTTAGATGCAAAGGGACAATAATCTTTGCACAAACCATGAATTTTCTATCTGTAGTTTCCAAACTTGCCTCTTCATATGCTACATGTCTCCTCTCAATGAAACCTTCTACTATAACCCAAAGGAAAAACAATGCAGAAACTGCTACATTGATGGCCAATATAAACACCTCCATTAAGCTTCTTCTTGAACAAAACTAACCCAATTAAAGAAAAAAAATCAAAGATAGCAGAAACAGAAATCAGAGGCAATGAAACATGAAACCATAGAGGGTTTTCGTCTCCAATTACTGGCCAACTATGCATTATGCATTCAACCAATCAAATCAAACCAGAGAGGTTATTCACTGAAATGAAATAGAAGAATAATAGAATTTTTTTAACAAAATCTTTAATCCTCAAACGGATATCTTAACGGATACCTGTTCCTCGGTCATCGGAGATGTGATAGAGGGTTGGGATTGTTTGGCGCTCACTCGTACTAATTCCTCCTGCCATTTTTAAACATGTAAAAAATCAAATAAAGTAATTTTAACATATGTATAAAAGTATATTTGTATTGATATATAAAACATGACTTGAGCATATGTACATGTCTCTTCTGAGCCTCCTCATTTTTCCACTTATTCTTCCTGTGCATATAGCGGGTGTCGTGGTAGAAATCAGGAAAAAGGTTGTGCATGCACAACATTCTGTGCTCTCTGTTATGACATTAGATATTTCGTTAATAGAAGAAATTTAAATTTCATAACTTAGTCAAATGGAAAAAATTCTTAAATCCGCACTTACGATTATTGAACTACGTGCTAGGAACGATCTAGAGCCGCTCGTATGATTCCACGGCATCTTCAATCGGCTAACTCAAATATATGTAAGGTGGTGGTAAACTCAAATTCAACCAATAGATGGTATAAAATAAATGCAAAAAAGAAAACAAAAAATGGAGCCAAAAGAAGAACTTAAATATAAGAAAAACAAAACAACAGTCTACGCCTAAAATGTAAAATAAAAACAAAATGCTAGAAATCCATTTCAATAGTACCCACAAGAACTAAAAAACATATTTATTGTTGTTGGGCTAGATGTTTTTGGAGAAGGGGTTGGGATTACCCAACACTTTACTGGTTGGCTTTCATGGTCATCTATCCAATAAATTTACTCAAAGGCATGAAAATGAGGTTTGCTTCATCTACACCTTAGTGATTAGCCCATGACCCAACCAAACAATGAAGGGTCTAGATAGCCTTAATTTTGGCCACATGTCATCACTGCTAAAGATGTGGGGGCACTTTGATGCCAACTGAAGAGTGACACCAAGAATAAGAAAGAAACAAGAAAAGCTATGGAAGACAGGCGTGGGAGATGGCAGAGAATATTGCAGAGACATGCATCATGCTTACATCAGAAACCAGCATTTTCATCTGACAAAGTTAGGAAATTCCATAACTACATTCCTATTGCTGGTTTGTCTTTGTTAAAATGGAGAAATCTTCCCAAACACCCATCAATTCCTCTTTAAAAACTGCATTTTTTTGGTTTCCTTGATGCTTGACATGGGAGCTTGATTCGGTCACTAAAAAACAACCATGAAGTGGAAAGAAGAGAGAGCTTATCAAAAAAAGTTGCAGAAAAGTGCACTACAGAGGATGGATAAGTAGTTTAAATCTTGAAGAACATAGTCATTTTGTTTTTCAACTTGTTCTGATTTTATTAGCCTGGTCTTGAAATTATAGTGTTCTTTCTTTTCCTGATTCTTATATAAGATAGAACACAAATCATAGTTTTAGGAAGAATCTGTTACACCCCAACCCAAATTAATCTTCATTAATGCTAATTAATGGGGATTTAGTTTAATTAATCACGTTTAGTTGTAAATCATCAACTTAGTCTTTTAGACCGAGTCAACTCGAGTCTTGAGTTGTGATTAGTTGAGTGGGATTGAATTGACTCAATTTGGATTGAGTCAAGGCCTTCTTCGTAATTATAGATTTTCTCGTTTGTCATCGTTTTCACATCATTTTGGCGTCATCGCGTGTATCACGTTGAGCACGTCGATTTTCGTATTCGACTTTACTTCATTTGATCACTCGTTGAAGAAATGGGCCATCGTTTGACTCAAACTGGAAATATACAAAACTAGTGGACTTTTCTGCAAATTCTCATTCCTTTATCACCTACACTAACTCCATTTCACTCATTCATTTGGCTATTGCATGTGGTTGTGGAGAGAACTTCTCCTCTCTTCTTCCTTTCCATTTCTCTCCATATTCTCTAACTCCTTAGCATTCCAAGTGAAGACAAGTGGAGGTTTTCATCTTCTTCATCTTCCTCTCTTCTTTGTTGGTAAGGAAAGACCCCCCATCACCTTCTATTTCCTCCAATTTGGATTTCTTTGTTGAGGTATGAACTAATACTCCTTCCTTTGGATTTTTGAGTTGCATTAGAGTCAAAGGAACCTCTCATAAACATGTATAGACTTTAAATTATGTTTTGATGGATATTGTGTCTAGGGTTTGAGCCTTTTGGGGATTTTTAGGGTTGGAACACCAAGAGAGTAAGAGAGTTTGGAAAGCTTAAACTAGAGGCAAGTATATGCATAATATAGAATTACATTCTTGTTAATTTCATTGACTCAATGATATTTTGTTCAATGCTCTTAGTTTCTTAATGAATGAATGATGGGAATGATTTCAAGTTAATGAGATTGATTGGAAGAATTATAGTGTTTATATGATGAATGGGAGCATGAAGGCTCCATTCATATGCAGGTTTAGTAGTGGGAGGAAAGAGGTAAAGAAAAGAGAAATGAGAAACGAAAGGGAAAGGAAATCCGGAACAAGGGTTCTGGACAGTTCGCTCGAGCTAACTGGACACATAGCTCGAGCGAACCAGCCGTTCGAGCGAACGAATCAGTGCGCTCGAACCTTCAACCCTCTGGAAAGGGGTCCGCTCGAGCGAACTTGGTCCGCTCGAGCGAACCTACTGCTGTAAGTGGACCCCCTTTTTGACCCAATCTCTGGATGAATTATCATCCTTAACCTATTTTAACCCATCTTAAATGTTCCAAATGGATACTTAAGGTGCTTATCCTATTCCATAGAAAATTAGTGATTTCTTTGATTTCTAGGATTATAAAATGGAACCATGAACCTCAATAATTGGACCAGTGAATAATTATTAGTCCAGCACTAAGCCATGAAGGTTGTTTGGAAAATTAACGTAATTCTCCTAATTAGTGACACCGAACAAGTAGTAATACGTTGACTTCTGAAACTACCTTGTATTGGATGGTGAAGGACTTAATTCAATAGTCTATTAGTGTATTGGCTAGTAAATTTCCTTGACTCCTTGACTTATTGCATTTCATATTGGATTATATTTTCATTTGACAGATCAATCATTATAAGTAAATAAGTTTATTTCATTTCCCTGAATCATGTGAGGATTAATAACTTTATTTCCTCCGTCATTCGCTATACATGGTACATTGATGTAGTACTTGTAAACTTGTGGATTGAGTGAGTATAAGATACGGTGATATATGAATGGAAGTAAATTCTATTTAGATTTGATTTGGAATACAAACTCACTCGAGTCGACTTATTATTCGATCTGTTTGATTCGATTGAGTCGGCACTACCTAGCTTCGACCCTGTGACGCCCGACGGGGCCAGCACTTGGGTTCGTATTTGAGAGACTACTGCAGTATGTCGCCTGGAGCACCGGAACTCCAGAACCGGGTAGCCAGTTAGCCTTTGGCCGGGCCGCTGGTGACATCCCAACAAGATTTCGCTCTCTTTGAGAGGATGAGCTTTAAGTAGTAGCCACATTTGTATGGTTTCTTATTTATTGATTCCTCCGCATATTTAATTCAGGCACAATTTGCATAGTGATACTATAATTGCTTTCCACTAATTTACTCGTATTAAATTCAAATTTGCAACATGTTGTAATTTCTTATTTTGCTTATACTTGCTAAAATCGTCGTATTGAGATACTACATTTGGTGTCACAGACGCAGTTACAGCTCCCGGCCCTGAAGAGGCCCAGGAGAGAAAGGAGGGTACCCAGGAGGTACCAGCAGGACTAGAAGAGTGGCCAGAACCAGGGTCAGCCTAGATTTGACCTCCTCGGAGCGCGAACTACACTAGTAAATACCATAGTTCGTGTGACTATCCATTCATATGGTCATACGAGATTCTTTTGAATATACTTTTAGTAGTGATTGTATAGGGTCTTTCAATGGTTGTATAGGGATTCTTTTATTGATCCCTCTTTTGTAACTTAATGTATATACTTGTTTACTTCTTTTGTATAAAACTTAAATGTTTAATCGACCTTGATGGAATTTGATACCTTATCTAAATGAATTACGACTTCCGCTATATGAAATGTTATGTGTTCTCACATGTGGTTTAGTCGCTTTTCGCTCCTTCGTGTGTTGTGTTTGGCTCGAGCCAGGTACAACATGCGGGAGTACGTGTGACACACCTCGGGAATTACCCTAGGCCAGGGTGATTTCGGGACCGGGATGTGACATACGTAAGTATGGTATCAGAGCCCTGAAAGTCTTCTTAAAAGACTTAGAAACAATTTAGAAACGTGGTGAGAATACGTTAGAATCGATTGAGTACAGGATTGTCAGGCTAGAGTATTGATAGTTGTGCGTTACTTGTTAATTTTTAGTGTTTCATGTGAGTACCATTGGGTAGAGAGATAGATTAGAGTCCTAACTCCTATAATTGTTTTACAGGACAATGGCATCTGGTTCCGGGAGTGGAACTAACGGTGGGAACAATGAATCAAACAATGATCCTCCCTCAATGGAAGCCAGGATGATGGTCTTAATGGAACAAATGGCCAAGACAAACGAGCATTTAGCAGCATTGATGGCCACACAAGGTCAAATGCAATCAAACCCGAGCACTCAAGTGGTCATCCAGTCTAAAGAAAATGACCCGACTACATTGTTCGACAAGATCAGAAAACGAGGAGCTACGGAGTTTCACGGGAAAGAAGATGCCATTCAAGCAGATGAATGGTTGGATCATATGAACGATGTCTTTGAGACAGTCGTATGTGATAACAAGCGGAGGGTAGTTCTCACTACCTCGATGTTCAGAGGAGTAGCCAAAGACTGGTGGAAATCTGTTAAGGATGCGTACATGGATATGCCAAACGCCACTATATGGGAGACGTTTCAAGAGCGGTTTCGTCGCAAATTCATACCAGTTCACAGAAAGAAGAAGAATTTATCTCCCTCAAGCAGAATCAGATGATAGTGGCAACATATGTGCACACTTTTACACAATTGTCCAAGTTTGCTAAGGACTTAGTGGACACAGAAGAAAAGAAAGTGAAACGGTTTGTCGGAGGGCTCCATCCTGCATATGAGGAGCATGTGATAATTTACAAGAGACCCGAGACTTTCCAAGATGCTGTTGATAGAGCCTACACTGCAGAGGAGATGGCCATTAAGAAGCGGAATGCAGATCCTAAGAGGAGTATGTCTCACTCCGGGAAGACTTTTCAGTATAAGAAACAGAAGGGAATAGTCAGTGGCTCAAATGCACCTAAGTGTCAAACTTGTGGAAAAGGACACCCTACTGAGAGGTGTTGGAGAAACACTGGTGCCTGCTTTCTTTGTGGATCCACTGAGCACCGAGCAGCAGCTTGTCCCAGAAACAGAGGTGGTTATGGAGCACCACAACAACCATATCCTCAGCAACCAGCCAGGCCAGCACTTCCGGCCCCACCTCAGAGATTAGCATTACCTGCACCTCCTCCGAGACCTCAGCAGCAGCAACGACCACAGCCAGGAAGGCCAGGACCACAGCGTCAGCAAGCGAGACTGTTACCCCAACAAGCTGGACAACTTTTTGTAGCAAACCTTGAACAAGCAGAAGCAGCCGGCAATGTGGTAGAAGGTACCATTTTGATTTGCGCCAAAGGAGCAAGGACTTTATTTGATTCGGGGTCCACACACTCTTTTGTGGCACCTCTTTTTGCTAGTGGTTTACAGCAACCGCCTGAGTTGCTTCCATTTGTGTTGATGGTAACTACTCCGGTGGGTAAGCGAGTAGCTTGTGATACCTACTACCCCAAGTGTAGTGTTCAAATTGGAGACTTACTAATGCTAGTGGATTTGATAATCTTAGCAATGCAAGACTTTGACGTCATCCTAGGAATGGATTGGCTCACGAAATATCGTGCTTGTGTGGACTGCTTCCACAAGACGATCACCTTTAAGGTGGAGGAGCCCAAGTCGAATGTGATATTCGAGGGTGTACGAAGAGCAAGGTCTAAGTCAGGACTTCTGTCAGCATTGGATGCTGTCAAGCTTTTAGAGAGTGGCTGCGAGGGCTACTTTGCTTTTATCTGTGAAAAGAAACCGTCCGTGAAGCAAGAAGATATTTCAGTGGTCTGTGAATTTCCAGATGTGTTTCCAGATGAAGTTCCAGGATTACCTCCTTCTAGAGAAGTAGACTTCTCTATTGAATTAATGTCGGGCACTGCTCCAATTTCAAAGGCACCGTACAGAATGGCCCCAGCAGAACTCCGAGAATTAAAGGAACAGTGACAAGACTTGCTGGACAAGGGACTTATACGTCCAAGTGTAGCACCATGGGGAGCCCCGGTACTATTCGTGAGGAAAAAGGATGGTTCTCTTCGAATGTGCATAGACTACCGGAAGATCAATCAGGTGACGATAAAGAATAAATATCCGTTACCTAGAATTGATGAACTGTTTGATCAACTTCAAGGAGCAGCTTACTTTTCGAAGATCGACCTCAGATCAGGATACCATCGAGAAGACAGCCTTTAGAACGAGATATGGTCATTACGAATTCCTCGTGATGCCTTTTGGCTTGACCAACGCTCCGGCAGTGTTTATGGCGTTGATGAATAGAATTTTCGCTCCTTATCTCGATCAATTTATTGTCGTCTTCATTGATGACATTTTGGTGTACTCGAAATCTATGGAAGAGCATGCAAATCACCTCAAATCGTCACTTCAGCTTTTGAGGTTGCACCAGTTGTACGCCAAGCTTGAGAAGTGTGATTTTTGGCTCGAACAAGTAGCTTTCTTGGGCCATATTATCACTCGAGACGGCCTAAGGGTAGACCCAGCAAAGATAGAAGCGGTCATAAATTGGCAAAGTCCAAAGACAGTGGCAGAGATTCGAAGCTTTCTAGGTCTTGCAGGTTACTACCGTAGATTTGTCAAGGACTTCTCCAAAATATCAGCCCCATTGACTAAGTTGACCAGGAAGGATGTGCCATTCATTTGGACTAAAGAGTGTGAGTCCAACTTCCAAATTTTAAAAGAAAAGCTAACAACCGCCCCAGTACTGTCTTTGCCTGAAGGCTCAGGAGGCTTTGTGATATATTCTGATGCGTCTAGAGTTGGACTGGGGTGTGTCCTTATGCAGAATGGAAAGGTAATAGCCTATGGATCCAGGCAATTGAAAACCCATGAAAGAAATTATGCCACTCATGACCTTGAACTTGCTGCTATCGTGTTTGCACTAAAACTATGGAGACATTATTTGTATGGAGAACAATTCGAAGTGCATTCCGATCATCGCAGTCTACAATATCTATTCTCCCAACAAGATCTCAACATGAGGCAGAGGCGGTGGCTAGAATTTATAAAGGACTATGACTTTCCCATCAAATACATTCCAGGAAAAGGAAATGTGGTGGCTGATGCTTTGAGCAGAAAATCGTCATTAGTTGCAACGATGGGCACACAATGGCTCAAGTTTGATGCTTTTGAGGAATTAGATGTGGAAGTTCGCTTGATTACTGATTCAGTGATGATGGCAGTCATGTCAGTGTACGAACTAGAGCTGATGGATAGAATAAAGAATGAACAGTTCGAAGATCCTAACTTGGCTAAGATAAGAGATCACATTGCGGACAAACCTGATTTTCTGTTGGTGGATGGGATCTTGTATTTTAGGAATCGGCTGTGTGTGCCGAAGACTAATCAGTTGATAGTCCCAATTTTGACTGAAGCACACAATGCTAGATATGCAATGCACCCTGGAAGTACAAAAATGTACAAAGATTTAAAGAGGCGATTCTGGTGGAATAACATGAAGAGAGAGATTGCTGAATTTGTATCTAAGTGTTACACTTGTCAACTTGTAAAGTTTGAGCACAGGAAACCTCCGGGTTTGTTACATCCATTGTCTATTCCTCAGTGGAAATGGGAACACATATCTATGGATTTTGTTTCAGGATTACCGTTGACTAGCCGGAAGAACAATGTAATTTGGGTGATAGTTGATCGATTGACGAAATCAACCCATTTTCTCCCTTTCAAGAAGGGTATGAAATTCAATGAAATGGCTAAACTCTTTGTGAAGGAGATAGTTCGTCCGCACGGCACTCCAGTTTCGATAGTCTCCGACCGAGATACGAGGTTCGTCTCATCCTTTTGGCAATCTTTTCAGCAGTCTTTGGGCACGAAACTTAGCTTCAGTACCGCTTACCATCCACAGACAGATGGACAGTCCGAACGCACCATACAAACCCTAGAAGACATGCTACGGGCTAACGTTCTCGACTTTGGTGGTGAGTGGGATGAACATTTGGCATTATGTGAGTTCGCATATAACAACAGCTTTCATTCGACCATTGGGATGCCCCCTTTTGAAGCTCTATATGGTCGTAGTTGCAGAACTCCAGTTTGCTGGGAAGAAGTCGGCACTAGGAGTTTTCATGGACCTACTATTATTGCCGATGCAGCTGAGAAAGTCCTTCAAGTCAGAGAAAGATTGAAGACTGCCCAGTCAAGACAGAAGAGTTATGCAGACAATAGAAGAAGGAAACTTGAATTCCAAGAAGGAGATTGGGTATTTTTGAAGACATCTCCGATGAAAGGCACCATTCGGTTCGGACAAAAGGGAAAACTCTCCTCAAGATATGTGGGACCGTTCGAGATCAAAAGCCGGATAGGTGATGTGGCTTATAGATTGAAGCTTCCTCCGGAATTCGGGGGAGTACATGACGTGTTCCACGTGTCAATGCTTCGCAAGTACATCCGGGATCCGTCTCATGTCATCCATTATGAAGAAGTGCAAGTTCAACCTGATTCTACATACGTCGAACGTCCCCTTCGAATTATCGATGAGAAAGAGCAAGTGTTGCGAACGAGGACTATTCGATGGGTGAAGCTACTGTGGGATCACCATGGACCTGAAGAAGCCACATGGGAACTTGAGGAGCAAGTTGCACGACACTACCCCGAACTCTTCGAGCAGGTAAGATCATTCGGAGGACCGAATGAGTCCTAGTGGGGGAGAAATGTTACACCCCAACCCTAATTAATCTTCATTAATGCTAATTAATGGGGATTTAGTTTAATTAATCACATTTAGTTGTAAATCATCAACTTAGTCTTTTAGACCAAGTCAACTCGAGTCTTGAGTTGTGATTAGTTGAGTGGGATTGAATTGACTCAATTTGGATTGAGTCAAGGACTTCTTCGTAATTATAGATTTTCTCATTTTTCATCGTTTTCACATCATTTTGGCGTCATCGCGTGTATCACGTTGAGCGCGTCGATTTTCGTATTCGACTTTACTTCATTTGATCACTCGTTGAAGAAATGGGCCATCGTTTGACTCAAACTGGAAATATACAAAACTAGTGGACTTTTCTGCAAATTCTCATTCCTTTATCACCTACACTAACTCCATTTCACTCATTCATTTGGCTATTGCATGTGGTTGTGGAGAGAACTTCTCCTCTCTTCTTCCTTTCCATTTCTCTCCATATTCTCTAACTCCTTAGCATTCCAAGTGAAGACAAGTGGAGGTTTTCATCTTCTTCATCTTCCTCTCTTCTTTGTTGGCAAGGAAAGACCCCCCATCACCTTCTATTTCCTCCAATTTGGATTTCTTTGTTGAGGTATGAACTAATACTCCTTCCTTTGGATTTTTGAGTTGCATTAGAGTCAAAGGAACCTCTCATAAACATGTATAGACTTTAAATTATGTTTTGATGGATATTGTGTCTAGGGTTTGAGCCTTTTGGGGATTTTTAGGGTTGGAACACCAAGAGAGTAAGAGAGTTTGGAAAGCTTAAACTAGAGGCAAGTATATGCATAATATAGAATTACATTCTTGTTAATTTCATTGACTCAATGATATTTTGTTCAATGCTCTTAGTTTCTTAATGAATGAATGATGGGAATGATTTCAAGTTAATGAGATTGATTGGAAGAATTATAGTGTTTATATGATGAATGGGAGCATGAAGGCTCCATTCATATGCAGGTTTAGTAGTGGGAGGAAAGAGGTAAAGAAAAGAGAAATGAGAAACGAAAGGGAAAGGAAATCCGGAACAAGGGTTCTGGACAGTTCGCTCGAGCTAACTGGACACATAGCTCGAGCGAACGAATCAGTGCGCTCGAACCTTCAACCCTCTGGAAAGGGGTCCGCTCGAGCGAACCTACTGCTGTAAGTGGACCCCCTTTTTGACCCAATCTCTGGATGAATTATCATCCTTAACCTATTTTAACCCATCTTAAATGTTCCAAATGGATACTTAAGGTGCTTATCCTATTCCATAGAAAATTAGTGATTTCTTTGATTTCTAGGATTATAAAATGGAACCATGAACCTCAATAATTGGACCAGTGAATAATTATTAGTCCAACACTAAGCCATGAAGGTTGTTTGGAAAATTAACGTAATTCTCCTAATTAGTGACACCGAACAAGTAGTAATACGTTGACTTCTGAAACTACCTTGTATTGGATGGTGAAGGACTTAATTCAATAGTCTATTAGTGTATTGGCTAGTAAATTTCCTTGACTCCTTGACTTATTGCATTTCATATTGGATTATATTTTCATTTGACAGATCAATCATTATAAGTAAATAAGTTTATTTCATTTCCCTGAATCATGTGAGGATTAATAACTTTATTTCCTCCGTCATTCGCTATACATGGTACATTGATGTAGTACTTGTAAACTTGTGGATTGAGTGAGTATAAGATACGGTGATATATGAATGGAAGTAAATTCTATTTAGATTTGATTTGGAATACAAACTCACTCGAGTCGACTTATTATTCGATCTGTTTGATTCGATTGAGTCGGCACTACCTAGCTTCGACCCTGTGACGCCCGACGGGGCCAGCACTTGGGTTCGTATTTGAGAGACTACTGCAGTATGTCGCCTGGAGCACCGGAACTCCAGAACCGGGTAGCCAGTTAGCCTTTGGCCGGGCCGCTGGTGACATCCCAACAAGATTTCGCTCTCTTTGAGAGGATGAGCTTTAAGTAGTAGCCACATTTGTATGGTTTCTTATTTATTGATTCCTCCGCATATTTAATTCAGGCACAATTTGCATAGTGATACTATAATTGCTTTCCACTAATTTACTCGTATTAAATTCAAATTTGCAACATGTTGTAATTTCTTATTTTGCTTATACTTGCTAAAATCGTCGTATTGAGATACTACATTTGGTGTCACAGACGCAGTTACAGCTCCCGGCCCTGAAGAGGCCCAGGAGAGAAAGGAGGGTACCCAGGAGGTACCAGCAGGACTAGAAGAGTGGCCAGAACCAGGGTCAGCCTAGATTTGACCTCCTCGGAGCGCGAACTACACTAGTAAATACCATAGTTCGTGTGACTATCCTTTCATATGGTCATACGAGATTCTTTTGAATATACTTTTGGCAGTGATTGTATAGGTTCTTTCAATGGTTGTGTAGGGATTCTTTTATTGATCCCTCTTTTGTAACTTAATGTATATACTTGTTTACTTCTTTTGTATAAAACTTAAATGTTTAATCGACCTTGATGGAATTTGATACCTTATCTAAATGAATTACGACTTCCGCTATATGAAATGTTATGTGTTCTCACATGTGGTTTAGTCGCTTTTCTCTCCTTCGTGTGTTGTGTTTGGCTCGAGACAGGTACAACATGCGGGAGTACGTGTGACACACCTCGGGAATTACCCTAGGCCAGGGTGATTTCGGGACCGGGATGTGACAGAATCAATGAATGATATTGAGTAGTTTTGGATTTCTAGATCTAGGTTCTGTATCTGAAATTGTTTTCCGGATTTTTCTGTATGACCCAATTCATGGTTGCACAGAAATTGTAGTTTTATGCTATTTCTGAGAAAACTCAATTTACCATCAAGTAGTATTGAATTTTTAGTGCACATGGAGCCATACTATTCAAAAAACAGGCAAAAAGATGCCAATATCCCACTTGCCTAATATAGTAAGTAAGATCATCCATTAGAAAAATGGAAAAAAAAAGAAGAGATTTCCAACAATTTTACTACTTGCCACACAATGTTCACTGTACCACGTTCCAGCTACATTTTCTACATCTTTTCCTCCTCTTCCAAAATAGACCTTATAGTTAACCATTCAAAATCCTATTTGGGTTAAGCAAAAAAATCCTAACATAAAGGGAAAAGCGATACCATTCATTCAGAATCTCTAACAAGTAGCAGAAAAAGTAAAATTTTTCAACAGGGTTATACAGACTGATCAAGAAACTGCTAAAAAAAACAAGAGAAATAGATTGCATGATATACAAAAAAAAAAAAAAAGATCCATCACACTACAGAAAAAAAGAAAAGAAAAAAAATGCAATGTTCCACACTTGGGTTATAGAAGCTAAGCAAGAAAATGCTCAAATAAAAGGCAAAGAGCTCCCATTTCATTCAGAATAGCCTATAACCATGCAATAAAGATGAAAGCACATAAGACTCAAAATCTAACCTTTATCAGTCTTGCCCATTATTCAAGTCCAATTGAACACTAGTTTTCTAAATGTAAATTAGAGAACAATCGGTTCTTCATAAACAATGAACGGACGCGCGAATCATGATACAGTGTCAGAGACCAGAAAAAAGACAGATTTTTAATACTTCCACCTCATCTGTAGACAAAATGGGTCTTATCCAAACAAAAAGAAGGGCATCAACAAAAAAAACCCAAATCATCACCTTAATTTCCTAAAGACAGCAGCTTTATCATAAAAATCCAAGAGACCACCCCAAAAACAGATCTTTAAAAATAGAGATCACAACAAATCTAATTTCAAAGAACTAAGAAAAAGTAACAAAATAGAGCTTCATGCTCACAATAGAAAAGGAGGAAGAAAAAGAAGAAGAAAAAGAAGAAGAAGAGGATGAGATTGAATAGTCATAACCTAAAATCGTGAAGATAAAAAGATATCTAGATTTGATTAGATGAGAGACGTACTTTTCCAGTTTTGGGAGAGTCCAGCCATGAGAGGGAGAGAGGATTGCTACAAACGAGCGCTGCCTTGGGGTAGAATCTTCGCCTAAGACGAGAGGGATGAGATGAACCCACTGGGTGTGGAGAGAGACAGTGGTGACGATGGCGAGGTGATGTGCTTCTTGCCCTAGAATGGATGTTGGAGACGACGACTTGTAGCACGAGGTGGAGGGCTGGTTTTCTGCCTGAGAAGTTCTGCGCCTGGACGAGGGATGATGGAGGTTTAACGAAGAGCGTAGGAGGGGTCGTGCGATGGATGAGGGATGCGATGAGGATGAGATGAGAGGGCTGCTAGGCGTGGTGATGAAAGGGAATGTGTGATGGAGATGATGAGAGGGTGCAGAAGGGGTTTGTCGATTGAGAATTACAAAGGGAAAATAGATGGGTGCGGAAGGGTTTGGGCCTTAGTAATAAGATACTGGCGCAAATAGTGTGCCGACAAAAATAATTTTGAAAATATATTGAGAAAAAACTTTGCCTGGCGCAATTAATGTGCTGGCAAAAGAAAAATAAAGGTGCTATCATTTGGCGGAGTTGGCGGGGTGACATTTGCCGGTGAACTACTTAGAGCGCCGGTAAAAAAATGACATTTGCCGGCCAAACAAATAAAATGCAGGGAAAATATTAACCTTTGCCGACGAAAATGGCAAATCGCCATGAAAAATGAAGCCTTTGCTAGCGAAAATCTGTTGCCGGGAAAACCTTATCTTTTCCCGGCGAAAGAAGCTATTTCTCCGGTAAAAGTTAAACTTTCCCCGGCGTTTAATGATTGCGCCGGAAAAAAATGCCGGTAAAAGTGAAATTTTTTGTAGTGATGCAAGAAAATACGGTAAAAATCTCAACTCACTTTCAGGAATCGCGGTTGCACTTAGCTCGTGCAACAAGCCGTTAAACCCCTAGGTTTCCCCTAGTGGACGAGTTTTGTCTCATGAGGGTTTTCAATGAATAAATCCCACAAAATTCTTTTTATTTTGAAAAGAAAATATTTTTGAAGTCCAACGGTCGTTAGGAAGCTAATAAGAATGAGTACTAAGTTATGAATACTAGCCAACTATGTAAGTCAATACCTAAGTCCCACTGTGTAGGTGTACGTGTATTTAGCCAAAATTTATGCAATCTTCAAGTCCAAGCTCACACAACCTTAATCCCCTTTGGAATACATTTCGCCTTGACTACAGCCTTACAGGTCATACTCTCAACAATGGAAGCACACATATTTTACAGACTAACTGTCAGTATGTGAGTAGGAAAAAAGCTAAGGACTCACATAATTGATAAAGAACGGAGCTTCTGTATAGAAGGATTGATCTCATAAAACAAGATATAACCAATAGAAGGTGGAAATGTGCACTGAACTTCTCACTTACTCAACACCTAACCTTTCCTATGATCCAATAGGTCTTTTATAGGTTGTGATGGGGTTAGGGTTAATAGGTAGGATAAGGGTAAAATATGGCTAATGGTTCTTGAGAGGGTAAGGTTCTTCAAGTCTTCTTAGACTGTCTTCACTTCTTCCCTTCGCTTTGTGTTCTTTATTCCACTCTATCTTTTTTTTGTGCTTGTTTTTCTTTGGTTTCCCATATCTTTTTCTTTTTTCTTTGGTTCTCATTTCTATTTTTTCTTTTTTTTTTCTCTTTTCTTTCTACTTTTCTATTTGGTTCAACTTTCAAATTCATTTATTCCTTTGTCATCCCTTTGTAGAACATCTTTCTTTTGGTAGCCCATATGAAGTCTTCATCACTAATGCTCAAATCCTTCCTTTCTTCATGTATCCTTACCCTTCTAAAAAACAATAGGTCAAAAAGAATTATATATATGTGGGTGATGAGGCTTGGGACAATAAAGGAAGGTTTCTTGCAAAACAGGCTCAAAAGGGCTACTCAAGGTATAAAATGTAATAAGTGGGTTAAAAAACTTGGCCATTGATTGTTTTTATTATTTAGAATGCCTATCATCTTCCCCGAAGTTCGGAAAAGTGTATCATAAGCTACAAGTCAAGGTTTCTTCGCATTTTGATGTCACCTCCAAGGTTAGAACAAGGAATAACACTTATGAGATTGTAAGTGCTGGACTAAAAAGCTCTAGGAGTAACTCTTCATTCTAGTCAGGAATAGTGCAGAAAAGTCCTCACCTATATGGATATAGATAGGCTCAATCGTTCAATGGGTTCTAGTCTCCACTAATAATTCTTCTGGGTCTCTCAGAAGTGATTTGCTCTTCTCTTGGACTACAATCATGTGGCTAAATGTTTAAAAAACAATTCTAGGACTTGTACATATGAAAACTCTTCAGGCTAAAATCCATGGATAATTTTTGAAAATTTTTCAGATTTTTAGCGATTTTGAAAATTTTCAAATTTTTAGGGTTTTTGGCATAAATGGAAAACAAAACAACTTATGAACATGCAAAATGCAATGCATGAAATACAGTGCCTCAACCCCAAACATATCCTAAACATTGTCCCCATTGTTAATGCAGAACAAAAATAAAATAGGTCAAGGAAGGTAAATTGGAATTTCTCACCATGGGGTGCCGACACACAGGTATATTGGGTTGCCTCCCAACAAGCGCTAAGTTTAATGTCTTCAGCTAAACACAACTAACATGGTCTAAGGTCAATTTATCCAAGGTCCATAAGAAGAACCCCTCAACAACATTCTCAGGATCCATAAACTCAAGGTACTCTTTTAATCTGTGCTTGTTCACTTGAAAGGTGCTACCATCTCTGGGATTTAAAACTTCAACTGCACTATGGGAATGGAGTGAAGGTTCACGAAATGGTTTGGCATCTTCTTTTGGATGAATCTGGTGCATAACGATAGAGAGACTAATTCCTTTAATATTCGAGATGGTCTAACCTAGGGTACTCTAATGGTCTTTCAGCACATCCAGTAATTTCCTTTCCTACTCTTCCTCAAGGTTTGAGGCAATAATTACCGGGTTGCTAGCAAGGGCCCCAAGTAGGCATACTTTAAATTCTCAGGTAATGGTTTCAATTCTAACTTGGGTGGCTCAAAAATAACTAATTATTTTTCAACCTTAGATTCAGAGGTGAGTGTGAAGATAGGCTCAATTTTTTGCTTCCATTGGCCAAAATCCATCTGCCGGGCCAAATCCAATAATGCATTAACTTCGCATATGGACCCGTCGATGTCTATGTCAGCACTGAAATGAGCCAGACAATCCTCCAGCGGATCTGTACGTAACATGACTGTTGACACCAAAAATGTCACTTTGCCTCTTCAACATAAAGAAGCTACATGAAGCCGCATCCTACTACAAAACAGGCAATGCTGCTTTAAGCATCAGATCTTGTCAGAATCAGACAAAAACTACAAGATCCTTCAAAACAGCCAAAAGAGGGGTTCACATGAAGTTTCGGGTCATTCCAACATCATTTGACCCAACTTCACTCCTCCGACAGCTGAACAGGCGCTCCTGGGGGCGACAACGTCGAAGACATTAAAACTTCGATCAGAGCCTGCAGATGGTCTCAAAATATCTCCAAAGGGGTCCATGTTAAATTTCAAGTCAAACCGACAACATTTGACCCTCCATCAACCCTTGAGCAGTAAAATCAAAAGTCTTGGCAGTGAGCACCAACGAGGCTATTACTCATCAAACGGAGCATATGGGCAACTTCAACATGCTTCAAAAGGGCTGCACGTCAAATTTGAGGTTGTTCCGACAATGTTTGACCCGACTTTGATGCTCCGAAACAAAATCAAGGCTACTGGCGGCAGAGCACCCCGGGACCAAAACACCCAAATAGGAGCTAATGGATCGTCTCAAAATGACTCCAATAGTTTTCCTGTCAAATTTTAGGTCAATCGGACATCGGTTGACCGCACATCAAAGCGCGACATCTTCCTCGCGGCGAAATCAAGCGTAGCAGCGACGGGACCCCAAACGGCTTCAAAACTCAAACAAAAGCCCATGGTTGTTCCTATCTACAGCTCAGGAGGCTTCACCTCAAATTCTGGGTCATTCCGACATCGTTTGACTTAGTTTCGACTCTTGACCGAAAATCAGCAACTCTGCGCGGCAAGGTCTTCGACTTTTCCAAGAAATAGGAAACTTTGTGCTCCGGTTTTGCACGACTTCTCGTTGGGTTTTCTTTAGGAGAATCAAGCCAAAAAATGAGGAAAAATGTCAAGAAAATTACAGGAGAAAAAAGGACTGAAAAAGCTCAAAAAACGGCCGAAGAAAAGGCGACCAAAGGGTGCAACCCTGGAAGTCCGGGTAGCCGGATTTCTGTCGGAAGGCCCGTTTTTAGATCCTTTTCGCATTTCAGGAATTCCAGTCCTTGTAGTTTTCCAAAAAATCTGATTTTTTATGCTCGAAATCGACCGATCTCCGTCTACATCTCGGACCCGTCGTCAAGAGCATGAAATTGTCATTGATCGCTCCAAGATCGCCAACCGGCTGACCAAGAAAGTACACTTTCTGTCCGACCGATCAAGAAATCAACAAGATATATGGTACCGGCCCGCTGTTAGCAATCTATGTCTGAAGTTGCATGATCATCCGACATCAAACAAAATGAAGATCCATCATCGATCATCGCAAGAAGAATTCTGAAAGACGCGACACGGCCCGTGACTCTTTAAATCCCCGGTGACCACTTAATGTTGTTAATTGAACCAACTAAATGCGGTCATTAACTCATTATTTTGGACGGCCCAATCAGATTCAAGAGAATGGAAGTTACAAGTCAAAGACATCATGACATTAAAGCCATGAAACTCCCCTCATCATGGAGATTGAAGGCGATTAAATGCCCATCATTCTCCATCGGCCAATCAGATTCAAGGAAAAAGGAGTTACAAAATTAATAAATAAAAACTTGTAACTCCTTCCATCATGGAGCTTTAAAGACATCAATGCTCATAAACCCTCCTAAATGGCTACCAAAGGCCTATAAATAGAAAAGCATTCCAAGAAGAATGGATAAGAAAAATCAGCCAGAAATATCCCGAACCCAAGCCCCGGAAATCAGAAAAATCATCCATAATTCCTAGTAATCCAAGAAGCTCTGCTACTTTGAGGAAATTCTGCTGCAACAAACACCACAAGGTGATTGAAGCCCTCTGTTCTCCTATTCAACATGGCCTAGACGTGGCTTTTCAGCCCCTCTCTTTGCTTTTTTTTTTATTGGATATAGGACCTTCCCTTGGTCTTTATCCGCTAAAAAAAACTGAAGTCCAAGCCAAGCTAAAAGAATCAAAGCATCGCATGTTCTCATCTGAAGGACGATGGCGAAGTCCATACATGACTTGTGACCGTCGATTTGAACGAGTCCCCGCAATCTCCTGAGAAGTCAGATTCCCTTTCTCACTTTTCTGTTGTATTTTGTATTTTCTTTAAAAGACAAAAAAAAATCACAATTCTTGTCTTTCATTTTGATGAGATTTGTAAATCGCCTTTTACGACACAAAATCGCCTTCTACGACACAAATCGCCTCCTACGACACAAAATCGCCTTTCACGGCAAACAAAATGAAATTGCCTCTCACGACATTTTAAAAGATTGTCTCTTTCTTAAAATATATGTGCAATGGAAATTTAGAAAAAAGATTGATTTCCTTTCTACTTGTGAAGGTGGATATCCAGATCACCATTTCTAAATTCCAAGTAGAATAGAAAATCTGGCATACGCCTTTCTCCCCTCCTTCCCTCCATTCAGCCTTTTCGGTGACCTCGGGGACGGATGGGGGAGGAATGGAAGAATCAGGTCTATCAAGTTGGCACACCCAGTGGGACACGTTCATTTGAGAACGTCATGCTTGGAATCTTTGGCCCCTCTTTAGTTGGTCGCCTATGTTGAATCTTACATCTAAAAAAACATGTGATGGGATTTTTTGGAAATTTCTATCATGAATCTATTTCCACTCTTTCTCATTTAAAAAAAAAACTGATTTCTCTTTCCCTTGATTCATCTTTGAAAAACTTTGATCATTTCCCCTCCGAACTTTATAGCTCGCAAAAATGTTTGTAGCTATTGTTCACAAAGAGGAATGGGTCACCTTTTTTCTTTGATGAGTCCCATAAGGATTTTCAAAACAAAAATCAGTTTTCCCCTCTTTTGGATTCGAATTAGGGAAACTTAGGTTTCTTCCTTTTCGGACAATGGCTCGCGGAAATCGTTTGTAGCCAACGTTTGGATTGGGAGAGGCCATTCGCTCCCTTTGATAGGTCCATTAGAGATCTTTCAAGAAAAACTTTCAATAAAAAAGAGTCTAATCTCAAACTCTTAAAAAAAATCAGTTTTCTCTCTTTTGGATTCGAATTAGGGAAACTTTAGTTTCTTCCTTTTCGGACAATGGCTCGCGGAAATCGTTTGTAGCCAACGTTTGGATTGGGAGAAGCTATTCGCTCTCTTTGATAGGTCCATTAGAGATCTTTCAAGAAAAGTTTTCAAAAAAAAAAAAAAAAAAACCAACACTAAGGTTACACCAGTTGCGTTCTTTGACCAAAGTGGATCTAAGAAAATCCTTGTCCAGAGTGTGGAGACAGCTAGACTGTTCGAGGCAAGGGTCCTCCAAACGGGTTCATTAAGTAATCCTACCCTTACCTGGGGGCTGATCTATTTACTAAGGTTTCATAAGACCGAATTGAAAACCTATGTGTTCCTTTCAAAAAAAAAAATTTAAATAAAAATAAAATAAAACTTTCAAAATATTCGTCATTCTTGGGTTTACATCTGAGAAATCTTGGTTTCTTCCCTTTCGGACAAAAGCTCGTGGAAATCGCTTGTAACTTGCGTTCGGATTAGAATACCATTTGCTCTCTTTTATGAATCTGATTTTGACCTTTCAAAAAATATCATCTCGTGTCTATTCCAAGGATGCGATTTGTAACATTTTTGCCTAGCGATGCGAGTACACCCTTCCGGGTCTACTGTATTCTCGACCAACACATTTGTATCTCCAACCTTATATCATCTTACTTCGAGTGAGCCTTGCTTCTCTGTAATTTGAATTAAGGTCTACAATTGCTTCTAGCAGTCACTGGAATGCTCGCTCTGAGCCTCCTGTACTTGCGTTCAGAACAATTGTATCCTTTATGACTTTTTGCCTTCTTCACCTCGCTCGGACTAGGCCATGTTCCCTTGAGCAATCTGAAAAGACAAAACCATAGTTTTTTCCCATTTATGATCACTATAATCTTGTGATTACTAATGGACGTGGTCTTGTTTCAGAAGTTTTCCAAAACTAACAATGGCAGCTTCATTAACCATCACTTTCGATGAGAAAAAGTACCAGCTCATGCTCCAAGAGAAGCAGAACAAGCGCACTCATAAGCGCCCTGCTAGCTGCAGAAGCGTCACCTCCCTCGGCAAATCTCATAACACCAGGTCGACCTCTACTCCCCGGACTACCGTCTTTGGGTTGCTGGGACCGTTCCCACTTCCCGTAGAGGAAACCACACCTGCTAATAAGCAAAAGATCGCCCCGCAACGTGTCACTGCCATGACACCAAGGGCGAACACAAAGAAGCCTGAAGCCCGTGGCAACCCCACGAAGCCTCAACCAGCAGAAAACCAGGTGTACCCTAAGACTTGGTCCCCAAGACCTTCACTAAAACAAAGGAAGTCCAGAACATCTGCAAAGCTAGTATACATGGCCCCTCTCAAGGAGAACCAGTTTTATCCTCTTGCCTACATGAAAGAGAAGAGACCTGTCTCTCAACTGACAAAGAAATTAGCCCACCATGAAGCGGCTTGCTCCTACAAGCCCAAAATCAAGTCATGCATCGCAAGGCCACCGCAAGAACCTGCTAAAGCCTACACTCCTGCAAGTCGACCCTTCATCTCAACGGGGGCCGAACTCGCAAAATTCAAAGCCTCACTGCCACAGGCAAATGACCGCGTCCAGATCCTGTCCATGCCTAGCTTCAAAGAAGATAAGCTCGGCTACTGCACATGGGGGACTACATCCTTCATTGCTAAAGCCTAGCCAGAGTTGACAGAAGCTTAAATTGCTTGTCGCATACGTCGCCGCATGTCGTATCGACAAAAGAGACTAGAGAAGCAAAGGACCCAGCATCCTATCCTCCAAGTCTCCCAAAAATGGGTCAAAAAATAAAGACCCGATCAAATTGTTGATGTCCATATGGTTGGCAAAACCAGAAGACGTTAGAAGTCAGCAACTAAACTTCATGTCCGGCGACTGGTGACTCATAACGTCTCCCGGACACGAAGACATCTGGAAGAATCTTCTACTCCTTCAAGCCAAGGACATCGGAGTAATCCTTCCTCAAGCTCTTCAAGAATGAGCAACAACTCAGTCACCAGGATGATCTCTTCGTTCAAATCACGGGGGATGAATGTCTTGGCTACAAACTCTAAGCCACCTCGCAATCCACCTCCAGATGAAATGACCGCACGCATCCAGCAATTGGAGCAAGGTCAACAGAGGATTGAGACTCTGATGGAAAATCTTTTTATCGCTTTTCAGTGTCAAGAAAAAAACCAGCCTCCTCCAGATAACAAGGAAAATGCAGAAAACAACGAGTCACGTGCCCTTACCAGAAAGGACGTTGACAATATCCTCGCTAAAGCAAAAGAAGAGGATACACTAAAAGAACATGGGATCAAGTCACCATATCCCTTATGGATAGACTCGGTTCCCTTCCCTGCAAAATTTAAACAACCTACTCTCCAAACATATACGGGGAAAGGTTCAGCCAAACAATACGTCATCCATTTCAAGATCATGACGGGAGCTATCACGGATCAAGATGCCCTCAAGATCCGTCTCTTTGCAAGTACCCTAAAAGGTACGGCATTCGATTGATACTCCACTCTGCCGGAGGACTCCATTTAAAATTGGGTCATGCTAGAGACACGCTTCCTGACCCACTTCAAAGGTGAGGATCATCCTGTTACTATCGCACCGCTTTGCAGCCTAAAACAGGGAGAGAATGAGTCAACATACGACTTCATTCACAAGTGGAAGGCGATGGCATACAAATGCTCCGATGTGCTGCCTCAAGCGTCGCTGGTCAACATCTGCCGTAATAACATGAGAGCAAGGATCCGCTCCATGATTATCGGCAACAAATCAAAGAACCTGGGAGAACTCCTAGAAGCTTCCATGGAGGCTGAAACGGTGATCAAAGACCTCAATAGTCTGCAGTCATCAAAGAAAGAGCCAGCTACCATTACGACCCCAAAGCCAAAGAAAAAACAGGTTCTTAATGTGCAAACCAAGTCAGCTCCTCAGCAGCCAAAGAAAGTTGAAAACAAAAGTTGCAGGTAAGAAACCTGAACTCTCTGAAGCCTTCAAAGAAAGAGTAGAAAAGAAATACCCGTTCGATGAAGTTGTTGAAGAAATTTTCGAGGCTCTCGTAGCAAATGGTAAACTCACCTTACCTGAGCCCAAAAGACCGGGAGACGTTGGCAAAACCAATGATCCCTGGTATTGTCCATACCATCAGATGATCTCACATCCTCTCAATCGATGCTTCATTGTGAGAGAAGATCAACGAGATGTGGAAAAATGGAGTCATCACCTTTGACAAAACTATGAGTCTGCCTCCATCAACAAGGTGTCATATGGACAAACTTCCAAGTCACCAAAGGAGAAAATCACCACTTCCTTCAAGGTGATAAAAATGACTCTCAGACGTCCCAAGAGTTGGTTCCTTATCCAACATCAGATGGACAATCTATATGGGTACATCCCGATCTCCTAGAAGATGAAAATTGGGAGATCATCAAAATAAAGCCTATCGTTCAACAGTGAAGGCAAGCCAAGAGACAACTCCGCAAGCTCAAACAACAGGACAAAGCTCAATCAAAGCAAGAAGTCCCTGAAAAGGCACAGACCTCTTCCACTGCTTCGCTAGGGGCAACGGAAGAATCCAAGGCTTCAAAGGTGGTAAGAAAATCCCCCCTTGGTGATTTCATGCCACCTCAATTCAGAAATGAAAATGCGCAAGGGGCATCAATACTCTTGCAATTCGGTAATTGGATTTTGCACGGATGGATACGAGCCCAGTGACACCGCTAGTGACACCGACGAGTAGGAGGAATCCCTTGAAACCGGAGAATACCTCTTCGACGAAGAATGGGTTCCCGAATCTCACCTTATGTCAGTAATCTGGTATAATCCCTTACAGCCCCAAGGATCCGGGTCCGATGATGAAGAAGACCAAGAGGCTGTTCAAGAAAATGTTGTTGACTCAACACCCTTCAACGCTCCAGTGGAACCCAATCGTGTTGAACCACAAGGGGCAGACGAAGAAGAAGATTTGGCTCCATGCCTGATCTTGAAGCGCATTGCCTTAGAACAAGAGCAAGATCTTCACGATCAAAATCCGGAACCGGAAGTCCCTAAAAATCAACAGGTACCTCCTCCCTCAACTCCTAAAAATGGAGAAAACTGCTGGATAGATGATCCTCTCACATCCGATGATGAGCCCGACTCCCAGCAGTCTACTCTGGGGGGATCTCCTATCAGGGTAACCTGTAATGCGATAACTCAGAATGATAGTGCCTCTGAAGCATCATCTACTAAAGACACGTACTCTCTGGCTACACTTGATAGTATATCTTCCAGAGCTACATCTTTTCAGGTGACTTCCACTGAGATAACACCTTCTCAACCTTCGTCCCCTAAAACTGTGACATCACAACTCACAACACTTCCAACTGATCATTCTGAAGAAACTCCAGCCGATGAAGACCTGGTCAATTGGTCCCAGATACCTGACCTCATAGGAGACGTCTGGACCGACAAATTATTCAATGAAGGAGAAAAGTTGCTGGATGTTATTCAGGACTTGTTCCCAGAAAATCCTCCATGTAACCCAATCACTGAGGATGGTGACTCTACTGCATACACATCTTCAACAAATGAGAAGGATCAACCCTTGGATCCCAAGGATGATCTTCCAAATGAAGACCCTTCTTAAGAAGCTCTTGAAGTTGGTAGAGGTACCCGTTCTGGCCGGGATTACCATAAAAATTACAACCAATCTTCTTCTTATGTAAATCCTTCGGGAAAAGATGTTGTAAACGCCACAAGTGGCAGCAATAATGAACATGTAGGCCTGAAGGAGGCTTTCAAGTACGACTTGATTGAGCAATTCAAACACATACTTGCACGACTGCACATCCTTGACTTATTACGAATGTCTCCACAAACTCGTGATAGTCTCATTTCAGAACTGCAAAAGTTGAATGCGGATGTCAACAAACATGCCCCACAAGTCCTACAAATTGAAATGGACTATAGGGTCAAAAAATCAAATACTTTCTCAAAGGGAGAAAAGAAAACTGAGGGATTAGGCATCGAATGCGTCTCAGTTCAGAAAGCAGCAAGTGCAACCATCGCCTTTGATAAGGATGCCCTCCTATTAGGCGAGACAAAGCACAACCGACCCTTGTACTTCATAGAGTATGTCAAAGAGATGCCAATACACAGAGTCTAGATCGACCCGGGTTCTGCACTCAACCTCATCTCTACTTCGGCACTCGAAGAGCTGGGCATTTCACCTAGCAAACTGAGTCACACATCTATATCCATCTTTGGATATGAAGGAATCGCTCAAAGGCCTATCGGCAAAATCAGGCTCAAATTGTAAATCGGTGATCTTATCTCTGAAGTCACTGTGTACGCAATAAAAACCCCTTCATGCTACAACATCCTTCTTGGACACCCCTGGATACATGAGAATGGTGTCGTCCCTTCAACTCTACATCAATGCATCAAGTTTGTCGGCAATGACGGCTCGATACATCGAGTGTTTGCAGACAAGAAACCCTTCAAAGTTAAAGAAATCCACTTTGCAGATGCTCAGATGTACAAAGATGAAAAAGAAGAAAAGAACGAAGAAATAACACCCTTTGCTGAAAATCTCCAGAAAGAGAACGGAGAAGCTCCTCAGCAATCATCGGAAGAAAACAAACCTTCCAGCAAATCCGAAGAGAACAATCCATCTCCCTTTGTTGTCTCCCTCAACTCTTCAAAGCCTTTGG
The DNA here is from genome assembly GCA_038049695.1 of Cinnamomum chago. NCBI lineage: Eukaryota > Viridiplantae > Streptophyta > Magnoliopsida > Laurales > Lauraceae > Cinnamomum > Cinnamomum chago. The sequence continues at coordinate 30,461,189 of CP142462.1, read as the reverse complement.
TCATAACAACCAAAGCAAAGAAGATAAAGCAAAAATCTGGGGGCAAGCTTGTTGTCTCTTTCGTGTCTATCGTACAAGACACGGATTTAGAGTCAGAGCCAGAAGATGACACACCGTCAAGCCAAGCTGACACTCAGCAAGTTCAGCCTGCTCTACCTCCAATAAAGACACCTGCTGACGTAGAAGATCTTACGTCTGCTTCCTTCGTTTTTCCAGCAACTTCAGCAGAAGAAAAGTCAATCTTCTTCCACAGATCAAAAGCTTCTTCATCAAACTCCATGATTGAACCTTTCTAAAATGAAGGTATGCCTCAACTATTTCTATATAGTCCTATGGCACAAGCGATTATGAAGAAAATGGGTTATGACACTCAAAACCCAGTCGGTCTGTAGCAAGGTCGTAGTATTCTCACACCATTGGAGCCCGTCATGTAGAAAAATCTTCACATGGGTTGGGGTATGAACCCGATACTCCCATCAGACAGTTGACACAAATGATGAGGAGTCGATTTGCCGACCAAGCCTCAACATCTCATGTCCTTAAAGACATCGATCTCCCTGGATATCTCTTTGAAGAGTCACCTGTCAAGGATCCAAGAAGCTTTACCAATTGGTACGATTTCTCTGATGATGAAAAGGAATTGTCCGGTGATAAAAACATGTGGCGTTCAGACCCAGAAGAACCATCGTCTCCAAAAGAAGTATCTTACTTCGACCCAATTTCAACAGGCGACTGGGATGATCTCATAGCAAGCCTTGAGAAGATCACCGATCCTGAAAATTCATGGCCAGAAACAAAGCCTTGGTCTGAAAATGCCCTTGAAACTCCAGAAGGTTTCGTTGAGTTGGAAGCCTCTGAAAATATTGTGGAGGAACTACCTTCGAACCTTCCAACAGAAGATCCTGTTCAAAAGATAGACTTGGGAACACCAGATAACCCACGTCCTGTATTCATAAACAAGAATATAAAGGATGATGAGTTACCTGAGTATATCTCTTTTCTTCGTGAGTTCGTTGATTGTTTTGCATGGTCCTGTGCTGAAATGCCTAGCTTAGACCCCAAAATAGCAGTCCACAAACTCAATCTGCAAAAAGATATCAAGCCTGTCAAACAAGGCCAAAGAAGATTCCGTCCGGATGTGATGGACAAAATTGAGCAAGAAGTTCAAAAACTCAAAAGCGTCGGCTTCATCCGTGAGGAACAACATCCTATGCTGAAATGCCTGGCTTAGACCCCAAAATAGCAGTCCACAAACTCAATCTGCAAAAAGATATCAAGCCTGTCAAACAAGGCCAAAGAAGATTCTGTCCGGATGTGATGGACAAAATTGAGCAAGAAGTTCAAAAACTCAAAAGCGTCGGCTTCATCCGTGAGGAACAACATCCTAAATGGTTGGCCAATATCTTCCTCGTGACAAAGAAAAATGGGCAGATCAGGGTCTGTATTGATTATAGAGACCTAAATGGAGCTTGCCCCCAAAGATGAGTTCCCGCCCCCCATACCAGAGGTGATGATTGACAACACCTGTGGGTTTGAGCAAATGACATTCATGGATGGATTCTCTGGCTACAATCAGATAAAGATGCATCCTGAAGATGAAAAACACACATCATTTTGGACCCCATTTGGCGTGTATTGATACACTGTCATGCCATTTGGTCTGAAAAATGCTGGTGCCACATATCAGAAGGCTATGATGAAGATATTCCAAGATATGCAGCACAAGACGGTCGAATGTTACGTTGATGACCTCGCCGTCAAAAGCAGAAGAAAAGAAGACCATCTGAAAGACCTTCGGGAAGTCTTCCTCCGACTTCACGAACACAAACTGCGAATGAATCCCCTGAAATGCTTCTCCGGTGTCTCGTCGGGTAAGTTCCTCGGATTCTTAGTTCGGAAAGCTGGAATAGAACTTGATCCCATCAAAGTCAAGGCTATTCTAGAAGTGCCTTCTCCAAGAACCTTAAGAGAACTGAAAGGACTTCAAGGTAGATTTGCATACATCAGACGGTTCATCTCCAATCTCTCAGGGAAATGTCGTCCCTTTTCTCGGTTGATGAAGAAAGGTGTGAACTTTGTTTGGGATACTGAATGTGAAGCAACATTTCAAGACATCAAGACATACCTAACCAAACCTCCAGTGCTGGCCACCCCTACCATTGGAAAACCATTCATCTTGTACACAAGAGCTCTCGACCATTCTCTGGGCGCTCTGCTTGCACAAGAGAATGACGAGGAAAAGAAGCTGCTCTATACTGCCTCAGCCGTATGTTGGTAGGTGCGGAGCATCGCTACTCTCCAGTCGAGAAAGAATGCCTTACAGTAATGTTCGCTGTACAAAAGTTAAGTCACTACCTTCTTTCGAACACAGTCTACTTGATTTCGATGATCAACCTATTAAAGGTCCTTGTCACAAAAGCAGGTTCTCTCAATGCCCGACTGGCAAAATGGTCCATCCTCCTATCACAATTTGATATCAAGTATGTACCACAAAAGGCAATCAAAGGCCAAGCCCTAGCGGATTTCCTCGCAGAGAATCCGTTGCCTAAAGATTCCCCACTCAGAGATGATCTCCCAGACGAACCTATCTACAACGTGGAGACTTTCTCACCAAATGCCTCCTGGGACATGTACTTTGACGGTGCAACCAGGACAAATGAAAAAAGAAAGCTAATATCGGGAGTTGGCATCCTCTTTGTTAGCCCCAACAAAAACTTGATTCCACATGCTTTCTCGCTACTTGGACCATGCTCAAACAATGCAGCCGAATACCAAGCTCTCATCGTAGGACTAGAACTAGCCCTCGAATCCAGCATTACTAGAAGTCTTTGGAGACTCCCAACTGGTCGTAAACCAAATGAATCAGAAATTTGAAGTCAGGAAGCTTGATCTGTTGCCTTACTACAACAAGGCACAATCGCTTCGCCAAAAGTTTGACATCTATCACATCACCCACATCCCCAGAGGTGAAAACATCCGTGCAGATGCCTTGGCCGGACTCGCAGCATCTATGGCAATCCAAGAAGGGAAAAACATGCAGATAACAGTGTGTCAAAGAAGGATTCTCCCTCCTCTTAACAAACACCAAGCAGTTACTGAATGCCACCAAGTAGTTGGAAGTCAGATGTCAATCCTCAAACCTCCGATTGGTGACTGGAGGGATCCGTTCATTGATTACATTACGTTCGGAATCCTACCTGAAGATCCAAAAGAGCGGGTAAACCTTCAAAGACGAGCCCGAAACATTCATTGGATATTCCTTCAAAAATGCTTTACAGAAAATCCTTCAATGGAGTACTTCTATGCTTCTCATCGAGAAGTCCATGCTGATCTTTGTGGAGCTCATCAGGCTGGTCCCAAGCTCTACGATCAGATAAAAAGGTTATGTTATTATTGGCCTACCATGGTAACAGACGCGATGGAATTTGCTAAACGCTGCCAACAATGCCAAATTCATGAAGATTATGTCCACATGCCTCCGGAATGGTTACATCCTACAGCGATCTCATGGCCTTTCGAAGCCTGGGGTATGGACATCATAGGTCCTATCTCTCCTCCATCAAGCAAAGGTCATCGCTTCATCTTCGCCGCTACGGATTATTTCTCCAAGTGGTCAGAAACATTTGCACTCAGCGAAATGAAGACGTCATCAATCCTTCAATTCTTGTGCATCAACATTATTTGTCCCCTCGGCATACCTAAAAGATTCGTCCATGATAACGGACCGCAATTCCGGGATCACAGATTCTACAGGTTCTGTGACAAGTACAAAATCCAAAGTTGTCCTTGGACTCCATACAATCCGGCGGCGAACGGATTAGCAGAAGCCTTCAACAAGACAATTTGCAAAATTCTCAAGAAAATGGTCTCTAGTGACAAAAAAGACTAGGGAGACAAACTACCTGAAGCTTTGTGGGCCTACCGAACCACCATTCGAGGATCAACCCATAGCACACCATTCTCTTTGGTTTATGGATGCGAAGTTGGTGTCCCTTTGGAAATTCAAATTCCTTCCTTAAGGGTATCATTGCAAAATGACATGACACAAGAAAGCAATGTCAAATTGAGACTCCAAGAACTTGACAATCTCGATGAAAGACGGCTTGAAGCTCTACAAAGCATTGAGTTGTACCAAGCATGCATGGCAGGATCTTTCGACAAAAAGGTCAGGCAACGCGCCTATAAAAAGGGTGACTTGGTTCTTGCAGTAAAAAGGCCAATGGTTTTCACCCATAAATCCAAAGGCAAACTCGAACCAAAATGGGAGGGACCCTACGTCATTGATAGGGTTTTCTCCAATGGCGCATATGCTCTCCTAAACATGGAGGGCGACAGATGTATGATGCCCATCAACGACAAGTTCTTGAAGCGGTAATACCCTTGAAGACTTACGCCACTGGGTCAGAGCAATGCCAGCACGGTCAAACCCTATTTCCAGGTACTTGCTCGTCAAACCCACTCCTTTTAGAATTTTCATCCTTACGTTGAAATTTATAAAAAAAAAATCTCAAAACAATGCTTACTTTCATAGTTTCATTGTTCAAAAAAAAAATCCAAAAATCCAAGTTTATGAGCCTCTTCCCGGACTTGACCAAATTTTCAATCCTTGAACCCAAAATTCATGGTTTGAAACAAAATAAGGACTCAGGAATTTCCACCCTAGTCCACCCTGACTTTTACAACCAAAAACGGTTTTCAGTCGGATGTCAATCCTCCAACCTCCGATTGGCGACTGGAGGGATCCGTTCATTGATTACATTATGTTCGGAATCATGCCTGAAGATCCAAAAGAGCGGGTAAGCCTTCAAAGACAAGCCCCAAACTTTCATTTGGATATTCCTTAAAAAATGCTTTACATAAAATCCTTCAATGGAGTACTTCTACGCTGCTTGTTGAAAGTACATGCTGGTCTTTGTGGAGCTCATCAAGCTGGTCCCAAGGTCTACGATCAGATAAAAAGGTTAGGTTATTATTGGCCTACCATGGTAGCAGACGCTGTGCAATTTGCTAAATTCTGTCAACAATGCCAAATTCATGGAAATTATGTCCACATGCCTCCGAAATGGCTACATCCTACAACGATATCATGGCCCTTCGAAGCCTGGCGTATGGACACCATAGATCCTATCACTCCTCCATCAAGCAAAGGTCATCGCTTCATTTTCGCCGCTACAGATTATTTCTCCAAGTGGTCAGAAGCATTTGCGCTCAGCGAAATGAAGACCTCATTAGTCCTTTAATTCTTGTGCATCAACATTATTTGTCCCTTCAGCATACCTAAACGATTCCTCCATGATAACGGACCGTAATTCTGGAATCACAGATTCTACAGGTTCTGCGACAAAGATAAAATCCAAAGTTGTCCTTCGACTCCATACAATCCGGCGGCGAACGGACTAGCAAAAGCCTTCAACAAGACACTCTGCAAAATTCTCAAGAAAATGATCTCTAGTCACAAAAGAGACTGGGGAGACAAACTACCTGAAGCTTTGTGGGCCTACCGAACCACCGTTCGACGATCAACCCATAGCACACCATTCTCTTTGGTCTATTGATGCGAAGTTGTTGTCCCTTTGGAAATTCAAATTCCTTCCTTTAGGGTATCTTTGCAAAATGACATGACACAAAAAAGCAACGTCAAATTGACACCCCAAGAACTGGACTATCTCGATGAAAGACGGCTTGAAACTCTACAAGGCATTGAGTTGTACCAAGCACGCATGGCAGGATTTTCGACAAAAAGGTCAGGTAACGCGCCTACAAAAATGGTGACTTGGTTCTTGCAATAAAAAGGCCAGTGGTTTTCGCCCATAAATCCAAAGGCAAACTCGAACCAAAATGGGAGGGACCCTACGTCATTGACAGGGTTTTCTCCAATGGCGCATATGCTCTCCTAAACATGGAGGGCGACAGATGTATGATGCCCATCAACGGCAAGTTCTTGAAGCGGTAATACCCTTGAAGACTTACGCCACTGGGTCAGAGCAATGCCTGCACGGTCAAACCCTATTTCCAGGTACTTGCTCGTCAAATCCACTCCTTTTGGAATTTTCATCCTTATGTTGAAATTTATAAAATAAAAAAAAACCTCTCAAAACAATGCTTACTTTCATAGTTTCATTGTTCAAAAAAAAAAATCCAAAAATCCAAGTTTAGGAGCCTCTTCCCGGACTTGACCAAATTTTCAATCCTTGAACCCAAAATTCATGGTTTGAAACAAAATCAGGACTCAGGAATTTCCACCCTAGTCCACCCTGACTTTTACAACCAAAAACGGTTTTAAGTCGGATGTCAATCCTCCAACCTCCGATTGGCGGCTGGAGGAATCCGTTCATTGATTACATTATGTTCGGAATCCTACCTGAAGATCCAAAAGAGCGGGTAAGCCTTCAAAGACAAGCCCCAAACTTTCATTTGGATATTCCTTCAAAAATGCTTTACAGAAAATCCTTCAATAGAGTACTCTACGTTGCTTGTCGAAAGTACATGCTGGTCTTTGTGGAGCTCATCAGGCTGGTCCCAAGCTCTATGATCAGATAAAAAGGTTAGGTTATCATTGGCCTACCATGGTAGCGGCGCTATGCAATTTGCTAAATGCTGCCAACAATGCCAAATTCATGGAGATTATGTCCACATGCCTCCGGAATGGCTACATCCTACAGCGATCTCAAGGCCCTTCGAAGCCTGGGGTATGGACACCATAGGTCCTATCTCTCCTCCATCAAGAAAACGTCATCGCTTCATCTTCGCCGCTACGGATATTTCTCCAAGTGGTCAGCAGCATTTGCGCTCAGCGAAATGAAGACCTCATCAGTCCTTCAGTTCTTGCGCATCAACAATATTTGTCCCTTCAGCATACCTAAAAGATTCATCCATGATAACGAACCGCAATTCCGGAATCACAGATTCTACAGGTTCTGCGACAAGTACAAAATCCAAAGTTGTCCTTCGACTCCATACAATCCGGCGGCGAACGGACTAGCAAAAGCCTTCAACAAGACACTCTGCAAAATTCTCAAGAAAATGATCTCTAGTCACAAAAGAGACTGGGGAGACAAACTACCTGAAGCTTTGTGGGCCTACCGAACCACCATTCAAGGATCAACCCATAGCACACCATTCTCTTTGGTCTATTGATGCGAAGCTGTTGTCCCTTTGGAAATTCAAATTCCTTCCTTAAGGGTATCTTTGCAAAATGACATGACAAAAGAAAGCAATGTCAAATTGAGACTCCAAGAACTGGACAATCTCGAGGAAAGACTGCTTGAAGCTCTACAAAGCATTGAGTTGTGCCAAACACGCATGGCAGGATCTTTCGACAAAAAGGTCAGGCAACGCGCCTATAAAAAGGGTGACTTGGTTCTTGCAGTAAAAACACCAATGGTTTTCGCCCATAAATCCAAAGGCAAACTCGAACCAAAATGGGAGGGAGCCTATGTCATCGACAAGGTGTTCTCCAATGGCGCATATGCTCTCCGAAACATGGAGGGCGACAAATGTATGCTGCCCATCAACGGCAAGTTCTTAAAACGGTACTACCCTTGAAGACTTATGCCATTGGGTTAGAGCAATGCCTGCACGGTCAAACCCTATTTCCAGGTACTTGCTCGTCAAACCCACTCCTTTTGGAATTTTCATCCTTATGTTGAAATTTCTAAAAAAAAAATTCTCAAAACACTGCTTAGTTTCATAGTTTCATTGTTAAAAAAAAATCGAAAAATCCAAGTTTAGGAGCCTCTTCCCGGACTTGACCAAAATTTCAATCCTTGAACCGAAAATTCATGGTTTGAAACAAAATCAGGACTCAGGAATTTCCACCCTAGTCCACCCTGACTTTTACAACCAAAAACGGTTTTAAGTCAAAATTTACGACCCTCGTGTCTTTAAACAAAAATGTTTTTTTTAGAAACCACAGGGAAGCGACGCTCAGTCGATACTCGCAAAACCCAAAAATCGGAATGAACCCCATTCGATACTTTCAAAATTTCAAAATAGCAAGGAAGCGACACTTTGTCGATACTTGCAAAATTTCAAAAATCGTGGAGACGCAACATTCTAGTTGATATCTACAAACCCAAAATTCAAAGAAAATCTGAGGTAAAAAAAAAAAGACCTCAAATTTCAAAAATCGTGGGGAAGCGATATTCAATCCATACCCACAAAACCAAAATTTTTGGAAAAGCAAGGAAGCGACATCCAGTCGATACTTGCACTCCAATTCCGAGGAGGCAACATTCCATCGATACTCGCAAACCGAATGAGCAAGGAAGTGACATTCCATCGATACTTACAATACCATTCAACAGGGAGGCGGCTTTTAGTCGATACTTGCATCTTGAAAACCAAAACCTGGCTTTTATGCCAGAAACAAAAATCGGCTTCTACACCAAAAACCAAAATCGGTTTTTACGCCAAAAACCTAAAATTTGGTTTTCATGCCAACAAAATAAAACTCGGTTTTCAAAAAAAAATATATGGCTTTCACGCCAAAAACAAACAAAATCGGCTATAAATGCCACAAAACCTGTCTTTCACGCCAACAAATCAAAACTTGGCTTTCAAAAACTCGGCTATAAATGCAAAAAAAATCGGCTATAAACGCCACAAAATCGGCTATAAACGCCACAAACCCGGCTATCAATGCCACAAACAAAATTTCGGCTTCCATGCCAAAAACAAATTTCGGCTTCCATGCCAAAAACAAATCCCGACTATCAATGCCACAAACAAAAATTTTTGGCTCCTATGCCACAAACAAAACCGGCTTCCATGCCATCCCAAATTTTGGCTTTTACGCCATGAAATTCCGACTTCCATGCCGAACTAAATTTTGGTTTTCATGCCATCTCAAAATTCGGCTTCCATGCCATCTCAAAATTCGGCTTCCACGCCAAAACAACCATTTGGTAAAAGGTTTTTCACAAAACGACAAACTTTTGATCAAATTTCCAAACAAACATTCCCATTTAACTATTGCTTGAATTTATCACAAAAGAATTTTAGTGAAAGAGGGAATACAAAAAAAGAGAGAAGTGCTAAAAAAAATGTCCACAAGCACTACAAGAGAAGGAGTACCAAAAAAATAAATGTGTGTATACACGGGTACCAAAAAAAGAAGAAAAAAGGTTTGTTACAAGAATCAAGAGCTCAGTCTCACATGGTCTTCAACCAAAGACTCAACTCCTCAAGCAGACTCTTGGCCTTAGCCTCTAAAGCTTCCAGGCCACGCTTCTTCAAAATCTTCCCATAAAATGCGGCAAAACGCCGCGATCCATCTGCAGCACGGGGAAGCTCTTCCCAAAGAATCTACCATTACTCGTACTCTTGAGTCTTCCTCCGAAGATTGCTCTCAACTTCCTCGACTTGGTGAATCAGAGTCCCTTCTCTGGCACGAGCTTCCACAATGGTGGCCCATTTTGCAGTAGCTTGTTCCTCCAATAACTCAAGACGATGTCTGGTCTCAACGACCTCTCTATCAACACAGCGCAGATCTTCTGTCAGTTCAATGATAGCCAACTCGGTAACGTTCCTCTCCCGAATGAATTGCCTCCGAGTCCGCGAGATCTCGTTCAGCTCAGACATGACCTCGCTAGAAGGCTTCAAAAACATCTCATTGAAGAAGTCACCACTTGGGAAACTCTTGGTTTCATTCCACTTGTTCCCTAGAGCTATGACTTCATCAACGAAAGCCTTCGCACCTACAATGTCCAGACCGACTTCTTCGCTATTAGCAAAGATGTCCTGTACATGCTTGATCATGCCAAAGCCGACTTCTAAATGGCCAGAAGAAAGAGTTTTGACCCATGGGCTCAAAACACTCTTCAACACTTCCTTCGCATACTCAAGAGATGGCCCGGATGAAGGCTCGCCCCTCTCCATTGGTCGACTGCTAGTGTCATGTCCTGTTGGAGGAGTGATCATTAAGCTCTTTCTAATCGGAGACACTGGCGAAGGAATCTGCCCAGAAGATTTCATCTCTCCTGCATTAAAAATGGAAGAAGAAGTTCCTACTTCTGGTTCAACTGCAGGCATCCCCTGCTCTGGCACTGAGAAAGACGGAGGAACTTCTTCTGCTACCTCACAATCTGCCACCAAAACAAAAGAAAAAAGGTATGAATATGATCCTGTTGAAAAAATCATTATCATCAGGGTTATTGCTACAAATACCTTCTTCGACGATCGACAGAATATTTTCTGCCTCCATGAGTTCATCTGAAGCGTCGTCAAAGGCCGCATCCATGGATGGCTCAAAATCGTCGGAATCCTGCGGCAAGTCAGCTGACAAGAAAACAAGCAACATGTTAGCAAATGACAACATAGACAAAAAAAAAATACAAAGAAATCATACCAGGTAAAGATTCCGGAATCACCCCAGAGTCCCCAGCTTCTTCTTCAGATGCCGCAATCAGATCCGTCATTGCTTCATCAGCCGGAACCTCAGGCATCACCAAATCATCATCTTCCACTAAAAAAGGGAGAGAAAGAAAATCAAAAAGAAAAAAAACTTCAATGAAAGAAGCGGAAAGAGAAAGAGGAGGATTCATACCTTCATCAACGGTTTCTTCCTCTCGACTCCTCTTTTCCGGAGGCTCATCAGCATCCCCTGACATCTCTTCAGCAATGGTGGGAGGGACTTCTGGATCAGGAGAGTCATCGTGTCGTCTCTTATTACACCGCTGCCCTCTCTTCCTCTTGCTTCTATGGGTTGGTTTACTTGAAGTACCCGCCCCATTGTCAAAGTCAGGATCTCCGCTTGATTCCTCACCGGATGGTTTGCTCTTCCCAATGGACTCTATGGAAGTCTTCATCAGTTCCACTTGCATCCAAGCGTCGATCTCGACCTCCTCCTCCTCTACCTGTTCCAAGACCTCACTAGGTATCTCTTGTACAGCTCCTGATCTGATGATGTCCCGTTCATTGAGAAAGTCGATCTTGTGCTTCTCTCCGGAAAGGAAAGCCAGAACTTCCTCTCGCTGGACTCCATCTAATCTGCCAAGACCCTTCCCAGGAGATTGCTTGACATCGAGCTCCTTCTTGGAAAGCCCTCGGTACACTGAAAAGCTTTCCACGAACCATCTCGTGAAACCAGCAGCCCGGAAAGTGGGCAACTCAGGATAGGAAATCATGGCGGTAGTGTCCTCCGCACTGTAAAAAGCCCATGCATTCCTCCTATTTTGCAAACCTCCAAAACTCTTCACCATTCTCGAAGGAGCTCCAACAACGCCTTGAGAGAAGCCCAACTGCAGCGCAAAACACGAGGAAACATACGGCTGGATGTCAACAAAAAGATGTCTACGGTACACCATCGTACTAACACGTATGTTAAAAAGAATAGTGTCTTCCCGACCCTGCCCTAGTAGTATCACGGGAAACACCAACATCAAAAGCCTTCTTCCGCAAACCTGGAGAAAGCTTCACTGAAGATTTCCCAATCTCAATGTTCCTGAACCGTAGGATCCTCAAACGAGTAGATAAAAGAGATTCATAAATGGCTGTCCCTCTAGCCAACCGAATCATGAAAGGGTCATCATCCTATGCAACTCCTAAGCAATGGAAGCCGGGACAGTGGTATACGTGCCACGAATAGAAAATATGGGCTAAAAATACCCTATTCATAGGGAGCCCAAACTGGACAAGAAAAGCAGCAGCCTGCAGTTCGGTACACAGATAGGAGTAAAGAGAAGGCACCAAAGCCAGCTGCTCTCCAAACGCCATCTGACAAGCTGGAAAGATACAATGCGGCCTGATGTGCGTATCATCTCCTCCAGCAAAAACAGCCTCACTCAGCCAGTAGGTGAGGTAAACAGCGAGATCCCTCCGCAGCACAATGTCTGAATAAATGGCGTCTGTGCTCATGAAGAAGTCCTTCAAGTCTCCTTGTGTGACAGAAGCCTTCTTTAAACTTGGAGTCTTAGATCTGGCCACCCGGGTCATGCTATCAGAAGACTCTCTACTGTCAAAGAAGTTGGGGAACAAGGAGCCAAAACTCCTCCAACTGCTGGACCTTACTTTCGAGCCCTCCTTCTCCTTCAAAAAATCATAGAAGGTGACGAGCTGAAAGTATAAAAGCCTGAACTCCTCAGACTGCTCCTTAAGGACGCTGTCGATAGGCATAAACTCCTCATAGAGTTTGCCAAGGATAGGCAGCCCGGTGATGACGCTTAATTCCTTCAAAGTAAAATCAATCTCACCGTTCGTCACAATGAAGGTGTTGGTTTGTGGCAGGAATGACTCTAGCATGGCCACGAATGCTTCATCAGAGAAAACCACGGTCTTCTGAAAAGCGCGAACCGCGTCGAAGATCCCGGCCTCCTTTAAAATGGCTCCACCAACCTGCAGGGTGTGATCAGTCCATGATTCCCAACTCGAATCAACACTGAAACGGCCACAAAGTCGAAAAGGCTTCACCCAATTGTTGCCGTCACCCCGAAAAATGTCAAGGCCAACCAGTCTCAAATTGACCGACGGATGGTCAGAACCTTGGTAGCCACTGGAGGGCAGCAACATGTCCATACGGACAGGCGACTTCTCTGCATAACCGAAATGGCAGCCGACAAAAACCCCGATCTTGATCACGTTAGTCCTCTTCACCCACCTTGGAGGATCTTGGGAGAAAGACTCATGATCGAGATAGTGCGATTAAAGGTCGACCGGGTAGAAACAGTTCTCTCCTCACCATCTGCCGTGTAAGAAAACTGAAAACATCCCCTTTGGTACGTCAAGTCGTCAGGGACTGCGTCACCAAAGAAAAAGGTAGGCTTGGGCACAATGCTCTGATCGTCCATGGCCCAAGGACGATTGCTTACCATAATCCTATAAAACTCCTCATCCTTGAGAGCGATCAATCGCTGTCTCATCTCATCGCAGTTGAGAGAGTCACATTCTTCGAAGTTTCTCTCCACAAACTGGACCTTCTCCCAGGCCTACTGTACGACCACATTAGGAGACCTGGTAGACCAACGAGGTGCATCAGTAACAGGCTCTTTGCCCTTATTAGTTCTGGAGGAACTACCTGCAAAGGATGGAAAAGAAAATATCAATCATCAAAGTGACAGAATTTTGCTAAAAAAATTCTAGCAAAATTTTGGCATGATTCTGGGACAATTCCGAAGAAAATGAAACATCCCGAAAAAGATAGGAAACTTGAAGATGAGCCCAACACCACTACAAGCTCATAGTTAATGAAGCATCCTCAAAGGAAGTTTGAACTCAAAAATTGCTGCGAGATCAAACCAATCTTATCAAATCTCCACAAGCTTGAAGAAGGGCTCAACATTGCCGCGAGCTTCAAACTTCAAAACTTGCAAAGCTCCTCAAAGACCTCACAAGAATGGAAAAGGGCTCAACATTGCTGCGAGCTCCAATTCCAAAACTTGTAAAAGACCTTTAGGTATGCATCACCATATTTCCAATTCAATTTACAAAAAAAAAAAAGCATGCATAAAAGGAAAGTTGTCATGCATTAGATGCTAGAAAAACCCTCGACCAAAGTTTGACCAATTCCAACCCAATTTGGCCAAAACCAATCAAATTTTGTCTAAGCCAAAACTCATGTTGGCTTGATCTAGAAACTCTAGCCTCTTATTTGATGCATCCAAAAAAAATAAATGCATGAACATTTTGATTTGCATAAACCTCATTATCATAGGGAGCAAAAAAAAAAAAAAAAAAAGAGAGAGAGAGAGAGAGGAAAAGAAATCCCTCAAAAAAAAAGGAGAGGGGAAAGCAAAAAAAAAAAAAAAAAACAGAGAGAGTTGGCCCACTGGTTGTGGCCCCACTGCCTGGCCGTACGACCACAAAAAGAAAAGCAAAAAAAAAAAAGCGTGTAAAAAAAAAAAGAGACACGTGAAAAAAAAGAAAGAGAGAAAACCGTGGGAAACAAAAAAAGAAAGAAAAAAAAAGAAGAGAGAAAAGAACTTTTTTTACCATCCTACTTCTATAATGGAAATTTCTTGAAAAAGAAGACTTACTTGAAGCCATTGATGGAGGAAGAAAAAGCTTGAAGATCCTTGAAGAAGAAAAGAAGTTCTTGATCTTGGAGCACTTTTGAAGACTCTTGCAAAGAAAGAAAACAATGAAGCAAAGATCCAATCTCCTCTTGCTTTTATAGAAGAGAGCAAACCAAAAGAGGAAACAAGGAGAAAAAAAGGAGGTAATTGCTAAAAATTAGCAACCTTCCCAAAAGAAAGGAGATTTAAGATATTCTCCCCAAAATAGAAGATTCTTTGAGAAATTTTCTCCAAAAAGAAAGGGAATGAGAAATATTCTCTCCCAAAGAGAGATACTTTGAGAAAATCTCTCCAAAAAGAAGGGAAACTTGAGAGATTCTCTCCAAGTAAGAATATTTTTAGATATTCTCTATCCAAAAGAGGTATTTTTAGATATTCTTTACAAAATGACACCATATGAGATCTAAGCCATCTTTAAAAGCTTAAGGTCCCATGGGCTAGCCCACATGAGCCAGGTTTCACCACATAGGCACTAAAAGGGGCTTCCTTTCAAAAATTCCTCTTACCAAGAGCATACAAAATGGCTCCATGCCTCTTTTGAGTTGATTGGACCACACAAAAAAAAAATCCAAGCCTCATGAGCTTCAAAAATTTTCAAATTATCCCACCTCATATACAAAATTGAGCCAAAATCTTGAAATTGACATTCCACAAAATTCAAACCTGACCCCCAACTTGCCACATACAGCCTGTTGGGTTACAAGGTCAAAATCCAAAAATCAAACCCCGACCCCCTAACATGCCACAAACAGCTTGTTAGGTCACAAGGTCAAAAAACCAAAAAAATCCTCTTGACCGCCCAATGTGCCACATACAGCCCTTAGGTTCACAAGGTTAAAAGGAAAAACCAAAATCCAACACCCAAAACCCAACTCCCTCATGTCATTTTCAAAAATTAGCCTTGAGATGGTACGTGATCCCTCTCACTACCATAAAATCCCCTTGGAAACTCAAAAGGCCATTAAAAAAATGCGCAAAGACTCTCAAAAGTTCTCCTTCAAGTTTCTCTTCGAGGCACATCGACTCCAAAAGCTACTCGTCGCTGTACCTCGAGGGGGCATTTGTTGACACCAAAAATGTCACTTTGCCTCTTCAACATCAAGAAGCTACATAATGCCGCATCCTACTACAAAACAGGCAATGCTGTTTCAAGCATCAAATCTTATCAGAATCAAACAAAAACTGCAAGATCCTTCAAGACAGCCAAAAGAGGGGTTCACATGAAGTTTCGGGTCATTCCAACATCATTTGACCCAACTTCACTCCTCCGGCAGCTGAACAGGCGCTCCTGGCAGCGACAACGTCGAAGACATCAAAACTTCGATCAGAGCCTACGAATGGTCTTAAAATATCTCCAAAGCGCTCCATGTCAAATTTTAAGTCAAACTGACAACGTTTGACCCTCTAACAACCCTTGAGCAGTAAAATCTAGCCTCTCGGCGGCGAGAACCACCGAGGCTATTACTCATCAAACGGAGCACATAGGTGGCTTCAACATGCTTCAAAAGGGCTGCACATCAAATCTCAAGTCATTCCGACAACGTTTGACCCGGCTTTGACGCTCTGAAACAAAATCAAGGCTACTGGCGGCGGAGCACCCCGGGACCACAACACCCAAATCTCTGCCAATGGAACGTCTCAAAATGACTCCAATAGGCTTCCTGTCAAATTTCAGGTCAATCGGATATCGGTTGACTGCACATCAAAGCGTGACGTCTTCCTCGCTGTGAAATCAAGACTAGCAGTGACGGGACCCCAAGCGGCTTCAAAACTCAAACAAAAGCCCATGGTTGGTCCTATCTACTGCTCAGGAGGCTTCACCTCAAATTTTGGGTCATTCCGACGTCGTTTGACCTAGTTTTGACTCTTGACTGAAAATCGGCAACTCTGCGCGGCAATGTCTTAGGCTTTTCCAAAAAATAGGAAAATTTGTGCTCCGATTTTGCACGACTTTTCATCAGGTTTTCTTCAGGAGAATCAAGCCAAAAAATGAGGAAAAATGCAGGAGAAAAAAGGACTGAAAAAGCTCGAAAAATGGCCGAAGAAAAGGTGACCAAAGGGGACCAAACCCCATGGTCATCGGCTACCCTGGAAGTCTTGGTCGCCGGATTTCTCCCGGAAGGCCCGTTTTCCGATCCTTCTCTCCTGATTTTCGCTGGAAGGCCCATTTTCCCGACTCTTCAAATGCCCGGCGACCACTTAATGCTATTAATTGACCCAACTAAATGCGGTCATTAACTCATTATTTTGGACGGCCGAATCAGATTCAAGAGAATGGAAGTTACAAGTCAAAGGCATCACGGCATTAAAGCCATGAAACTCCTCGCATCATGGAGATTGAAGGCGATTAAATGCTCATCATTCTCCATCAGCCAATCAGATTCAAGGAAAAAGGAGTTACAAAATCAAAAAATAAAAACTTGTAACTCCTCCCGTATGGAGCTTTAAAGCCATCAATGCTCATAAACCCTCCTAAATGGCTACCGAAGGCCTATAAATAGGAGAGCATTCCAAGAAGAACGGATCAGAAAAATCAGCCAGAAAGATCCCGAACCCAAGCCCTGAAAATCAGAAAAATCGTCCATAATTCCTAGAAATCCAAGAAGCTCTGCTACTTTGAGGAAATTATGCTGCAACAAACACCACAAGGTCATTGAAGTCCCTTGGGGGGGCACTCCCCCCAAGGCAAAGCCCTCTCTTCTCCTATTCAACATGGCCTAGACGTGGCTTTTCAGCCCGTCTCTTTGCTTTTTTTATTGGATATAGGACCTTCCCTTGGTCTTTATCCTCTAAAAAAACTGAAGTCTAAGCCAAGCTAAAAGAATCAAAGCATCGCATGATCTCATTTGAAGGATGATGGCAAAGTCCATACATGACTTGCGATCGTCGATCTAAACGAGTCCCCGCAATCTCCTGAGAAGTCAGATTCCTTTTCTCACTTTTCTGTTGTATTTTATATTTTCTTTAATAGACAAAAAATCACAATTCTTGTCTTTCATTTTGATGAGATTTGTAAATTGCCTTTCACGGCACAAAATCGCCTTCTACGGCACAAATCGTCTCCTATGGCACAAAATCGCCTTTCACGGCAAACAAAATGAAATCGCCTCTCACGGCATTTTAAAAAATTGTCTCTTTCTTAAAATATATGTGCAATGGAAAGTTAGAAAGAAGATTGATTTCCTTTCTACTTGTGAAGGTGGATCTCTAGATCACCATTTCTAAATTTCAAGTAGAATAAAAAATATGGCATACCCGTACAAAAATATCGATACTCGCCTTTCTCCCCTCCTTCCCTCCATTCGGCCTTTTCGATGACCCCAGGGACGGATGGGGGAGGAATGGAAGAATCGGGTCCATCAATGACATTGAACTATTTGGTCAACTAATCTATCAATCATGTTAACTTTCTCATCATCATCTAGGTCTAATGTCTGGAGTCCGTTATGAAAAATATTTATCTCCAACTTCATGTTCCCGAAACTAAGTGTCACAACCCCATTCCTACATCTAACACTACATCTGATGTTACAAGGAACGGTCAACCAAGAATAACAAGAATATGTCGGTCGGGAGCTACCACTGGCTTGGTATCTAGAACGACAAAATCAACTGGAAAATAAAAATCATTAACTTTCATGATCACATCTTCAACCACACCTTTTGGATATTTGACTGACCTATCAACAAGACAAAGGGTTATATCAGTCTTCTTTAGTCCTCCCAGACCTAACTACGTGTACACGAAGTATGGCAGTAAATTCACGCTTGCCCCAAGATCAAGGAGACACCTCTCCATGACGGAGTCTCTTATTTGAATTGTAATGGTATGGCAACCAGGGTCTTCGTATTTGGGTGCAATGGTTTGCTGGATCAACCCTGATGCTTAGGCTACCATCACAGCGATTCTGGGTACTGAGGTTTTTCGTTTGACAGTGGTCAGGTCTTTCAAAAATCTAGAGTAGGAAGGGATTTGTTTTATGGCATTTAGGAGGGGTACATTTATCTAGACATTCTTAAAAACTTGTAAGATTCCCTCAAAGTGATCATTTTTCCTAGTCTCCATCAATCGGTGTGGGAATGGTGCTCTAGGTACCACTTCTAAAGATGATGGGTCAACTACAATGGGCTTATAAATCCGCTATGTCTGTGGGTCTCCTCTTGATATGGATACTTCTATCTCTTTCTCTTTTGGATTAATTAGCGAAAGGTCCCTCGAATGGAATGTTTCCAACCTCCAGTCCAGGCGGATTCTTTTAAAGGCTCTGGTCCAAGCAGTTAGGATGTTTGCAGCCTAAGGTCCCTGTATCCACACGGTTTCAATTTTTAAGACTAATTTACCCCTGTAACCGTCGCAGCATGCAGAGGAGTGGTCCCCAACGTGTCACGATTATTTAGCCACGATTTAAGTGCATAAGTGGGGAAGTTATTACTGATATGCCCATGTCATCCAGCACAGATATCATTTTTCGAATCTCAAACTGCAATCGCTTATGATATTGAATCTGAATGTAGAAAACTAACGAGAGAGAGAGATTCATGTTTGCGTAGCAGATTGCAGATCAAACTTTTGGTAGGAGTTTTATTGTAATTGGATTATAGTCTCATATATTGATTGGCTGGGAAGCAGTTCATTGGCTTGGAAGCAGAAACCAGATCCAAACGTTGGGAAGGGATTCATCTTTTTTGAGGTAAGCGATTTTTTCTGTTTACATCAGAGATTATGCAGTTTTTGTTATTTGAATGTGTGTATATATATATATCTGATGCGCGTGTTCAGTTCTATTCTTATTGGTTTTTAGCTGTGTAGTTTGATTTACTGTATATCAGATTTCATATCTAACTTTTGTGTAGCAGTTCTATCTTTTATATGGACGTGAAGTTGATTTCAGATCTAACTTTTGTGTAGCAGTTCTATCTTTTATATGGACGTGAAGTTTTTCATTTTTCTTTTCTAGTTTTGATAGTTAGATTTCTTTAGTTTTGTTGGTGATGAAGTATTCAATTTGTATCAGCTCAGTTGATGTAATACTTTTTGCAATGATAGTGACCATTTATATCCATTGAATCTTGTTGTTTTATAGATGTCACAGCCGTTATTGCTTCTCTGTAAGTATGGCATGCTTACGGCCGTTATTCATTTGAGTCGGGGTATGAGTTATGATGGTTTGATGTGTTAGGGATTTTGTATTTGCAATTTGATTGATGCATTTGCACTTTAGCATCATTTGATATTTCACACATGCATTGATTTAAAATATCTTGAAATCTTGTTTTATACATACATAGCTTTTTAGATTTGGAAAAGTTTTTGTTTTATGCATGTTTTGGTTCTAAACTTGGATGCATTAGTTTTAGAACCCAAACTCTTTTGAAAACCTAATTCTTTGTGCATTATGTTTGGAAAATCATGTTGAGAATTTAGGTTTGAGCCTTGCATACATTCTTCACAAAAAGAATCATTTTTGTATGCATTTTCATTTGAAAAGAGTTTTGTCAAATCAAGCTAGCCTTTGGTTTTAATCTTTTGAATCATTTTAGGCTTTGGGTGTTTCATGTTTTTAAACATCTTAGAATGTCTTAAAACATGTATTCTAACTTGGTTTAATGGCCCAAAAAATTCCCAACCAAAATTACTTTAGAAAAATACATTTTTGGGAAAACAGGACCTTTAGCGGCGGAAAAACCACTTTTAGCGGCGGTTTCTGTGTCCGCCGCTAAAAGCAGTTTTTCAAACGGTCATTTTTTTGCCCGTTGTGTGATCCCGGTCGACCGAGACCTCTTTGCCGGTCGACCAAGGACTAGCCGTTGGCAACTTTTTGGCTATAAAGTCCATTCATTTCCAACCTTCTTTGGTGCTTGAACCATGAACCTTTGAGAGCATTTCGGAGCAAAAGAAAGGGAAAGAAGTTGGAACGGCTAGAGGGCCATTTGGAAATCAAATGCTTGAGATTTAAAAAGGTAGACCTTACTTATCATTTTGATTTCCATTAAAAGTAGAATCAATGCATGGTTAAATCTTTGTATTTTCATATTTGCATGATTTCTAGCTTTTAAAGAGTTGTGTTGCAAACTCTAAATCATCCTTGGTAAATTAGATTAGTTTGCAAACTCTCTTAACTAAATCACATGCTTTCTTAGACTTTAACATTCATACAACTTGTTTAATTCATTTCTTCAAAGTTGTTTGAATCTTTTATGTGATTAGTTTTCTCTTCAATCATCATTTTATAAGCTTTGATTTTAAAATGCATCATGCATTCATTTAAGAGCTTCCTTGTTAAAATTGATTGAAGAAACACATTCATACACTTGTGCACACACTTTAGCATATTCAAGTGTAAGTTTGTAATTTGTATTACACCTTCATATTAGCCTATTCAAGAGGCAAATTTCATTTGAGCTTAAATTGTATCTCTTGGAGTGTTCTTTTGTGAAGACACCTTCTTTGAGAAATCTCTCATTTGTAAAGGTTATTGCTTAGCCTAAGAAAAGCATCTTGTAAGGTTATTGCTTAGCTTAAGAAAAGCATTTTGTAAAGGTTATTGCTTAGCCTATAAAAGCACATTGAGAGGTTGTTGTTTAGCCTAGAAAAACAACATTGTAAGGGTTATTGCTTAGCCTAGTAAAAAGCATACATAGTGGAAATCGGTGGGGTGTTGGATGCACAAGCCGGTAGTGGATGTAGGCATGTTGGCCGAACCACTATAAATATTGTGTTGTGGTGATTGCTATGTGGTGATTGTTTTTGTTTAGCTTCCGCATATTGTATGGTTAATCATCACATGTGACTAGTTATTGTTAAGAAATTAAAATTGGTCTTAATTGGTCATATTTGTAGCTCACCCTATTCACCCCCCCCCCCCCTCTAGGGTTAGGATCCAAGGACTTTCATGATGCGTCAAGTTTGTAACAAGTGGAGAAATCTTACAATGAACATGGTTTGTTTGACTTATGCATTGCCTGACCACCCAACATGCTTGCTGGACAGCGATTTGGATCTAATGAGCTTGTCCATGTTGGCCTCTTCAATGGGATTGGGGATAGTTGATGTAGTTGTATCAGAATCGCAGGAATCGGAGGACGGTGATCAAGAGGAAAATGGTGGTGATTTAGCTGAAGATGCCCTACCATTAGTGGGGTACGAGGATACAGATATAGAGACAGATCTTCTTCCACAGTTTTGTACCCACAAGGAGAAGATGTTGCTATCTTCTGGCTGGGCAAGTGGTATTAGAGATGTGGGGTAGAGGTTTGAGGGAGGTGTTGGGGAGTTTAGAAGTGTATTGTGCAGATATTCAATTGAGAATGGTTTTGAATTTGTATATGTGAAAAATGATAAGGTGAGGGTGACAGCTGAATGCTCTCGCAGTCATTCAATGGGATGCAGATGGCGTGTTCATGCATCTATTGAAAAATCTAGTGGCCATTTTTGTATCAGGACATTAAACAATGAGCATACATGTGGTGCAGCAGTTCGAACGTCAAAGAACAGCCGTATGAATTCTGAGACAGTTGCAGATTTAATAGTGGATCATATCCGTGAGAAGCCGCTCACCAGACCCATTGATATCGTGCACCACTTTAAGGCGAATTATGGACTGACCATTACATATCATCATGCATGGTGGGGTGTGGAAAGGGCTAGAAATAAGCTGTATGGTGATTCGTCGCTATCTTTTGACCATCTTCGCTGGTATATTAAGGTGGCGGAGGAGGTAAATCCAGGAAGCCTCTTTGTGCTAGATTATGACCAATCAACTATGTGTTTCAAGCGTCTCTTTGTGTCGTTTTATGCTTCAATTGCTGGTTTTAATCATATTCGTCCTTTATTATTTCTGGACTGTACTTTCTTAAAGGGCAGATACAAGGGAAACCTGTTGGCAGCGACGGTGAAGAATGGGAATCAAGGTAAGTCGTCATGCTGTTTTTTCTGATATTATTGACCCATTTATTTATATTTATACTAATGATCAGCATGTTTTGATTTTCTGAATAGTATCAGAAATATAAAAATTTGTTAATTAATAGGACAGGTTTGTTCCCCCTTGCTTTTGCGGTAGTGGACTCAGAGACGGAGGACAATTGGACATGGTTTCTGCAGAATTTAAGGAAAATTATTATGTCAGATCGCACTATTACTTTTGTTTCCGACAGGAATCCAGGTCTGATAGAGGCTGTCTCAAAGGTATTTCATTTTGCCCATCATGCGTATTGTGTCGCGACCCCGGACCGCGAATCCGAAGGAACCGATCCGGAGTCGGGACTAATGGATAATGATGATTGAAGGATCTACATTAACAATATACAACTTATTTAATTTCCCACAGGTGTCCGCGGTGAGGATATCACAACCATTAATGAACATTTCTATTAAGTGCGGAAGCGTGTAGCAAGTCAAATAGTCAATCATCCTTGGTCATAAAAAAATATCACAAGTATAAAATACTGTATCAGAATGAGCAATGATCAATAATATGATTCCCAAAAGTAGTTAAAGTTAACAAAAGATCATTTAATTACATTCCCAAAATTAGAGGCCGACAAAGGCCAATATAAACAAAATAATAACCCAAAGAATGGTTAAATAGTTCTCCTCAAAATAAAACGCCTCTATTAGCAACCCGATACCTACATGACATCGTCAGCACGCCACTCGACTAAAGGTTACGGTTCACCTACCGCCTCCTCCGGCTCCTCCTCAAGGAAACCGGCAACGGGACCTGAGTACCAAAGTAAATGAGTCAGACATGACGGTCTGGTAAGAGAGTGAAAGATACAACAACATGTAATAATAAAGGAAATGCCTTGAAAAGCATAGAAATCTGTTTCAACAAGAACTCTCATAAAGTAGATAAATCATTTGTTAGAAAACAGGTAGATAAGGTAAAACATATCAGGTAACCAAGGAATCGGGAACTAACAAGATGGCAATCGCATAAAGCTAAGTCCTCTGTCACTAGAATGACAACAGTATAACGGGATGTTGATTTCAGTCACACACGGTGAGGAGATTCACCACAATCATATATACAATATAAATATACGGGACGGGACCACGGTAGCGAACCGGGTATCGGGACGGGACCACGGTAGTAGACCGGGTATCGGGATCCAAACTGCAGCTGGCTGGACGGGAGAGGGATCTCCAAGTCGGTGGATCAAACCGACAAGGTATCCAAGCTTAGTGATGCCGACTCATAGGTCAAATAACAAATCGAGACATATGCAAGTAAATCAAGTACAATAAATAAATGAGCAAGACGGGGGTGCTCAAGGGCACACTGTCATTTCATGTCGGGCAGTACATCTCGGGACAAATAACTATTACTAGTGTAACTATCATGTTTTCGGGAAAACAAATCATATAGTATAATCTTGGAAAGAGGTGAAACACTAAACTATAACAATCTTGGGTAAAATACTGGTTTCAAGATTTGTTTAAGTGAATAGGGGTCCCGTATGTCAATTATAATAAGGACTTGGTACTCTTCGAGTTTGAAGACATTCCGGGCTCCTTATGCACCTTGAAGTTTCAAAAGTTCGAATGAAATCTTTGTGATATGGTTTCTTCCTCAAATGGCCTCATACAATGCTTAATAAATCTCCTTGACATAGGGGGGTTTCCAGAGAATAGACCCAACCATTGAAACAGTCGAACATTGTCCCAAACATCGCCTATGCCAGACGAACCGCATCGCTCGAGCGGACTGGAGGGTTCGCTCGAGCGAGTCGCTCGCTGGAATGGTTGTCTGGGTGGGTTCGCTCGAGCGAAGTTGAGGTCGCTCGAACGAACTCATTGGGTCGAGCGAATATTTAAATGCGTTCGAACGAACAACTCTCTGGAATGAGTTCTGGAATGTTCGCTCGAGCGACCAGGGGTCCGCTCGAGCGATCAAGCTACTGGAATGCTCCGAACCCTTTCCTGGACTAGTCGCTCGAGCGAAGTGTCATGGTCGCTCGAGTGAACTGTCCAGAACCTGAGTTCGGACCAGTTCAGCTCCACAATAACTCTCCCTTTTTACAACCCCTTCTTAACCACTTTCATACATCAAATGAGGAGTATAAATCCCCACTCAAATAACCTCAAATCTCCAACCACATCCATCCCATTCTCCTCCATCCATATCACATTCCATACAAGCAAAGAGGGGAGGAAACCATTTCACACAATATACACATTCCAGACAAAACAAGAAACATTAATTGCTATGAGCTAACACATCCATATGATCATAAATGCATTCATAAGGCTCTCCATCAAGAACATTTATTTCAACCATAAGCACATTAATGAAAACATGAAAATCCATAAATGCTTCACCAAACCATTTAAAACTTAAAACACCCAATCATTCACTTGCCTTAGGTCTTCAAATCAAGTAGCTCAAGCTCTAACAAGTCTCTCAAAATAAAGGTCCAAGCTACAAGGAAGATCCCAAAATAAAACCCTAAAATGATCAAACAATGAAATAACAAGGAAACCTTCCAATAATGAAGGTAGAGCTTCTCTATGGCCAAAGGAATACAAATCTAGAAGGTGAAGGGGATTACTTACTTGCAAAGTCCTCTAATGGCAATGATAAGCTCAAAGAAGGTCTTGGAAATGGAGGCTTCCCCACAAAAGCTATTGAAAGAAAGCTCCCAATGAGGTGAAGAAGATGATGGCCTCTAATCTCCTCTTGGTGCAAGATTGGGGGTGGATTGAGGATGAAGAAGCAAGGAGAAGAAGGAGTTGCTAACAAAACCCTAGGTTTTTCTCTCTTGTGCTGGGACAAATGAAGAATGAAATGAAGATAGAAGAATGGCTTCCCTTTGATAACAATTGAGTTGGGTCCCACTACTAAAGGAGCTAGATTGGCTGAAATCATCTCTTTCGAGACCTCGGATGGATTCGACGAAGAAGGAAGAAATGATCATCGAAATGTCTAGTTTCTAAAAAGTATATGTTTCGCTGGTTTCGGGAATATCAAGTTTTGGGTACAGATTTTGTGTGCAATAACCATTTTGCCTTCAAGGCTATGAAATCGGGTTTTTGGATCTCAAATGGACACGGGATCAGCATGAAAGTTATAGGGAGTAACAATACCCATAAAACGGGATTAAAACCATGAATGTAGAAATCTCCGATAAATCCTCAAGCAAGTGCAATGTCATGAAAAGGAACCCCCAAAGGGCCCTACTAGTTACCAAGGCATTCAAATTAGCCCAAAACTAGAATCAAAGCTATTCCAAACCCAACTTAGCCAAAATCACTAATCAAGCTTAGCACTAACACGCAACTTAATTAGTACTAATCGGGTTCACTCGGGTCGGGGTCTTACATATTGCCTCCAACACCTTAAGGCAAATTTAAGGGACAAGTTGTCTGGTGGTTATAATAATGCATTTAGAGAGAGAATGGTTATGATGCTGCGGGAATGTGCATATGCGCCAACCGTCCCTGCCTTCCATGCAAAGCTGCAGTCGTTGAGGAGTGAAGGTGGTTCTAATGTAGATAAATTTCTCTATAGATTGACTCATGAAAGATGGAGCAATGCATATTTTAAGGGGCAGCGGTATGGTGAGATGTGTTTGAATGCTGTTGAGTCTTTCAACTCATGGATTGGAGTAGCTCGCCATCTTCCAATTACAAAGATGGTTGACACAATAAGGGTTCAAATAATGGAGCAGATGGCTAGTAGGAAGGAAGTTTCCAGCAGATGGAAGTCAGTCATCTGTCCGGACATGGATAAGAGGCTTGATGCTGCTATCCGGCTTGGAAGGACGTGGACGGTCAGCCGTTCGAGTGAAACTGTTTACGTTGTGCATTCTTACCCGTCAGTGACCGTTGACATTTTTAATCACATATGTTCGTGTTATCAGTGGTAGATCAATGGGTTCCCCTGCGCCCATGCTTGTGCGGCGATTCAAAAGAGTGGGAAGGAATTGAGTGTCTTTGTTGATCATTTTTTTCACACTCATACATATAGGGCTTCGTATGAAGAGCAGATTTTCCCAATTCCAACCATGGGAATGCCAGAGACAAAAGTCGTCGAAGTCGTTATTCTCCCACCTGTTGTTAAACGACCAGCTGGCAGGACGAAAAAAAAGAGGATCTTGTCAAGAGGGGAGATCACACGGCAGATAAAATGTGGGCGATGTGGTCGGATTGGCAGCCACAATAAGAAATTGTGCAAGGAGCCTCTTCTTTGACATTTCATTGAATTAGATATTAAATTTCGGTTAGGTGTAATATTGTTGATACATCTGATGTAATTCTGATTAGTGAATAAAAAGGTCAAATTGACATTCCCTTTAATGTTGATTAATGTGCTCTTGCTTTTATAAGTAATTACTTTCAAAATGTGTCTAAATCATTTAGTCATTGTTCAAAATTAATATTGAAATTGCATTAGAGCTGAGATTATCTGGAATCATTAGCTTGACAGGGCATTCACATTACCCAGCTAAATATGTAGCAGAACTCAGATAATTTCACCCAGGACTCAGATAATTTCATCCATGAGTCAGATAATTTCACCCAGGACTCTGATAATTTGAGTCAAAACTCAGATAATTTCACCCATAACTCAGATAACTTGATTCAGAAGTCAGATAAATTCATTCATAAGTCAAATAATTTCACTCATGATTCAGATAACTTGATTCAGAAGTCAGATAATTTCACCCAGGACTCAGATAATTTGAGTCAGAACTCAGATAATTTCACCCATGACTCAGATAACTTGATTCAGAAGTCAAATAATTTCATTCATAAGTCAGATAATTTCATACAGGACTCAGATAATTTGATTCAGAAGTCAGATAATTTCATCCATGAATCAGATAATTTGATTCAGAAGTCAGATAATTTCATCCAAAGTCAGATAATTTCATACAAAACTCAGATAATTTGATTCAGAAGTCAGATAATGAAAATTAGAACCTAGATAATTTCATCCAAAATGTAGATAATCTTAGTCAAAACTCAGATAATTTCTATCAGAAGTTAGCTAAAATTCCACCAGAAATTAGAACAAAAGATTGCATAGTGTTGATGTACGAAGACATTGACAGAAATAATTCTATTTACATTCATTCACAAATGTGAGAATTACATTGACAGAAATGTTTGTCCAACCTTCATGTGAACCAAAAAAACACATTCACAAGTCTGTTGAACGTTCACTTTTCATATAAAGAGATTTACATAAAATACATCAACTTGATTGAAAAGAACTTGTTTGTATCATTGTTGTAGTTTTTTCGTCAATTTTCGAAGTCATCATCAGCAGCTAGTTACCTGGCTTGGTAGTTTTCAACTGACCAGCTGCAATGCTTGTCGTGTAAGAACTTGCTTACTATCTTTGCCCTTAATCTGTCAATTACACGTTGGGGCAACTTCGAAGCAATTACTTGTTTGTGAGTAAGTTGCTTCATAAGATAACAAACGACCACTCTGCAATCAACACTGGAACATGACATGATATTGTTAGTCGATTGTAAATAAGGCACCGTCAAGTCAATTGAATTACTGTAGTTGCACAATGATACTTATGAGCCCATTTTCTGTTGTGGGGCATCTTCGACGCTTATCAATGGAGCTCCATATGGCAGTGTCTCCTCAACATTGACATAATTGTAGTTCTCCACATACTGTTTCTACAGAATAAAAAACATTCCGTATTTTGGGTCAGTTTCGATTATGCAAACGGTATCTTTGAATAAATAATGACCAAGTAAGTGAGACATACCAGAATTCGTGCATCCTCAAAGTAATGATCCACTATTTTAGGTGATCTTGGTCGTAAGGAGTTGTAATGTAGCCAATCTCCTTCTTTCTTATCCAGCACCAACAGTGTCCAGTGGAAGGGTTCAACATCCTTCCCTTTTCCATTTGAATTCATTGGAAAAAGCACGAATCTGTGTTCTACAGTTCTGCTTGGGGAGATCTGAGGGTGCAACATCTTTTCCCTCATTTCCGGCGACGAGGAAGTAACAATTTTCTACATTAAGACATGTTTAGTAACTGTTTATTATATATAAAAATAAAGTAAATGATGACAGAGTCAAGACAGTTATTGTCTTTTACCCAGCATAAACTTATTACGAAGTACGATTTGTCACGAGGCAGCGTTTCTGTGTGTTGGACAGTTGTGAGTTGTTGTTGAATTTCACCATGTTCTCTATATAGCAACTCAGCGTAGCAGTCAATAACCTGTTCAATTTGAGACACTTAATGTGAGGCATATTGTTTGAACACGACCATATTATGTTTGTGTAAAATGTAGGGATATTTTGTCAATGTGTCTGTGTTGTGATGCTTACAGTGCTTGACATTTCTGCTCTGCTGAGAACTGTTACTATGTCTTCATAAGATACAGCTTGTATGCCCTCACCTCCCCAAACGAGCGCCCTACAAATCCAATTGCACAAAGGACCCAATTAGTCTACATTTTTATTAAGGTTTCTTAAATTCAACAGTGGTGTTGCTTAGGTGCATAGGTATGTGACTTACGAATTGCCCTCAGCTTCATAAATCTCCTTTAGCTTCTCTACGTCAGATGCATTCAGAAGCTTAGTGACTGTATTTTTTGGGAGTGTGAAGGGGACAGTTGATGGGTTCATTTTCCTCGTCGCTGTTCTTTTCTTGATTCGTTTCACCGTGGAGGATTGTTTCACCTCCTTAATTGGTTTTGATGGTGCATCAGACGGCATGATCTGATCAATATTTCAATTATAAAAATATAGATTAATCAAATTAGAATTTGTTGAAGGGCAGATAACTTTCATATAACATCAGATAAATTTGCTGATAGTGTGATAAAATCATACAGAAGTCAGATAAATTTAATGAAAAGTTTTATAAGTTGGCACAGAAGTCAGATAAATTTGATATAAACTCAGATAAATTTGATATAAACCCAGATAAATTTGATATAAACTCAAATAAAATGACACAGAAGTCAGATAAATTTGATATAAACTCAGATAAATTGTTAGAAAGTCAGATAAAATGACACAGAAGTCAGATAAATTTGATATAAACTCAGATAAAATGACACAGAAGTCAGATAAATTTGATATAAACTCAGATAAATTCTTAGAAAGTCAGATAAAATGACAGAAAAGTCAGATAAATTTGATAGATATGCAAAACATGAATTCAATGCAAACATAAATTTATCTAAACAAACATGGTCGTGTACCTGAATTACCTCAGGTACATTTTCTGCAACATTACGATCAGTTGCAGCCTCCTTCGCTGCTTTCTGTAGTGCATTAGTTTTTATTGTAGGCTTGAAGATATCATCTAGTGTCTTCCCAGCCCATTGCAATCCTTTCTCTATATAATCAATTGTCATTTCCCTCAAGAGCTGCTGCAGTTTGAAGTTGTTTGACTCCAGATTGATCAACTTTTTCTTCAAGCCCTTTACCTCATTTTCTGCATTTGTAGCTCTCGAGGACTGTAAATCTGACAAACTGATGGTGTGTTTCAGCTGCTCTTTGAGGGAGCTGACCATTCGAGTTGACTCCTCTAAAGTATGATTTTTGTCCACACTGTGTGTTTCAAGCGAAGTCTTCTCCTTTGTCAATTGCTCAACCAACAATAGAGCATCATCCCTTTCTCTTAGCAAGCTGGTGATCATTTGTTCAGTTTCAAGCCGCTGCTTTTTTATGATGTTGTTTTCGGCCGACGTCCTTTCAAGTTCAATAGCCATCCGTTGGATCTGCTCTTGTAATTTTGTCTTCTCCTTAGTGAATTGGATGACTAAAGAATTTGCCCTGTCACGCTCCTCAGTAAGATTTTTGATCTCGCTGCTTTCGGGATTTTGTGACTGTTGTCTAGGACTAGGCAATGTATCACCAGCTTCTGGTAAGGATCCAGAGTGTGCTTCAGATGGCTCTTCATTTACTGTGTTGCTGGTGCTGCCAATTATGTCAGCTAAGATGTTTGCAACCAGCAGATCTGTTTGTAGTGACGTCTGTTCATAGCCCGCCATCTCTGCACCAAATGCTATAGACTGTTTTGTCAGACCAGGGAAATTTGTTTCTTCACTGTTACTGTTTTACAGCTGCTCTTCCAACTCGGATACAACCAATGTGTCTGTCAGTATGTCTGTATCTGGTTGGGTGGCTTCAATCATTTTGTTCTGTTCTCCCTGATCTCCTTCTTCCAATTCATGCTCGCATTTTTCATTTCCATCCTCTTAATCGTCTCCTTGATCAACATTTTCTCCTTCTACTTCTACTGCTATGTCTCCCCCATCTCCTTGCTTTTTGTTTGTTTGGCCATCATGATGTTCATATTCATCCGATTTGTCTTCTCCACCAGTGTTTTCTTTTTCTGTAAGTTGTTGCTCTCCTTCTATCTCCATCATGACCTCCTTTTCACAAGCGCCACTGTCCAACAAGGACTGTAATCGCTGCACTTCAAGCAGCGTGATATCTAATTCGTCCCCAAGGACCTGCATTTGATACCAATGTTACAAAGAACATGTTAAATTAAAAACTAAGATAAAATTAGATAGTGAAAATTGTGAAAAATACCTCAGTAGCTACTAGTGAATGAAGGGGCCTTTTCCTAAGTGCCATACTCAGTGCCCTTAGATTCCACTTTAGTACTAGTGGGAAATGCACTGAATCATTTGGTTTGATGATCGTCGTATGCTCACACAACCAATACTGTTACAAAGTCATAAAACACAAATGTATGTCAATAATTCTTTGTATATTGAAATTCAAATTTGTAAATTTGTAGTTGTATATCATACCGGTAATGCAATAAGGCAACCAATTACTCTATCAGAACCATGGCTTCTGTTGTGTATCGACTCCATGAGAAACTTTGAAATCTCTTATGCCCAAGCATAGTGCTTCATATCCATGTAGTTTTCAACATATCCCACATATGCCCATCCTATGGTGTTTCCGTGGGTTGCAAAAAAGAGTACCACAAGGATATACAGGCAAAGCAGCATAGCAACATCAGCAATGTCAATTTCTGATACTCCATTCAATGCTAGAAGGAGCTGTTGCTTTATTTGTGGAGCCGACACCGTTGAACAGCCATGGAATCTTCTAGATATGAATTCAGTTGTTTTCCTTTTTGAATACTTTAGATCAAGCACTCTTGTTCCGTTTGGTATGCCGAAGATCAGTGATATGTCATTTGCAGTTAATGGCACATAGGACCTTCCTAATCTGAATTGTCTTCTTTGTGTGTTATATGTATCAAGGATCAACATAATGTCCTTGTCAAACTTTCTGCACATCTGTTCAGATATTTTGTTGTCCAGCATGCATTCTATGAGGCTCCAAAATGGAGTCTTTCTTAATTCAACTCTGTGGACTTCAGTGACCATTTGTTTGATGTTGTGGACCAGTGACATAGTTGAGACCAAATTTTATCTGAACTGGTAATGAGCGCTAGTCTTCTCAGCATTTATGTCCTTACTGACTTCCTTCTTGTTTGATGGTTTATCTTCCACCCTTTTTCTCTTGTTCTATTTTTTTCCTGCATATAGTAAAATAACTCAGATTCATATCACCAAAAGATTAAAACAACTGAATACAGAACAGAGATAAATTGCACAAGATACAGATAAAATTATTATAAACTCAGATAAATTAAAGACATCTACAGAAGGTTTGTTGAATTTTCATTCCAAATGTATGTGTTTCCTTTCAACATCACACAGAACACAGATACAATTGCACAATACACAGATAAATTTATCTTAAACTCAAATAAATTGTTAGAAAGTCAGATAAATTTGATATAAACTCAGATAAACTCATGAAATAGACAAATTTTTTGCTGAATTTCTAGTTCAGCATCACACTCTCTTGCTTTTAATCTCAGATAAAGTCAAGAGACATTGATTCAACATCACACAGAACACAGATAAATTGCAAAATACACAGATAAATTTATCTTAAACTCAGATAAAATTGATCTAAACTCAGATAAATTTGATATAAACTCAGATAAACTCCTGAAATAGACAAAAGGTTTGTTGAATTTCCAGTCCAGCATCACACTCTATTGCTTTTAAACTCAGATAAAGTCAAGAGACATTGATTCAACATCACACAGAACGCAGATAAATTGCACAATACATAGATAAATTTATCTTAAACTCAGATAAAATTGATATAAACTCAGATAAATTTGATATAAACTTAGATAAACTCATGTAATAGACAAAAGGTTTGCTGAATTTCCAGTTCAGCATCACACTCTATTGCTTTTAAACTCAGATAAAGTCAAGAGACATTGATTCAACATCCCACAGAACACAGATAAATTGCACAATACATAGATAAATTTATCTTAAACTCAGATAAAATTGATATAAACTCAAGTAAATTTGATATAAACTTAGATAAACTCCTGAAATAGACAAAAGGTTTGTTGAATTTCCAGTCCAGCATCACACTCTATTGCTTTTAAACTCAGATAAAGTCAAGAGACATTGATTCAACATCACACAGAACACAGATAAATTGCACAATACACAGATAAATTTATCTTAAACTCAGATAAAATTGATATAAACTCAGATAAATTTGATATAAACTCAGAAGACAGATAAATTCAATATCAAATTGTTTTGAGTAAAGTAACTCAGATCCATATCATCAAAGATTAAGATGAGTGAATACAGAACACAAATAAATTGCACAAGACACAGATAAATTTATCTTAAATTCAGATATATTTTTTTAAAAAAAATCTAAGATAAAATCATTTGAAACTGACAAAGTAGCAATGAATGTTATACATTTGGTTCAACATTTCTAATTTATACAAGAATGACAGACATTATAAGCCAAAAAAGAAAAAAATTTGTCTGGATACCTTCAACTCTCTGTTGCTCTTGCTCCTGGCTTTCTGAAAGAATTGAGGACTTCGTTCTGGCCATTTCCTGATTGGGTTTTCGTTATTAGAAGAGGAAGCAGAAAGAATGGTAGAAAATCATTCAAATCGGCGATTAACAGTAAGATAGGGTTTCCAAACAAAAAGAGTGAGAAACTTTGAACTTACAAGGGAAATGAGTATTTTGAACTGTCTTTGTATGCTTTCGGAAACAGTTATGCAGTTGTGGAACCGTCTTCTGCAATTAGGGTTTGTATGTCGTCTTTCTTGTATCTCCTCTTGTCGAAATCGAAGATATCTTTGATGCAAACTCTAACTTACAATGAAACAGTTAATCTAAGGAAAGTTTTGAAATTTTTATCTAACCTGCTGTTACTCGTTGCATGCAGCCACAGAGACGAGAATGTCGCCTTCTTCGTCGTGTGTTTCCTCTTTCAGAATATTCGAAAGACTTTTTGCGATATGAGTGTAATGCTTTCGTTGGCCTTATCTTAATAAAGACAGAATGAATGTAAGGGCAAATGAGACCTTTTACGTACCGAATTGTGTGTGAGGGACCTTTGGTTGGATGTTTTTTTATTGTGGACTGTTCGCAATGAAGTGAGGAGTTGAGGGACCTCCGACCAAAGTCCCCTTCTCTTTTTCTCTTTCAATTTTTTTCTTTAGATCCTCTCTCTCGAGTTATACAACTTTCCTCGAACTCTCTGATTTTCTTAAAAAAATCTTCTATCTATGATCCTCTTCAAGCATCTCAACTCTATTGTCAACAGTCTTTCCTGATCTCAGTGTATGGATCGACTGCACATGCTCATTACTCTCTACTAAACACCGGCCTCTGGGTTGATTGGGTTGTCCTTTTGGATTAGGAATGGTTTAGCTCGGGAATTGGCCATTTTCTCTCTCGGACAACTGTAACGTGAGCTGACCTAATTGGGGCTCTAGTTTTGCAATGGACTGGTTCTAGGATTGGTTAGTCTGCGCTTGGATTTGAATGAATTTGGTCAACAGGTTCTCCATATGAGAGGATTACTGAAGGGCTTGTATTGGTGTAGAGCAATTAGGCATCTGATCTAGTACTAGTGTCCTACACTGGTTCTGTTGTTAGAACTGATGTTGTTGGTGAAATTAATTTTGCTGTGTGGGTTGCTGAGGACGAGGAACCATGAGATGATTGCTTTGAGCAGGTTACTGGTATTGTTGCCTTGGATACTGCGACTGGAATTCAGGCTAACTTCTGTGGAATTGAATAGGCTCGACTTGACGGTATGAAAAATTGGGGTGGAACCTATTGTCTTGGTGGTAGGTTTGACTGAAAGTGTTAACAGTTGGTTTTCGAAAGTTTCCGTAGGAATTCAGCTCATTGACTTGCTCAACCTTGACAAATGGCAGACTAGGGAAACTCTCAACCGTGTGCTCACAACTATCGCATAACACACAAACATGATACGGTTCGCTCATACTTCTCAAGGTGGGCTCATGTTGCTGAGGGGTGGGTTGGCATGACATCACAGACATAGATCCCTTCTTTTTGCTCAAATTTTCCACCCCATCAACTAAATTGTTCATCATATGTTTCAACTCAAGGTCCTGTTTGATTTTGTACATTCTAGGCTTCTGGATCCCTATCTCATCTTTCTCAAAATATTTCCCATTACTGCTCCAATTTTGTGAATTTTCTGCAAGCTTGACAAGGAATTCGTATGCTTGATCGGCAATCTAATTCATGATTTCTCCTTTGTGCATTTATTCAATCAAGATACGGTGGGGGTTCGTAAGTCCTCTATAAAAGAAATGTATCAACTCTCCTTTGTCAATCCCGTGATGTGGGCATTTGATCAATAGGTCATGGAATCTCTCCCAGGTTTCGGCAAACTCTTCCTCGAGTCGTCCCCTAAAGTTCCTGATGGTACTCCTAAATTGTTCAATTTTGCTCGCTGGGAAGCTCATCATAGGTGGTAATGGAGTTTGGAGTCAAGGAATTCAGCTAGGCGGGTGCATGATTTTCTAGCGAGAGGGGAAATAACCTAAGCTTCACGGCTTCACTATGCCAATTTTGATTTTTAAACGTGTGGTAGATGGTCAAGAATTTATACAAATGAATATAGGGCTACTCACACTCTGATCCATGGAATTTTGGTAACATGTTGATGATACCGGTGCCGGATCTCAAATTGGTCGGCATTATTTTCTGGCAAAACTATACAGCTAGGTGAAGTGGATGAAGAGGGTGCAAATAGTTCATTAAGGGTCCTTTGCTAAGGGTTTTGGGCAACCATTGTGAGTACTATGGGTGGGGCGGATAAAGCAAGGTAATCAATCCTCACTAATCGGCCTTGATCACGTATCCACACTTGCATACAACTGCAACTAACCTAGCAATACAATGGTCCGCTCGATGAAATGAATGCAACATAACAAAAAGTTTGAAAACTAAATGAAAACCTAATCTAAACTAAGGTTACCTAAAAGAATTCTAGACAGCTCCTAAATGTGAAGCGAACACTTTGGCCTCTAACCTGGACCTATGAAATGAGAATTTTGGCTAGTTAACCCCCAAGTAGATGGTGGGATCACGACGCAGTAGGCAAAAGTTCCTCTTAAAAACCAACTCCTCGAACAACAAAGTTGTTTCCCTATTTGGAAAGATGGTGGCCAAGGGACAAGGTTTGCTTAGGCACCAGAAAAATCCGCCAAGGCACACAATTAGCACAACCGCGGTGGTCTTCCCTAGTGAGCTCATAACCTAAGGTTGCATTTCTACTCAATTTTATTATGGTTTATTGGTTCTAAACTAAGTGAGAATTAAGATGAAATCCTAAGGGTAAGGAAACGATGATGAAATCCGAATCCTTATCTTGTTGGGGTAATTTGCCTTTTACTAATAGTGCACCAAATTACAAGTGTATTTGAAACAATTACACTATAAAGCAATGAACAACCAACAAAGTAAACCTTCTTGCAAGGGATTCGCGAGGGTTAGGAAATCCAAACCTCCCGATTTATTTTGGGGGATGAATTGGTTGTTGTCAACTCACACCACGAACACTAATTTCCGTGTACAAATGTAAGGGGCCGGGAGGGTATAGTCCATCAGTCCTCCTTCCCTACAAGCAATTTATTGTAATTCTACTAAACAACTAACTACTTAAAGTGCATAAAAAAAAGTAAATGAGTCACGGGCTGACCCACAACCAAAATTATTACAATGTCTTTAATGAATAATAAGCCTCACAATCACTCAAATGATTACAACTTTGATAACAAATACCTAATACAACCAACTAAGAAAGCAAGTAAATATCTAAACTAATCCTAAACTAGGAAAGCAAGTAAAATCTTCAAGTTCTCCAATGCACTTTTCATTTTACTTTGCTCCAAGTGAGGAATTCCTTACAAAACAAACGCAAACAATGTGTAAAATCCGCAAGGAAAATAAAGGAAAGATAAAAGGTACACTATGCTAAAAATGAAATCAACTCTTTGGAATTAGAAACTTTCCAATGCTCTCCCTGGCAACGGCGCCAAGAACTTGATAGACACTTATATGTGCAACATTTAACCGCAAGACTACGGTGTCATCAAGTAGTAAAGGACTGAAGAATCCGGATTATCGATTCCACAAAGAGATGATGGAACAAGCAATGAATCCAATTAAAGGAGAATTGAACAAAGATATGGCTAATATAGACAATTGAAGTGAACAATTAAAACTACTAAACTATGTGTGAAAAAATGAAATTAAACTAATTGGAATGTGGAACAAAACTAAAATAGTGACTAAACTACTCTAACTAACAATCTAAAATATGAAATTAATAAGATTTAACAAACTAAACTAAACTAGTGGATGAATGGTGGTGGAAATGGAAGATTTAACGTGAACATGTGGCACTACAACAATTTTGCCTTTTTGCGATGCCAAAAAAGCGTCGCAAATAATATAAAAAGCGTCGCAATAAGTAATTGCGACGCAAAAAACTAAGCGTCGCAAAGGGGTCGCAAATAATGAGGTCACAGAAAGATTAGCTACGCTAAAGACTGCAGCGTGGCAATTGGAGAGAGTATTTGCAACGGTTTTAAAGCGTTGCTAATTACGTAGCAATTGCGACGTATTATAAACGTCGCAAATAATGATTTATTTGCAACGGTAAAATTGCGTCACCAATAATTTATATTTGCGAGTATTATAAATGTCGCAAATAATGATTTAATTTGCAACGGTAAAATTGCGTCACCAATAATTTATATTTGTGACGATTCTAAAAGGTCGTTAATAAATTATTAAAGGCGACGCTCATATAAAGTTGGAAATAAATTTTTTTTGCGACGCTTATGTGGTGTGGTAAATAATATTTATCTTGTTACATTTGATTATTTGCAACGCAATAAAAGCGCTGCAACTAATAATTTCTCAAAAAAAAATATTTTAATATTTTTAAAATAGATATATTTTTCCTGATTTTATACCCAATCAATACAAATATAATCTCATCATCCATTCACAAGTCATCCATTCACAAATCTTTAATGCAAAGTCACCATTAGGTCATCACAATCATATATCTCTAAGTTGCAATTCAGGTATGAAAATAACACTCCATTGATGTAAAAACATAAACTAAATTAATTCATTGAATTTGAGTGCAACGAATCAGTTGTCCTCATCACAAATTCTTACTGAATGATATTGATAAAATTCTGTTAAACATAAATCTATATAATAGTTGGTCTCAATATAACATAGAAACAATAATTGAAATGCGGTCTTCAATATGTATCACAGAGAGACGACAAACAATTTCCACGATAAAATATAGCATCCTCAAATTGATCCGCACTATCCAAATCGGTCCAAAAATGTTGCTTGTTCTTATTTTCTCTTCATCTCCCATTTCAATCTGTAATAAATAAAACACGATAGATGTTAAAATCTATAAAGAAAATCTATAAAACACAACTACATTTGCCATTATAACTAGTCATATTAACATCACCAAGGATGAGAAGCAAGTGAAATTGCCAACACTAGATGTGTAAGTGATGAGATCATTTCTAAGTACCATGTGAAGGAAAAACCAACTGAGCATTGTGTATTGCCTCATATATGGTGATAAGGAAACACCAAAAACGAAAAGAAAAGAAAGAAAAGAATTCATAGCATACAGAAGGGGAATATATATTATCATGAAATGATACTTCATTAATCATTGAAAATTTTTTTAAAAAAAACTGTGTTATAAAATTACTTATAAACACTACACCATAATAATCAATTAGTAACGGATCTACAGCCGTTACAAAAAATATTAGTAACGGTTATTTTACGTTGACACGATTGCATCACAAATGAAAAGTAACGGAAGTTAGTAACACTTTAACACTTAATAACCGTTAGAAATATTACTAACGGTTATGAACTGTGACTGAAATTAATTTCAGCAACACATCTATAATCGTTACAATTTATTAGTAACGGTTATTAATTTTGTTCATAGTTTGTTCCCAACGGATAAAACTGTTGGTAATTCCCACTTTCTGACTCATATATAACTATTTGGTCAACCTATTTGTAACGGTTGATATCTGTTACGAAGTATTCTATTTATAACGGTTGGAGTCCGTTACTAAGTATTATATTTGCAACGGTTTATATCCGTTACTAAGTATTTGTTGTTTTAAAAAAAAAAATAGAATTTCCTGATCAATTTCTGACAGGCCACCTACAGTACTTCTGACTACATAGATACTAAATGCTATATTGCTAAATGACACTTGCTATCAAAATTGAAAGAATCATGAAACCACATCCCCATGTGGGATCAACACGTGAAAATAAAAAATATATATCAATGCTGAAAACTTACTGCAATCTTAAAAGGCATATATCTCTAGAGATACAACAGAATGAATATCCAACATGAATCAATGACACATCCAAAATGACATAAAGAAGAAAAAACCTTACTTGTTCATGACCTCATATTTTCATGAATCCACGCAATAATTCACGTTTGTAGTGGCAGTCACCGCTTAGATGGCCAGCACGTATCTGAATTTGTGAGAGAAACCATCGAGAGAAAACCTTAGGGATTAAAGAGAACTCCAAGTCTCATGCACTAAACACAAGTTATGTAAAGTTGATATAGAAAACAAAAAACCAGCTAGAATAAATCAGAGTTTAGGAACCATCAGAGCACATACTATATGAAAAGAATCCAAATTACCTCGCTGCAAGCATGATGGGCACAATTAGCCCAGTCCAAATTTGCAGCCCGGCAGTCATCATACACATGGATTAGCTCATGGATAACAACTTGGTTGACTTCATCTTGAATATTCATATGATTACTACATACCATTATCTGATGATTACTACAACTCTGATGTGCTTCATCAGAGCACATACTATATGTAATCTGTTGTAAGGCTTTGCTTTTTTCCTCTTACTGATGAAGCCTGTGCAGTGGAATTCTGTTTCAGCTAAAGCAATTTGTTCGGGGAAAAGCTAAACTGAACATGGCTAATATAATGGGAAAGATCTAATATTGGCTACAAAGAAAACATGATAGTCAACAAGGAAGCAGTTATTTGGATGATGACCTTCATAAATGCATCAATTACTGTACTTGGTCGAATGTTCTTTTGCTTCTCAAGTTTGGCCAGCTCTTTCAAGTATCCTGCATGCAAGAAAATATGAGAGACATTGATGGAACACTGAAAAAACAATTAAAATAATTATTCTCCAAGAAGAAGCCTCATCATCCCAAAATCATTGAGACTTGGGATTGCAAAACAATTGTGCCATCACATTATCATCTTAGTTCATCAGCAAAAACAACCGTCAAAGTTTAATGTTCAGTAAGGTCTTATTTTTAGGATTTTTAATCCAATTGTGAGAATTTTCAAAAAAAAAAAATTAGTAAAGAAAATAGTTCCTATTCTGAGCAAGAGACAGTTGAAGCGAGGTGGATGCCAATTAGTGGGTCTCACATGAATGAAACGGTCATCCTGGCTAGGTTAGCCAAAATCCCCTCCAACTTTACTTGGGTTGGAATTCATAAACCACACCCAATCCAAGCCCATCACCAAAACTAGTAGGACCAGCGGCTGATTACCTGTTTAAAACTTAAATCTACCAATCATTATCCCTTTTCATGCTATTGGTAAATAACATCCCAAAGTCTGAAATTTTCTTAGATGATTGGATTGTCTTTTATTGGAGGATTAATTTATCTGCTGTTTTAGGTTGACCAATTTGTGGTCTATTATTGTAACTACTGCCAATTGGGATCGGAGTAGAATGACTTGTTCTTGGCATATCATGTTGAAGATGACAAGATCTGGCATGTTGGGGATGTATCTAAAAGTGATTGACTTACAGCCAAGTAAAAGCTAATAAAGACAGTACCTTGGATTAAAAGCCCCTTCAGAGGAGTAAATGGAGTGACCCCATACCTGCAGTCAAAAATCGAAACTCAGATGTCTAGAAAACAGAGGATATGGAAGAAGGTAAATGTGATAAAAAAAACTCTATATAGTCTAACTCAATAATTAATTCCTAGGATTATATAAATTGTGAACAAAACTTAACATTTGATTAGAAGGATTTTAAAGATATCTCATAGAGATGCTCAGCATCAGACTAGAAGAAAACTTGGATACAAAGTCACCTTCCAAATAATATGTACTTCAATGGGCATATTTTAAGAAAACTATAGCGTACGAAAGCTGCTTACTCTTTGAACAGCTTCTTTATTTGTTTTTGACCTTCTGCAATGGAATTTGGGTCCATTGACTGCAAAAGGAAGTCCTATATCAGTGCAGTGAAACGTATGTGAACTACTGTAATGAATTTATAAAGACCATAACAAAATGTTCAATACATACATCCTGCATCTGTTGTCTGATTTCCTCGGTTTGGATCAAACAGTATCACTGTATGAAAGTTTCCATCACCAGCTTGGGCAATAATTGTACTGGAGTTAAGAAAGACAAGCAAAGACGAGCCCAACATGAGAATCTCCCTAAGTTCATGAGAATCTAAGTAGTTAAGAAAGAATCATCAATCTTTGCCAATTAAGTTCAAAATTTAAGAGTTGGTCAAATAATGACTCAGATTTGTTTGCACAAGAATCACACTACACAAAGCATACCACACCAATGGGGATGCATCAAGTTCTTGCTTAGATCTTGATATGCACTCTGCAAGCCGTGACAAAGGAACACACACATCCTGTAGATGAAAAGATACACATAAAAAAGTAAGTTACACTTAAGCCATTAATGATTAGAACAATCAGAAAATGATGCTGAGAAAACAACCCCTAATTGTGAGAATGAAGGTGAAAATGTTCAGATAAAAATTAATGAAGGATAAGGGAAGTTAAGAGACTACGTACAGTGAAGTGTAAATAGAAAGAAAAATTGATCACAAAACATCATTGTATCACAACATCTCGTTTCATCATATTCTATGTCATAACTGATACAATAGATCAGATTTGCATATAAAATTTTGAATGATATATAGACATAAATGTTTTCGGTTGAAGCAGAACGTACTAAAATTTGTTAAACAATGTTTACAGTAACAAATAGATTAATAACATCATCAAAGACTTGATTGAATCTAACTTGCCCAAGCCTAAAGGTCCCCTTCTCCACACCTTGTCGATCTCTTCTTTAGATTTAAAAAAGAAAAATAAACACCAACCGTCAAAAAATCTTCTTCTTCTTTTTTTTGCTATTACTTCTTCTTCTTTTTTTTCACCTTTGGGTACATACACACCCTACCCAAGTCTCTCACCGGACACAACCAGGGATTGGTCCCTAGTTATTACTGTGGCGAGGGAGATGCCTACCATTGAGCTACCAGTGAACTGGCAGGAAAAAATATATATTGTTGTCATAATTAGCCTGTGTAATTTTAAGAATCTTCTGGGTATGAATAATCCCTCAAGTAATTTAGCTTGTCACTTTTTTGGGCCAATCGGAGTAAAATATTACAATGAAGCTGAGGTTGAGCAACTAATAAAGCTCTAAGGATCTTCAATCACTCATTTTCAAAGCATTCAATTGGAGTGATTCCTCTTATGCTATTGGCTTGGTTACCAATAGACATCGAAGCCCTCAGAAGCTGCACTTTGTTATCAATGAGATACGTACCCATGTATGTCCTTGGAAGAGTAAAAAAAAAGTTCAATATTATCCTGGAAAAGCACTGCAAGAGACTGTAAAAAGTTTGCACATGTGAAAATTGGAGCATTTTCCATATCGTCAAGGGACCCTCAACATTACAGAAGCATAGCCTAAGGGAAGCAAAAGAGATAACACATTAAGCAGGGTTTTTAGTAATTTTATGCACATTGGTCCTATGTTGTTGTTTGTTTCTAGGCCTTTGATTTCGTTTGAATGGATGTCCTTCATAAAGAGAGTCAGTATTCAGCTCTTATACTGACTTCTCATGTCTTTTTAGTTGTACTTCATTTCTTATTCAATAAATTTACCGTTACCGATCAAAAAATATAATAATCCCTCTCTA
Organism: Cinnamomum chago; assembly: GCA_038049695.1. Classification (NCBI taxonomy): domain Eukaryota; kingdom Viridiplantae; phylum Streptophyta; class Magnoliopsida; order Laurales; family Lauraceae; genus Cinnamomum; species Cinnamomum chago. Next base: position 30,418,774 of record CP142462.1, on the reverse strand, counting down.
TTCTATCTGGTTTGGACATTCTTTCCCTTTCTTAACAAAGTAACAATAGACAAGAGTTAATATAAAAAAAAAAAAAAAGCACAGTGAAGTTAAGTGTGTAAGATTGTCCCGACAAACTTAAAAACATTTGCACCTTTTTACCAAGTGAAATGCAATCTCCAACTTCGTCATCCATTTTCTCACATAGATCACCTGTGTCTTGCTCATTCTGATAAACGCTTGGAAGTAGCTGTGGGGTGTGATCTGTTTCTTTCTGCTCACCATCCTCAACTTCTTCAAGCTGGTTTATTGGATTTTGTTGCTGTTGCTGCTGCTGGTGGTGGTGGTGCAGAGGACTAACAGGCTGTGCATTGTGTAAACCATCAACTTCGTCTTGTGGAGGGTGTGAAACAAGAGCAAAAGTAGCAGCATCAAAGTCCACCATGTTGTTATCTTCTTCTGTGCATGTTACAGATTCAGTGGATGAATTGAAAATTAAGACATCAGGGGCAGCATCAGAAATGAGCTTCTCCCAATCATAGCATGACCCATCTTCCTTAGTCTGCTCAAGCTGATATTGCCCTTGTGTTTCCACTGAACATGTCCCTTCTTTGGGATTCTCTTGGGGAAGTTTATCAAGTGATGCTCCTCCATCCATTTCCATTTTAATAGCACAGCATGATGTATCATTGTCGGGGTTACCATAATCAAGTGAACCAACATACTGCAGTGCTTGAGGCAGCTTAACAGATAGCTTTGAACGCCCATTAGATCGCTCAACATTGAACTCTTCTACAGAAACACCAATGTCACATTTTTCCTGCTCACTAGCTGAGCCGCAATCAGACAATTTGACACTGCCTGAAAAGCTAGTGGACATTTTGCCTCCATCCCCATCGTCAGAAGAAATTTCAAGTTTTGAGAAGTCCGAGAAATGATGCCTAAAAAACAGAACAGTTCATCACAAAAAAATTATTTTCATGGTACATATTGAGATGGAGCATGATTTCAATAATACATCATGATTCATGACATGATGATTACCTGCCAAGGAATCTTGACTCCTTCTGGGAACTGATATGTGGCGAAGTAAACACAGAAGGGATGGATGCACAATTGAGCTAGTGAAAGGTTTGTGCACTATGCAAAGATTTGACAGGTTTAGTAGGAGATAGATTATTGATGTAATGGAAGACAGGAGAGTCCTGAAACAGAAAGAAAGCCCGTCATATAGAGTTGGTCATGACTGATAAATAAAAGCAAGAAGAAAAAACTTCAACATAATTTTATTAAAACGCCAATAGTCTTCAACACTATACTATCAAATCAAAAGGACTGAAGCATTAAAAGTAATGCCCATGGAATCCAGATAGTTGAAATATAAGAAATCACCAAACTGACCACAAAAAATAATAAATAATAATCCACTTGAATGAAAAAATAACAAAGTTTGGACAAAGGCATGAGAAATAATTGAAAACAAACACTCAACTCAAAACATGAAAACAAATGCTATGTTACTTACTACCTCAAGATATGCAGAAAATCTCATCAACTGAATAAAAAAGATGCAATTGCATTAATTAGCAAGACAAAATTCCCACAAAACCATCTAAAAAACCCAACTTTCCTTTCAAAACATTTAGAAAAAAAAATCACACTTTTAGATTAAAACACCTTAAGAGAAATAAGCCAAACAGGGGTAAAGAAAAAACAGTCCAAATACAGAACAGAAAAATCTGAACAAAAATCTCACTGAAAAAAAAAGGGAAGATCCAACACAGAGAGAGAGAGAGAGAGAGATCAAATCACACAAAAACATTAACTTCCAAGAAGACCATGAGATCTTCTCTCAGAGCCAAAAGATGGAATCTAGAGGAAGAATCCAAAAATTAACTTCGATGAAAATCATAATAAGACGAAGCATATCAAAACAAGAATTTGAGAGAAAAATCAGAAATAGAAATGAAAGCTAGGGTTGGAGATTCCAATCAACAAAAGGCCCCAAATCAATTAAGAATAACTATGAAGACAAACATCTGTCATCATCAAAACCTAAATAGAAACAACAAAAATCAAAGCAAAAGTAGCAGATTCCAATCAAAAGGCAATAATAGATTCACCTACAGAGGGGCTTCGTTAGGCCTGTGATTCACACTTAGTTAGGCCTGGGATTAGCTTCGTCCTTGTTGTTCGTTTTGTTGCCGAGAGCCAAAGAAAGGAGCAGGGTTTCAGGTTGCAGACTAAACCAAAGAAAAGGATCAGGTTGCCAGAGAAGACGCGGACAAGATCGGAAAAGCAGCAGGGTCTCTGGTTTCTTGAAACAGAGAAACGGAGAAGCGATCAGGTTTGCCTCTGATGAAAGGCCAAGAAGAGAGTGCTATCGGTTTCTGGTTCGTCGGTGCCGGAGAAGACGAAGCTGCTTGCAATGTTGAAGAAGCAGAGATCGGGAGAGAGATAAGACTTGGTTGATTTCGATTGGGATCCCACCACCACAAACAAACGAGAAGGAGAGATCCGGTTCCGAATCGCTGCCGGAGAAGAGGGCTGCTGTGGGATCTGAGGCAGAGGAGAGGGCGTGAGACTTTCTTCAGTAGGGCTAGGGCTTTCATCTGAAAGGAAAGAGCGGGATATAAGGTAAAGCGAATCAGAAGTTATGTATAACTTCTAGTGGGGTCACTAATGGCCGCAGCAGTAAATAACTTTTAGCCAAAAAAAAAAAAAAACAACTTTTACCCTATAAAATACTTTTTTTTTAACACTATAAAATAATGTCGCCTAATAAAACTATTATCTACGACGCATTTAAATCCACGTTGCAAAAAAACTCATTATCTACGACGTAGTAGGTATACTGTCACAACTAAATATTATTTGTGACGTATAAATTGCGTCCCAAATAAATAGTTATTTTTTTAGCTTAAATTTTTTATGACACCATATGATGGAGGTCGCTAATAATGATTATCTGCGACGCAAAGACATCAGCGTCACGAATAAGGTATTATGTGTGACGCAAAAGGGAAACTGTTGCAAAAAACCTTAACTTTTCTATGACATAGCTCAGACTAAAAATTATTTGCGACGCGGGGATTACGTCGCAAATAGAGACACTTATTTACGACAGAAGACTATGTCGCAAATGACTATCTAGCGTCGCGAATAATTTTACCGCCATTTGGCGCCAATGATTTTTTGACGCATTTATTTGCGACGCACTATATTCATTGCTGAAAGTATCTATTTGCGACGCATGGAGTCGTGTGTCGCAAATACTTAACTTGTTGCGACGGGTCTAATTTTATGTTGCAAAAAATTTATTTTTTGCAACGCTTTGGGTTGCGTCACAAATATTTTCGTCGCTGAAAATCTGATTTGTTGTAGTGTGGTGTGAAATGTGTAGTTTTTTAAAACAAGTTGTGTGAAATGTGTATGATTTTAAAACAATGATTCAAATTAACAATAATAAAAATAAGAGATTAGGCAATCCAAAATCCACCAAGTATGTAATTAATCCAATCATTGCATGTTCTAATTCAACTCTCAAATCTACAATCCAATTAGCAATCTCCTGCCTAATTGGATTTGATGATATAATAATGAAGATCAAAGTAAAGAGAATAAAAGGTCAAGATCCTAGATCATCATCTAGCTACCCTAACAATAAATCATCAAAATCAAATTACAAAAGATCAAAGATAAGGGCTCTAGAGCATGATATGTGAGAGAGCCTAATCCAACTACAAAGTGTCAATTGAGATTATCCAAGCATCAAATGTAGAGATAGAGCATGAGAAATGAGAGAGATTAGCACAATTAGATCTAAAATCTACTAATCAATCAAGGCACAAGTAGAGACTTTAAACTAAAACATGGATGGAATTGAACTAATCACATTACTTAGCTTTAAAAGGAGAGCCTAATCTAAGAGCTTTAGCCACTAAATATCAAGAAAGCTCTCCAAATCTTCATTAATGATCTTCAATTACACACTCTCTATATCAGTTACAAATAAGCTCCTAATTACAATCTAAAAGTATAGAGAGGGTAAAATAAAATTGCTAAAAGATTAACTTGCCAAAAGATTTCTTTTCTCTCCACAAAGACATTACAATTTGATTAGCTTATTTCCTTTCACATGGAAAAGCTAAAAGAATAAGCAATTACTGGGGTTTGAACCCATAACCTATTTCATATCAACCCAGGCTCTAACCAATACACCAACCAATCCTTTGTGTTAAAAATGACTTCTTTTATCCTTAAAGTCTTCTCCTTTTATTTTGGAATTCTTCAACTCTTCCTAAGATTTCTTCATGTAACTTCTTTTATTGAAATCTCTTATTGATGCTTTGGGACACTAGCCGGAAGGTTGGGGTAGTCGTTAGGTCCACCTACACAAGAGAAACTACATAAAAATACACTATAAATAATCAAATTTAGGCATGATAATCTGTTAATGTGATAGAAGGATAAAATCTCCTTGTAAAGCAAATAATATGCATATGAGATGCTGATCAAACTCAGACTAATGAGGGGTAAAATATGCAATATTTAACACTCATCGCCAGGAGACAGAAAGTATGGAAGTACCCCGGTTTGTCTACGATGGCTCTATATTTCTCCACTTAGCTTTGAATTCCTTCTCTTCACCTAAAACACCTGAAAACAGTAAAATAACACAAATAAGGTCATATACTACTTTTCCAAAGTGTAACAAAGTCATCCTTGAGAGGCCTTAAATGTACATTTAGGCTCTTATCACACCCCTTGCCATCCCTCATTCTTGTGTTGCACGTTGTCCACAAGAAGAAGCACACAAAAGTGGGCTAAAAGTTGAAAGTATTAACATACTTGTCATTCCTTTTTTCTATAAAGAGCACAAAAGTCTCACTTAATTACAGTTCTGTTATCAATCCCAAAAAAGTGTGAAAAGACTAAAAGTTGGTGTGACATGCATCTCTTCTCCTTTTCATTGTATGGTCCGCACTCGGCAAAAATACAAATCAATCAACAATATCATGGCGGATAATTCTAAATTTTCATCTAATCTACAACCGACTATAATGGTTGAAGGATTGACTGAGATGATTGCAGCAATGAGGACATCTGATATGCATGACATAATATTAATAAGTGCCCTTTTATTTAATTTTTTTAGTTGCTTATTTTGTCTTAAATGTTCTAATTATAGCATTTTTCTTATTATGTAAGAATTAGGAGCTGAGTATATTTGAGCTTAATTTGGAGAAGTTTTAAGCTAAAAGTCATTAGAGAGATAAACAATGCAAAAAAGGCATGTAGGCCTGTTGGAGAGGAGTTGGAATTTCAAGTTTGTTGTAATGAGATCAACCCTGAGCAAACTCAGTTTTTATTTTGAAGACCAAAGTTGGTGGGGCAAGGCTAGCCCCACCAAATATTGAAGGAAAGAGGATTTTCGGAATTCTAGATTAACCACCACATGCTTACTATTTTGGGGAACCAGGCCGTCAAATTGAGGGATGAAGAATTTGGGGGCTTTTTCCATCTTTTTCTTCTTGTATTTCTTTCTTTTTAAAGAGAGGCTCTCTCTTACTCTCTTATTCTTTAGTTATTGATTTAGTTTTTGCTTAGAAGTGAAGGGGAAGATTGAGTGGTGTAGTAGACAAATTTGAAGGAATAATGAAGATTTTCTTCTTTGTTCTTGCTTGTTCCACAATGCTTGGCTAATCCGTGGATTAGGTGGTGGAGGAAACCAAAACCAATGAGATTGTTCCTTATTATTTTTCAATCTCTTTCCCTCATTATACTTAATGATGTAATAGGATTTTTTTAATGAATGAAATTCAACTTCTTGTTTTATAAAGGTTATTTGAAATATCTTTTACTTTTTATACTTGATCTTGACATACCATGTTTAGGTTAAAACCCTATAATTAGGTTGAGGGGGAAACCAAAACCAATGAGATTGTTTCTTATTATATTTCAGTGTCTTTCCCTCATTATACTTAATGATGTAATAGGTTTTTCTTCATGAATGATATTCAACTGCTTGTTTTATAAAAGTTATTTGAAATATCTTTTACTCTTTATACTTGATCTTGATATACCATGTTTAGGTTAAAACCCTTTAATGGTTTGTGCTAGATCTTGATAAATAGTAATTAGAGTTTCAACATATTAAAGTGAACGGAGTCTTAGGTACTTGTTAAAGAATTGGATTTTTAAGAAAAAGTGTTTTCAAAGCTAAATCTTCCAATCTAAGGCAATTGCTTGCTCATTGAGTTTAGTTTTATCGAGATTAGGTTAGAAAGTAATTTTGGAATGAGTAAAGTTATTTTTGTGGAATCTGATACCCTGATCTCTTTTATAGTATTTTAGTTATTAGTTTATTTATTAATTGTATTTTTAAAATCCCTAGTATGAAAATTGATTGAGGGTTTTTGGATCTTGTTTCTACAAATCCATGTGGATCGAGTCTTGAGTCAAAAGTTATGAATAAAACAAGTTTGCTCAGGCTTGATCTCATGACCTCTAACTTGAAATTCCAGTTCCTCTCCAATAGGCCTACATTCTCTTTTTGCATTGCTTTTCTCTCTAATGGCTTTTAGCTTAAAACCTCCCCAAATTAAGCTCAAATATACTCAGCTCCTTCTGATTCCTACATAATCAGATGAGGGCTACAATTAGAATATTTAAGACAAAATAAATGACTAACAAAATTAAATAAAAGGGAAATTATTAATATTATGTAATGCATATCAACATCAACTGAGATGATGACTACAGTACGCACATCACTCTTGGAGTTGCAGAATGAGGTTGCAAACATAAAGCAACAACTATCTACACCCGCGGTCCAACCACATAATGGTACCAATGCAGTTGCAACGCCTACTATGTCAACATTGCGCCTGCCATGTTCAACCTTTGATAGTGTTAATTTGTATGGCTCAATAGAAGTTAATTGGGATAATAGCTGAATACTTACCTGTACTTTGGTCATATTTTAGACTACCCCCCTGTACTTTGGTCTTTTGTACTAAACCTACATGTGGTTCCGATTAACATGCAAAACTCACGGATTCTGTTAGTATTAACGGCGTAGGTCGTATAAATGGTGTTTGGTGCATACGGGCGGCAAATTACTCACCCAAAAAGACTTAATTGCCCCTAGGAAGAAAAATTCCCAAGCCCACTTTCTTTTTCTTATTTCCCCTTTCCAAATTTCTGAACCCAATCGCTCGGCAGCTCTTTCTCTCTCCGCCAGATCCAGAAAATCTCCAGCCTACACTCTACCCTGCGCTTCCATCTCTGACCATCTCCTCTCTCCCTATATCTCCTCTCTCTCTAGGGGATCGGGGTGGCTTCTTTTCTATTGAAACTACAAAGGAGATCCAATCTCTGTGTGCTCATTGAACCTAGTTTGTCCTGCAGCTGGAAATGGCAAGTTTGGAGCTGCACGGAAGCTTGGAGTTGTTTCCTAAGCTCGTCTTCGGACAAGAACTCCATCAGACCTAGGAAAGAGAACAAGCATGTGGAATATACGGAGATGAGCACGCAAGGGACACTGAATCGGGTTGTGATCTCGGCCGTCCAATTGGCGAGGATATCGTGGATGATGAAATCAGGGGATTTTTTTGAGATGAAGAGCTCAAAGGGTGGATGAGGAGATCAAAGGCTTTTTCGACGTGTTCCCCATTTCGTGAGGGGAGATCTGAAGTTGCCTCAACACCTTCGAGGAGGCCGTCCACGTGGGGGAGTCGGAGCTCGACGAAGTTGATCTGGGACGTCAAATCTTAGGGTAGTTTGGGGAGGCGTTGGATGTTTTTGGGAGTCTACACTACACTCCTCCGATTTGCTTGTTTGTCGTTTCATTTTTTAAAACAACAATTCGATTCCCCCTTTCACATTTGATCTGGATGAGATGTTCTGGTACTGGATACTTCTGATGTGGGTTCGGGTGTTTGGGTTTGAAACTAGTTTGGGACTTTTGGTTTTGGTTCAATAGTATTTGGGTCTATTAGGATTTTATGTTGGTGGGAGGGACAATGAGCTGGGATTGATTTAGGATTTCAGTGGGGTGATGGGAAATGGTGTGGGGTTTGGGATTTTAGGAATTTCTAGTTGAAGTCTGTTTGAAGATCTATGCTGCCATCGTGTTGTTCCTCCCGTCACCGGAGAAGGAGTGGACTGCTGTGACGATCATCATCTCCACTGCCGTAGTTGCTGCACCGAAACCGGAGGCGAAGATCAGATTTCTGGTCTTTTATGTCCAGTTGCAGACTAAGTAAGAAGAGACCGAGGAAGAAAACGCAAGGGTTTTCCACCGTTCCTCGCCACTGCCCACACCGTTGCCGCAAAAGAAGAAAAAGATCAGAAGAGGAGCAACAACTATGACTGAAGAGATGGAGTCTCTTGCTGAGGAAAATCAGGCCATCAAATGCAAATGGTTCTACGAGGAAGACGAAGGAGCTTCCAGTGCAGGTAAAGTGCAGTTTAAGGTTCCTGATCATGTATGCAGTTTGAAGAAATCATTGTATGGGTCGAAGCAAGCTTCTAGATAATGGTACAAGCGATTTGGTGCATTCATGAAGGAATGGGTTAAATTCAAGTTCAAGCATTGCTTGGACTTGATTGGTGTGCTCAGTACCCGAGTGCCTCAGGGGCAGGTGGAGACGGTGAGATGTGTTTTGTGCATGAGGATCATCTTTAATGTTCGCCAAGGTGGAGATTTGTTAATTTGTATGGCTCAATAGAAGTTAATTAATCTTGGTTAACTGGGCCCCTGGACTACCCAACTTGTACTGTGATTAGAAGTAGGCTTGTTATAGGTCTACTGTGATTTAGAAGTAGTGTTTGGGTGTAATAGGGTTTTGGGGCTAATATTATAAATAGAAACTCAGAGTCTCTAGGATGTAAACCTCTTCTGATTGCATAGTGAACTCTCCCATCTTCCCATGGACGTAGGCCAAAAGCCGGACCACGTAAATCTTTGTGTTTTCCTGTGCGTGATTGATCTCTACTCGTAGGCCCTAGATCACAACAGACAGGACTGATCCAAAAGTATGAACCAACAAAGTTGTAAACTTCATAAACTTTCATCACATCCCAAGAGAAACAACAATGGGTCAAAGTTGCAACATTCTATTTGGAAAAAGAAGTAAAACGATGGTACAATCGGCTCCAGACTCAAATGAATCCCATCAAATGGCAAACTTTTGCAAATAGTTTGCTTGCATGCTTTGAACCGACAACATTTGAAGATCATTTTATGCAATTGATGCACCATAGGCAGACAAATTCTCTTTGCAAATCTCATGCAGAATTTGATCTTCCTATATATAATTAGATTCCTATTTTGATGCACCTTCTATATTTCCTTAGATACTTATTTATTCTAAAATTTCTCCACTAGTTTTAGTGTGCTTAGGACTCTCTTTCTATAGTTTTGTCAAGTGTGACCCTATAAATGGGTCATTAGAGATTGTAGTAGGCATTCAGAAATTATCAATAGAAATTTTATTTTAGAGGTTTTCAGCCTCTCGAACGATCCAAAAGAGGTGGTGGGTTCCCTCAAATGATCTGAATTATCTTTTACTTTTTTTTTCTTTTTTTTTTTTTTTTTTTTTTTTGAGTGGGTCAATTACAACTTCTCATCCCAAATCAACAATCTAGATTGTCAAACCATGGACTTGTACAAAAATTGCCTTTGCCAGGATGCTTTAGATTTGCAATTGCATATGACCAATAATATAAGTAGTACTTGATGAAACTTAAAAGATAGAAATATAAATATCAAGTTATCAACTGCTGGTGTGAAACATAAGTAGTAGCTTATGAATCCATTGCGATCCTAATGCCAAAATCAGAGACCCAATTAACCTACAGATTAGAACACACTGTGATGCTCCTTTGTGCATAGATATAGTCACGCCCCAAAATTCGGATTAAGCCTTTTAATCCAAAATTAGAGTTTTGACATTCCCACATGAATAAAATTCTCAGATAAAGAGCATAAACAGAACTATTATTTACAATATTAAAGTTTATAACTGGAAACAGATGTATTTTAATATACAACCCAGACATAAAGACCGATAAAGGTCAATACATAAAACAGAAATAAAACCATTCCATGTAATTACGCAGCTTACGGAACTCGATGTCCATATGACATCTGCAGATCAGAATAGAAATCCTACGGTTTTCGGTCAAACACCTGAAATGCCAAAGGATGGATCAAATAAACTGGCAAGAAGCTGGTGTACCAAACAATCGAGAATTAATCTTAAAATCTGAGTAAAACAGATTAAATACGAAATAGCAACTGATACTGATAAAATAACATGAAACTGATAATATAGAAATCTGAACTTGATAATAAACGAAATATCGGAATATCGATAAACAAAATAAATCTCTGATAAACATGTGTCTGAGATCGAAATATCAAAATACCAAATGCTGAGCAAAACATAATACTGATATAAATGAAATAATGAACAAAGTCAAAAACTGATCAAAACATTAAAACTAATTCTGATACTGATACTGATAAATGATAATTTGAAACAGGTGGACAATAGCATCTTAGCCAATAAAGTGAATTAATATCTGAACAGTGGGTACCATGGATGTCAGGGGGTGGCCACGGGCTTATGAAAACTTATCACGAAGGTTCCTAGAGTAAAATTACTCCATAGAGAACATGATTAAAATGCGGCTAGTATCGGAACACGTACAGTCCAACTTTACCAAGTCTAGTTCAGAAGGACCGAGCTAAGTGATGTCAATCAATGTGTACTCATGTACATATATCCTTGTCTAACAAAGTACAGACTTCTCTTATAAAACGAAACCATATACTTACAAAATAAGAGAAAACATACTTATGATATGATAATTATAACATCAATCTATATCCCCAGTCGGTACCCCAGGCTTAAGATTCCTAGTCAGTAGTCCTGGATATATAAGATTGGATACATTTAATAACTTATCGAAAAAGTTCATCAATCAATCTAAAAATACAGGATATCATCATTAGGCATTAATGTATACCATAACTTGGTGTTTGGATGTTAATTTAGTATCTCTTTTGGTATCACATTGATGACGTTTAATGGTGGTATTTCCAGATAAATGGCAATCTAACTGAATTATAGGTCAATGTCAGTCATAGACATCACATACAATGGTCTTCTAAAGTTTCAAAGTCATTGAACTATCATAGGGTACATTTCCAGACTATAGAATCTAAGTTTGGACCATAATTGATAAATTCAGTGTGTTCGGTCAATATCATACATGTCCGGTCAACATCATAGTCAACCCGCAATGTACCCAGTCAACATCCTTCTTATTTGGTCGAAATGGTACAAAGGAACCTTGATACAAAAGGGTCACAGTTACAAACAATGCAACTGTCATAGAATCAAGTGTAGCAGGTCGACATCATTGTCCACCCACAATGTATCAGGTATCAAGTCAACATCATGGTCAACATCCAGTCAACATCATAGTGTATAATGTCAACATCTTGTCAACATCTTGTGAAGGAAAATCAGTCCAGGGAGTTTCAGTTGCAAAAAACTACCACAGGTCAAAAATCCCATGTGGCAGGTCAACCTGGTCCCCCTCAAGTTGACCTTGTCTGAAGAAAAACCAAACCAGAGAGTAACTGTACAGAAATTCAATTCAGTTGGGCCGGTCGACCTGGTACAAAAGAACTAGTCCCTCAGGTTTTAGTTGCAGAAATGCAACTTTCAGGGAATAGATGTGTGGCCGGTCAACCGGGTACATTGGGATCCTAAGAATCCCAATTTCGGGATTTCTCTGGTTTTAGGCCAATTCCATTCCTTTTGTCTTCCAATCACTTAGATATATGTTCTAACATTCAAAACATGTTCTAAAACATCATTTAACACAATTAAAACATATAATTCCCGATCTAAACATCTTAATCATCATTTTAGCTAAAACTTGGAAATTAATGGAAAATCGCTAAATTTCTTGAAATCAATTTGCAAGAACATGTTAGCATATTGGAAACTTGCCTTAGGACTGAAATTAACTAAGCTAACTGATTCCTAACTGATTTCCCTTAAGAACCCACTTAACGGAACTTCTCCTCTTACTTGCACCAAAACAAACAAGGAGATGAAGAGAAGATGATGGTGATGATGGCTAGAGGCTGAGATGAGACAGAGAGAAAGAGAGCTGGGAGAAACAGAGAGCTGAGAGTGAGCTGGGAGACAAAGAGAGTGGAGATAAAGATGAGCTGAAACGAAGAGATAAGAAGGAAGTAGGAGCTGGACTTATTTAAGAGAAAAACTCAACCATTTTTTACAAATAGCCCCCCATAGTTAATTCAAAATATGAGTAAGTCCTCTCTTAAAACAAAACTACAAATGGGTCTGTTGACACCAAAAATGTCACTTTGCCTCTTCAACATCAAGAAGTCGCATGAAGACACATCCTACCACAAAAAGGCATTGCTACTTCAAGCATCAGATCTTGTCAGAATCAAACAAAAACTGCAAGATCCTTCAAGACAACCAAAAGAGGGGTTCACATGAAGTTTCGGGACATTCCAACATCATTTGGCCTAACTTCACTCCTCCAGCAATCAAACAGCGCTCCTGGCGACAGCGGCGTCGAAGACATCAAAACTTCGATCAGAGCCTACGGATGGTCTCAAAATACCTCCGAAAGGCTCCATGCAAAATTTCAGGTCATTCCGACAATGTTTGACCCGACTTCGACGCTCCGAAAGAAAATCAAGCCCCTCGGCGGCGAGAACCACTGGGAACATTACTCATCAAACGGAGCACATGGGCGGCTTCAACATGCTTCAAAAGGGATGCACGTCAAGTTTTAGGTCAATCGGACATCGGTTGACCGTACATTAAAGCGCGACACCTTCCTCGCTGCGAAATCAAGCCTAGCAGCGACGGGAACCCAAACGGCTTCAAAACTCAAACAAAAGCCCACGATTGGTCCTATCTACTGCTCGGGAAGCGCCACGTCAAATTTTAGGTCATTCTGACATCGTTTGACCTAGTTTCAACTCTTGACAAAAATCAGCGACTCTATGCGGCAAAATCTTCGGCTTTTCAAAAAAATAGGAAACTTTGTGCCCGGTTTTGCAGAACTTCTCGTTGGGTTTTCTCCAGGAGAACCAAGCAAAAAAATAAGGAAAAATGTCAAGAAAAATACAGGAGAAAAAAGAAGCAAAAAAGTTCGAAAAACGGCCGACAAAACAACGACCAAAGGGGAAAATCCCCCCATGGTCGCCGGCGACCCTGGAAATCCGGGTTGCCGGATTTCTGCCGCAGGGCCCCTTTTTCCGATTCTTTTCGCATTCCGGGAGTTCTAGCCCCTGTGATTTCCTGAAAATCTGAATTTTGATGCTCAGAAACGATTGATCTTCGTCAACATCAAGGATCCGCCGTTAAGAGCATGAAATCGTCACCGATCGCTCCAAGATCATCAATCGGCTGACCAAGAAAGTGCACTTTCTATCCGATCGATCGAGAAATCGACAAGACAGATGTCATCGGCCCGCTGGTATCAACCAATATCTGAATTTGCATGATCATCCGACATCGATCAACATGAAGATCCATCGTCGATCATTGCAAGAAGAATTCCAAAAGACGCGGCACGGCCCGCGACTCTTCAAATCCCCAGCGACCACTTAATGTTGTTAATTGACCCACCTAAATGCGATCATTAACTCATTATTTTGGACGGCCCAATCAGATTCAAGGGAATGGGAGTTACAAGTCCAAGTCATCATGACATTAAAGTTATGAAACTCCTCTCATCATGGAGATTAAAGGCGATTAAATGCCCACTATCTCCATTGGCCAATCAAAAGCCAAGAAAAAGGAGTTACAAAATAAAAGAATTAAAACTTGTAACTCCTCCCGTTATGTGGTTTTAATACATTAAAGCCCATAAAGTCACCTAAAGGCTACCAAATGCCTATAAAAAGGAGGTGATTCCAAGAAGAAAACACACACAGACACCTAGAGGAAAAGGCCCGAATCCTGCAACTTCGAACTCAAGATCCAGAAGCTCTACTACTCTGAAGAAACCCTGCTACAGCAAACACCAAAAGGTGATTGAAGTCCCTTAGGGGGCACCCCCCCCCCCCCACAAGAAAAAGCCTTCTCTTCTCCTGTTCAACATGGCCAAGACGCGGCTCTTCAGCCCGTCTCTTCGTTTTTTATTGGGTATACGATGAGGCCTGCCCTGTTCCGTAGCCATCTCCTTTAAGTTTGATATAATATCATATGCAGTCTTATGTTCCGCAGACATCTCCTTTAAGTTTGATATAATATCATATGCAGTCTTATAGGATTGATGTTGGTGTTGCAAAACACTAGACATGGATGCCTATATGTAACATCTAGCCACCTCATCGTCTTTGGCCCATTTGGTGTAAAGTTCCTTTTCTTCCTATGATGCTTCCGGCACTGGCTCATCAAGGGGGGGTTTGGTGAGGACATATTTATATTCTGAAGCTGTCAGGACTATATCCAGATTTTGTTTCCAGTCTACATAGTTGGATCCCACCAACTTATTCTGGTTGAGGATGGTCACAAGTGGGTTGAAAGTATTTGAATTCATGCTTGAAATATTGTAGCACATAACCATACATTCAATTAATTAATTTAAATGACATTAGGGTTTAGTCACTACGTCAAAACCGGCTAACAGCGACACAAATAAGGCAGACAAAACCATTGATTTGGACTGTGGCATTTTTTGACACTCGTATTTTCATAAACCACAGTTGCTCTCTGTGGTTGTTTTCGTCTGAAAAAAAGAGCTAAAAATTGTACCCCGCTATTCCTCTCCCGCCATCTCCCTTCTTTCCCTCCCGCCCTCTGCTCTCTTTACGGTTTTAGGTTTTTTTTTGTTTTTTGGAAACCTCATTCGCTCTCCTGCCCTTTGTGCTCGTCTCTCCTCTGTGCTCGTCTCAGACTCCGACCCTCTCTCTGCTCGACCGGCTGCTGGTGTACCTCAGGTCCTCATCTCCCCGGCGGTTGTTGTTGGGTTTTCTTTCATCTGAGTTTCTAGACCAGAGCTACACTTGAACAACCCATGGCTTGGCTCCATTGCTTTTATTCCTTCTATCATTCAATAGCTGCCATGGCTGAAGGTGCGCTATGCTCTATGCTCGGTCGTGGTTGAACTTTTTTCACATATTTCCTCTTTTCCCCCTTTTAATCTCTGCCTCTATGCTTTCAAAACCTTGAGGGCTTCTTCTTTTGAGGGCCATCTGATTTTGACTCATTGGTGGAGTGAGCCCTTGAATGGGACGCCCCCTTCTTTTTGATAAACGACTCTGCCTTCTCATCAATAGTCAAGTATGTGGTGTTCTTTCCATCATCTCTCTTGGTTGTGTCACCAATATTCAAGGTCCTTTAGTTTTCCCCCAGAAAAAAAGCATCGGAGGTCTTTTATTTTTAATTTTATTTTTTGGGTGAATAACTTCAGGATAAATCTTTCTCTAATCGTTTGAAATAAACTGTTTCCTCTGGATGTATAGACTATTAAAACACATTAACTAGGTTTGTAATTAGCACTTAGTATTGAAATAAAAGATGTGAATCTGACAGTTATGTTTGCAACTCAATGGTCACGACTCGTGAACATTGAGTGAATGTTGAGGATGATACAAGACTTGCAGAAAATATTAACCACTGACTCATTTTGGAGATAACAAACTTATTTTGAGTCCTAAAGATAAAACCTAATCCAAGTGAACTGTATGTTCAGTGCCTAAAATTTACATCAAACAGTTATCTCTGGACTAGAACTCCATTGAAGTCCTGCTCACGTATCGAAACCTTTGATGTGATCTTCTCATGATACAGACCTAAAAGGCCCTCATAACTAATAGAAAGGGCTATGGCAGAATCCACATACTGAATGCTGGATGTCTTTACTAAGCATGTATTCATCATCTTCATTCGTATTCATATATGTTATAAAGGCTTTGTGGCTTACCATTTTGATCCTCAACTTTACCTAAAGCTCTCTTATTTTACACCCATAACTTAATCAAGTCTAGGTTACAGGACCATACCCCTGATTTAAATAATTCCTCTGAACTGCACCCCAGACCCAAATAAGGAGCCTCGACCTGGGTAGAAAGGGATGGCATAATCCACATATTAGTAGGCATGCTAGTTTTAGACACCACATTTTGTTATTCATCTTCTCTAAACTGACTTGCAGTCAATAGTAGTATTCTCTTGAATGATTCCCATATCCCAAAAAAGAAAAATGAAAAAGGGACTATCAACTTGCATACTCATTGCATTAGTACCAGGATCGTTTGGATGGGATGGCAATTGGCAAGTAACAAAAGCAAAGCCCTCATGGGCATCGTTTAGGTGTGAAATTTGTAGACAGTCACAATAGTCTACAATTTGTACATTGTTGATGAGCACATTGTGATATGTTTTATATTCCATTTTGTTTATTATTTTGTTTTGTTCGAGTATTGTTTCATCTACTATTGCTTGTTTTAAAATAGCAGCACTGGTAGTAAAGAATTTCTTTAAAAACTAGAACTCAAGTCTTTTATGTCATGTTCTAACTTTGTGTCCAGGAGGACTACTGGTCCTATAAGACGAGCAAAAGGGGGGTAGACACAAGAGGAGGTGAGCAATTTGATCATTTCTTTCGAATTACTGCCATCATGTATCTAGCAGGCAAATGAGAAGCTGTCGTCTCAGTATTTTTTTTTAAAGGAAAACACAGCCAAACTTTATATAATTTCTTGAGGATGAGTTGCATTTTAAGTTTTTTTAATTGTATTTTAAACATGTTTTACTTCTAAGTTCAGGCTAACCTTTTCAGATTGTGGTCTTTGCTAATTTTCATCCTTAGCTTTAATGGTATAGGTTACTGTGTTGGTCCAAAATAACTGCAACCTGTCCAACCATGTATTGGAGTTTCATGTATTTGCTTGTTCAACAACATTTATTTACTATTCTTTTACTTTTGCTTTTGAAATATGGTGTGAACATAGGCTTACTGCTTTCTTCATTATACTTGGTATTGCATTTGGTTTCTGACCTGTTAACATGCCGCAGGATGAGAAATTAGGAATGCTGTCAAACTTTTCAAGGGAAAATGTTGGAAGAAAATATTTTTTTATTTCTTCCTTTTCTCTAGTTTTACCTCACAGGTACCATATTTGTATCTCCTTCTTGAGTGACTTTAGAGGTGGTTGCAGTTGCACCCCTGCCTTCAGTTGGCGTTCCTTTGTCTACCATACCTGGGATTTTTACCGGTATGGTGTTCATGTCAATCACCTTGCCATTTAGTCTTTCTCGGTCATCGCCGCCTCCCTTCTTTTTAATAATGGCCTTGTGACCGTTAGCCGCTTCGACCGCAGTCAGTGTAGAGTTTTTATTGCCAAACTTGCCATCTTTTTGGACTTCAATCAAGTTTTTGCTGGTGCTAAGTGACCCATCTGCTATAGAGTGATCCTTATTTTAGTGAAGGGTAGAGATTGGCACATACTGGTCCCCAGGGTACCTCAGAGTGATGCGCTTGAGTGTGATGAGTTGAAGCTTGACCTACTGTGATGGCTGATCCAGGCCCAGACTCCCTAGGAGCATTGTAATATGAGGGTTAGAACTTTCCTTGATTTTACTCCAAGCCTTGGCTTTGGCTTAATTATAGCAAACATTCATTTCATGGGCCCACACAAGCTGGTTGATGATGCTAAAATAACCAATGGATTGGCGAATCATATGCAAGCTAGGGAATAGAGTCAACTTGACAACAAAGGTAGTTGACTGGGACAGTTGTCTTAATTTTTAAATATCACCAGGCCCACATTTAGGTCTGAGTAATACTTCAAGATAAGTTCTTAAAATCAGCATGTAATGAAAATGAGCTCAATCCATTAGAATGTATCCTTCCCATTGAGCACAACTCAGCATTATATAAAACAGGGGATAGTTTTCAGAAATTCTAGTCACCTCTATATAATACTTTCCACACACCATTGATAAATTGTATCATTTGAAGAGCAAACATATAATACTTTTTGCACACCTTCCATCAAGTAAAATTCCGATCATGATTTATACATTAATGACCAGAGCTCTCCGTGGGTTGTACCATCCAAGGATGTCCTATATCAGGATGGATTGGGCTGTACTCATGATATATAACTTATATTAGTTGATTTTGTTATTACAAGATACAACCTTTTATCTATTTTTATTAATTTTATTTTTCTCCTCTTCAGGTTTGCAATCTTCTTATTTGCCTTTTATCTGTGCAACCCTTTGTCTCCTCCTTGCTTGGACAAACATCTCAGGTATTAGCTTTCTTTTTCTTTTTTATAACTATAGTTGTGAATGTGTGTTGCTGATTAGACCTACCAACTTGGCTTTATTTGGGTAGAGAAGGGGAGAGTAATTGATTGCTCATAGGTAAGAGTCTTTATATCATTATGAGTGAGTTTGTCAACAAAAAGGTTTGGAAGAATATAGATGAGATTAAGAGTTCTATGATTCTATCAATTGAAATTAACTTTCAAATGCTTGTTTCACACTCATCTGAATGTGTATGTTTTTGCTACTTTTCTATTTCTTCTTTCACACTCATCTGGTGAAGTGGGGTATCTGCTTTAGCTCCAAGAGGCAAGAAAAGATGACTAGGTGGAAAGTCTAGAACACTTTGTAGCACTTCAAATTGGCAATGGAAAGTGTTCTGTGGTTGTAAAAGTCAAGGTCCACATTACCTCATAACTTTTTGTTCTTTGGTTAATCCAACACCAAATACAATTTTTCATTGCCTTTGGTATTTATCTTTCCTGCCAAAGTAGCCTTTTTTCTAAAGGATACTTAAAAGAGGGGAAAAAAGCACGTGAAAGCATGCATAAAAAGCATTCTCCCTTGAGCTCTTTTCTAGTTTCTACCCCTATCTTGTTTGCCCCATTTCAATCAAGTGAGTAGGTCTGGAAGAGAAGTTTCCTATAACCCATATCCACTCCTGATTTACTTTCCAATGTATTTGAAAAAGAAAGAAACAAGGAAATCCTATTCCGCACATCAATACATTTGACTGAAAACAACCTTAATAAGAGGCCCTTGGGAAAGTGAAAAGTTTGACTCTGATATTGATCCACGGTAATGGTGTTTTATATCCATTGTCTTCAAAGAACATAATAAAGTGTTACAGCCATGCTGGCTGGATTATGAACAATGGGAACCATTATATTGCAACATGACTATGTGATCTACCAACTGATTGGAAGTTGCAAGGCCCACTTTGCAACTTAATACATTCTTAAGCAGACCGTGCTGTTGTTTGAGACTTGTGGGTCATCTGTTGCGGGTACTCCATTTCATTAGTGTTTATTGAACATACATGAGAGAATTGAGTGATTTGAGCAGTTATTGAATAAATAACACACTTGATGAGTTTTGGCTATGTTGCCTGGGTCTTGAAGGAGTCAACCTGAGTCCAACCAAAACTCATTATGCAACAAGTTTTTAGCCAAGTACTCTGTTATATTGCCAATCTGAGTCAATTTAGCCAACTCAAATTAGGTGCGCGTCAATCTACGCTGGTGGATATGGATAGGTCCTGGCATTCATTAGTGATGGACTAAATATCAACTTGTTCAGATAATCATTGCCTTTCATTTCCTTCATCCTTCTTTATATAGAAATGATTTGACAGATTTTGTGAATACATGTTTGGAAACAGAATAGTATGAGATCTAATCTAATTAGCCCAGGCCAGCTCTATTTACACCCAATCAATATTTGACTTGTGTTGTCCAATCGATCATGATGTGCATAGCATACCCATTTCATATCTCTGAGGATTGTCTTTTCTATTAGTTGAGTCTGTTGTGCTGGAATGTTGTGTTGCCTTATCTTTTTGGTCAACCTTCTCAAACTGCTCTTGTATGTTTGACGTGTGATGACATGGTATGTGATGACCTGTGTGGTCCACCAACTTGTGGTCTTCCTTATCACTTACTACTTACTAATGATGATAACATTGTTAGCCTTGAAATCAGATTCCCCAATTGTTAGATGAATGTTGCATCTTATTTGGCAGATCATTTCTTTTTCTCTTCGTTAATTACTATTTCAAATACTAGTCTCATTGAGGACTGGAAATTATTGTACTATGCAAACCCCAATTCTGATTCACATGTGAGTTAATGCAACTCTCTTTTTTTTTAAAAGAAATTATTTTTGCAGGAAAGAGTAGCTAGCTTGTATGAGGATAACCCTTCAATTACAAATAGGTATCCCTATCTCAAGCAAATACACAATTGCGGCCTTCTACCGAACGTGGAAGCTCCTCTCAAGTATATAGCAGATTCCTTCTTAAACGTAATGAAATGTCTACATTGATAAAATAAAAATTAACGTGTTCCTAATGATGTATGTAGGGGAGCCAAAGTTCTCAGAGGCTAGTTGCACACGTGGACCAAACAATCACACACACAAGAGGCCCATCTTTGTGTAAGTTGCAGCACATGACAAAGAAAAGCATAATTGCTTATGGAAGACTACAGGGTACGGAGTTACCAGAGGAAGGTTTCTACAGGATTGTGTTAAATGAGATTGTTGATGGGAATGTTGACTTGTTCGACGGGGAACGGAAGTTAGGAGATGTCATGCTAGGAGATGTGCTTGATTGGCCTATAATTAGGACCATACTTTATTAGTTTTCTATTCTTACTTTTAGGTTATTGTTTTGAGGGTATAAGTTTGAGTAAATGTTGGATGATGGATTTTGTTGGTCTATTGTTTTGGTTGATACTTGGACATTATATGGCTGCATGTGCTTTTGATGAATGAAATTATATTATTATTTGGGTATTGTTTGGATGGCTAATATGTGGATGTTTGAGTTTTAGATGGTATATGGATATGGTTGTTTGAATTGCTTAAATGGATTGTTATTGATACTAAATAGGTTTAATATTTGAAATATTTTATTTTTTTTAGGAAAAATAGAAAAAACCACAGTCGCTGACTGTCGTTTTTTATCTCAAACAAACACAACTTCAGTTAAGAAAAACGACAGACTATAAATGTCGTATCAGAAACTAAATTTTCCACAGTATTGGGCTGTGGTTTTTTCAAAATAAAAATCACATATGAGGACTGCCGTTTTCCAAAAGCTACACTCCAAATCGAGACACAAAAAACGACAGTTATGACTGTGGATTTTTGGCTGTTTTGACGTAGTGAGTATTCTACCGAATTTATATGGAATCCTCATATCCATTAAATTCAGAATACATCGGAATTCTAATCCCCGGGGTATGCCTCCTTGGGGAGTGCAAATACCACCTAGATTGGTGCGGATCAAAGTTGGTCAAAATCGGGATTAAGACTAACTATCCATAATCCCTATCATTCATTATTATCTAGGTATCTCATACCAAATAATGTATGACTCCCGATTAGCTTTGGTTTCTAAAATATATGAGGCAAATCCTTGGGGATACTACATCATTATTTTAGTTAAGTGTGACCCACCAACTAGTATTGCATGACAACTGTTGCGGGCAGCTCCTCCTTGGGGAATGGGCCCCCGCCCTGTCTCACCAATACTATCCTAAGGAGATCCATATCTAGTAACCGGAAAAATAAAAGCCCTCCGTGGGGAACGGTCATTCTCAAGATGGCGCGAGGCTAATACTTTCCTTACAATGGACCTATGGTGGAAAACCAGGGGATTACTCAATTTAAATGCCCCGTTCCCACTTAATATTTTATAATTGAGGATTTCCTTGTAAGGTATTAGGGCCCACATATATATATGAACATCAAATCATCTCATGATATGACCAAAGATTGGTTCCAAGTCAAGTTAGTTTAAGGAAAGTCCAGTTTCTTAAATTAGTGTTACCAATATGTCCATCTCATGGGTCATCAACACTAATTAGAACTCTTTCCAAAAATTAATTTGATTTGACCAATTTTTAATAACTTGCTATGTTTGGATCAGATTTGGAAATATTCTAAATTAAGCATTCATCCACAAATAGAAAGTGCTAAAATTAGAAACTAGTCATCTCCTCCACATGGTCCTACCGGAATAGACTTCTTGGACTTATAGACTTTCCAAAACTTTGGAATTCCTCAAACTCTTTGGGCAACTCCAAAACACTTTTGGTAATCTTCAAGCTCTTTGGTTAGGAGTCCAACATCGCTTTCCTTCTTTGTCTCGTACATCGCCAGAATTTATAAATTTAGAAAAATTACATAAATTCCTATGCCTCGATTATGAGACTTACATGGTAATCTAAACATGGAAATAAAAGGGCTATAAGGAAATTCATCATGTCTTGCCCTTTCACGGGAAACCAAGGAAACCATGATGCCCTTTACACTTAGCCTTAAATAAACCAATAACCATCAATACAAAAGCAAAGGACTTGTGGGCCAAATGGAGAGGACATGATCATCTGCAAGTTAGTATCTCATACAACCATACAAATCACAAAATAGGCTGCCAAATAATGCTGGAAAAATAAGAAGTAAAAGAAGACCCGAAACTGAAAAATCCAGTTTCTGCAACATACTGTGCAGTATGCTCGGTCGACCAGCCAGAGGGCTCGGTCGACCGACCTGCAAGTCACCCGGTCGACCGAGCTTTGTGCCAGGTCGACCGGACTAACGAAAACCTGCAACTTAGGTTTTCTGTTTCGTATCCATTCTTCACCAAATCACTTCCAAAGTATTCCAATGGCTTCCTACCATCCTTCCATCATTATTAAACCTTTTTGTGACTATCCAAACATGAATCTACTATCAAACCAAGTAAATTCATCAAAACTGATCCTTACATAGCCCTTGCTCTATCTTCTTCGCATCTCATGCAAAGATTAGAACAAGTTAATTGATCTAACATGATTAGAGATGAGGTATGGCTCTGATACCAATTGTTGAAAATAGGTGGGCCAATCAGATAGGTTTCAAAAACTTTTGACCCACTTGATGCAGGGATCAACTATCTAGAAGGCAACAAACCCAATATAGGATGCAATCCCTCAAACTCATAAATCATGTACAACAATATAACTTATCTAGAAGATAGAAAACAACACCTAAATATGTAACCACGAAATCTACAACATACAAGGATGTAGATTATACCTTTGGAGCTTAGTAGTGCTCTAATGGAGAAGTTGTGACTTTCTTTAATGATGAAACACTTTCACTAATCAAATCAGAATCTCCAACACCTTTTGATCTTCCACGTTATGACCCGTATCAGATTCTCTTTTCTCAAGAAGATGGTTGAATCTCTAAGAGAAAACTCTAAAGAAAACTAGAAGAGAACTAGAAGATGGAGAGGAAGAGAAGTGTGCAACACTTGCACAATCCTAGGCTTGGGCGTGAACTCCAATAGTGGAATTGTGCATGGGGACGTCCAAGGCACTCCTCCTCTAATTTATAGCTCTTAAGCAACCTTCTCCTACTAATTGAAATAGAAGTCTTACTTCCACAATAATTAGTAACATACTAAATCACAATTAGAAGTCTCACTTCAAATATGATTAGTAAATTTCTCTTTTTCTAATTAAAATAGAAGTCTCACTTCCATTAATAATTAGTAACTTACTATTACCACTATTAGAAGTCTCACTTCAAATAGAAATAGTAACTTTCTATTTCCTTTTAGAGTTCTACTAGAATCAGTATCTTTCTAATAACTTGGGCTAGCGTGAGGACCACTAGGGATTCCTTAGAAAGCTGACTCCAATTGGGACACGCGACCCCACATCTCATGTGTAATCCGGGCCCACAATTAATTGCAAATAACTCCAGTATATAAATGCAATTGAACTCCAGTCTTAGGAATAAATTACAATGAAGACCCTAAACTTCCCAATTACCACAAGTAGGCCCCTCCATCTATATCCATGGATCAATTGGACCTGCCCACCAAATTAGATTCATATCTTATTAACCTTGAGCTCCAATTAATTATAATGATCCTTTGGTACCGATCCAATTAACTCTTAATTGGAATGGGTGTGCACTTACCAATGATAAATCATTAATTGGCACAAGGGGATATTAAAGATAGATTCCATCTTGATCATTGAATGTTCCCACAGCTCTACTACCACATAACCAAATCACCGAGGTGTTGACCTACAATTGTCCTCACTCATTGGTGACTCAAAGCAAATGAATAGATAGAAACGTGAGTTCATTAATGTCTCAGGATTATGAGCCTATTGCTAGGGAATTATGAGAGCAGACATTAAAGTAAAGACAGTGTACATAAGGTGCTTCTCATAGTCCTTCAATACATCCAATGTACCAGCACTATGATCCAGAATCTTACATTCTGATGATCGAGACAAATCACACTATCTCATAGTGATCAAAGTGTTGCAACCTTGTCAGATGAGATGCCCAATCTCATCACTGGTTGTGAAGATATTTAAGTATAAGATTTGCAATACATATCTCCTGTATGTGGATCTCATCCATGCACATGTATTACATCTAGTATATTTGTGGACTCTGGTTCATCTCATGAACCATCATCTCATTCGTATTGGTTATGTGCAAGTATATAATTAAACACCATTCTTCTCATGAAAGGAAAGCATGATTGTATTGATAAATAAAGAAATTAATCAATTTATTACATCATATACTTGGTATTGAGACCATAAAACTAACAAAAACGGCACCCATTTGTCGAAAATCTCCAGAAAAATAAAGGCAGGGCTTCTCAGCGATCATCGGAAGAAAACAAATCTTCTGGTAAATCAGAAGAGAGAGATCCATCTCCCTTCGTTGTCTCTCTCAAATCTTCAAAGCCTTTGGTCATAACGACCAAAGCAACGAAGACAAAGCAAAAGTTTGGGGGCAAGTTTGTCGTCTCCTTCGTGTCAACATGCAAGACACGGATTCAGAGTCAGAGCCGGAAGACGACACATCGTCAAGCCAAGCTGACACTCAGCAAGTTCAGCCTACTCTACCTCCAATAGAGATGTCTGCTGATGTAGAAGATCCTACGTTTGCTTCCTTTGTTGTTCCGGCAACCTCAACAGAAGAGAAGCCAATCTTCTTTCACAGATCAGAAGCTTCTTCGTCAAACTCCTTGCTTGAACCTTTCCAAAACGAAGGTATGCCTCAACTATTTCTATATAGTCCTATGGCACAAGCTATTATGAAGAAAATGGGTTATGACACTCACAACCCAGTCGGTCTGGGGCAAGGTCGCGGTATTCTTACACCATTGGAACCCGCCTTGACCAAAAGTCAACTAGAAGATTGGAGACTCTACAGTTATGTAGAAAAATCTTCACATGGGTTGGGGTATGATCCCGACGCTCCCATGAGACAGTTGACATAAATGCTGAGGAGTCGATTTGCCGACCAAGCCTCAACATCTCATGTCCTTGAAGAATCGAACTCCCTGGATATCTCTTTGAAGAGTCACCCATCAAGGATCCAGGAAGCTCTACAGATCGGTATGATTTCTCTGATGATGAAGAGGAATTGTCCGGTGATACAAACATGTGGCGTTCTGACCCAGAAGAGTCATCGTCTCCAAAAGAAGTGCCCTACTTCGACCCAGTTTCAACAAGCGGTTGGGATCACCTCATAACAAGCCTTGAGAAGATCACCGATCCTGAAGACCCATGGCCAAAAGAAAAGCCTTGGTCTGAAAATGCCCTTGAAACTCCAGAAGGTTTTGTTGAGTTGGAAGCCTCCGAAAATATTGTGGAGGAACCACCTTCGAACCTTCCAATAGAAGACCCTGTTCAAAAGATAGACTTGGGAACACCAGATAACCCACGTCCTGTATTCATAAGCAAGAATATAAAGGATGATGAGTTACCCGAGTATATCTCTTTTCTTCATGAATTCGTTGATTGTTTTGCATGGTCCTATGCTGAAATGCCTGGCTTAGACCCCAAAATAGCAGTCCACAAACTCAATCTGCAAAAAGATATCAAGCCTGTCAAACAAGGCCAAAGAAGATTCCGTCCGGATGTGATGGACAAAATTAAGCAAGAAGTTCAAAAACTCAAAAGCTTCGGCTTCATCCGTGAGGAACAACATCCTAAATGGTTGGCCAATATCGTCCCTGTGACAAAGAAAAATGGGCAGATCATGGTCTGTATTGATTATAGAGATCTAAATGGCGCTTGCCCCAAAGATGAATTCCCGCTCCCCATACCAGAGGTGATGATTGACAACACCTGTGGGTTTGAACGAATGACATTCATGGATGGATTCTCTGGCTACAATCAGATAAAGATGCATCCTGAAGACGAAAAACATACATCATTTCGAACCCCATTTGGTGTGTATTGCTACATTGTCATGCTATTTGGTCTGAAAAATGCTGGTGCCACATATCAGAGGGCTATGATTAAGATATTTTAAGATATGCAACACAAGAGGGTTGAATGTTACGTTGATGACCTCGCCGTCAAAAGCAAAAGAAAAGAAGACCATCTCAAAGATCTTCGAGAAGTCTTCCTCCGACTTCGCAAACACAAACTGCGGATGAATCCACTAAAATGCTTCTTCGGTGTCTCATCGGGTAAGTTTCTCGGATTCATAGTTCGGAAAGGCGGGATAGTACTTGACCCCATCAAAGTCAAGGCTATCCTAGAAATGCCATCTCCAAGAACCCTGAGACAACAAAAAGGGCTTCAAGGGAGGTTGGCATACATCCGACGATTCATCTCCAATCTCTTAGGGAAATGCCGTCCTTTTTCCCGCCTAATGAAGAAAGGTATGAACTTTGTTTGGGTTGCTGAATGTGAAGCAGCATTTCAAGATATCAAGACATACCTAACTAAACCTCTAGTCCTGGCTGCCCCTACCACTGGAAAACCATTCATCTTGTACACAAGAGCTCTCGACCATTCCTTGGGTGCCCTGCTCTCACAAGAGAATGACGAAGGAAAAGAAGCAGCTCTATATTACCTCAGCCATATGCTAGTAGGTGCGGAGCATCGCTACTCTCCAGTCGAGAAAGAGTGCCTTGCAGTGATGTTCGTCGTACAAAAGTTGCGTCACTATCTACTGTCCAACACAGTCTACTTGGTTTCGAGGATCAACCTCTTTAAGGTCCTTGTCACAAAAGCAGGCTCTCTCAATGCCCGACTGGCAAAATGGTCCATTCTCCTATCACAATTTGATATCAGGTATGTACCACAAAAGGCAATCAAAGGTCAAGCTCTAGCAGACTTTCTTGCAGAGCATCCGTTGCCTAAAGATTCCCCACTCAGGGATGATCTCCCAAACGAACCTGTCTACAACGTGGAGACTTTTCACCAAATGCGTCCTGGGACATGTACTTTGACGGTGCAACCAGGACAAATGAAAAAAGAAAGCTAATCTCGGGAGTCGGCATCCTCTTTGTTAGCCCTAATAAGCACATGATTCCACATGCTTTCTCGTTATTGGAACCATGCTCAAACAATGCAGCTGAGCACCAAGTCTTGATTGTAGGATTGGAACTAGCCCTCGAATCCGGCATCACCATGCTGGAAGCCTTTGGGGACTCTCAACTGATCATCAACCAGATGAATCAGAAATTTGAAGTCAAAAAGCCTGATCTGTTGCCTTACTACAATAAGGTACAATCACTTTGCCAAAGGTTTGACATCTGTCACATCACCCATATCCTCAGAGGTGAGAACATCCGTGCAGATGCCCTGGCCGGACTTGCTGCATCCATGGTGATCCAAGAAGGGAAATACATGCAAATCACAGTGTACCAAAGAAGGATTCTCCCTCCTCTTAACACGCACCAAGCAGTTGCTGAATGCCACCAATTGGCCGGAAGTCGGATCTCCATCCTCAAACCTCCAATCGGCGACTGGAGAGATCTGTTCATTGATTACACCATGTTGGGAATCCTCCCTGAAGAACCAAAAGAACAGGTAAGCGTTCAAAGACGAGCCCCAAACTTTCATTTGGATATACCTTCAAAAATGCTTTACAGAAAATCCTTCGACGGAGTACTTCTGCACTGCTTGTCACAACAAGAGGCTAAGGAAACCCTCAAAAAAGTACATGCTGGTCTTTGTGGAGCCCATCAGGATGGTCCTAAGCTCTACGATCAGATAAAAAGGTTGGGATATTATTGGCCTACCATGGTAGCTGATGCCATGCAGTTTGCTAAACGCTGCCGCCAATGCCAAGTTCATGGAGACTATGTTCATATGCCTCCAAAATGGCTACACCCCATAGCAATCTCATGGCCATTCGAAGCTTGGGGTATGGACATCATAGGTCCTATCTCTCCCCCGTCAAGCAAAGGTCATCGCTTCGTCTTCGCCGCTACGGATTATTTCTCCAAGTGGTCAGAAGCATTTACGCTCGGCGAAATGAAGAACGCATCAGTCCTTCAATTCTTGCGCACCAACATCATTTGTCGCTTCGGCATACCTAAAAGATTCGTCTATAATAACGGACCGCAATTCCGGGATGACCAATTCTACAAGTTTTGCGACAAATACAAAATCCAAAGTTGTCATTCGACTCCATACAATCCGGCAGCGAACGGACTAGCAGAAGCCTTCAACAAGACACTCTGCAAAATTCTCAAGAAAATGGTCTCTAGTCACAAAAGAGACTGGGGCGACAAATTGCATGAAGCTTTGTGGGTTTATCGAACCACTGTTTGAGGGCCAACCCATAGCACACCATTCTCCTTGGTCTATGGATGCGAAGCTGTTGTCCCTTTGGAAGTACAAATTCCTTCCTTAAGAGTATCTTTGCAAAATGACATGATGCAAGAAAGCAATGTCAAATTGAGACTCCAAGAACTGGACAATCTTGACGAAAGACGGCTCGAAGCCTTACAAAGCATTGAGATGTACCAAGCACGCATGGCAGGATCTTTCGACAAAAGGGTCTGGCAACGCGCCTACAAAAAGGGTGACTTTGTTCTTGCGGTGAAAAGGCCAATGGTTTTCACCCACAAATCCAAAGGCAAACTCGAGCCAAAATGGGAGGGGCCCTTCGTCATCGACAAAGTCTTCTCCAACGGCACATACGCACTTCTAAACATGGAGGGGCGACAGATGTATGATGCACATCAACGGCAAGTTCTTGAAGCGGTACTACCCTTGAAGACTTCCACCACCGGGTCAGAGTAGTGCCTGCACGGCCAAAGTCTATTCTCAGGTACGCGCTCGTCAAGCTCGCCTCTTTTAGATTTTTCATCCTTATGTTGAGATTTCTAAAAACTTCAAAACAATGCTTACTTTCATAGTTTCATTGTTAAAAAAAAAAAATCCAAAAACCCAAGTTTAGGAGCCTCTTCCCGGACTTGACCAAATTTTCAACCCTTGAACCCAAAATTCTTGATTTGAAACAAAATCGGGACTCAAGGATTTCCACCCTAGTCCACCCTGACTTTTACAACCAAAAACGGTTTTAAGTCAAAATTTACGACCCTCATGTCTTTAAACAAAAAAAAAAGGTTTTTAAGAAACCGCGGGGAAGCGACACTCAGTCGATACTCGCAAAACCCAAAAATCGGAAGGATGCGAACCCCATTCGATACTTCTAAAATTCTAAAATCACAGGGAAGCGACACTTTGTTGATACTTGCAAAATTTTCAAAAAATCGTGGAGATGCAACATTCCAGTTAATATCCACAAACCCAAAATTCAAACAAAACCGAGGTCCAAAAAAAAAGACCTTAAAATTTCAAAAATCGTGGGGAAGCGACATTCCATCGATACCCACAAAACCAAAATTTTGAAAAAAAAGCAAGGAAGCGACGCTTAGTCGATACTTGCGCCCAAATCCTCGAGGAGGTGACATTCCATCGATACTCGCAACCGAATGAGTAAGGAGGCGACATTCCATCGATACTTGCAAGACCATTCAGCAGGGAGGCGACTTTTAGTCGATACTTGCACTTTTGAAAACCAAAAACTCGGATATAAATGCCACAAAAATCGGCTATAAATGCCAAAAACCCGGCTCTCATGCCAAAAATCGGCTATAAATGCCACAAAACCTGGCTTTCACGCCAACAAAACAAAACTTGGTTTAAAAAAAAATCGGCTATGCCAAAAATCGGCTATAAACGCCACAAAAATCGGCTCTCATGCCAAAAATCGGCTATAAATGCCCCAAAAAATTGGCTCTCATGCCAAAAATCGTCTCTCACGCCACAAAATCGGCTATAAACGCCACAAAGTTTCAGCTTTCATGCCAAAAAGCAAACTGGCTTCCATGCCAAAAACAAATTTCGGCTTCTATGCCAACAAAAAAGCAAATCCTGACTATCAATGCCACAAACAAAAAATTTTGGCTCCAATGCCACAAACAAAACCGGCTTCCATGCCATCCCAAATTTTGGCTTTCATGCCATCTCAAAAAAAAAAAACTTTGGCCCCTACGCCACAAAATTCGGCTCTCATGCCATTTCAAAATTTGGCTTTCATGCCATCTCAAAATTCGGTTTTCATGGCAAAACAACCATTTGATAAAAGGTTTTTCACAAAATGACAAACTTTTGATCAAATTTCCAAACAAACATTCCCATTTAACTATTGCTTGAATTTATCACAAAAAAATTTGAGTGAAAGAGGGAATGCAAAAAAAAAAATGTGTACAAGCACTACAAAAGAAAGAGTACCAAAAAATATGTGTGTGTATACACGGGTACCAAAAAAAAGAAGAAGAAAGAAGTTTGTTACAAAAGTCAGGAGCTCAGTCTCACATGGTCTTCAACCAAAGACACAACTCCTCAAGCAAACTCTTGGCCTTAGCCTCTAAAGCTTCCAGACCACGCTTCTTCAAGATCTTCCCATAGAATGCGGCAGAACGCCGCGATCCCTCTGCAGCACGGGGAAGCTCTTCCCAAAGAATCTGCCATTGCTCATACTCTTGAGTCTTCCTCCTGAGACTGCTTTCAGCCTCCTCGACTTGGCGAATCAGAGTCCCTTCTCTGGCACGAGCTTTCACAATGGCATCCCATTTTGCAGCAGCTTGTTCCTCCAATAGCTCAAGACGCTGCCTGGCCTCAACGACCTCTCTATCAACACGGCGCATGTCCTCTGTCAACCCGATGATAGCCAACTCGGTAACGTTCCTCTCCCAAACGAATTGCTTCTGAGTCCGCGAGATCTCGTCCAGCTCAGACTTGACCTCGCCAGAAGGCTTCAAAAACATCTCATTGAAGAAGTCACCACTTGGGAAGCTCTTGGTTTCATTCCATTTGCTCCCTAAAGCTATGACTTCATCAACGAAAGCCTTCGCATCTGCAATGTCCAGGCCGACTTCTTCGCTATCAGAAAGGATGTCCTGAACGTGCTTAACCATGCCAAAGCCAACTTCCAAATGGCCAGAAGAAAGAGTTTCGATCCATGAGCTCAAAACGTTCTTCAACACTTTCTTCGCATACTCAAGAGATGGCCCGGATGAAGGCTCGCCCCTCTCCATTGGTCGACTGCCCGTGTCATGCCCTGCTGGAGGAGTGATCATTTAGCTCTTTCTAACCAGAGACACTGGCGAAAGAATCTGCTCTGCCGCATTAAAACTAGAAGAAGAAGTCCCTACTTCTGATTCAACTGTAGTCATCCCCTGCTCTGGCACTGAGAAAGACGGAAGAATTTCTTCTGCTACCTCACAATCTTCAAAGGACGCGTCCATGGATGGCTCAAAAGCATCGGAATCCTGTGGCAAGTCAGCTGACAAGAAAACAAGCAACATGTTAGTAGATGACAACACAGACAAAAGAAGGAAAATACAAAGAAGTCATACCAGGTGAAGATTCTGGAATCACTCCAGAGTCCCTCGGTTCTTCTTCAGATGCTGAAGCCGGATCCGTCACTGCCTCATCAGTCGGAACCTCAGGCATCGCCAAGTCCTCATCTTCCACTAAAACAAAAAGGGGAGAAAAGGCAAGTCAAAACAAGAAAATCTCAAAGAAAAGAAACGGAAGGAGAAAGAGGAGGAATCATACCTTCATCAGCGGTCTCTTCCTCTCGACTCCTCTTTTCCGGAGGCTCATCAGCATCCCCTGACGTCTCTTCGGCAATGGTGAGAGGGACTTCTGCATCAGGAGAGTCATCATGTCGTCTCTTATGGCGGCGCTACCCTCTCTTCCTCTTGCTTCTATGGGATGGTCTACTTGAAGTACCCGCCCCACTGTCAAAGTCAGGGCTTCGCTTGACTCCTCACCGGATTGTCTACTCTTTTCAGTGGACTCCATGGAAGCCTTCGTTAACTCCGTTTGTATCCAAGTATCGATCTCGGCTTCCTCCTCTTCTAGCTATCTCAAGACCTCACTAGGTATCTCTTGTACAGCTCCTGGTTTGATGATGTCCTGCTCATTGAGAAAGCCGATCTTGTGCTTCTCTCCGGAAATGAAAGCCAGAACTTCCTCTCGACGGACTCCATCCGATTTGCCAAGACCCTTCCCAGGAGATTGCTTGACATCAAGCTCCTTCTTAGAAAACCCCTGGTACACTGAAAAGCTTTCCGCGAACCATTTCGTGAAGCCAGCAGTCCGGAAAGTGGGCAACTCAGGATAGGAAATCATGGCGGTAGTGTCCTCTGCACTGTAAAAGGCTCATGCATTCCTTCCATCCTGTAAACCTCCAAAGCGCTTCACCATGCTCGAAGGCGCTCCAACAACGCCTTGAGAGAAGCCCAACTGCAGCGCGAAGCGCGAGGGAACATACGGCTGGATATCAACAAAAAGATGTCTCCGGTACACCATCGTACCAACACGTATGTTAAAAAGCCATCCCTTTTTTGCATTGGTCAAGGAGTGATGTCTTCCCGACCCCGCCCTGGTGGAATCACAGGAGGCTCCAAAATCAAAAGCCTTCTTTCGCAAACCTGGAGAAAGCTTTACTGAAGATTACACGATCTCGACATCCCTGAACCGACGGATCCTCAAACGGGCAGACAAAAGCGATTCGGAAGCGACTGTCCCTCTAGCCAACCGAATCATGAAAGAGTCATCATCTTGTGCAACCCCTAAGCGATGGAAGCCGGGACAGTGGTACACATACCACGAATAGAGAATATGGGCTAAAAATACCCTGTTCATAGGGAACCCAAGCCGAACCAAGAAAGCAGCAGCCTGCAGTTCGGTACATAAGTATGAGTAAATAGCTGGGACCAAAGCCAACCGCTCTCCGAACGCCATCTGACAAGCCGGAAAAATACAGTGCGGCCTGATGTGCGTTCCATCCCCTCCAGCAAAAACAGCCTCACCTAACCAGTAAGTGAGGTAAACAACGAGATCTCTCCGCAGTGCAATGCCAGGATAAATGGCGTCTGTACTCCCGAAGAACTTCTTCAAGTTATCTCGCATAACGGAGATCTTCTTCAAACCTGGGTTCTTGGCCCTATCATCTTGGGCCATACCTTCAAAAGACTCTCCGCCGTCAAAGAAGTTGGAGCCACAATTCTTCCAACTGCTACACCAGACTTTCAAGCCCTCCTTCTCCTTCAGAAAATCATAGAAGGCGACGAGCTGAAAGTACAGGAGCCTAAACTCCTCAGACTGCTCCTCAAGAACGTTGTCGATAGGCATAAACTCCTCATAGAGTTTGCCAAGGATGGGCAGCCCGGTGATGACGCTTAATTCCTTCAAAGTAAAACCAATCTCACCGTTCGTCACAACGAAGGTGTTGGTTTGTGGAAGGAATGACTCTAGTATGGCCATGAAGGCCTCATCGGAGAAAACCACGGTCTTCCGAAAAGCGCGAATTGCGTCGAAGATCCCGGTCTCCCTCAAAATGGCTCCACCAACCTGCAGGGTGTGATCAGTCCATGATTCCCAGCTCGAATCAGCACTGAAACGGCCATGAAGTCGAAAAGGCGTCACCCAACTGCTGCCGTCACCTTGAAAAATACCAAGGCCAACCGATCTCAAATTGACTGCCGGATGGTCAGAACCTTGGTAGCCATTGGAGGGCATCAACATGTCCATACAGACAGGCGACTCTCCGCATATCCGGAAAGCCCGCCAACAAAAAAACCTGGTCTTTATCACGCTGGTCCTCTTCACCCAGGTTGGAGGACCCTCCCTCTTGGGACACGTGGGAGAAAGACTCATGATCGATACAGTCCGATCAAAAGTCGACCGGGTAGAAATAGTTCTCTCTTCACCATCAGCTGTGTAAGAGAACAGAAAGCATCTTCTTGGTACGTCAAGTCATCAGGGACTGCATCGCCAAAGAAGAAGGTAGGCTTGGGCACAACGCTCTGATCGTCCATGACCCAAGGACGGTTGCTTACCATAATTCTGTAGAACTCATCATCCTTGAGAGCGATCAATCGCTGTCTCACCTCATCACGATTGAGGGAGTCACACTCTTCCAAGTTTCTCTCCACAAACTGGACTTCTCCAAGGCCTACTGTACGGCCACATTAGGAGACCTGGTAGACCGACGAGGCACATCAGTAGCAGGCTCCTTGCCCTTGTTCATTCTAGAGGAACTACCTGCAAAAGGATGGAAAAGGAAAAATCAATCACCAATGTGACAGAATTTTGCTGAAAAAAAATTCTAGCGAAATTTTGGCATGATTCTGGGACAATTTTGAAGAAAAGGAAACATCCCGAAAAAGATAGCAAACTTGAAGAAAGGGCTCAACATCGTTGTGAGCTCCAAACTCCAAAACTTGCGAAGTTCCTCAAAAATCCAGCAAGATCAGGAAAGGGCTCAACATTGCTGCGAAACTTGCAAAAGATTTTCAGGTATGCATCATCATGCTCCCAATCAATTTACTAAAAAGCATGCATCCAAAAAATAATCATACATTAGATGCTAGGAAAACTTTAACCAAAGTTTGACCAATTCCAACCCAACTTGTCAAAACCAATCAAACTTTGTCAAAGTCAAAATTCATGTTGGCTTGACCTAGAGATTCTAGCCTCTTATCTTGATGCATAACAAAAAAAAGAGAAAGAAAAAAAAGTATGCATAAACCTCCTAATCTTGGTGAGCAAAAAAAAGAGAAGCAAAAAAAAAAAAAAAGGAGAGAGACGTTTCAAAAAAGAAAAAAAAACGTCCAAAAAAAAAACAAACAAACAAAAAAGTACGAACATGTCCGTACAGCCAATAAAAAAAACGTGCAAAAAAGAAAAAAAAAACAAACAAAAAAAAGCAGCACGTGAAGAAAAAAGAAAAAGAAAACACGTGGAAAAAAAAGAGAAGAAAAAGAAAGAAAAAAAAGAGAAGAAAAGAAAAGAAAAGGAAAGGATTCTACTTCTACAATGGAAATTTCTTGTGAAGAAAGAAAACTTACTTAAAGCCATTGATGGAGAAGAAGAAGAAAAGCTCGAAGATCTTTGAAGAAAAAGAAGAACTCTTAATCTTAGAGCACTCTTGAAGACTCATGCAAAGGAAGAAAGCAAAGAAGCAAAGATCCAATCTCCTCTTGCTTTTATAGAAGAGAGCAAACCAAAAGAGGAAACAAGGAGAAAAGAAAGGAGGTAAGTGCTGAAAATTAGCAACCTTCCCAAAAGAAAGGAGATTTGAAATATTCTCTCCCAAAGAGAAGATTCTTTGAGAAATTTTCTTCAAAAAGAAAGGGAATGAGAAATATTCTCTCCCAAAGAGAGATACTTTGAGAAAATCTCTCCCAAAAGAAAGGAAACTTGAGAGATTCTCTCCAAGTAAGAATATTTTTAGATATTCTCTATCCAAAAGAGATATTTTTAAATATTCTTTATAAAATGACACCACGTGAGATCTAAGCCATCTTCAAACAGCTTAAGGTCCCATGAGCTAGCCCACATGAGTCAGGTTTGACCACCTAGGCACTAAAAGAGGCTTCCTTTCAAAAAATTCCTCTTACAAAGAGCATACAAAATGGTTCCATGCCTCTTTTGAGTAGATTGAACCATTCAAAAAAAGAAAAAAAAAGCCTCATGAGTTTCCAAAAAACCAAACCATCCCTCCTCATATACCAAATTGAGCCAAAATCTTGAAATTGACATTCCATAAAATCCAAGCCTGACCCCCTAGCTTGTCACATACGGCTTGTTAGGTCACAAGGTCAAAACCAAAATCTGACCCCCCAACTTGCCACATACAACTTGTTGGGTCACAATGTCAAAATCCAAAAAATCAAACCCCAACCCCCTGACCTGCCACATACAGCTTGTTAGGTCACAAGGTCAAAAACCAAAAAATCCCTCTCGATCGCCTAATGCGCCACATAAAGCCCCTAGGTTCACAAGATCAAAAGGAAAATCTAAAATCCAACTCCCTCATGTCATTTTCAAAACTTTGCCTTGAGATGGTACGTGATCCCTCTCACTACCATAAAATCCCCTTGGAAACTCAAAAGGCTATTAAAAAAAAATGCTCAAAGACTCTTGGTCAAGTAGAAACCTCTCCTTCAAGTTTTCTCTTCGAGGCACACTGACTCCAAAAGCTACTCGTCGCTGTACCTCGAGGGGGCATTTGTTGACACCAAAAATGTCACTTTGCCTCTTCAACATCAAGAAGCCGCATGAAGCCACATCCTACCACAAAAAGGCA
The DNA here is from genome assembly GCA_038049695.1 of Cinnamomum chago. Lineage (NCBI taxonomy): Eukaryota > Viridiplantae > Streptophyta > Magnoliopsida > Laurales > Lauraceae > Cinnamomum > Cinnamomum chago. The sequence continues at coordinate 30,382,274 of CP142462.1, read as the reverse complement.
TTGCTGCTTCAAGCATCAGATCTTGTCAGAATCAAACAAAACTGCAAGATCTTTCAAGACAACCAAAAGAGGGGTTCACATGAAGTTTCGGGCCATTCCGACATCATTTGTCCTAACTTCACTCCTCCGGCAATCAAACAGTGCTCCTGGCAGCAGCGGCATCGAAGACATCAAAACTTCAATCAGAGCCTACGGATGGTCTCAAAATACCTCCAAAAGGCTCCACACCAAATTTCAGGTCATTCCGACAATGTTTGACCCGACTTTGACGCTCCGAAATAAAATCAAGCCCCTCGGCGGCGAGAACCACCGGGACTATTACTCATCAAAATGAGCACATGGGCGGCTTCAACATGCTTCAAAAGGGCTGCACATCAAGTTTCAGGTCAATCGCACAACGGTTGACCGCACATCAAAGCGCGACACCTTCCTCGCGGCGAAATCAAGCCTAGTAGCGACAGGCACCCAAACGGCTTCAAAACTCAAACGAAAGACCATGGTTGATCCTATCTATTGCTCAGGAAGCTCCACGTCAAATTTTAGGTCATTCCGACATCGTTTAACCTAGTTTCAACTCTTGACAAAAATCAGCGACTGCGCGGCGAAGTCTTTGGCTTTTCCAAAAAATAGGAAACTTTGTGCCTGGTTTTGCACAACTTCTCGTTGGGTTTTCTCCAGGAGAACCAAGCCAAAAAATGAGGAAAAAATGTCAAGAAAAATACAGGAGGAAAAAGAAGCAAAAAAGCTCGAAAAACGGCCGACAAAACGGCGACCAAAGGGGAAAATTCCCCTATGGTCGCCGGCGATCCTGGAAATCCGGGTCGCCGGATTTCCGTCGCAAGGCCCCTTTTTCCGATTCTTTTCGCATTCCGAGAGTTCTAGCCCCTGTGATTTCATGAAAATCTGAGTTTTGATGCTCGGAAATGACTGATCTTCGTCAACATCACGGATCCGCCGTTAAGAGCATGAAATTGTCACCGATCGCTCCAAGATCGTCAATCGGCTAACCAAGAAAGTGCGTTTTTTGTCCGATCGATCGAGAAATCAACAAGACAGATGTCACCGGCCCGTTGGTATCAACCAATATTTGAATTTGCATGATCATCCGACATCGATCAACATGAAGATCCATCGTCGATCATCACAAAAAGAATTCCAAAAGACACGGCACGGCCCGCGACTCTTCAAATCCCTAGCGACCACTTAATGTTGTTAATTGACCCACCTAAATGCGGTCATTAACTAATTATTTTGGACGGCCCAATCAGATTCAAGGGAATGGGAGTTACAAGTCCAAGTCATCATGACATTAAAGTTATGAAACTCCTATCATCATGGAGATTAAAGGCGATTAAATGCCCACTATCTCCATCGGCCAATCAGAAGCCAAGAAAAAGGAGCTACAAAATAAAAGAATTAAAACTTGTAACTCCTCCCATTATGTGGTTTTAATACATTAAAGCCCATAAAGTCACCTAAAGGCTACCAAATGCCTATAAAAAGGAGGTGATTTCAAGAAGAAAACACACACAGACACCCAGAGAAAAAGGCTCGAATCCCGCAACTTCGAACTCAAGATCCAGAAACTCTATTACTCTGAAGAAACCCTGCTGCAGCAAACACCAAAAGGTGATTGAAGTCCCTTGGGGGGCACCCCCCCCCCAAGAAAAAGCCTTCTCTTCTCCTGTTCAACATGGCCAAGACGCGGCTCTTCAGCCCGTCTCTTCGTTTTTTATTGGGTATAGAACCTTCCCTTGGTCCTTATCCTCTAAAAAACTGAAGTCCAAGCCAAGCCAAAGAATCAAAGCATCAAGCGTTCCCATCTGAAGGACGATGGCGAAGTCCATACATGACTTGCGATCGTCGATCTGAACTGGTCCCCGCAATCTCCTGAGAAGTCAAATTCCTTTTCTTACTTTTCTGTTGTACTTTGTATTTTCTTTAAGAGACAAAAAAATCACAATTCTTGTCTTTCATTTTGATAAGATTTGTAAATCGCCTTTCACGGCACAAAATCGCCTTTCACGGCATTCAAAAAACTATCTATTTTCTTAAATATGTGTGCAATGGAAAGTTAGAAAAAACGTTGATTTCCTTTCTACTTGCGAAGGTGGATATTCGAATCACCATTTCTGAATTCCAAGTAGAATAGAAAATCTGGCATACCCGTACAAAATATAGATGCCCTTTTTTCTCCCCCTTTCCTCCCTCCATTTCGATTTCCTCTCGGCGACCCCGGGGACGGATGGGAGAGGAGAGGAGAGGAAAAAATCGGGTCCATCAGGGTCCTTTAAGAACTAAAATCTCAGATCAAATGACTAATCAAGGTTAATTAGGCTAAATAAAATAATTAGCACTAATGACCCTAATTAAAATTTATAATGTCACATTCTCCCCACCTTAAGACATTTGGTCCTTCAAATGTAAACTTATCTTATCTTATCTCAAGTTGTAAATGGTTCTGAATTGTATTCTCAACTGCAAAACTTTTCTAGTCTCCGATCTCTCAAAGTCAGTACATTACTGAACCAATAGATTGCTCAAACTTGAAACTAACTGTTAGTTCGAGTACAAGTACTTCAATATTTTAGGAGAGCAGTTTACAGTAAAAAATGAAACAAAATAGTACTCTGTTTGAATGTAAAATAAATTTACTGTTTGAAGGCAGAAAAACAGAACTCTATTGTTGAAGTAATTAATCACAGGAATCTGGAGAGGAAGATCGATCAAGGCTAGTGTGAAAACACTATGTCCTTAAGACAAATTCGCCCCCGCAATGGTGCTTATGAGCTTCTACAGTGATTGCCTCCCAGGATACAATGATCGGACTGACAACAGTTGCAGCACTACAAACTGTGTGACAGGCGAACCAAAAGTGCAGCAGCAGGACTCTCTCTTTGACAATGAGGATGACTTGAAAATGCTTATGCAATTGCAGTGAATTGGATGGTCGAAATTGCATGGACAAGATGCTAATTTATAGCTTGTAACAGGTCTCTTCATGGTGGGGTTGAAAGTCCTGGGATCCTAACCCTAGAGGGGGGGTGAATTGGGTGAGCTACAAAATGTGACCAATTAAGAAAAATTTTAATTCCTTAACATAAACTAGTCACATGTGATGATTAATCAAACAAGATGCGGACGCTAATATAAACAATCACCACAAGCATACACCGCAACACAAAGGTTTATAGTGGTTCGGCCTCAATGCCTACGTCCACTACCGGCTTGTGATCCAATCACCCCACCGAATTTCCACTATTTATGCTTTTCAATAGGCTAAGCAATAACCCTTACAATGTTGTTTTTCTAGGCTAAACAACAACCTTTACAATGTGCTTTTCTAGGCAAAGCAATAACCTTTACAAGATGTTTTTCTTAGGCTAAGCAATAACCTTTACACAATGCTTTTCATAAGCTAAGCAATAACCTTTACATATGAAAATTTCTCTAAGAAGGTGTCTTCACAAAAGAACACTCTAAGAGATACAATTAAAGCTCAATGTATTTGCCTCTAAAATAGGCGGATATGAAAGTGATTAACAAACTCACACAAACACTAAATGAATGCAAATGTGTATGCTCATGATGTGTATGTGTGTGTGTGATAACTTCAATCAAGTTTAAAAAGAAGGCTCAATTAATATATTGCTTAAAGCAATTCAAAGTTTAAAGCTCATAAAAGATTTGATTGAAGTCTAATGCAAATCACATGTATGAAAATCAACTTGTTAATGACATGAAAATCAAGAGCTTCACAAGTTGTATGAAAATGACTAACTTAGAACATGTGATGCATGTACAATGTTATTTTCAAAAACAAATAAATTTTACTAAGGTTTAATGAATGAAAACAACAAGTAATGTTTCAACCAAGAAAATGAATCATGCTATATAAAAGAAATCAAAGATTTAGGCTAAGCATGATTAAGGAAGATTTAAAAACAACTTGAATTGAAATCAAAGTGAAGAATCCAATCTTAATTAGATCAAAGACTAAGAGAAGAATGGATTCAACACATCATAGTTATAATGCTAAAATTAATTTACCAATAATTTAAACAAAGCATATAACATATGATTAATAAAAAGTAAAGCTTACTTAGTGATTTAACTTCATTGATCCAAGCTTTAGCTTCACTTATAACCCCTTGATCTCTCTTAGTTCATCCCCTTTTTCTTTGTCTCAAAGCACCTCAAGAGGCACTTGGTTCCTCTTTCTTTCAACAACTTTTTCAAAGGAATGAGCTTGTATTTATACTAAAAAAATGAGTTCCTGCGTGCCCCCGGTCGACCTGGCCTTCACAACGGTCATAAAATTGATCGTTTGAAAAGGGGCAACGGCACTTTACCCGGTCGACCAGCAGTGGGCCTGGGCCGGTCGACCGCGCCCACTGCGGGATGACCCGGGCCAGGGGCCAAATTTCCCTAAAATGACATTTTTCAAGATTTTTCAAGAGGGGATTATTTGGGCCATTAAATCAAGCTTGAATACATGTTTTAAATCAAACTAAGATGTTTAAAAACATGAAACACAAAAAGCTTAAAATGATTCGAAACTTTAAATCCAATGTAAATCCAATGGCTTGCTTGATTTCTAAAACAAATGAATTGCATCCAAGTATAAAAACAAAACATGCATAAAACACGATTTCTAAAAGACTTAAAACCAATGCATGTGAAAATCAAGATTTCAAGATTTTCTAAATCAATGCAAGTGTGTTAATATCAAATGATGCTAATATGATAATGCATCAATCAAATTGCAATATACAAAATCCCTAACAATCTCCCCCTTTGCAATTTGATGGCAACTTACTCATCACTGAAATTACACACAAAGTCTTCAGCTCCCCCTAAGCTGGACAAGTCTTGAAATCTTCTTGGATACTTCTTCTCTTAGCTTGGGCTCTTGGGCTTTTTCTTCAATCTTCTTGATGCTTGGTGCTTGATCAATCTTCAAGCTTTCTTTTCATCTTCCTCTCTATGGCCAAGCATCTTCTTTAGCTCCAAGCTTTCTTTCTTCTATTAGCTCTCCCCCTTTGACCATACCTCTCTCTCCCTTTGGCAAGATATGCATTCTCTCCCCCTGTAGAAGATCCTACAATATCTCCCCTTAGGAAGCTTGGACATCTCTTCCCCTTTAGAGAACTTGAATGCTCTCTCCCCCTTTGCCATTAAATTGCAAAGGTACTTACACACATGAAACAAGAAAAATACCTTTTAGTAGCACCTGTTAACGAAAGAAATCAAAAATGAAATACATAACAGGTTATCATGTATGGAAGTAGTCTCTAAGGGTTCAAAGCCAATCCAAAGGTCAATTTGATCAAAACTAATACTTCCTATGAAGGTTTACACTCCCCCTCAATCCATTCTCTCCTCTTGTCAAACTTTTGACAAAGATATAACTATTTGGTTCAAGAAGAAGATGGTTTAACCAATTGAGGGTCAACTTCAAGGAAAAGATTAGATTCGTTTAACTAGAGAGCACAATATGATCAAATTACCAAAAGAAAGCAAGGTCAAGGCGATCATGGATACCAATTGGAAAAACAAAGAGTACCAATTGAGATTCAAGGATAATTCTATTAAAACAATCGCTCTAAAATGGAGTTATAAATAATATAACTATTAAGATAAATCCAAATTAGAGTTATCCATGATATTATGGGGTTTACTAAACATAGCATCAATTAATTTAACTATGAAAATCATATGCTATGAAAGTTTTGAAATCATTTCATTCAATCAAAAAATATGACTATCATGTGCAAGACGAGTGAAATGAAATTCAAACATGAAGCCAACCTCAACTAATAACCAACTAATATTATGAAAATATAAACATGGTGGTAATGAGATTTACCTATATGAGCAAGGGAGGAGGCAAACATGAAAATTATGATGCTAATGGAATGTGACATGGAACAAAAATATATGATTATGAAGTTCAATCCAATATACACAAGATCTATCACATACACAAGATAAGACATCAATTGGATATGAAATCAATGAAAGATTATACCAAATGAAACCAATTGAATATGACAACATGATTAATAGCAAGGATGTGACAAACACAAAATTCCATCAAGCAACATAAATGGATATTCATCACTTTTAAAGATATAACTATTGAGCATAGTGATGAACAAGGTAAATTACAATGCAAAAGGATATAACTTGGAAATGCATGCAATTTTCAAAGTGTCAAAATCATATGAATTCAACAACTAAGATATCCATCAAACATATAGATATACGAGGAATGGATTTCAAAGAGTTTCATATGATCAATAACACTACTATGAAGTTGAAACATGTATAAGGACGACTTCACTTTGAAAATATACATGAATCAACATCATAACCATCAAAAAAGAAATGACTAGAAGACATAGAGGATGGATTTGAGTTCTAGTATGGTTTCTACAAATGTAACTAAGATCACAACCATACATGGAACCAAAAGACATTTGCATATAAAAAGAATATAACTAAATAAGCAAAGATGCAAATGGCTTAAAACAACAATTGATCATGAATAATCTAGCTAGAAAGCTTTTGTAATCACAATCAATTGAACATGTATAAAAATGCAATGCAAGAGATATAACTAAATATGAGCAAAAAGCAATTATAACATGATGAAATTAAAATCAAATTATTTTGAAAACCATGATATGCAACTAGAAATGTACATGAAGACAAAATCAATTGATCATAAATAAACATTGCATTTTAATAAATGTAACTATATAGAAACAAAATACAAATGCAACATGACCAACAAAGTGATTTAACTATAAAGAATAGGTTGGTCAAGAAGGTTCAAGGCCTTAAGGTTTGTCTAAGTATCTAACTTTAGGAATCCACCTAAGGTCTTGAGCTTTGGAGACTATTATTGAATTTCCACCAACTAAAGGAGATTTGACTTGATAAATTTTCAATTTGGACTTATCACCATGATATTTTGATTTGACTATATTTAGCTTAGATTGGTGATTAGTCTTTTGAAGTTGGTGAGTTTGTTTCTTAGGGGATTGGTTCATTTTTCTTTTCTTCTTATATTCTCCCTTTATTTGACTTTTGAATTTTAAATTTAACTTTGTTACTTTCTTCAAAAGTTCTTTCATGGGTTGATATAAGGGAGATAGGTTGAGAAGCTTTTTGTTTATAGATTCTTTTATACTTGGTTTAACTTGTTTAAACTTTTTAGAATCTATTTTAGGAGACTCCATTTTAATTGATTTAACTTGTTTAATCTTTTTGGAGTCTTCTTTGATTTTTAGTGTCTTACCCTTCATATATTTAGATTCTACCTTTTTGGGTTCAAAGATGGGTTTAGACACATGACTTCTTCTTAATTTGCACTCAAACCTAAAATGCCCTTCAATGCCACTATAAATACATTTGGATTTGGGCAAAGGAGAAAGAGTGCTAGAGAAAGAGGACTCACCTTTCACAAATGTGTTGGTGAATTTAGGGTCATGTGAAATATTCCTATCAAAACCAAGACCCGTCTCATCTCCATGAGATTTACCCAATTTAAATAATTTTTCAAGTCTCTCTTCACTTTGGGTAAACTTGCACTCATACTTTTGTTTATATCCTTCAAGTTGAGTGACTTTGGTTATAAGGATTGAATTTTCATTTTTGACTTTTAAAAGATCATTTTCAATTTCCTTATATTTGATTAGCTCTTCATTGGCAAGTCTTAATTTGAAATTAAATTCATTAACAACATTAGATCCAAGTTGTAAGGTTTTTAACTTACTTTGAACATTTGACATGTTTTCCATGGAAATTGTCAACTTGGATTCTAAATTGATAAAGTCTTTGTCTTGCCTTTTTAATAGATCTCTTAGGTTTAAATTTTCCTTTTTAAGATCATCATTTCCTATCTTTAATTCATTTAGTTCATCTTTGATATTAGATAGGTTATTTAAAGATATCATGAACTTAGAGTCTAGACATTGTATTACTTCTTCTTTCTCTCTAAGTTCATCTTTAGAAGAGACTAATTCTTTGTTTAGCCTTTTAGATTCTTCTTTTAAACTTATATTCTTCTTGTTAAGCTTTAAAGATAATGTATATAATTCTTCATAGGCTTGTTGAAGATCTTCATTTTCATCATATTCTTCTTCTTTTAAGTCACATTGAGATTCATTTATTTGAAGGTTTGAATCTCCAATAGATGGAAGAATGAGGGGTCTAGAAGAATCTACACAAGAATCTAAACATTCTATCATAGTGGAATCCATATCAAAGGTATTCATTCAAACACAAATCTAGGGTTATAAACTCTAGGTTTTTACACCTAATCAAGAGTTCCAAACACTTGATCCTAAAAGATAGAGCACGAGGCTCTGATACCAATTGAAAGTCCTGGGATCCTAACCCTAGAGGGGGTGTGAATAGGGTGAGCTACAAAATGTGACTAATTAAGATAAATTTTAATTCCTTAACATAAACTAGTCACATGTGATGATTAATCAAACAAGATGCGGACGCTAATATAAACAATCACCACAAGCATACACCACAACACAATGGTTTATAGTGGTTCGGCCTCAATGCCTACGTCCACTACCGGCTTGTGATCCAATCACCCCACCGAATTTCCACTTTTATGCTTTTCAATAGGCTAAGCAATAACCCTTACAATGTTGTTTTTCTAGGCTAAACAACAACCTTTACAATGTGCTTTTCTAGGCTAAGCAATAACCTTTACAATATGTTTTTCTTAGGCTAAGCAATAACCTTTACACAATGCTTTTCTTAGGCTAAGCAATAACCTTTACAAATGAAAATTTCTCTAAGAATGTGTCTTCACAAAAGAACACTCTAAGAGATACAATTAAAGCTCAATGAATTTGCCTATAAAATAGGCGGATATGAAAGTGAATAACAAACTCACACAAACACTAAATGAATGCAAATGTGTATGCTCATGATGTGTGTGTGATAACTTCAATCAAGTTTAAAAAGAATGCTCAATTAATATATTGCTTAAAGCAATTCAAAGTTTAAAGCTCATAAAAGATTTGATTGAAGTCTAATGCAAATCACATGAATGAAAATCAACTTGTTAATGACATGAAAATCAAGAGCTTCACAAGTTGTATGAAAATGACTAACTTAGAACATGTGATGCATGTGCAATGTTGTTTTAAAAAACAAATAAATTTTACTAAGGTTTAAATGAATGAAAACAACAAGTAATGTTTCAACCAAGAAAATGAATCATGCTATATAAAAGAAATTAAAGATTTAGGCTAAGCATGATTAAGGAAGATTTAAAAACAACTTGAATTGAAATCAAAGTGAAGAATCCAATCTTAATTAGATCAAAGATTAAGAGAAGAATGAATTCAACACATCATAGTTATAATGCTAAAATTAATTTACCAATAATTTAAACAAAGCATATAACATATGATTAATAAAAAGTAAACCTTACTTAGTGATTTAACTTCATTGATTCAAGCTTTAGCTTCACTTATAACCCCTTGATCTCTCTCAGTTCATCCCCTTTTTCTTTGTCTCAAAGCACCTCAAGAGTAGGGTTGTAAACGGGTCGGTTTTGGTCCGGGTCAAGGGTGGACCCGGACCCGGAACCGTTTAGTAAGAGGGGGAACTGGACCCGGACCCGGATCAGAACCAGGAAACTGGTTCCGGAACCGGTTCCGATAATTTTAATGGGAACCGGAACCGGAACCGGACCCGTTTGTGAGGTGGGTTTGGTTCCGGTTCCGGGTATGGTTCCGAGTCTAGACTAATACATGTGTTTTTCTTTTTAAAAATTTTATGCTTTTTCCATATTTCAATTGGATCACCTGCAAACACTAATGTGACTTTTGTCTATCAATAACATGCACTTTTAACCAAAAAACTCAGAAAGTAGAAAAGTAAAAAGGATTCTATTTTCATATACAAAAGTTACATTATGTTAGTATATATTGGGTAGGGTCTCGGATCCACGGGTCTGCGCCACTGTGGATCCGGAACCGGACCCGTTTAGGTATCGATTCCAAAAAAAGAATCCGGAACTGGAACCATTTGCTTATCGGGACCAAAATAAGGACCCAGACCCGGGTTCTAACGGGTCGTAACATTTCGGTAATCGGAGAATCGGAGACCCATTTACAACCCTACTCAAGAGGCTCTTGGTTCCTCTTTCTTTCAACAACTTTTTCAAAGGAATGAACTTGTATTTATACTCAAAAAATGAGTTCATGCATGCCCCCGGTCGACTTGCCCTTTCCCCGGTCGACCTGGCCTTCACAACAGTCATAAAATTGACCGTTTGAAAAAGGGCAACGGCACTTTACCCGGTCGACACGCAGTGGGCCTGGGCCGGTCGACCGCGCCCACTGCGGGTCGACCCGGGCCTGGGGCCAAATTTCCCTAAAATGACATTTTTCAAGATTTTTCAAGAGGGTATTATTTGGGCCATTAAATCAAGCTTGAATACATGTTTTAAATCAAACTAAGATGTTTAAAAACATGAAACACAAAAAGCCTAAAATGATTCGAAACTTTAAATCCAATGGCTTGCTTGATTTCTAAAACAAATGAATTGCATCCAAGTATAAAAACAAAACATGCATAAAACATGATTTCTAAAAGACTTAAAACCAATGCATGTGAAAATCAAGATTTCAAGATTTTCTAAATCAAGGCAAGTGTGTTAATATCAAATGATGCTAATATGATAATGCATCCATCAAATTGCAATATACAAAATCCCTAACAGGGGTTGCACCTCTTAGGACTAGGGACACACCCTTTCATATATGAAAGTGCACACACCTCTTAGGACTAGGGACACACACACACCTCTTGGGACACACCCCATTTGAAAAAGGAAAATTTTATTAAATAAAATTTATCCAAAAAATATAAATGGGTAGTGGGCCGAGCCAGGCTCAACTCGCGTGTGAAGCCCAAGCCCAGGCCTGGTTCGGGGCGGGGCGGCGCGCGCGTGTGGTGGTGACCCTACCTTGATCTAGGTCCTCCCTCCCCCACAAAAGTGGGCTGCCCCTTGGGGCTCATCTTATACTACCAAGGTAAGTATATTTATACCCAATGGATGTTTTGCTCCCAAGCAATGTGGGATGCAAGTTTACCACTTTCTTTTGTTTCCATGTTTAACATGTTCAAGTAGTGGTGTTAAGGAGGCAATTTCTCATTCATTTCTTGATGGATTAGAGCAACCCAATACATGTCCTTAAACTACTCATAGAGTAGATTACATTCCCATGTATTCCCACCTAAAAGGATAAGTGGGTCCCACATTTATTTTGGCTCAAAGATGACCAAAATAATGGGTCCTTCTAACCATTTTTCCAACAATCCCTCACATGAATGAAATTGACCAAAAGCAATGAAATGATATGCAGACACACACAGAGAGAGTAAATTTGAAATTTTCTGTATAGAGAGAGGTAGCTTGTGGCCTTGAACCTTCCCTTGTGAAGTACTATCGGATTTACTGGTTGATCAGTGAACATGATGTCTTGAGCTGTTCAGCCTTTTGCGTAAACCGAGACAATAGAGTTCACACAAAATCTTCCCGGACACAATTGGTTCTCATGATTGTGTTCATTTTGGCCCTGAACAATACCTGGTTTCATGAGTGCTTTAGAGAATTTAGCCTTATTATTCTCATAGAATCGGCCTAGTTCACACTCACATAAGTGATTCTTATTAAGAGTATCCTACTATATCCCATTTGATTAACCAAGATATAAGAATCATTAAAAGCTTTGCTTACCCTAATTACCGCTGCAGGTATCACTATTAATATCATAGGAATGAGCAGGAGATTTTGTCTCCATAGTGATATCGTTAAGTCACACACAATTCGGTTGTCCCTTTGAACCCAGATCTTGGGATCTCCAGTCAACTAGGTTGGGTTGCCATTATGGTGACTTTTCATTCATAGGCTTTAAGCCCATTCCCCTCGATGAACGATTTACTTGCTCTCTCGCTAATCCTTTGGTTAAAGGATCTACAATGTTATCTATGGACTTTATGTACTCAATTGTCATAATGCCATTAGAGAGCAGTTGTCTCACGGAATTATGCCTTCGACGAATATGTCGAGACTTACCGTTATACATTGTACTCTGTGCCCTTCCAATTACTGATTGACTATCGCAATGAATGCAGATAGGAGGTACAAGTTTTGACCACATTGGAATATCTTCGAGGAATTGACGAAGCCACTCAGCTTCTTCGCAAGCTTTATCCAATGCAATAAACTCAGATTCCATAGTGGATCTAGCAATGCATGTTTGTTTAGAAGATTTTCATGATACCGCTGCACCACCTAGTGTAAATAGATATCCACTTGTGGACTTTGAATCTTTAATATCTGATATCCAGTTGGCATCACAATAGCCCTCAAGTACAGCTGGATATTTAGAGTAATGCAAACCATAGTTTTGGGTGTATTTTAAATATCTTAAAACCCGAACTAAGGCCTTCCAGTGGTCTGATCCTGGGTTACTTGTGTATCTACTCAATTTACTAACAACATATGCAATGTCCGGACGAGTGCAATTCATCACATACATTAGGCTGCCAATTATTTGTGCATATTCTCGTTGTGATATGCCTTTTCCATTATTCTTGGATAAATGAATACTAATATCTATAGGTGTCCTTGCTGGATTGCTATTATCTTGATTATATTTTTTGAGTATATTCTCAATATAGTGTGATTGAGATAATATCAATCCATCTGATGTTTTAGAGATCTTTATCTCGAATATGACATCTGCAACACCTAAATCTGTTATGTCAAACTTATTGTTTAACATTCTCTTGGTAGATTGAATGATATCAGCATTACTACCCATAATGAACAAATCATCAACATATAAACAAATAATGGCACAGCCATTGTTAGTGTTCTTGACATATACACATTTGTCACATTTATTGATTTTAAACCCATTTGACATCATCAAACTGTCAAATTTCTCATGCCACTGCTTTGGTGCTTGTTTTAATCCATATAGAGATTTGACAAGCCGACAAACTTTCTTAGTTTGACCTGGAACATTAAACCCTTCTGGTTGTTCCATATATATCTCCTCGTCTAATTCACCATTGAGAAAAGCTGTCTTTACATCCATTTGATGTATTTCGAGATTGTATATAGCAGCAATTGCTATTAACATTCGAATGGATGTTATTCTCGTCACTGGTGAATAAGTATCGAAATAGTCCAAGCCTTCTTTTTGTCTGTACCCTTTAACAACAAGCCTGGCCTTGTACTTATCGATTGAGCCATCTGCTTTCATCTTTCTCTTGAATATCCACTTGCATCCAAGAGTTTTGCAACCTTGTGGGAGATCTACAAGTTCCCATGTATGGTTTTGCAAAATGGATTCAATTTCACTATTTATTGCCTCTTTCCAATATGGTGCCTCGGGACTTGACACCGCTTCTTTAAAGCTTTGAGGCTCGTCTTCTAACATAAATGTTAAAAAATCTGAACCAAACGTTTTTGATGTTCTAGCCTTCTTACTTCGTCTAGGTTCATCAATCTCTTGTTGGTTTTGATTACTGCTACTAGCAGTATCATGAGTTCTTTTAGGAGAACTTGTTTCCTTCGATGGTTTGTAAGGAAATACATGTTCAAAGAACGATGCATTCCTTGACTCAATAATAGTGTTAGGATGCATATCGGGGATTTCAGATTTGTGAATTAGAAACCGATACGCACTGCTATTATGAGCATACCCAATGAATACACAATCAACTGTTTTTTGTCCTATTTTAACCTTTTTAGGTGTAGGAACCGCTACTTTAGCCAAACACCCCCACACTTTCAAGTATTTGTAAGTAGGCATTCTGCCTTTCCACAATTCGTAGGGGGTTTTATTGGTTTTCTTTTGAGGTATTCGGTTGAGAATATAATTTGCAGAGAGTATAGCATCCCCCCACAAATTCTGAGGTAGTCCAGAACTTATTAACATAGCATTCATCATTTCTTTTAAAGTTCTGTTTTTCCTTTCAGCAATACCATTTTGTTGAGGTGAATAAGGAACAGTAGTTTGGTATATAATACCATGCTGTGAACAGAATTCACCAAAGGGCGATTCGTATTCACCACCTCTATCGCTTTTTATCACCTTAATTTTCTTATCAAGTTGATTCTTAACCTCATTCTTGTAATGTTTGAACATTTCCAAGGCCTCATCTTTACTTCTCATTAAGTAAACATAACAGTATCTTGTGCAGTCATCAATGAATGTAAGAAAATATTTCTTACCACCTTTAGTTTGAACAAACTTCAGGTCACAAATATCAGAATGAATTAATTGAAGAGGTTCAGAAGTTCTTTCAATAGACTGAAAAGAAGTTCTAGTAAGTTTAGCTTCTACACATATTTCACATTTGATATTTGAATCAAAACTACATTTAGGCAAGCATTCCATGTTAACTAATCTACGTAATGCATCATAATTATCATGGCCTAATCTACCATGCCACACATTAGAAGACTCAAGCATATAAGCAGAAGAGTTTTTCTTATTAGATACAATTGTCATTACATTCATTTTGAAGAGCCCATCGCTCATATATCCCTTTCCCACGTACATCCCAGATTTAGTGAGTACAAACTTATCCGACTCAAATACAAGTTTAAAACCCTTCTTACTCAGTAGTGAGCCTGATACCAGATTCTTACGAATATCAGGTACATGCAGCACATTGTTGCAGGTGAGTTCTTTTCCAGAAGTCATCTTCAATACCACCTGTCCTTGGTCTTCAACCTTAGAGGTGGCAGAGTTGCCCATGAAGAGTTGTTCTCCGGTTGATGCTTGATAAGTGGAGAACATCTCTTTAATAGAGCAAACATGTCGAGTGGCCCCTGTGTCCACCCACCATTCTCTGGTGTTACCAACTAGATTGACTTCTAAGACCACAGCAGAAAGATTGATGTCTGAAACATCAGTGGAGAGAGTGTCCAATTCTGTCATGTTGGCCTGCGCGGGTTTCTTACTTGTATTGCCTTGGTCCTTGCGCTTACGACAATCCTTAGCACGGTGGCCTGGTTTGTCGCACACATAGCATTTCCCTTTGAGCTTCTTGTTGTCATTGGGACCTTGTTTTGGACCGTTGGGATTGTTCTTCCTCTTCTTGGGATTCTGCCCATGTTCCACCATGTTTGCCTTAGCTTCAGTGAAGGTTTTTCCTGCTTTCTTTTCAGAAGCACGATTGTCTTCCTCTATCCTCAATCTTACTATCAGGTCTTCAAGTTTCATCTCCTTTCGTTTATGCTTGAGGTATTTCTTAAAATCCTTCCAAAGTGGTGGCAATTTTTTAATGATTGCTGCCACTTGGAAAGACTCACTAAGAGACATTCCTTCTGCATGTATTTCATGGAGGATTACTTGAAGTTCCTGAACTTGATTGATAACTGCTTTGGAATCGATCATCTTGTAGTCAAAAAATCTGCCAACAACGAATTTCTTCATTCCGGCATCTTCAGTCTTGTACTTTTTATCAAGTGAATCCCATAATTCTTTAGCAGTCTTCAATGAACAGTACACATTATATAATGTGTTGTCTAGTCCATTGAGAATGTAATTTCGACAGAGGAAGTCAGCATGCTTCCAGGCTTCTACAGCAGCAACTACTTGCTTGTCTATCTCACCTTCTTTCAAAGCAGGAGCTTCTTCATGGAGGAACCTAGCCAAGTTCAGGGTGGTGAGATAGAACAACATCTTTTGTTGCCATCTCTTGAACTCAGTCCCATTGAATTTTTCAGGTTTCTCCCAATGGTTTATCATAATAGGGGTAGTGACTGGAGTATTCTTCTCAATACCCATTTCTGTGTAACAGAACAGAAATCACTTAAACAGAGTATACTACAGAATTAAACAACTAATAGCACTGCAAACAGTAACTCAGACTATATGGTAACCTATAACTGGTTACTGAAGACTGAGGCAAACAGAATGCAATTTACAGAACAACCTGAAGTTCTGTAACTAAATGTATATAAAGAATGAAACTCAGTTTTACACTACTAGTTTCAGAAACGGAAGAAGAAGAAACCAGTAGAAACTGACATAAACCGAAACCAGAAATACTGAAGTAAACAGAGAACAAAATGTACTCAGAACTTTAAAAGGAATTTGTCTTAAGATTGTTAGTCCGAGTACAAGTACTTCAGTATTTTAGGAAAGCAGTTTACAGCAAAAAATGAAACAAAACAGTACTCTATTTGAATGTAAAATGAACTTACTTTTTGAAGGCAGAAAAATAGAACTTTGTTGTTGAAGTAATTAATCACAGGAATCTACAGAGGAAGATCGATCAAGGCTAGTGTGAAAACACTATGTCCTTAAGACAAATTCGCCCCCGCAATGGTGTTTACGAGCTTCTACAGCAATTGCCTCTCAGGATACAATGATCGGACTCACAACAGTTGCAGCACTACAAACTGTGTGACAGACGAACCAAAAGTGCAGCAGCACGACTCTCTCTTTGACAATGAGGATGACTTGAAAATGCTTATGCAATTGCAGTGAATTGGATGGTCGAAATTGCATGGACAAGATGCTAATTTATAGCTTCATGGTGGGGTTGCACCTCTTAGGACTAGGGACACACCCTTTCATATATGAAAGGGCACACACCTCTTAGGACTAGGGACACGCCCTTTCATATACGAAAGGGCACACACACCTCTTGGGACACACCCCATTTGAAAAAGGAAAATTTTATTAAATAAAATTTCTCCAAAAAATATAAATGGGTAGTGGGCCGAGTCAGGCCCAACTCGCGTGTGAAGCCCAAGCCCAAGCCCAAGCCCCGGCCCAGTTCGGTGCCCCTACCTTGATCTAGGTCCTCCCTCCCCCACAAAAGTGGGCTGCCCCTTGGGGCTCATCTTATACTACCAAGGTAAGTATATATTATACCCAAGGGATGTTTTGCTCCCAAGCAATGTGGGATGCAAGTTTACCACTTCCTTTTGTTTCCATGTTAAACCTGTTCAAGTAGTGGTGTTAAGGAAGCAATTTCTCATTCATTTATTAATGGATTAGAGCAACCCAATACATGTCCTTAAACTACTCATAGAGTAGATTACATTCCCATGTATTCCCACCTAAAAGGATAAGTGGGTCCCACGTTTATTTTGGCTCAAAGATGACCAAAATAATGGGTCCTTCTAACCATTTTTCCAACACTAACTGTGTTGGAACCAATCATGCTGTTAAAATCTATAACACACTGAAATCTTACAGACATAGTTGTTCTCAGTACTTCTGCTTTTATATCAGCATACCTCCTCTAAATTTCCAAATGATGAATCTTATTATAGTAGAACAATTGTAACACAAAAATCTTGATATCACATTATGTCTTCAATACTCCCTTGTTCCAATGATGTTATCAAATTTACTGAGGTTGAATACTAACCAAATCTTGATTCTCATTGTGTCTTGATTCTAAAATTCCAAATTAATCATTTCAAATAGTGATGACTGAAAAAATTACTCTTGATATATCTGACTGCATGTCTTTATCATGTGTCCTTCTAAAAATCACATCTCTGTAGAATTCCTTTATCAAATCAGCATCTTTCAATTTTTTTGTCCATTTGCTTTTATCTCATTGAATGTCTTACCTTCCCATCTTGTTGTTTGTGAAACAAACTTTTGTTGATCACTTACCGAAAACACTGTTGCTGGAAATTCTGCTACTTAAACTTGATATATGAAATGAACAAATGTAGAACTGCTTCAATGCTTGTAGAATCCTTCTCTTGTTAATCTGTAGTCTCAAATCAAATCACATTATTAACTTTCCCCTATCAAAATCAAGCTGACTTTTCTGACAAAATAAAGATACAACTTTCCTGATCCATATTACCAACAAAAATGATAAAAGAAAATCTTTATATCCTTCTTTTTGAAAACTCCACATCTCAAGCACATTTATTCTGAACTTTCTTTACTTACCACTTGTTTCAATCTTGAAGTTCTCACTAGTCCATCTTTGTCTCTCATTCTAATCAGAAATTACATTAATTGTAACTAATGATCTGTCAAACTTCATTCTCAAATGTTGATCATTTTGCTCTTCTAACTTAGATCACTAAATCATCATCCAAAATATATCACCAAAATTTCATAATACTCATATCTTGTTTTGGTTCAACTTCATAAAGCAACACATTCTGATATAAATTTTCTTCGAAACTGTTCTCTGAAAATCTGCCAGGATATTTCATCATCCATGAAATGATAGGGTTCCCCGATACTTTTCCACCAAATATCAGTCACTTCTCGAAACATACATCCTGCCAAAGCAACCCTTGGTCTACCAAGACATTGCAAAACTTCAAATATGTTCTCAGTGTATACAACCCATTCATCAACTACCATAAAACAGCTCAAACCTAAAATTAATCAAACAACTTATCCAAATCCAACAAACTATAGTTAATATACCTTCTCATTAGCCCATCACACTTCCGCAGCATTTAACATACTGTGAGACTCATTATAATCCTTTTCCAACAATTCCTTATCCAATAATACCTTTAACTGTATCTTCAGTCGTATCAAATCTACTGAAATCATATCTTAAAAATTCTCTAACATCAATTTCCATCCCAGCTGAATCTATTTCTCTTCCAAAGTTCCAAAAATACACTAGCTAAGAAGATCCAATGCAACACCAGAAATCTCGGAGAATATAAATATACCATTCTCTCCTCATGAACCTTACTTTACTTATGAGTATGCACAAATCTTAACTATATGTAGAAACACTTAATAAATACATCTAACAAATTCTGCTGTCAAATTGACTTCATATTCATTCAGTATATCAATCATATGCATGCATACTTGTTAACATTCTATCCACAGTGTCAAATTATCACTTTAATGATGCACATAACATAGAACTTCCACTTAATATTCCAATGAATATAAAATCTCCAAGTCTACTCATTTCAATATAATGATCTAAAAATAATATCATACTGATTATCTTACTAGCAAAGAATATACCTTCAAATTTCACTTAGTGCTTGGAATCACTGAGAAAGTTGTTGTAGTTGGCATTGTTTCCACTACTTCATCACTAGATACATTTTTACACCTCGAACAATCTTTAATCAAATGTTCCAAAGATGCACATCGAAAAACAAGCTCCTCTACGAGAATAACACATAAGAGTTCTATGCTTCATTCCACAAAAATCACAAGTCAAAACTTTCTTATGTTGAATACTCTTCTTAATCTTCACACTTTTCTTCTTACTTTGCTCACTTAATGTAGACATTGATGGTTGAACAACTTCTTGTTTACTTACCTTAGCATGATTCTCATTTTCTTCTTCGAACCAAAATGCTCTTCTAACTGCATTATCAAGTGTCTGAGGTTTCACTGATGCAACATCTTGTTGTACTGGCGATTTGAGTCCCTTCACAAACCTTCTAATCTTAATAGCTTCTGAATTAATTGAATCAAACAGCTTTGTAAACTTCCAAAAATATTCTGCCACTGACATATCTCCTTGCTTCAACTGTTCCAATTCCATTGGGATTGCAAAAGTAGCTTGTCTTTGTTGTTGAAGACCTTCAAGAATCTGCAGTTGACTTTCAAACAGTTGAGTTTGATTTTCCTGTTGTTCCATCATAGCTTGTAGTAATGATTGAAATTTACTTTCACTGTCTTGATTGTCAGAATCCACATTAGTTCCTTCAATTTCTCTACTTGTTTCCATCTTCCTGCACATAATTAACTTTAGAGGACCAAACATCTATTGGGAAAAATCAACATTACCCCTTCAAAAATCTAACAAATCTGAAATTCTTACCACGTATCCTACAAGTCTAATATCTTTTAGCCTTCCAGAACTGATAATGCACACTTTCTTACTCCATTGCTTTGATACCATTTTGTCACGCCCCAAATTTCAAATTAAGCCTTTTAATCCAAAATTAGAGGTGTGACATTCCCACATGAATAAAATTCCCATATAAAGAGCAGAAACAGAGCATAAACAAAACTATTATTTAAAATAATAAATTTTATAACATGAAACATATGTATTTTAATATACAGCCCAGACATAAAGACCGATAAAGGTCAGTACATAAAACAGAAATAAAACCGTTCCATGTAATTACGCAGCTCACAGAACTCGATGTCTATATGACATTTGCAGATCAGAACAGAAATCCTATGGTTTCCGGTCAAGCACCTAAAACGCCAAAGGATGGATCAGATTAACTGACAACAATCAGGTGTACTGAACAATGGTGAAATTAATCTTAAAATCTGAGTAAAATAGATTAAATACGAAATAGTAATTGATATTGATAAAAAAACATGAAACTGATAATATAGAAATCAAGACTTGATAATAAACGAAATATTGGAATATCTATAAACAAAATAAATCTCTAAGAAACATGTGTCAGAGATCGAAATATCAAAATACCAAATACCGAGTAAAACATAATACTTATATAAACAAAATACTAAGCAAAGTCAAATACTGATCAAAACATTAAAACTAATTATGATATTGATATTGATAAATGCTAATTTGAAACAGGAGGACAATAGCATCTTAGCCAATAAACTAAATATAATATCTGAACAGTGGGTACCATGGATGTCAGGGAGTGGCCACAAGCTTATGAAAACTTATCACGAAGATACCTGGAGTAAAGTTACTCCACAGAGAACATGACTAAACTACAGCTAGTAACGGAACACGTACAATCCAACTTTACCACATCTAGTTTAGAAGGACCGGGTTAAGTGATGTCAATCAATGTGTACTCATGTACATATATCCTTGTCTAACAAAGTACAGACTTGTCTTGCAAAACAAAACCATATACTTACGAAATACGAGAAAACATACTTATAATCTGATAATTATAACATCAATCTATATCCCCAATCGGTACCCGAGGCTTAAGATTCCTGGTCAGTAGTCCCAGATATATAAGATTGAATACATTTAATAACTTATCGAAAAAGTTCATCAATCAATCTAAAAATACAGGATATCATCATTAGACATTAATATTTACCATAACTTGGTGTTTGGAGGTTAATTTAGTATCTCTTTTGGTATCACATTGATGATGCTTAATGGTGGTATTTCCAGATAAATGG
The DNA here is from genome assembly GCA_038049695.1 of Cinnamomum chago. NCBI lineage: Eukaryota > Viridiplantae > Streptophyta > Magnoliopsida > Laurales > Lauraceae > Cinnamomum > Cinnamomum chago. The sequence continues at coordinate 30,361,089 of CP142462.1, read as the reverse complement.
CAATCTAACTTAATTATAGGTCAATGTCAGTCATAGACATCACGTACAATGGTCTTCTAAAGTTTCAAAGTCATTGAACTATCATAGGGTACATTTCTAGACTATAGAATCTCAGTGTGGACCTTAATTGATAAATTCAGTGTGTTCGGTCAATATCATACATGTCCGGTCAACACCATAGTCAACCCGCAGTGTACCCAATCAACATCCTTCTTATTTGGTCGAAATGGAACAAAGGAACCTTGATAAGAAAGGGTCAAAGTTACAAACAATGCAACTGTCATAGAATCAAGTGTAGCAGATCGACATCATTATCCACCCACAATGTATCACGTCAACATCGTGGTCAATATCTAGTCAACATTTTGTGTATGATGTCAATGTCATAGTGTATGATGTCAACATCCTGTCAACATCTTGTGAAGGAAAATCAGTCCAGGGAGTTACAATTGCAGAAAACTACCACAGGCTGAAAATCCCATGTGGCAGGTCAACCTAGTCCCCCTCGGGTCGACCTAGTCTAAAGAAAAACCAGACCAGAGAGTTACTGTATAGAAATTCAATTTTCTGCAAAATATAGTTGGGCCGGTCGACCTGGTAATTCCCGGGTCGACCTGATACAAAGGAACAAGTCCCTCTGGTTTCAGTTGCAAAAATGCAACTGTTAAGGAATTGCTGTGTGGCCGATCGACTGGGTACCCTTGGCCGGTCAACTGGGTACACTGGGATTCTCAAAATCCCAATTTCGGGATTTCTCTGGTTTGGGTACGTTCCATTCCTTTTCGCTTCCAATCACTTAGATTCAAAACATGTTCTAAAACATCATTTAACACAATTAAAACATATAATTTCCGATCTAAACATCTAAATCATCATTTGAGCTAAAACTTGGAAATTAATGGAAAATCGCTAAATTTCTTGAAATCAATTTGCAAGAACATTTTAGCATATCGGAAACTTGCCTTAGGACTGAAATTAATTGAGCTAACTGATTCCTAACTGATTTCCCTCGAGAACCCACTTAACTGAACTTCTCCTCTTACTTGCACCAAAACAAACAAGAAGGAGATGAAGAGAAGATGTGGTGATGATGGCTAGAGGCTGAGATGAGACGGAGAGAAAGCGAGCTGGGAGAAACAGAGAGCTGAGAGTGAGCTGGGAGACAGAGAGAGCGGAGATAGAGATGAGCTGAAACGAAGAGACAAGAAGTTGGAGGACGACTTATTTAAGAGAAAAACTCAACCATTTTTTACAAATAGCCCCCCATAGTTAATTCAAAATACTAGTAAGTCTTCTCTTAAAACAAAACTACAAATGGGTCCTTTAAGAAACAAAATCTCAGATCAAGTGACTAATCAAGTTAATTAGGCTAAACAAAATAATTAGCACTAATGACCCTAATTAAAAATAAGAATGTCACATATATTCTTTTGCGTTTTGAAAATTGTGGATGCCAACAGTCCGATGCTCCTGCTGTATAAGGATTTATGATTTCTAATCTCCCTGGAGTATATTTTATTAAAACCATTTTATGGGACACTATCCATATATAGTATTGTGGTGGGTTTTTAGGGAGGAAAGGAGAGCAAAGGACAAACCTTTCATAAGGGTATTTTTGTCACTTTTCAAATTTTTTTTAAGGAGAGGACTTCATTGGAAAAAAACTATGGAAAACTCTTGTGTTGTTTTGAAATATTCAAACCTTCATATTCTTCTTTTGAAAATGAGCCAAAAGTTCTATACCCTTTTCAAAACTTCCCTTTTTTATTTGGGTGTAGTTTTGTTGTAATCCCTGATTTAGCTTATCTCAAAAATTAAGTATATGAACCATTTAATACTGTGAGACTATAAATGGCGCATTAAATTAACTATAGTTTGTCAGCTGTCTCTTTCACACTGTTTATTGGCATGGCCCATTCTTCAAGGTGTATTGTGATGAACCCTCCAATGCTCATCTGAAGCCCAAATAAACGAGGGTTAATTGCACTGGCAGCTGTGAAAAATCTGTGAAGCCATATTCTGAGTTCTACCTCGAGTAAGGTGGCACTCTTCCAACCCCACTTAGATGGGATAGGTCCATGATGACGATAGCTTCATTGTAATCACGTTTTTTATTAACCTTCCAACAGTATGAGAGATTCCTGTGACCTTTATAATTAACAAATGCTCTATTTGTAATCATTCCTTTCATATATTTGAGTACAGATACAAAGCTATTTTGGTACATTTTGTACACAAGGGAAATGATGTGTATCGTAACCAGCTTGAGTACTGGAGAAAGAAGACCTCAAAACCATAGAGAAAGAAGTTTCCTCTGGACTTCATTTTTTTTTCAAAAAGAAACAGCCTCGACTCCAAGACCATAATTCAATACTTGTTTTATCACCGTTTCTGGAAGTTGAGAAACTTGATGCCATAGGCAAAGACAAACAAGAAGAGGAGCACGAATCCAACGTGAGCAGCGGCAACAGCTCCAAGGAAGTTGTACTCATATCCAAACACGTCCTTTAGGAACACTTTCACAGGCTTGCTCTGCTCCCCGGGTATCTCAATCAGTTGATCCAGATCGCCCACCTGAGATATCGCAAGGCCATAAATGGTCCAGGCGACTGGAGAGCACCAGTAATACCATCTCCACCATATTGGGATTAGCTGCAACACACAAGCGAAGTAAAATTAGTAAACTCACTAATGTGTGGCCATGGGCATGGACATAAATGAAGTGCTCTATGCTTCTCTAGACCTTTTCAGCTACTGAGAAGTAAGAACTCAGTCACTCCACATTCCAACATCGCACAGAAGTGCGGGACATAAGCACAGACCAGTCTTAATTTCCTGGCCAGAGCATGTTCCATGGTGGAGCCTGCCTGGTGAATTAGCTCAAATCTAATGCGTCTCTTGGCATGTTTTTTGCAAGTGGTGATCAGACAAACCCATTGCTTTTGTCTCACTAACGGCAAAGGTTTGCAACTCATCAGGACAGGTAAGTCATGGTTTATTGTAATTCACTACCGCATGTGGCTTTTCTGTCGCAATGGCCAACAGACACCACGTAAATGCGTGCTGAATGAATCTACCATTGGCCATTCCATGGGTCCTACCGTGGACAACTCACAATAAAATTATTTACAAGTAGTTAGAAAGACAATTCATACTGGTCGTGCGATAAGGAAGCCAGAGAACAGATTCCAGAAGCTGAAGAAAAAGGACATAACAATGGCCGCTATTTGGTGGCCGGGAGTCAGCGCTACAACCATCATCCCATACATCGTGAAGTAGACAAAGCACATGAACATAAAGTAGTAGAACCAAAAAAACTTGTCTGCTTCCCAAGGGAAGCCAATCATACTGAAAAGAAGCAGTGAATAGACAAGGGTCTGCACTGCGATGTAGAACACCTCGATGCTCACCTTCAAGACAAAAGGTTATAAGAGTCAACTTTGTTGTGTCAAACATGCTCATAGGTGCTTTTCAAATTCTATGCTGAAAACTCATACTAAAGATCAATAAATGTAAGAATCATTTACAAATTTTCCAAGAGAAACAATAGTCAAGAAGATGATAACTAAGCATCCTTTTGCCTTATTTTTAGAGCTGCAAAATTCCTATGATACTTGACAAGAATTTAAATGGTTATGGATGTCATATATCTAATGAGAAGCATTATGAGATCCTTTTTCATGGGCATGCATAGAATCCTGAGGCCTTGACTTTGTACAAGTGGGACTATAGTTAAATTTATCCAGAAACTATAACGGTTCTCATGTTAGAATATTCCTATAAAGTCACCAAATGGAACGAGGCAGGTGATGGACTAAATTGGAAAAAAAACCTAAAAAAGACAGCAATGGTCCCCATTCATGGTAAAAGGTCAAACATGGATGACAGGATCCTTAGATCCTGTATCTTTCTGGGTGCAAGGTCTATTAGTGCCCATCAATGGTCTGGATTCTGAAGCAACAAATCATGGTCCCATTTGTATGAACTCAAGGACCAAGGGTGCTAAAAATGTGAAATATATGGTTTCATTTAGGCAATATGCCACATGTCACCACCTTTACCATATATTTAAATATTGATGCCAAATCTTGTAACTGTTAGGGATTTTGAGTGTCGCAATTTGATGGATGCATTACCATTTAAGCATCATTCGAATTTTCACATGAGCATTGATTTTGAAAAACTTGAAACCTTGATTTTCTCATGCATTGTTTTATAAATTTTAAAAATTAATTTTTCATGCATGTTTTGGATTTTAAAACTTGGATGCATATTTTAAAACTTGCCTATGAACTTAGAATTTCAAACTCATCCTAGGGATTGATAGGTTAATGTTTGGAAAACATCTTTTTGGATTGATTTAAACATGAAACCAAGCATGATTTCCATGACCAAAAATTCCCTATTAGAAAATCATTTTCAAGTAAAAAACCTTGGGAATTTTCGGTTAACCGGCCCTCAGTTCCGTCACCTCTCGGTCAAAATAACCGGAGGCAGAAACTGTCAAAATATGCCTATAGGTTAGCCCTCGGCTTAACCAACTCGGTCAACCAAGAGCTTACTGAAGTGTAAAAATTTTCTTTTTGACTGGAGGTCAAACTAGCCGTTTTTTTATCGTTGGGAGTTTGGTTAACCGAACTGTAAGTTGGTTAACCGACTAGAGAGCCGTTGGAGGCCATTTTTCTATACATTTGAGCCTCTTCCTTGGGATTTGGGGTAACACAATTTAATCCTTTGAGGTGCTTTGGAGCCTACGGAAGGATAATGAATTAAGGACTTGAGGGTCATTTGGAAAGCTAAAGCTTGGATTCATTAGTAAAACCAATCTAAGTAAGCTTTGTTTTCCCTATCATATGTTACATGCTTTGTTTAAATTATTGGTAAATCAATTTTAGCATGCTAACTATGATTTGTTGAATCCATTACATGTATTTCACTTTGAATTGCTTTGTTGTTTTGGATTCTTCATTTAGATTCAAACCAAGTTAGTTTTAACTTTCATATCCTAATGGTTTCATGCTTTGTTTAAAACTTTGGTTTCTCTCATAGCATGATTCTATTACTTAGTTGAATCTCATGTTGGTTTCCATACCTTTAAGCATATAGTTAAATTAATTTGTTTTGGACACAAGAAGTTCACAAATCACATGCTTTAGCTGTTTTTAAATTTCATACAACTTGAATAACTTGATAAGTCATATCTTTATAAGTTGTTCATTTGAATTACATGTGATTTGTATTTTCACTTCAATCAAAACATTTGTGATTTAAACTTTCAAAAGCTCTAGACTTAAAATTTTTTGAGCTTTCATTCTTTAACTTGATTGAAGTTTTCACACAGACAATTTGAGCATTCATCTTTGCATTACATAGAGTGTTGTGTGAGTTAGATTTTTCACTTTCATATCCACCTATATTAGAGGCATTATAATTGGACTAAAATTGTATCTCCATCAAGTGTACTCTAGATACTACTTAGAGAGATAACCAACATTTTGGTTGTATAGGCTAGTGCTCAGCATTAGAAAAGCATCATAAGTGCAAAGGTTAGGGGTGAACCATAAAACCCAAGAGGTTATTGCTTAGCCTTGGAAAGCATATTGTAAGGTTTTTGCTTATAGCCTTAAAAAGAATTTTGTAAAGGTTATTGCTTAGCCTATTGAAAAGCATAGATAGTAGAGAGCCGAAGGGGTGTAGGATCACAAGCCGGGAGTGGATGTAGGCATTAAGGTTGAACCACTATAAATAGTTGTGTTATGGTGAATGCTTTGTGGTGATTGTTTTTGTTAGCTTCCGCACTTTAGTTCTATAGCATTACTTGTGACTAATTGATTTAAAGAAGTTAAAATTTGGCATAATTGGTCATTAATTCTAGCTCACCCTATTCACCCCCCTTCTAGGGTTTGGATCCCGGACTTTCAATAACATGTCCACCTTTGCATTTGAAAAATGCATCAATATGACTGCTAAAATCTTGAGGCATTTGCAGAGTACATTGCCCAAATGAACCTTGTCGTACACCACATGGAAGCAGTGGCGAAGCCAGGATTTTTGTTGGTTGGGGAAGGGGGGCAGCTATGGTCAACCATGATTTCATCAACTCTTTCAGATTATTGGGATACCATTATCCTTATTTTTTTTATTAGTATCATGATCCTCTTAATTCTGGCCCAAAAGGGGCTAATATATGAAGGAATAGAAAAGAACAATTGCAAATGCAAAATTGATCAATATGGCCCAATGATAGACCAAAAGGCTATACCTGGATACTTCAAACTAGACAATGCCCGTATCATATTTGATAGAAAAATCCAAGTTCCCCTCCATAACCGTCTATTATCTTAGCATCATATCCTAAAGGTCCCTCTTGTACTTATATTTTTATCCAGGCACAAATGCAGAATCAAGTCTTACCACTACACAACAGGAGCCACAAAACAGCCACTCAAGATTTTCAAAACGCTGTACACCACTTAAAAACCTAGTCTGACCAAATACGTCTTTACACTATTAGAAGTGATTCTATTACTGCCCAACTACAAAACTACAAGAAGCATGAAATATCCACTTGCATTGTGGGTAGTTTAATTCTTTACAAGGGTACTTATGTTAATACAAAATGCTAGACAACATAATGAACAGCAGAATAATAAAACTTGGGTCAAGATCCTCTGAGTGTCTCACTCATGAGTGGAACTTCTCAATGGGGCCCACCTATTGAAAATCAGAACCGCTCAAAATAGACAGCCTCCCCCTTCAGTGGGATGTCTACAAAAATTTTAGGTGGATTTGGAGACATCCCAAGGGCCGACACTCATTTTGAGCGGTTCAGATTTTCAATAGATAGGCCCCACTTTATATTTTCACTCCGTCATGGACGCGTGAGTGAGACACTCAGAGGATGCAGGCTTAAAACTGTGACAAACTTGAGTGGGGGCAACTGCACATGGAAAAACTACTTATTTACAGAAAGAGCAAATGCAAACTAATATTCAAGTCAGTCCAGCAGCATAATTACTTTGCTCAGCATATTGCTGTCCGGTTATAGTCTTCATTTCCAGGTAGCACCAAGGTATTATTACTTTAACTGAAGTTTAACTACCAATAGCACAGAAATATAGATAAAGATTAAAATGTGTAGAAGAGTTGAAGGGTTTACTTGAGCAAATGCATAAGGCAAAGCTGAATACATTCCTGCTGCTCTTTCACGGTAGAATACTGTTCTTTCAATTGCCACTACAGACTGAACTGTAGTAGAATTAGTGGCCCCAAGAAAGAAAACAGATGCATAGATGGCTCCAAGCAGATTCAACAGGTTTTGTTGTGTGCTTCTGTTAACATAACAGGCGATGTGATGGAATTTTGGCAATGAATACTAAAAGGACACATCAACATAACAAGAGCTCTAGTAATGAAAAGAAAGATAGATCAACGTAACAAACGCTCTAGTAATGAAACCATAATTATGGAATATTCCTGCGAAACATAACAAAAGCTATAGTAATGAAACTATAATTATGGAATATTCCTATGATTTAGAGTGTATTTTCAGTTTTCATGTTTCATTTCAATGATAAACGCATCCTATATCTTTAAATGGGTTAGGATACAATCAGCTTTCTTTTTCAGTGTTATAAAAATGCTTGAAAGAGCACATAGCAAATGTCACATCTAGTGAATGTGAATTGATTATCAGTATTACAGCAGAAATTTCACTGTGGATAATCCATGGGCAAAACATTTTTCCTTTATGAAAATAGTACTAACCAAACAGCCAACCAAGTTAAAACCACACAATGGCCAAAGTTTACAATGAGTGTATTTATCGGATGACAAGAATTGTGTCAGAAAAAAAGATTGACCATTATCATTCCAAGATATAGCATACTAATGGTTTTATTAAAATAGTACGTTAACCCAAATGGGAGAGGAACACTTCCATTTTGGTCCATAATGTATGCATGCATACTACAGGTCCTGTTTGAGAACATGCAGCAGTTTAAATGTAAAGATCAAGGGTAGTTCTTCTCAAGTTGCTAACCAATACACCCAAATACCTAGGCATTAGAGGTGTGGCAAATTAACTACCCAACACCTCCCCTTGGGCAGGACACTGCTCGGACTCGAAGCGCGTGCATGTACAAGATGCTTGACGTACCATGGGGCATTTTTTGCCTTGCACACACACACCTGCACATGACGGCATTTTAAATACTCGACGCAGCATGGAGCCTTTTTTTTTTTTTCCGCCCCGTGCAGATTCAAGCCCTTGACATGTTGGCTCTAATACCATCTCAAGTTGCTAACCAATACATCCAAAATGCCTAGGCGTTAGAGGTGCGGCAAATTAACTACTTATCGGTTGTACAATTAGGTGTAGTAGAGGAGACAACTAGAGCCACTTGGTTATTACAGCGGCAACAATTTTGACTCAAATCTTTGTTGGCAGATCTCAAAGACATCAGATTTTCAGTTGGGTGGTGACACTAAAGAAACTAAAGCACGACACCACATTTTTGGTTTTTCATTCATCCCCAAATCGAATGTGGAGGAGATGGAAATTACTGAGAGATATATAGGGACTGATTTGTAATTTCTCATAATTTTGGAGTATTTTATGTTGGAACTACTACTTTTAATATTCTAGTATGAAAATCAAGAAAGTCTCCTAGGGAATTCAAAAGTCATTTTGGAAAGTCTAAAGGTCAAAGGTCATCTAGAAAAGCTAAACACCATGGGATTTCATTATTGTCTTATTATATGTAAAGTCATGTCTTTTGGAAGTGTCCTTTGGCAGTCCATATAAGGTAGTGTTGTAGTTTTTTTGTAGTGTGTGAAGCAAGAGTGTGCGTGGTGAAGGTCTAGGAAATTGTCCAAGTGTTTCGGTGTAGAGAAGTGGTCGACCAGATTGGTTGCAATATCCAGATACAGTAGTGTGGATCTGGGGTGGACCGCGTATGATCACACCTTGATCAGACCAACGAATGAAGATTCCTTGAGTAGAGAAGACACTTGATGACTTCCAATGCTTGGAAGATGAAGAAGATCACTCAGAAACTCTATATAGAGTTGTGTTTACTCAGGGCTCTGATACCATGTCAAAGCCAGCAAAGAGAAGAATATAGAAAACACTTTGTTCGTGAATTCGATGATCCCTTTGAGGGTCACGATGCTCCTTTATATAGAAATATAGTTGCTATACACGTTACAGTGATTGTAGCAATCAACTAGATTACAGCCATTCTAATCTAATCATAATCTAATTATATCTCGTAATAAGGCAAAGATATAAATTACATAGCTATACACACGTGAGGTAATCTGTCTCACAAGTTTGGGCTTTATTTGTCATGGGCTGTGACCCACTGACCCATTTAGCACTAACCCATTTGACATACTAGCACAGTAAAAGTCAAGTAAAGCCTCCATTTTTCAGACAAAATGTCACATCAAAAGCACTTTAATTCAAAACTCCCTCCATCTTTTTAAAAAAAAAGTCAAAAAACAACCACCTTATCCAAAAAAAAAACTCCACTTTCCCATACAAAAAGTCAAAAAGATTCCATAACAAACAACTAAAAATAAAATACCATCATAATCCACTTATATTTTATTCATTCTTCAAAATCAAGTTTACTTCACTTGACTCTATTAGTAGAGTTGCCAAACTGGCCCTAAAGGAGGGGTGCTCCGCAATAGTGATGAGGATCTTTTGGCTATGTTTCTAAGAGTTCCGGCATTTTGCAATCCAATGAAGCAGAAGTTTTGCTATAGAAAAAGTTCTTTGTATCATTGTGTCTCATTTCCATGATTTCCTAGTGGTAGAGAGCGACTCATTGAATGCAGTTTCTTGGGTATTCTCTACCACGGAAGCCCTGTGGAGGTTTCATTTCCCCCTTAACGAAATCAAGTCTTTGGATTCCATGATAAAGTGAAACTTAAGCATGTGGGCTGGTTGGCTAATGCTTTGGCGGACTACTTGGCTGAACAAGGGGTGGATAGATCTTCACCTTTGATTTTCTTTTCTGTGTAATTTATTTTGCTGTGCTGGTATAATCCTTTTATATCTTTGTTGCCCAATCTTTTAAATTGGTGCTCCCTCGTTTTGGTTCTCTTCTTTCTAATGAAATCGTTGGTTACTTTTAAAAAAAAGGGACAATACAAGGCACGTTCACAACCAATCAAAAGAAAGGAAATAAAAAAAAGATAAGGCACTTTCACTGACACAATGGTAACAACAAGCATATCCTACAATCATGGGCCATTTTTTCCTACTGTCTTAGATATTCAGAATAATAACATGGCCATGGGTTGGCTATACTTTAACGTGGTTGCTTTTGTATGTGTTACTTGTTTTCTTTTCTTATTTAGTTATCAAAATTCAAAAGTAAAAACAACAAAAAGATGGAATGGAAAGCTTACATCTTTTTGCCACTTTTCCAGAAGATGGTTCCAAATAGAATACCAATGACAACTGTCATGAAGAATCTGATGGCGTTATATTGTGGGTTTCTCCAATATGACCAGTATTGCTTCCAGAAACAGGCCATGCATTGAGTAGTAAAACTTTGGGAGTATTTTGTAGGGAAGTACAGATCCTTGGAACCAAGTGCCGGAGTGCTTAGCTCCTTGATAAGTTCCTGATTCTGCCTGCAAGACAACAGGAGAAAAACAAGAATTATAAGAAATAGAGATGATATAACTAAACTGATTACACTGAACTTTTATATTTCCCTTACTGATAACGAAAGGAATTGGAATAAACGTCTGCAAAGTCCAGATCAAGATGATCTTCGACTGAAGAGGTAGTAACATCCAACATCCATGTTGCAGGATTGCAACCATCTCTTATCTTTGGAACCCCTGGAATTTCCTGCAAGAGGTACTTTCACATGAGATGCCGATATCAGGAGCTGGGCTTTTCATCAAGAGCCCTTGTTTCATGATATACATCGCAGTGATCAACCATTGGAGCAGTGCTACAAATCCACCCAGAACTTATGCACTTAAAAAGGAAGAAGAATTTTCAACGTTTATCCTTTTCCAACGGATAACTTTGTAAGTGCTACAATACAATATATAATATATGTAAAAATAATTTAAAATAACAACATTTTAATGTTATTGATAAGAGTAAAGTTCATTATTAAATTAGTTCCTTCTAAAACACTTTTATGTATGTGTAATTTATCGCTTCAAATCCATTGATGGGGCCCACCTTCAAAATCCAAACTACTCAAGTATCGTCATGACCGCCACCCCATTGTCATCACCATCCTCATCCCCTTTGTCATCATCATCATCATGAATACCACCCATCATGATCATCGTCGTCATCGTCACGATCAACGACATCACCACCACAACCATCATCGTGATCACCACCACTCATCACCATCGCCACCACTTAGCATCATCATCATTTCCCCATAACCATCTCACCATCATATTCACAGCACCACAACCACCACCAAGATCATCATCGTTGTTGTCACCATCACCACTATCATCATCGTCATCACCATCCAAACAATCACACTGTCTTGAAGGGAAAGAGGTGAGCAATTTTTTTAAAGTCAAAGTTTAGAAAGATTTTTATATTGTAGAAAGTTTTCTACAATGGGGAGCAGTAGCAAGAAATATTGATCTTTTTGAAAGAAAAGAAGCTTTTGCTTCTTACTTTTTCTTGAGTTGCTAAATCAGGGCCAGCTTTACCATAAATCCAACAAAGTCATTGCTTTAGGCCCCAAAAAAAGGCATCATAATAGCAGCTGACATCTTTTGAAATTCCAAAAATGCAAACTTGTCAACTGCCATCCCTTATTTTTCTCCCAAAAATATAGCCCATAATAACTTTCTCTTGAGAAGATACTATCAAGATTTTCATGGGGTCTTATTGTGTCATTTATGGCCTATTATATTTCCAAATCTGCCACTTATATTTCTATTGCTAGGAGTAGAATTGATTTGAGCACACCATTATATTTCTAGCAGTCCATATGTATCAAATCTCAACCATACATTCATTCATGAACTTGATTCACAAGCCTTTCTCATTATTTTTGTGTATCCTATTTCAATAGGGCCCATTCATATTTGATCCATGATGTGGTTGTAATAGATCCATAGCTTGGGATTTCAGCCCTAATAATACGTCTTAAGATTTAAGATAAACAATGGGCCCCCACCGGAATCTCTTCACTTGCCCATAGTGCATATGAGCACCGTGCATCTGGAACATCCAACGTGGGGCACACCTCTAAAGTCCATCTTAGATGGTCTTGACTCATGGTGCATATGCGCATAGTGCACAAGTGAAAATGCTCCGAGCCCCACCAGTGGCAAACTCAAAATTTTTGTTTGTGGGGGGCGGGGGGGGGCTGGAACCAAATAGGTAGTTGGATTTTGTGACCCAAGATTTCCTTGTGAGTTTTGGGGATGGGCCCAGAATTTTCATGTGGGTTTTGGAGGTGGACTTAAGATAGATTAGCAAAACTTGAATAGAAAAACTTAATTAGTAATTTTGCATCACAAAAAAACAAGAAAAATAAATTCTAAGTAAAATATTTATAATAATATTAAAACATAGAAAATGTCTCAATTAGGATTGTTGCTTTAGGCCTCAAATTGTCTTGAGCCGGCCTTGTGCTAACATATAAGTTTTTTCACTTTAGAAGATGAAAGATTATATCCTCTTAAGATATCTATTTTCTTACATTCTTTTGTGCATCTAAACTGACCCTTAAATAGCTGTGAAACTCCTCACTCAAAAGGGGGATAAACAACAAAACAACAAAGCAAATATCACATGCGCTATATCTTGTGCAATAAACAGACCAAAATAAATTATGCAATAGAAACTAAAACTTAAACAATAATATATTTGTAAGGGTACGGCTTGCCAAGGTCATGGCTGAAGCCTTGTGCCCGCATCCAACATTGATATATGTGAGATTGTGACCAACTGACCATGTCCAAGGGACAACATGCAAACTAATTGGAGGCCAACAATACACCTAATGATTGATTAAAAAAATGAAAACTCACTTCGAAATACTCAATAAGGTTCTGAGATTGCTGACCAAGTGGTCCATCATAAATAACTTGTCCTCCTCTCTTCATTAGTAGGAGCTGTAAGAAGAAATGAATCAAGTTTCAAAACACAAAAGAGCATCTGCATGATCATCATAAACACGGCAGATTTAGAAAAGAAACTGAGATAATTGAGTAGAAACCTCATCAAATGCTTCAAAAATGTCAATGCTTGGCTGGTGAATTGTACAAACAACAGTACGTCCAGTATCAACTGTGTTCCTCACAGTCCGCATCACAATCGCAGCAGCTCTAGCATCTAGCCCTGATGTTGGCTCATCCATAAAAATAATGGATGGATTTGCAACCAATTCAACAGCTATTGTAAGCCGCTTCCGTTGTTCAGTTGACAAACCATTTACTCCAGGAAGGCCTACTAATGCATCCCTTAACTGATTCAACTCGACCAAGTCCATGACTTCCTCAACAAACATCTAGACAATGAAAATCGCAGTCAGTGGCACCATTAGTTGCTTATGACTTATGAGTCAATTTCATGTAGTTAGATTAAGTTGTGGACAGGTCTAATCTCAGGAAAAAGTATTTTCATGCAATCTTTGATATCTATCTGTTTCTAGCAATTCCGACAACTCGCTTTTTAATTTCTTTATTTGTTAATTTTTTGGTCGATGTTTGACACCAGTTTCTCCTATATGGAAGGAGTAGGTGGCTAACAAAAGCAAATCAGGTTGAGAAACACTACTGAAACTATTTGTCTAGATTATCATCAATTGAGCCACAGGCCCTTATCCCATCAAACTGGTGTTGGCTTACTGTAGTTCAGTTCTATGCAGTCTATACACGGTTAACTATGATCAGTAAAAAATATAAAAAAAAATAACATAAAAAATAATTGAAAATGCCCTATATTGGAATATAACTAATCCTACTCAAACCAATTACTTTTTGGTCATGGGCGTGCTTAACCTGCCAGTCGTGTACAAAACTCATCATCCTTTGGACATAGTAAAGTTAAATATCAAAGGTAACTATATTTAGTTGGAATGTTTCAATGATTTCAACTAGGGTTTTTTCATAAGTTGTACGAAAAACCCTAGGATGAGAAACAAGAGAAAATAGAGGAAGAGAAGAAGCAGAAGAAGAATTGTGAAGAATGATGCACACAGATGTGATCCCTAGGGCAGGCTATCAAATCCATAGATAATTTATTAAATCTTCCAAAATTACATAAAACGCCTAAATCTTCCAAGATTACATAAAACCCCTGAAGTTTATTTAGTTACAAACGAGTCCTACTTTCAACTCATAACACATTTGAAAGAGTTTGTATCACAGTTGGAAGGTCCTCACTGTTGCAACCAGAGGTTGTGGGTTCAATATGTTAACAATCACCAGAAGAAAAGGGAAAAAAGAAAAGAAAAACATTTGATATTCTAATCATTAATAGTAGTCAATGTAATTGATATAAAGATATGCTCAATACACCAGGCCCTCCATTTAGGGAGCACATGTAGGACCTGTAGTTGAATTGGGGACTACGTCTTGACAAAATGATTTGAACTAAATTCTCTTACGGTTATTTCATTAGCAATATCACATGGATATTTAAAAGAGCACAAACAAATTAGGAAACTTAATCATACCAAACTAGTGAACCTAATCCTTATCCCATGACAACTCAATCCTAATCTTGTAACAGATGAACCCAATGAGCCAAATCACAAATAAACTCATATATTTCTCAATATTCTCAACACTCCCCCTCAAGATGATACATAGATACTATATAGCATCTTGGAATTAACACCACATGTATGCTTTCTTTTGCGACTACATTGATGAAAAACTCTTCAGCAGTTCAGCTTGATTTTCAATACTTGTGGATGGATCTTCGGTCTGTCTTCGAAACTCGACTGATGAAGGAGACGAAAAAACTTCATGTGCTCCATAACCTGAATGCTACACAACATAATATCCAATGAACCTGAATACTACACAGCATTTTGGATGACCACTCACCTATATATTAATGAATACTTGGATTCACACTCCCAAGTAATTGTGGAGTCTAAATAGAATTTTCTCCTCCCAACTTGAAAATTTTCATAAACACAAGTTTTGAGTGAAAAGGAAACAACTGTAATTGCACATTAGAAGTCCCGAATAATCTTCTGCTGCATCATTCTAATTTTGATAATAATCAATATAAATCTTAATTGATGCCTTGCCTAATTGTCCATTATGCTTTACTGGTAGCCACATTTGTTTGTAGGTCCATCTCTATCGCTTCCCATTCCTACTATCACAACTGTGTTGTTCACTGCTTTTGATTCCATCTATGTCCCCTATCTTATTCACAGGAAATCAAACATCCATGCTGGTAGAATGCTATGCACAAAGAATTACTTTCTTATGAATCCAATCACACTTGGGACTTGGTCCCTCATCAAGCAGCTACTTCAGTCATTGGCAGTAAGTGGATCTATTCCATCAAATTCGAATCTGATGGAAGTCTAGATAGATACAAAGCACGTCTCATTTCTCAAGGTTTTAAATAGGAATATGGCATTGACTATGAGGAGCCTTTTGCCTCCATTGCTAAAATGACATACATCATAACTCTCTTAGGTGTTGCAACAGTTCCCAATTGGACATCATGGAAAATGGATGTCAAAATGCCATTTTGCATGGTGGCCTATACGAAAGTGTTTATATATGACCACCTCCATTAGTGGCAGACCCAAGATTTTTGTTTGAGGGGGCAAATCCAAACAGGTAGTCGAGTTTTGAGGGCAAACCCAAGATTTTCATGTAGGTTTTGGGGGCGAGCCGAGGTCCGATGAGCAAAGATTAAAATAGTGGTTAAAGCGGGCATAGTAGCCAGTGGCCAAAATGCTACGTAGCAATTACAGCGATATGTAGTGGCATAGTGGTGTTAATTTTTTTGTGGAAAAAAAAATCAAATATTGTGTAGCAAGCAATCTTGTGGGTTTTTTTTTTCTCTCTCTCTCTTTTTTTTCAGTGATTTGGAACCATATAAGGGTAGAGACAACTTAAAGAAATGCTATTGAGATATAGAAATAGGAAAAATAATGTTTTAAATTAAAAATTGCTAGGCTATACTAGGCTTTATACCATAGTGCCGCTATTTTCAAAATAGCATTATGGCCTTCACCGCTACAGCCGATAATGTGGCCGCCACGTACTTTGAACCATGCCGATGGGGACAATTGCCTCCATAAGGATATGCGCAGGTCCGCCCCTTTTCATGATATACTTGTCCTACAAATTATGTCTATCACCTGAAGAAATATCTCTATGGATTCAAACAAGCTCCTCGAGAGTGTCATCTTTAAAACACATTTCTATCAAAGTCTGAATAATCACTCTCTTTTATCCGACAAACATCCTATGGATGCACATGCACATGCACTATCTCACTTTGTACATTAACGATATAATCATTAGTGGAAATGACATCATAGGCATTACAGAACTCAAAGGTCATCTTATGTGCTACTTCAAAATGAAAGATCTCAGACATTTAATTTATTTTCTCGGACTTGAAATCTCCTGCACAAGTGCTGGCTTTGGATTCATTAGTAGAAATATGCAGAAGAATTACATGTGATAGCAAGACTCACTGATTCTAGGATGGTTGACACTCCTCTGGAGCTCAATGCCAAAATCCAAAAAGATGATGATAGTCCTCACTGATCCAACTGTGTATTGGCATATTGTTGGTAGTTTAATCTAGTTTGTGGAATAACCCCACAAACCACATCTCACAGCAGTCCACCAGATCCTTTGATATATTTGTGGAACTATTGATCGTGGACCTATTATACTCTTTCACCTCTCCATTACAACTCAAAGCTTACGCTAATCTTGACTAGGCTGGTTGTCTAGATGCTAGAAGAAACCACAAGATGGTGCATGTTTCTTGGAACCTCTCTTATCTCTTGGAAGTGTAAAAATCGGGTTACAGTAGACAGATCCTCAGTTGAGGCCGAATACTGCTCCATGTTCTCCACAAGTAGTACGATAATCTGGCTACTCCACCTACTCTGTAAATTTAGGATTTTCTTGGTTGACCCAACCCCGTTATATACTAGCATCAAATTGATTTTTTCATGAGTGGACAAAGCACGTTAAGGTTGGACTGTCATTTCATTCACCACCATGTACTTTCCGGCTGTATCAGACTACCACATGTCGCCTCTCACAATCAGTTGGTTGATCTCTTCACCAAAGCTATGATTAAGAGTTGCTAGGATTTATTGGCATCCAAATTGATGCTCACTCATCTACATCAATTTGTGGGGGAGTGTAGAAATAAGCCAAACATAGTGGGCCCACCATTTATGCAGCACGTGTGTATAGTTCCTGTAACATTTCCCGTATATATTACCTTTTGACTAGATAGTTCTTTTATGCACTTACCATAAACTAGGTTTTATCTTAATTATCCCCAATTAGGGCTTGATTGCAATCTTGATTGTCCCAATTAGGGCGTGATTGTATTCTTTCAAATCTATAATACAACTTGGTCGTCTCATGAGGGATATGACAAATTCTTCTAATAACCTTTCTTCTTCATATCTTTTTATGCTCTTGATGTTGATAATTAAAAGATTCAGCTGAAAATATTAAACACAAACAACCAAATAAAAAAGATAACCAAAAAAAAAAAAAGAGACAGTAGTCTAAGCATATTTTCATTTACAAATCAAGGAAAAAAAAAAAAAGATTCAGCCACTATGACATACCTTCTGTGTTTCAGGTTTTACATCAGGAGCAAGTCGTAGCCAAGCAGAGTATACAAGAGACTCATAAACAGTAACATTTGGTGAATGGATGTCATTCTGTTCACAGTAACCACTGACACGAGCAAATGTTGCTTGATTTTTTGGGTATCCAGAAATGGTGATACTTCCTTCAATATACCCTCCAGTCTTCCTGCCTGCTAGGACATCCATCAAGGTGGTCTTTCCAGCACCACTAACACCAACCAATGCTGTCAGGACTCCTGGTCTGAAAACACCACTAACATCACGCAATAGCTGTAGGCGGCTTTCTTCAATTCCCTGGTTCTTCATTTCCTGAAGAAAAAATTTCCAGTGTATTCTTTTATGTTGGACTTCGTACTACTTTGGGGATCATAAAAACCTTATAATACTAAAAAAAATCTTCATTTTTGCCAAAATTCCATCATATTAGTTTCACTTGAAGCGAATGGATATCTTGAGAAGTGGACGTAGCAAGTTTTCTTAATAACAAAGAACAGAGCACAAGATCAAAACTGAAGGAAATCCATGATACTTAAAGAATGTAAAGCATCATCTACAATAAAAAGAAAGAAAATAAATAATAATCAAAACCCAAAGAATACATAATTTTGACATTATTGTGTGTGAGTGAGATTGTTTTGGTTAGGAATTTGATTTTATTAAGAATGTGGTGACTTCTCTACTTTCACCAACAATGGACTTATTCATATCCTTGTTACCTTCTCCCTTTGAGTGTGTGTGTGTGTGTGTGTGTGTGTGTGTGAGAGAGAGAGAGAGAGAGAGAGAGAGAGAGAGAGAGAGAGAGAGAGAGAGATGATCTATTGATTTAAATATACGTAGAAGAAGAAAGGAAAAATTGGTTTTAAGGAAAGTGACTTACAGCGGGCATGTCTACATAGTAATTCACATGATTGAACGCAAGAGAGAGAGGTTGGAAGGGCAGGACCATTCCTCTCCTAGTGTCATGGTTGGCAACACTAACACATGATTTGTTTCTCTCCACCATGCCAGATTCGTTACTCTTCGCCATGCCATTACCTGCAACAACAGAGGCAAACCCTGTAAGTAGTAATGGACTAGCCACCCAAAGGATTGACATCTGGGTTAAGTGTGTAACTTTAATGTGTGTGCCAGTGGCATATGAATGTCAAACAAGGGTGTTATAGAGGTTCTGTATAGACAATATCAGTGGCTCTAGATTCCTTCAATTTTATATGATTTCTAGAAAAACTTTACAGATGGAATTACACCGCATTCTAGTTTTTTAACCCTTATTGAGAAGGATATCTTGGATTAGATTAATGGATATTCTTTTCTTTTATTTCTTGAAACTTAACAAACATGTTTACATAGATTTTCCCTTTTGATGAAGTAGTTTGAACTTTGGATCCACAATCTTGCAACGCTTTATCTTTACTGTGAGCACATAACGCATAACAAGTAATGGCACCTGCTAATCATTAAATATAGTTTCCAACAACCAGTATTTCACATGCACACACAGAGAAAAGTACGGGCACACTATCCAGAGAGATCATGTCTCATTTGGCACAAATGAGACCCTGTCTTTTTGTCCAGCCATGATTAACACACATATACAGAAAATTATTCGCAGACACCAATCTTGCTTGGAAAAATAAGATCCTACCTTCCAGTCACTTATTTTTTATCTAAACCAGAATGGAAGGCCAGAGGAATGAAAAAGTGTGGCTCTACCCAAAATAACTTACGAGAAAATCTGCTTGGATACTACTCCATCCAGTTTTTGGTTCCTAGGGCAACCTAACTTAAGTCATGTGGCACATGTAGTTCTTGCCTTGGTTTTAAATTTTAATGAATTTATTGTTAGTCAAGGTTTTATCCAAGTATAGTTATTATTTGAGTTGTTCGTCCTGTTCTGCTAATATTCTTAGTCATCGTGTTTTAACGAGTTAATCATGCTTAGTTATTGTGTCAGTAATTTCGATGAAAGTCATCAATGGAGATTAACTGTTTCCACAGGAGGAAAAAAAAACTACTGTTGCTTCTTAAAAAAGGAAAAAAGAAAGCTATTACTTCTTGTTCCGTTTTGCTTTTTTAGTAAAACTAGCTATTTCTGATTTATATAAAAAAAAAAAAAAAAGCAGAACAGTAAAAGTTAAACACAGAAAAAGAAAGGTGGTCATGATAGAAGCCCAAACCTTCAAATGTAGAAATAGTATTTGCTGCTGAACTAATGTCTATTGCCTTTGATCTCCCTTCTCTATTGTAGGATGTGTTCTTATCATTCCTCTCCTCTGCATCCTTATCCATGATTACAGCCTGGGAATTGCCCAATGCTGCAATCCCAGTTCACACAAAATTATCAATGTAACAATTTACTTGGATGGCAGAAAAAAAAACCCAAATAAGTGATGGCTTACGATTCAAATAAGTCAATGCCGCAATAAAACAGATATTAAAGACAAGAGAAAACCCAACGAGGGCTCCGACAGAAATCCAAAACCAATAGCCATGAACAAACAAGCTTCTGGACTTGAGAAGAGCCTCTCCAATTGTGGTTGCATTAATTCTGGTATCATTGTTGGGCTTTAACAGAGAAAGAATAAAAAAGGACAGCAAGTCAACTCCTAATTCCACCATATCATATATAAAATGTTCAAAGGATACTGATAGATTAAATAATAATCAAGGCATTTTGACAAGGAAAACAAATGATTGCAATGTATCTGAGGATTTTACAGTGTTCCATCTGTCATCAAGAAATTCATTAATGGCTATGGCATTCTGTCCATACATCATAGGCGATGCCCAGTAACCCCATATCCACCATGGCTGAATGTCATCTGCAGGAATAAAAAGAAGTGGGTGCTTTTTATACAAAATCTCATAGATAAGAACAAGTAAAACATAATAATAATTTCAAGTGGAGCTGTTTTACTGTGATTTAGTTGCAGCTCAACCGAATTGGAAATATTGCTGGAATTTTTATTTAAGGGGCCGAATATTATTGGAGTGCATATTGTTGGGAATTGACAGGTGGGTCAGTTTGGCATGCACTGATCAAGACTTGGTCAGGACCCTTCCAGCTTTTCACACTTCATTAACACATATCTAAAGGATGATATTTAACCTATCCCAAATATCTGTATATGGAGCAGGGTTTGAGTTTCGGGGCATGATCTGTACAATCAAAAAGCCTCATAAAGAAACATTTGTTTCATACAAAATTCAGGTGATAGAATTCACATTGTTTGGGATCTAAAATCATGAATGACCCAGTAAATGACACATTGTGCATTTGTACTTTGATGCCCAGAATCCTATAGAGGCCCACCTGCATTAAATATCCTTCTAGCAAATCGTGTCCATTATTTTTCAACTTTTTCATTAACGTAGGGTCTGAAAAGATACCATGTACTTAATTAATATCAAAGTTTTTTTTTTTTTTTCAGTACTACCAAGTCAAACAAGTGCTTCCATATTTGTAACTGGTCAACATAGCTTGGTGTTCAGTATGTGACCCTAGTTGAAACCAAAGATTTGTAACAATCTAGAGTTTTTGTTCAAGTAGGTCTAAAAAACCTTAGAGAGAGAGAATTTGGAGGAACCCAACCCCCCCTCCCCCCCGGGGACTTCCTTTTCCGTGGATAAGGAAACACTGGTGGGGTGAGTAATCTTATTTATTAAGTTCTTAAAATTTTGCAATTATGGGGAAAAAAAAAACTTTTTAGTTTCCCTCCCATAATACATAAAAGCCCCTTGAAGATAATTGTCTTGCAAATAAGTCCTACACTTAACTCATAACAACCCCTGCCATCGAGATGCCCTTTTGAACTTCAAAACTAGACCAGTTGTTGGGTTTATGTCTTGTATTCTGGGTTTTCTGGAGTGGTACATTGGGTTAGCCAATGACTAGTTTTAGGGTCAAGGGTATTTTGGTCATTGTACTTGGCTTTCTTGGGAGCTAAGAAAGTAGAGATTTTATATATATATATATGATGTAATCTCTAACCCTAGATTCTAAAGAGAGTCAAGATGTGAGTCATTGCTCTCTTGCAGTGGACATAGGCGGTTTTGCTGAACCAAGTAAACATCATCTAGTCTCTCTTGTGTGGCATGAATGTTCAATAGCAGGTTTCGCGCTTCCACACGCATGCGCACAACACCAGCAATACTCATAATGTGGCATATGCAACATCTGTACTTTGTCTCGAGTCTTGAGCCACCCTTTCTATAGTAAATTTCAGAACAGGGGGGCATCGAAGAAGCTATAAGCAACTATGAGAAAGCTTTTGAAACGAAAAGACTACTGCATACCTTTAGCAATGACAAAACCTCCAAAGACAAAAATCACTAGTAAAGTGAAAGTTCCAAATGTGTTTGCCACAACCATTGTCCGTCCAGCTGCAGCAATGAAACGAAAGAGAGCGAGAGCCATCTGATGTGTACAGAAGAATACCAAGAACTGCCGGAAGAATCTGAACAAGGTGGAGATAAGTCAACAAATAAAAATAAAAAAGAAAAGAACTGCTTGATAATGTTGTCATCAATTTAACAGGTTCAATCTTTCAATGAACAAAGAACTAGTTAGCTTAAATATAACAGTAAAAAATAAAAAACTGAAATCAAGTAGGATGAAACATTTGTTCCAGATGCGATGCACAAACTTAAAATTACTCGTATGATTGAAGAAAAAAAAAAGTAGTAGATGTCTTTACCGGCTGGCAGGAGGAGCAAAGCCAACCACATAATACGTAAGAATAACCCATATCCCTGATTCCAGTAGTGAGAGAGGGATCCTGAGGATCCAAATTGGTAATCCAAAAGCCCATGGAGGATAGAATAAGAAATCCCTCTGCTTATAGAAAACAGGAAGCCTGTAAACAGTCATCGCCAATTCTGCCATCCCATTAAACATCACATTAACCAGACCAAAAAACAAAGCCCCATAATACTTTCCTCCATCAACAATTGTTTTATGACCCATTTGAGTTCTCAAGAACACTGTCATTGTAATTGTTGACATGATAGTGATCTGTGTGGTTTTAAAAATGTAAACAAAGGAATTGCGCTTCATCAGTAGCCACTCCCTTGAGAAACACGCTTTGAATAGCTCCCAGTTAGGGATGCCGTATTTTTCTGTTGCTAAGGCAGCAGGATGGGCTCTAGCCTTATCATAAGGTGTTTTAAGTTCTTCTGCAAGCTGTTGGCCAACATGGAAAGAGTTGAAGCATTGTGCAAACTCTGACACTGTGATATATCGATATGGTTTGTTCTTGTCGAACCAGTACTGTTCTTGATCCTTCTTTGAAGTTACCTCTTGCAGAAAGTCTGCAACACCTTTTCTTTCAGGGCATTTGAAACCCATGAACTCAAAGAAATCGAGGATGCTCTCACAAGGACCTTGGTAGACAATCTGACCCTCTGAAAGTAGGATGATGTCATCAAAAAGATCAAATGTCTCAGGTGCAGGTTGCAGAAGAGATATGAGCATGGTTCCATCCATAACATGAACCATCTGTCGCATGAACTTGACAATCTGGAAGGTGGTGGAACTGTCTAGCCCAGTTGATATTTCATCCATGAAGAGAGCTTTTGCTGGTCCAACCAACATCTCTCCTACATTCAGAATGACAAGTGACTACCAGACTGTTAGTAAATACTTTTCATATCTTTTTTTCCTAAAGATATTAGTAAAACTTTTTAACAAGAAGGATCATGCTAAAGGCACATTGTTTTGTCGAAGAAGGTAAAGAAAAATAGATTGACGAAATGAGTCCCAAAAAGCTAAAGCAATTTACTTGCCAGATTAGTACAAATGTAGAATTATACCAGAATGATAAACATTCATATAACTATACAAACTCCATATATTTCTATATTCACAGGAGAACAAGGGATAACCAGTTCCACAAATTTCCAAGGACTTTGATTTCATATACGATGAATTCATATCTTGTATTATGCAATCAATGTGTACCTGATAAAAGATAGATATATGATATTTCCCAGCTAAAAAGTTAAAGATTCCTCAACGGTTAAAAAGTTACAGGCTAACAGAATGAAAAACAGAGCCTCTAAATGTTTATTTTATTGCAATAATTGATGAACAGGCTCTTCAGTAATGTTAGATAAACCATTGGCATTTAGGATGCAAATGAAAACCACCCAATCAGGAATTTCCTATATGATTGCCACTGTGGATGATCTTGCAGAAGTCAAACAATGGAAGTATATGATACTATACACAATAAAACTGATATAATATCCTAAATAAGTAGTCTGGCAGACTGCCATTGTAAATATACTTCCTTGTGAAGTCAATTTGTGATTTATAGTAATTTCACATGGGGCCCAATGCATCCAATAAGAATACAAGGGAAGTAATGTAATTGGTTGCCCAATCCATCCAAAAAGAATACAAGGTAAGTAATCTAACTGATTGGTTTACTTATACAAATATACAAAGAACAATAAAAAAAGCAAAAAAAAAAACAAAAAGTAAGACAGCAATGCGAACATCCATCTCTGTAGTAGCTAAATCCAAGATGTCTTTAGTTGCCAGGACTCAAAATAGATACATTCTACAGTTTTCTGAAAGGTAGAAATACTTGATTTAAAAGAAACTTTCACAAAATACTTCTAATGTGAAACACACTTCATAAAATTAGATTCTACCCAAAAATCGAGTTGGTTACGGAAGAAGTGGCATGAGGAATAGTATTGTCACTTTCCAATTTATAATGGCCAATTGGTCATAACTTATAAATAAAAATTTTGTGAATAAGTTGAATAACAAAAAAACGGATCACTGCTATGGTTTAACTTCTAAACTACATTACACTTACACATACCAGTAGTCAAACGCTTCTTTTGTCCACCAGAAATTCCCCTTCTCATCTCATTGCCTACTATTATATCAGCACAGATGTCCAAACCAAGTATCTGCATAAAAGTTTGCAAATCAAGCCTGAAAACATGATTGGTAAGAAAAAGCTACATGGTCAACATTTTTCTCACCTGCATAAACTAGAGGAACTAACCTTGAGAATATAATCAGTTACCAGATTAGTTTCCTGGCCTTCCAATGCAGTGGCCTTCATGAATGCATCAATTTCAGGATCCGGTTTAATTCCAGCTTCCTTCTCGCGCCTTGACAACTCTGCCAACATTTCATATCTGGTACCAACACCCAAGCACCGTCCAGAGAAATCCAATGTCTCTCTGACTGTCATCTCACCGTTGTGAAGATCGTGCTGGCTAATGTAAGCGCAGGTTCTCTGAGGAAAAAATTCTGACAATTCATGACCACAGTATGTGATTCGCCCAGTTACCTGTCAAACACACCCAAACATCAAGAGAAACTAGTACACATTGGCAGTACACAAATGTATAGTATTAGTATACATTAATCAGGCAAACAAATATGTACTTTTATAGACTTGCATACAGACCCGTAGCTTTTTATCAAGTTTCCCTGCAAGAGCTAACAACAAGGTTGTTTTCCCTGATGCTGGAGGTCCAAGAAGCAGTGTCATCCTGACAATATATTAGAAGAAAACCGTCGTGTAAGTTGTAACAAAAATAAATAAATCAATTATTAGAAAAATTTTAAAAAATGGGGCAGAAATATATCTAGCACAGTTTAAAATAGCTGCTGCAGGTGTTCATGGTTAGCTTAGAAAAGGCGATATGTCATAGTTCACAGCTATCACAACACAAATTTTGATTCGACTCACAGGTTAGAAAAGTTCAAGATTTTCATAATATATAAAAAATAGAATCTAATATTTTTCTCCACTAGAATGTAGTACAAGGGTATGTAGCGGACCCCGGTCATATTCGTGCTCTAACTTTTTCTCGTTCTCTCTCCTTTTTTTTCCATTTTCTCTGTAAGTTTTTTAATACGTTGAAGTTCAGTAACTAAAAAAAACCATATTGGCTAAAAGTTATATGAATATTTCCATAATAAGGCATATGATGTGCAAATAAATTAAAATTAGAAAAGCATTATAGAAAGAAGCTAGTGCAAGTACCATGACAACAGATAAACAAGACAGATAGATACCACTTTTTCTCTAAACAATGCAATGTTTCTACCTCGATGAATGATTTCAAGAAAAGACAAAAGTAACCTAGTGCTAAGAAATTATCAGATCCAGTTGCGAAGATCTCACACCAACGATTAAAAAATGGAGTTCTTAGCAATCCTTGTGAGGAGACTGGAATTATTAGCTTCCCAAGGTGAAGCTCTCAGACAGAGTTTCATGTTTATTTTTCAGGTCATGAGACTAGAATATAAACTATAGGAATTGCCATAGGTTTGCAACAGAAATGGTTGATTTTATCTCCTCACTACTTTCCCCACTCAAAAAATCTAAACATCTGTAGATGAATGAGGGAGCCAAATCTTAGGAAATTTCTTTTCCGAAAAGGGTTGGCTGCCTGGTAAAGTGATCCTTCTCCACAGGATGGCAATACGGTAAACTCGAAGTGTTTGAAGCAAATACTTCTACGTAGAAATCTACATCCTGATGACTTATATCAGTATCATCTGTCCTGTTGGACACCCTGTGTGTCATTATCACATTTCAGCTCCTTATTTGGTTACCTATCCTAAAGGAGGCCATCATCATCATTCATCATCAAAGCCTTGTCCCATCTTCAGGTCCATGGCCTAGTTTGTCCAATTAGGGGAAACAGCTTCAACATGGTGCATCATAACATGAGTTCTAATGAAATCCATTCCATTTTGAGAGTATTTTTTCAAGCATCTCTCAAATAGAAGTGCAACCCATGTATTCTAGTTTCTTTTTTGCTGAGTAAATTACTTCTTCTTTACTTTAATTATCCATACTCCTGTAAGGCATACTATGAAATTCCGATCCTACTGTTGTTTTTGAAAAAAGAAATTATAATGAACTTCCACAAGGCCTTGAAGCTATATGCCTAAATATACATACAGGTACATATACAGATATGAGAAGTAGAGATATCATATGACTGCACCTCAGAGACCTAGGAAAATACAAATACTGGTGTCCTATGCATCAAGATGATATTTCATTTTCAATATAAGATTTTTAAAAGGCAAAGTTCACAAAATGCAAGTAACTAGATTGTTATTTTACAAACTTATTACTTTTTTTTTTTTGTTTGGAACATTTACAAATTTGAAGTATTAGTATTTACATTCATTTAAAATTTTGAGTTGAAAAGTACGAAAACAACAAACTTTATGAAATAGTGTGCCTACTGTCCATTGATACACTAACAAGCATCCTACAAACACCCCTGGAATATCCAATACCAGTATCAGTATCGCATCCAGTTGATACAGAATTACAGATACATAGGCATATAAAATAGCTGATGTCATGGACTTGGAAGATCAAAGTTATCTTGACCATGGTAAGTACCAAAGAAAGAAATGGCAAAACAAGTTTTGCAATTTGAGAAATATACCTTGATGGCTTCAATATGCCAGTCACATCACGAAGTATCTTATTAACCTTTTTCTTTGATGGAAAAAGCCGAACCAGTCCAAGAATTCCCTACAAGAAGATTGCAATTAGAAAACATAAGAAAAGGGTAAGAAGTGATAAAAATGGAGCTTTCAAAGTCATCTTGGGCAACTCCTCTTTCTTTCCTCTTTGACGTAGCCCAGGGCAAAGCATGAGGGTCCACTTTTAGTTGCATGTAACTGAAGTTGTTGTTTGACTTGGCAAAAGTACATTGGAATAGAAACTATTTTGCTAGATTCCTTCTTACTGCCCCTTAACCCTCCTTACTTCACCTTAACTTCACAGTATCAATCTTCAAGATGATTGAAAATATTGAATAATTAAACAATTATAGTAGAAAGATGGATCTTTGGCAGACATACAACATCAACGTGCGATTCCAGACCATTGAACCCTTACACCATGTCTGCCATTGAGTTGCTTTCTCTATAAACATGGTTGATTTGATGGACGGAAAACAACACCCACAATTCCTTTTTCCTTTTTTGGCCTGCTAAGATGCGATTTTATCTTTAACCTTGTTGTATTATGAAAGCCCCATCCAACGGAGACATTTCAAACCCATCACCTTCAATAATTTGAGCAATAATACCCTCGACAGAAATAGAGTTTTTTTTTTTTTTCCTCTTTTGTAATTTTAAAATGACTACTAAACACCGGATTATTCTGGACATTGATCATTTTACACACACCCCTTTCCAAAAAAAGAAAGAACCAATTTTACAATTAACCACCCATCATTCTTTTGGTTTAAACAATCTGTAGTTTGGGCTGGCCAATTTTGTCTAACAAATTCGTTTTCCTAGATCCATATAGTCTTACACTCTTACTCAATCTGCATGGTTTCTAGATCCAATTCATCTAATTTGCAGGAACATGTTCTTATTGATCGACCCTCTTCAAGTATGTACAATTATATTTACTCGTTGATTACAACAAAGATTAATGGTCTATGAAGCTACTAGTATCTTCCTCATATGATAAGTTCTTTCAATACCAAACCCATACAACCCAAGTTCACAAACTGTAAGGAATCAGTGATGCATGGTGTAGTATATGAATGAAAAAGTTTGCATTTGGGACCCATTTCACAAACTAACTAAATATCCTTGTTCACATAAATTTTTTTAACAAACATCATTAATTTGTTATCTAATGCAATATATCAAGCAACCAAGCCCACCTCTATTGTGTTCATGGTGGCATTGAGCAGAGTAGGAAGTGCTCTGCTCCCCACATATGCATCTGCCTCCACTGATAAATGCTCAAACCTGACTTCAATCTTAGGTATTTCAATTCCAACCCTATTTCAGATAGAGAAGGATTAATTAGACAAGTAACAAACAGGGACAAAATAAATAAATAAATAAGAACTGTATTGGATCTAAAAGCAAACATGAATAATAAATAAAATAGTCTGGTTTTGAAAACCGGAAAAGACAGGACTATATATACCAAATTGCGGATTGAAAGACCTCCACCATAAGTGGGTCCCACCACCAAGAATTGGATAGCTCGTGCGGTGGCCCTCCATTCATGGCTGACCGTCCAAGAGCCCCAGAATGTTGAATTTCTAAAGCTGACCGGATATTTCAGTAATAATGAATGTGAAGGGTCGATTTCCATCAAGTGCTAGTCACTCAGTATAGGGGGCCACCTGCACGGGGCCCTGTTACTATACTGAAATTCTATGGAAACAACTTCGATAAATCAAAAAACAACAAAATTCATTATTTGAACTTCCAACTTGGGAGTTGGTGGAATCGCATGAGGTATAGATTTACTCACCTTATTTTCTCAATTTGGGATTTTTTTTTTTATTACCTAAGTCAACGGAGTTGAGACCAAAGAGAGCATGCATTACACACACACAAAAAAAAAAAAAAAAAAAAAAAAAAAAAAAAAAAAGCGCTTCCAACTTGGAAGTTGCTGGAGTATTAGTCCTCTTGGGTCGAACTCTTCCCAAATATTAACATCATAAAAAAAAAAAAAAAAAAAAAATTCCCAACAAACACCCAACATGAATTTAGGTAATTCCAATGAAGAAGGCCCAAGATGTCAATTCCAGAAATTCTGGTAAAGAAGCAGCAAGCCCCCAGACGTCCTTTTCCTAGATGTCTATGAACAGAAAATTGGTCAAGAAGGTGACAAGGACACCATGGTTCCTTCCTGTGAGGAAATGGCCCACATATATCAAAGTATGCCCACTAGAATTATCTCAAGTTCTTGACACGTGAGCCAGACAACTATATGACAGAGTTGATGGTGTGATCCCCAGCAAATGAACTGCTCGACTAACTGTTGTAGCCCATATATTCAGGGTCTACTAACAAGGCACTACTCGCAGATCACTCTCACTAGTGCAATGATGACGCGAAGCCATGTTTGGGAAAACTTCCTTGCAGAGTGAACTGTTAACCGAAGTGAAAGTCGAATTTAAGAACATGAAAATAACACTGTTTATATTTAAAAAGTATTAAATTTTAAAAATTATTTATTTTTAAATATAAAATAGTAACCACCTAATAATTTTTTTAAATCAAGAGAGACCTTCTCCACCCATTAAATGACAAAAGCTCAGAATATTTTGATTTGACCTCTACTTTTATTCAGTGTAGATTTCACCATTCTCTTCACTTCGTCAGGAAGTAGATTACCCAAACAACCTCGAAATTTGACTTATATGGGTCTCATGAAATACATGGTTGGCAAAGTCCTCAAGTTGACTCTTGAGTTTCTCGAGTCATTTCACTTTGACTAATGACCGAGTGAAATATAGGGGAGACGCTTAGCTTTTGACTCTCTTGAGTTACTATATTGATTCTATTCGAGTTAATTTTTTGCATTGGATGAGTCGAGTCTGATTCCAAGTTTTGTAATGCTGATTAGATGTCACACGCTACTCGTGAATAGGATATGGACTTGGACCAGATTTTCCCTTGGTGGAAACAATTATGACATGAGAAGCCCTTGTGACATGGATAATTCGGTACTGAGTAGGCACATCAGTTAGGCCTCCTTTGAAAGACAGGGACCGAACCCTAACCTTAATATTCGCTTTCCTGGTAGAAAGTCTTGCTAGTGACAAATGTCACATTTAAGAAAAATGGGAAATCTGACTGAAGGCAACACCCACTGAATTCTCAGTGCGCACTTTAAAATAATAAGGACGAACTAAAAAAAAAAAAAAAAACCATGTCCATTCTCAAATAAGGAAGCATTTACAAGAATTTCTCTCCATTCCACCCAAAAAAAATCTCTCCATTTACAGTCAGCAGACAGGCTCGTCACAACATGGATCGGATTCATTATATGTAACACTAAAGATTCCCTCCCTGTGTTTTTAGTAAATCTACATGCTCCTCCATTATTCATAATTGGTGGAATTTACTCTAGTGAGATTAGACCAATCATTAGATTGTCTACATGTAAAATACATATATCGGTCAAAATAAAAACTTAGTTTCACTCGATACTGAAAGCATGGTGCGTGTGAGTTTTTTGGATTCAATAGAAGGCTTCTATTTGTACATTTGTAAGGTTGGATGCAGAATTGGGCTCATGCCGGATTGGATAAACCAGATTGCATGTGAGTTGACTTATTATTGAGGCTTATTTGCCCAGCGTGGATGACCTTGATTTTAATAGGTCGGCCTCGCACATTCGCCCGAGAATATCACATTGAATCACGTGGTTAGCCAGGTCATATGACATTTTAGGGCAGGGCATAAAAATTTTTGCTTGATCCCATCGATGTAAGTTCAACGAATGGATATGCCTTTGAAATTCAAGCCCCTATGAAATATTCACTCCAATCAGAATTATTTTATTTGTATGTAGATTGATCATAATTAAAGTATGTGATTAGGATAAACAATATATATATATATATATATATATATATACAGCATTAAAATGATAAAAGGTTATGTATGACTCCAATTGAAGTAAAAGTTTGATTAACAATGGAATTATGTGAAAGAATGATTTTGAGCTCGTTGGGTTTATAGCAATGACTAGAGAATTCTTTTGATCTCTTCCTTACAAGTTGAGCCCAGATCTCATGCATGCTTCCACATGCTTTTAGTGAATGAAATGTGTGGGACTCCACCATAGGGCCTATTGTAAGTTTAGACTCTTCAAAAAGAATATCATCCCCTTGGTGACATATTCTTCAATTTTAATTCAATAGAAGTTTATTCCACTGTAAGATCAAGTACATAACTGATAAAGTGATTAGCACAATCTTAATCATTATTAATCGTATGCATTAATCATGCTCAATCATATGCTCAATCTCATCATAGGAGACCAATTTCTATTTAAGTAGAATTTTTAGAATATACATATCACCAAAGATATGACATTCATTTTGAACAAGTGGGATTACAATGGATGGTTCCTGACAGTGGGTTTCACAGATCCCACTCATGGGAAGAGTGGGATACACTTTGGGGTTTGACCTTTTAGAAATTCGGAGGTTGAGGTTGAGACGTGTATAGAATAAAGTGAAGTGAAATTACATATAAACACTTTAGATTCTTCAATATTTACATTAAACACCACTATTTTATTTTATTATGAAATTACGAACAATGGCCATGCTTTTGAACATTTACGAACAACCTTCTGTCTTTTCCAAATTTGATAGTTGAAAACAAGTAGAAGTTCGATGAGTCTTGTTAACAAGTTGGAAAGGGCCATTATGATATATAAAGGTGGTCATCTGGAAAAAAACAAAATTGATAAGTTCAGGTGGTTATTTGTAAATATTAAAAAAAGACAGCTAATTATTCTTAGTTTTTTTTTATTTAACTTTTTTCATACAGCCACATATACTCTTCTAAACCCTAATAATATCTAATTCAATTAGCCACTTTAACCAGTAGCCAAAAACAGTAGAAGTTCTTCTGGGTTCCCACTAAAAAGTATTAAAAGGGATAAGAATGCTCTTTTAACTATAGTCACCTGTACACTTTACTCACTTAAATTTAAGCTTTGGGTTATCATTAAAAAATATTTAGAAATGATATGAATGCCCTCTTTACTCCAGTCATTTCCACAGCAAACTTCAAAACTAAATTACTGAATCTTTAACTATATAAAAGTACCTCTGTAGCTCTTTCTTCTTTAGGAACAAGAATATAATAATTTTCTACTTAAACTATTCAAACACGAGCCGAACACTAAAAGCATATGTTTTAATTTTTACTTCGTAGGACTCACCTAATGGTCAAACATATTATCAAAACATTCAAAGGACTATTTTCACCTATGCTTCTCCTGGAACCAAGACAAACATTAAAAACCCTTTTTTTTTTTTTTTTTTTTGGCTTGGCCCAATAAGAAAGGAGAAACTACCTAAATCTGCCCTCTCAGGATGGTACGGTGAGAGTGAGACTCATGCCCACGTAAACATCCCTATTTTCTCCAACATAAAAATCTTATTTAAGAAAATCTCCAATAGAGATGCCAATTTTATTTTATTTTTTAGTTTTTACTGATGTGGCAAATTGATCATTTGCAATTTAACATCTCTATTTGAGGCAAGTCTGCCCCATATTTGTAATATTTTAATTTTTTTTAAATTTATAAAATGAGTGTAAATATTATTTGGCATATCACTTTTTTACCTCGAGTGATAACTCGTGCCAAAAATTCTATGTGTCCACTCTGGCTTTGGCGAGTTGCTCTAAATATTGACAAATTAGATGGAAAAAACAAGCAATACAATTTGTACACAATACAAATTTTAACAGCAGACAATTTTCATCATGGCTTTAAAAAAAGTTTTTAAAAGAGTGTTTGCGTGAGATGGGAGTACTTGTGACTTAATTGAGTACGTATTCATTGAGTATAAAACAACAGAGATGTATTCTTATGTTTTAAATTCAGGAAAACAGAGAGGTGGTTTGCATCCAGACAAAAGACATGAGATCCGAGTTGAGTCAGACTCACCTGTCTATCCGATCCCTGAGTCGGTGCAGGAACCGCTCGTTGTCTTCTTCAACAATCTTGAGAATGCTTTCCATGAGCAGCTTCTTCTCCTTCAACCGGAGCTTGCTGACGTCAACCTCCTCGCTCACTACCTTCCCGTCCTCCCCCGCTTCCGTCACCAGAATCCCTCGCCGCATCCGGTCGTACGTCGGAAGCTTCTCCAGCGCCGCCCACTTCAGATCCTCCTCGTCGTCCCCCTCCTCCGACACGCTCCGCCGGAAAACATCCCCCGGACCAGGATTGCTCCAAACCTCCCTGAAGCTCGCCGACGGCCATGACCTCCGGCTGCCGCTGTTCCACCTCGTCAAGTCATCCGCCATTACGGGACGATTCTAGTGCCGTAACTCGCGGGAATCTCGCCGCAGATGCTGATCTTTTGTCTGAAGATCTCACTTCGACCGAGATGAGGAATTCACGTAATGCCGCTGCCGGAGATCTTATTTTCCGGCCGGAACTAGAATCTTGGATCTGTTTTCCGCCGGAAATTCTTCTATAAATGTCATTCCCGGACCCACCAGCAATCAACGTAATGTCGTCGGAGCTAGGGTTTTGGATCGAAATTTGACGGAATTCTTTCACAAATCCCACTTGATTGGAATCCAGATCCAGAAGTTCAGAACGCAGGAATTTTGGCCGGAGGTCTCGCCCGAGATGGCAATCTCAGGATCTTCTCCGGAAAACACAAATACGTCCCGTCCTTCTTTCAGAATTCAAATTTCAAATCGTATTGAGAAAAGCTTACGCCATCACGTCGTCGCTTCTTCGATTTCTAAGAAGTAGAAGAAGAAGAAGAGGAGGAGGAAGTTGGTTTGGCTGATATGTAAAATGAGATTGGAGAAGGGTTTTGGTGAGATTTTATAGAACAAGTAGAGGAAGTGAGAAGAGCACGTAAGATGGAAGATGATGAGTCATGACAACAAAGAAGGTGGTGGTGGTGGTCATGGTGGTGGGAAGTAGTAGTAGACGTAGTAGTAGGGGTCAATGAATGTAAGGTTGGAATTTTACTTTAAAAATAAAGTAAAGGGAGGGAGGGAGGGAGAGAGAGAGAGAGAGATGACATGGGAGATGACGATGATAGCCGGAAGTGAAAGGAAGAGCCGAAGAGAAGGGTCGTGTTCGTGTTCTCGTCTCGTTTATGTTTAATTTCTAATAACTTCCGCTGTTCCCGCGGTTTTTGGCTGCTTGAGAAATACACTGATGGAAATATCGTTGATACTTGAGAGAGTTTCAAAATACCGTGAAAATATCGTCCAGTGATTGTTGTTTGAAAATAGTAAAATGAATTTTTTGGGCATTTTCCTTAATAGGGCATGAAAATGATTCCCGGGCTGTAGCTGACAAGAAGCACCCCACTAATGGGGTGCAATGCAAGTGCGTTAGTTCGATTTCCTACGAGAAAAGGAAAAGAAAATCATTTCATTAAAAATCACTACTCTTTCATTTCATGGGTACTTTCATAATTTCAATTAAATAAAAATATCCTCTAATTGGGACAAGTAATTAGGAAGTGAAGTTTTATAATTATTGCGTAATTCTAATTTTAGTTGGAATTCTGGTTCACTTTTTACCTCTTCTTGTGTTTGAGTTCCTCGCACGGACTCATAGTTATTTGGTGGGTTCCTTGTGTGTGCTTGGAGGAATAGTCTATTCCAAGGAACACACTGGATAATACTTATTTGGTGAGTTCCTAGCGTGTGCTTGGAGGAATAGTCTATTTTTAGGAAACCCCTTTTTAAATATTGGTTTCTTTCTTTTTACTATTACCTCTTTAAGAGCTCGTTTGTATCTTCATAAAATAATTAGCTTATGTATAAACCATTGTTTTGCTTACATGGCATAACGAATTAAAGGTCTACTATGTTATAGGCAATTTTATTTAACGGTAAGTTGAGCACAAGGAAATCTAAATTCAAGGATCCAGAACTTTTCACAATTTATGCAATTGTCCACTATCACAATCCTCTGCTGAATTCCTTTTTTTTTTTTATTAATGACAAGTCAAATAAATGATTTGGATCAATAAATCTGAAGGTAGAAAAAGCTAGTAACAAATGTTTTTTCTCTGTTACAAAAAGTTAGAAATTACGAAGCTTTGTTTTTATGTGATCATGCAAAGGCTACTTGGTTAAGCTATAATATAACGTTTTTATCCCACAAGTTTTTCTACAACTCATATCTAAATGGTTGAAAAATGGTGCGGAGTTGATTAACTTGAAAGATGTAAAAGATGACTTTCCATCAAAACTTGGTCTTTTTGGCTTTATAGTGGGTTCTTTGGAAGAGCATAAATGACTTTATTTTTTAGAGGAAAAGGTATTCATCCTCCTATGATAAGGTGTGTTCCACCGTGGAAAGTTTTTACCCACAAAAAAACTAAGCCCCATCAAAAAGAAAATCGGGATAAAAAGAAAATCGAAAGTTTCCACCTCCATCAGTACTACCAAAGCAAAGCTAGCATTAGAAAGAAGTCAGGCGTAGGAACTAGGTCGTACAAGGTAAAATCATACCTGCTCTAACTCATACACATCTCAGTCCTAATAGATTTAAGATTTATGATACTAAACAAGCTTAGTGATGAAATACTAATGTTTTTAAAATCATTAATATGTGATATGACTCAATTCCCGCTTTTTGTTTTTTCTCATTCAAATCACCAGTCATTGCTGAGCAGTTTTGAGTTTAGTGGGGGTCCACTCAGATATATTTATAGTGATGGGATCCGGATTCCTTTCTTTCCCATCCCTGGATTCTTGCCATGTAAATCCTACACAACCAAACTGTGGTGTCACATCGCCAACAACGCATTACCTGTTACCTGCCTTTGTTGGGCATTTTCTATGAGAAAGTGATACAGGTTGAGCTATGGTCAACTCCTAAGATGAGGACGGAGAAAAATCCTCAAAAAACCATATGTTGTTACATAAATTTGTAAAAACACCGCTTATTTGACATGAACTAAAACATTCATTTTCCGCCCGCCCACTATGTTGCGAAAAGTCCCACATCCCACATTGACAATACCTGTAAAAGCGGGTATTTGGGCATTTCACCAAACAACTTAAATTTTTGGATTGGTATTTGGTATCTTACCTGATATCAAAGCGGGTTCCGATTTCGTTGTTCTTGTGTAGCTCATGAGATCGTTTTGTGTAGCCCATGTGGTACGTCCATCCATGTAATCTGTTGGGCTTATACGTGAGTAAGAGTGTTGTGATAAGTCTCACATCACCCAAGTAATGAGTTTGATAGGGCCTCATATACTTGTTTGGGCCTTCCACCTATAAGCTTATTTTTAAAGCTAATAATTCAGTTGGTAATAAAAGATCGTATAAGATTGAGCAATAGTGGATTAATTATTGAGGCGTTTGGTCGAAGGTCCATCAATGCATAACTTCATGGCAAACAGTCCACAATCTTTACTCATGCAGTGAAAAGGTCCTTTGGGATATCCAATTAATAATGGTCAACTACCATTTAATTGGCCACGATTAATGAAATCTCATTAATGAGATTTTCAAATAAATTCTAAAAACACACAAATAAATTTCAAAAAATGCAATAAATTTAAAAAAAGCAATAAATTTCAAAATGATGCAGATAAATTTAAAACGATGCAAATAAATTTCAGAAAATATAAATAAATTTCAAAAGACTCAAATAAATTTCAAAAGATCCAAAGAAAATTCAAAAAATGCAAATAAATTTCAAAAACTGAAAATTAATTTCAAAAGACGCAAATAAAATTCAAAAATGGAAACACATTTACCAAAACTAATATAAATTAATTTTCCAAATTTCTAAATTTTTTTCCAAAAACTCAAGTATTTTTGCCAAAACTCAGTTAAATTTATTTTAAAAAATGCAAATAAACTTCAAAATACACAAATAAAATCTAAATATACAAATAGATATAAAATAATGTAAATAAATTTGCCAAAAACTCAGATAAATTACTTTAAAAAATCAGTTAAAATTTTCAAAATGGAGATAAATTTGTTAGAAACTCAACTATATTTTTCAAAAATATAAATAAATTTGCCAAAAACTTGGATAGATTCATCCAGGACTCAGATAAATTTGTTCTAGAACTCAAATAAATTAGCCCAAAACTCAAATAGATTTGTCCAGAACTCATATAATTTTTTTTCAAAACTCAGATAAATTTGCGTAAAACTCAAATAAATTTGATAAAAAAATCAAAATATCAGATAAATTTGATAGAAACTCATATAAATTTGTCAAAAATTCAGATAAATTTGACATAAACTTAGATAAATTTATCAAAAAATAAAATAAATTTCATAAACTAGAGAATCACATTCGGTCAATTTGCTCCGTTAACTTTATAGATCTCGTCGACACGAGTTTATAGGAAGAAAACCATACTGTTCGCTAATGTCCACATGTTACTGGCTGGGCTTTTTGCTTCACGGGTCAGGCTGAACTGACTCGAACCTGAACCTGGCCTGACCTGACTTGGCAACCATACCTCTTCTTCCTCTTCGTTTCTCATTTCTAATACAGAAATAAGAAGCGCTAGAAGCCTTCTTTGA
This sequence comes from Cinnamomum chago, assembly GCA_038049695.1. Classification (NCBI taxonomy): domain Eukaryota; kingdom Viridiplantae; phylum Streptophyta; class Magnoliopsida; order Laurales; family Lauraceae; genus Cinnamomum; species Cinnamomum chago. The sequence continues at coordinate 30,323,190 of CP142462.1, read as the reverse complement.
CTTTGGCGCAGTAGAGTAGGCACGGTGGCATTCGACGACGAGTAGCAATGGCGCGGACTCTGGTCTTCTGCTCCGGCGAAGATTGCTGGAAGTCCGAGAAATCAAGAGCCCAAAGGGCCCTCTATTTCATTTGCAATTCCATTTCTACGAAAAATCAAAGGGGGAAAACCTCTGTCTTCTCAAATACCTAACCAGATCACCAAGAAGCCCTCCTGATGTTCTCTTCAACTCCATTTCTTTTTCAAGATCTCTCCAGAATGGAAAAACCCCGATCAGTATGGCCCAACAGAGATTGGAACTGTCACTTTCCTGCAACGAAGAACCACGTGCAGAAATTCAGATCAATCCTTGATCCAATCCGTTGATCGCAAACGCAGCACACTCCATTCCTAGTAAATCCTGTCGGAGAAGAAGATGTCCTGATCAATCCTAAAACAGGGTTGCAAATATAATTTATTCTCCGCTATTACCTCTACTCGAAAAAGCAAAGATGTTAACCGAGTATTGTATCCACTAAGACAAAAAGGCTAAGTTGTGTTGTTTCCTAAATTCCTAAACTAATCCTATTAGAAAACAAAGTTCTGATTACTAAACTAATCCTATTAGAAAGCGAAGTGTTGGGTGGATTGGTTTTTATTTCTAAATTAACAAATTAAAGATAGCTTTAATTCAATCAGAGAAAAGATCTAAGGGTATGAATCCACTCTAACCTCACGCAATGGCAAGTATAGGTCTAGGGTTTTACTGTCAACGCTATAGAGACTCGTCCTGGCTACAACCCTTCAGAGCAACAAATAAGGGATGTGGATGCAAATCAGGGCATAACCTATCTCTATGGCATAGATTATCCTAGATCTAACAAACATATTCATTCAAGCATATTATATGACTTAGTAATCTAATCTACAAGATTAAAATACCAAATAAAGAGATATTGCATTAATAAAATTCAATCAATGGATTAACATCTTGTCATATAACCAACAACGTTTAAAATAAAATCCTAAACCTATACATCACCATAAACAAAAGATTAGGGCTTCATCGCAACCCAAAGATAAGGATTTAGTTACGCATGGCAAGAGGTTGACGATGAATCTCTGATGAAATCCCCATTGACGCTCTTCCAAAAGCTCCAAAACCTTGCTCCAAACCTTCCCCCAAGATGTGTATATCTCGAAAAACGAGTTTGGGCTCTTATTTATAAGTTTTGGGATGAAAAACATCGTCAAAACGCGCATGTGACGGACTCTCATACGGTCCAGGCGTCCGGATGCCAGGAATTTTTTCCTGCGCGCTCCTCTCTGTGAACGGGCGTCCGGACGCCCGGAGCCAGAGAGCTTGATTTTTTGGGATTTTTGCATTTTTCTCCAATTCGTTTCAATTTCTTTCCAATGCACCTAGAACACCTGTAAACAAGAAAATAACATAATTAGACTAATTAGACTCATCAAAGCGTATATCAAAATCTAAATTAAGGGGCCTAAATGGTGCATTTTAGGCTCTTATCACACCCCCCAACTTATACTTTGCTAGTCCTCGAACAAAGCTAAAACAAAAGGAAAAACTAACTAAGGCCACTTTCGTAGGGAGCACAACTGCACTTAGCATGTGCAGCAAGCCTTTAAACCTCTAAGTTCCCCCTAGAGGACGAGTTATAGTCTCGTGAGGGTTTGCAGTGAATCTACCCACAAAATTCCTGAAACATAAAAGAAAAAAACAGAGAGTATTTTCCACCTAGGTATCTACGAACACCGGATATTCCTGATTTTGGGGTTTTCAATACACAACTCAAATGTGGTTGACAAATCCTATCTTTTGGTCAGAAATCCTCAAAATCATGCTGGAAAAATTGATCATGCGCAGTGGAAGTTGTGTACATATAGAAGCATGAAAGCATAAAACGATTCACTAAAAATTTCCGTGAAAACACATCTTGTTCTTTCAAAATGTTGGGCCACCGAACCTCAGCAAAAGTTAACATGATTCCTCTAAGGCATTTGTGGTGGCTTTCACACTATCGTTTTTCAAAGGACGTGACAACACTATTTTGATTTTTTTTTCTCTTTTTTTTTTCTTTTTTTTTAATATAAAGAAATGACTGTGCAATGCGTGAGTCCCTTAAGCTTTCTAATTAACCCATGTAACGAGCATTCAGCCAATAACTCCCAAAACAGATGTCTTTAGAGCACTAGGTATGACAATACCCCTATGGGCTTACTGGCTCGGGTTAAAAAGGCTACGAACCCAAACTAGTCACAATTTTTTTTTCTTTTTTTTAATACGGTCCCCAACAATAGGCAGCCCTTTCCATATGCCCGACTTAAGTATAACCGAGGGTCAGCTTTCGATCATTATTATTCTAAAGTTTTCACTAGTATGGAAATCATAGTTTCACATTTCAAATTGTCAATATAATACGTGTTAAGTGAGAGATCAATAATTCAACAATTTCTCAAAAACTCTTTCCTAAAACAAGATAGTGAACCATTTTTCCCTTTTTCCTCACAAAAAGTTTCAAAAATCAAGGTATCTTCGTTTCATAAAAAACCTGGTTAGAAATCTCCCGAAAGACTAACAAAACTAGCAAAAACTTTTTTTTTTTAAACTAAAGGAAAAGACGACAAGTAAAAAGAACTAAAACTGCTAAAAACTACCCCTAGACTACTGCAAAGATTAATACCCCACCCCCCAACTTAACCTAACATTGTCCACAATGTTAAAAACAAAATAAAAGATAAAGGACAAGGAAAGTAAAGGAAAAGGAAGGATATCACTTGGGTACCGCTTAACAAGTGGAAGGAAGGAAAACGGGGATGATGCCCCCCAACTCAGACCAAAGTACCTGTGGAATGTTAGCGGCAAGCACAACAAACAAAATCAAAGAAAACCTATGAAGTACAAACCAAACCTGCATAAAGACATGACTCAACACTTCTCTCATGTCTACCTCCTCCAGGTTAGGAACTAAAAATCTCTGCGTATCTCGAGAATGTATAAAATCAGCAATGCAAGGAAGACGGGATATGCAAATGGAGGAATCAATATCTTTCAACTCAGCAACTGAACAACCGAGTGCATTCTTGCGCAAGTCCAACACATTCAAAATGTGAGCTTCCTGACCATCAGGCAGATCAGGAGCAATGACAGCCGGCAAAGTATCCTTAGGGTGAAGAGCGTTTTCTACAAGCTCATCAACAACATTGACTACAAAGCAGTCATCCTGGTCTGAAGGTTGATGAGAGGCCCTAAAAGCATTTAGCCTCACTTTCATATTCCCGAAGGAAACATCCATAACTCCGGTTCGGCAATTAATGTTCGCATTGGCCGTGGCCAAAAAGGGCCGTCCAAGAATGACAGTAGTGTGTTTCCGTGAATTCTGCACTGGTTCAGTGTCAAGGACGATGAAATTGACAGGGAAAAAGAACTTGTCGACCTTGACTAGAACATCCTCAATTACTCCCCGGGGCATCCTGGCAGAACTGTCAGCAAGTTGCAAGGTAACCGGAGTGGGCTTTAAGTCCCCTAGCCCAATCTGTTCATACACCAAGTAAGGCAAGAGATTGACACTTGCTCCCAGATCCAACAATGCATGATCAATAACGTGACTCCCAATTGTGCAAGTAATGGTGGGAGTGCTAGGATCTTTCAACTTGCGATGAGTGTCATTATGGAGAATTGAGCCCACTTGCTCGGTAAGTAAAACCTTCTTTGGCACATGAGATTTAGATTTGCCTTTTTGAGTGCACAAATCTTTCAGAAATTTAGCATAAGAAGAGACCTGCTTGATAGCATCTAGCAAAGACAGGTTAATCTTTACTTGCTTAAAGATCTCCAACATTTCATCCATGGTTGCTTTCTTTTTACTAAAGGGAGAGGGTGTGTCAAGACAAGTGGGAAAAGGGGCTTTAGGCACATATGGGGGTGCCTCGTTTCCCTTAGAAACTATGTCAGCCCAAGAGCTCTTAGGACTGGCTGTGGGCTCTTTCACACCTTGCTTAGGCTCCTCAGGCCTAGTCTCAACCTCACGCCCATTCCGTAATGTGACAACCAATTTCGCTTGCTCATGATAGGTATCATTATGTTGCGAGCCACTACCCACCTCAAAAGAATTCTTAGGGTTAACCATGGGTTGTCTAGGTCAGCGTCCCTCCTCTCTTTTGTTAAGAGCATTAGCTATTTGCCCGATCTGGACCTCTAGCTTAGCTATGGATTGAGAGTGGGAATGGACCAGCTGAGTGGTTGCTTTGAGCTCTTTGAGCTCTTGCAGCACTGTCTCCTCAAATGATGGAGTTCTTTGAGGTGGTTGAGGGTTGGGTTGCTGGTAGGATTGTTGGGAACGATAGGCCACAAGATTGTATTGAAAATTAGGCCCACTTCCCGATTGAGAGAATGAAGTGCCTTGACCGGGCGACTTCAATGAAAAGTTGGGGTGATTGCGCCATCCCGAGTTAAAAGTATTCGAAAATAGATCATTACCCGGTTTGGAGAACCCCTGTGCAGCATTCACTTGCCCTTGCACAAATTCAGGGAATTGGGGTGCTGCAGGACAATTGCTCACAAAATGAGCGGGACTGTTGCATAACGCGCAAGCGTCTTGATGAGAAGGGGGCTGGGGAGGTGAAGATTGGAGAGATTGTTCCCCAGAAATCAACTGAGCTATCTTTTAGGTCAAGGCAGCCACTTGGGTTGTGAGTTCATTAGAGGGCTGAATTTCAAATACTCCATTGGGTTTTTGCAAAATAGAGGCTGTCAGCCTCTCCAATCTAGCAGTGGAGGCATGGTGTTGGAAGGTCTCACTCATATTCTCAAAGATCTCCCATGCCTCATCCTCATTTTTCAACATTATTGATCCCCCACTAGCGGTCACTACCATGTTTCTCTATTCGGGTGACAACCCATCGTAAAAGAATTGCACCAATTGCCATTTGGCAATTTGGTGATGAGGACACTTTCTAATGAGATCCTTAAATCTATCCCACGCCTCATGAAGTTGTTCATTGTCAATTTGGGCGAAAGATGTGATAGACCTCCTGTACTGATTTGTTTTACCCACAGCGAAATATTTGTCTAAATTTTTTTATTGTAGTTGGGCCCACGAATTGATAGAGTTTGCAAGTAAAGTACTCAGCCAATACTTGGCTTTTTCCTTTAATGAAAACGGAAAGAGAAACAATTTTAAGGCCTCACTACTAAAATTGTTTATTCGCACCGTGGAGCAAATAACTAAGAACTCATCAATGTGGTTGTACGGGTCCTCATTGTTCAAGCCATAAAAAGAAGGAATAAGATTGATTGTGCTAGGCTTGATTTCATATTGAGCTGCCTGTAGTAATACACGATGGTGATGCGTATTCTGAAGGAGTATAGTGCTCCTTCAGGGGTCGGAGAGGTGGAGCCTCAGGACCCCCATCTTCTTTTCTTGCCTCAGCCATTAGTGAATTTGTGTGTGAGACAGCGGAAGGGTGTTTAGATGATCTAATTTTTCTTAGGACCTGCTCTAAATTTTGGTCTAGAGAAATCAAATCTGGATGACAAGAGCGACGACCAAGCATGCACACACAAAACTTTCTACAATTATATGAAAAGAATCAGAAAGTCTAAGCTTACCGCGCTCCAGGTATAAGTGACCTTTTAATTGATTAGGACTTTCAAGTTGTCAACAATGCTCTGGGGTCCTGCATAAACCTTAGGACTCTCTGTGTTAGAATCAATATCCTGCAGTAAGAATAGTAGAGGTGTGAGAGAAGATGGTAAAGTAAAATAAAAAGAAATTGGAAAAGCTAAACTAATGTTAGAATTTAACAGAAACAAACAACCGTGCTAATTGTCCCCGGCAACGGCGCCAAAATTTTGATCAATCCTAAAACAAGGTTGCAAATACAATTTATTCTCCGCTATTACCTCTGCTTAAAAAAGCAAAGATGTTAACCGAGTATCATATCCACTGGGACAAAAAGGCTAAGTTGTGTTGTTTCCTAAATTCCTAAACTAATCCTATTAGAAAACAAAGTTCTGATTACTAAACTAATCCTATTAGAAAGCGAAGTGTTGGGTTGATTGGTTTCGATTTCTAAATTAAAAAATTAAAGATAGCTTTAATTCAATAAGAGAAAAGATCAAAGGGTATGAATCCACTCTAACCTCGCGCAATGGCAAGTATAGGTCTAGGGTTTTTCTGTCAACGCTATAGAGACTCGTTCTGGCTACAACCCTTCAGAGTCAACAAATAAGGGATGTGGATGCAAATCAGGGCATAACCTATCTCTATGGCATAGATTATCCTAGATCTAACAAACACATTCATTCAAGCATATTATATGACATAGTAATCTAATCTACAAGATTAAAATACCAAATAAAGAGATATTGCATTAATAAAATCCAATCAATGGATTAACATCTTGTCATATAACCAACAGCGTTTAAAATAAAACTCTAAACCTATACATCACCATAAACAAAAGATTAGGGCTTCATCGCAACCCAAAGATAAGGATTTAGTTACGCATGGCAAGAGGTTGACGATGAATCTCTGACGAAATCCCCATTGACGCTCTTCCAAAAGCTCCAAAACCTTGCTCCAGACCTTCCCCCAAGATGTGTATATCTCCAAAAACGAGTTTGGGCTCTTATTTATAAGTTTTGAGATGAAAAACATCGTCAAAACGCGCATGTGACGGACTCTCATACGGTCCGGGCGTCCGGACGCCAGGAATGTTTTCCTGCGCGCTCCTCTCTTTGACCGGGCGTCCGGACGCCCAGTGTCTAGTGTCCGGATGCCCGGAGCCAGAGAGCTTGATTTTTTGGGATTTTTGCATTTTTCTCCAATTCGCGCCAATTTCTTTCCAATGCACCTAGAACACCTGTAAACAAGAAAATAGCATAATTAGACTAATTAGACTCATCAAAGCGTATATCAAAGTCTAAATTAAGGGGCCTAAATGGTGCATTTTAGGCTCTTATCATGTCCTCTCCGGCAACCCGATTTGGTTGTTGTTTTAGATCGGACTGGAGAATACGATCGTAGAAGGACAGTGGTGTTAAGTTCTGTGTATAGAAATAACAGAGGGAGAACACAAGATTTGAAATTTGAAATTTCAAAATTGCATGCCTAAAATGGATTAAAGGGAAAATTAGTCACAAAATATGTGATCGTGCGAACATATGGACCTCTGGCTGCAAAATATCTAGCTGCGTGGACCAGAACCCTTAAACAAAAATTGCGTGGACCAGAGTTTGGATACATTCCACTTCAGGGATCTTTTGGTAATTTACTCTTAATTATTTATAAAAAAGTTTTCTAGTTAGTCATTTCTTAAAGAAAAAGATCAGTTTCATTGAATGTGGCAAACTTTTCCAATTTAGCAATGAAATTAATGGTAATAGTAGAGATTTTGCTACAGTGCATTACATATCTTTTAATTTTTGATTTATTTTTATTTTTATTTTGGGTACCCAAGCCAAGAGGGCAGGGACCTATGAAATCACTTACACACTTGACAGAGAACACTCACACAAGCTGGGAGAAGACGCCTACACATCCATGAAGGAAACACTCGCACATCTCATGTCTTTGAATGCAACAACTAGCATCATCAAATGTGATCCGCCTTAATTTGTTTTCTTGATGCTAATCTCCAAACCCAATGGGTCTCACAAAATCAAATTTGCATCCTATAATTTAGAATGCAAGAGGGATCGAGATTCCTCAAAGACAACTTTGATGTTGCAGAAACAACAAAAATGTCAATTGAATTGTATAGGAGAAAGGTGGACTCAGAAAATTTTTCTCAAAGAGGCCACTGTGTATGGAAATTTATGAAGAGGCAATGTGGAAAAAATATAAAAAGGTTTTCAAAATAATTTAGGGGAGTCATGGCCAAACCACCCCTGGCAAAACCATAGCCACCCCTTGGCACCTACTTCCACGGTCACCAAACCATAAGCTTGATTTATTTTCAGCAGAAAAGAGTAACAACTGCTCTCTAATCACCTAAACTGTCCATTTACAGTCATTTGTTCAGGATTAGGTTTTAGCATCCAAGATGGCCAAAGATCAAGGGGCATTTAAAATTTGACGCACACCTTAGGGGGGGCATAAAAATTCCTAAAACTTTGTGGTATCATCTTAGCATGTGCACTGTATCACGTAAATCTATATATCGTCAATTGATTAAATATACATGCTGGCGCCACTTAATTGGTTTCAAATGCTTTGAAAAATAGATCTCAAACTCATTACCATCCCTGCTTGATGGGTAATGGGTTTGAATTATTATTCAAATGGAGCGATTCACTCATTCGCAACAACAGTTTGGTTGGTAGTAGTTGTACAAGAAGAACGAAGATAGCAACTAGAGCCAGTATGGGCAATTGAATGAAGATGCTAATATCATCTTGAACTCTATGCTATCACGGCAAGTGGGACATGTTAAGCGTGACGCAAATAGGGTGGCACATAGGCTAGCAAAGGAGGCTGTTCATCAACCTATGGAAAAAATAGGAATGGATTGTTCTCAAGATTTCATTTGAGATCAAGTACTTGCTGAAGCTGTTGATGTTGATTGACATTAATGAAATCACTAAGTTTTTACCTAAAAAAAAAAACCAATTTGGTTGAATCATGGATGTGAATCACCTCTCTTATGATTAAATCTATGGATGGTAATGGGCCCGCAAAGATAAACGGGCTACCTGCAGACTTTTATCATGGTTTTGAAAGCTTAGAATTTCAAGTCGACTTGGGAGGTAAACTGAGCCATGCAACTCGGGTGAATCTAGCAGAGTGGTCGGTTAGACTCATCCAGTTGGGTGGGTATTGAAGGGGTTGGCAATGAGTTGGGTTCCATACATTTATTAATCGGGATGAAAATATCAAACAAAACCCTTTGTTAGCAAGTCGGGGGTTTCGGTTGAGTTGGTAGGTCACTATGCAATCTAGTTGAGTTATGTAGGGTGGGGTTGGAATGACAGGTTGAATGGTAAGAGCCTACTCAACCAAACTCATCATTTTTATTAATGTGTGGGGTTGTTTTGTGATCACGGATTCATGTGGGGCCACTCCCTGATTTCAGACTATCCTCAGTCTCTGTATTGTCCAAGCTCGGCAGTTGCACCATCTCGGGGGAGCGCGGAGCCCATTTCGGTGGCTACGTTCACAAGCATCCACCTCAGTCTTGGCCTTAAGCCCGATCTCGGCCTCCTGTCACTCAGCCATAAATGCGCTGCCGTGACGGAGACGGCGAACTGACAAATAGAGTGGGCGCTGGACCTAGATAAGAGGCACGCCTTATCTCAAGGTCACGTCCATAGGCATAGGAGGATGGTCCGATGAGACGTCCCCTTTTTACCTACCCCCACTCAGGAGAGAAAAGTACATACTGATGGGATTTCTGTCTCCCCCTGAGGTCCAGTCCGATGATGACTCTCACGTCTATATATTGCATGAAGGAAAACCACATGAGGTAAGCAACAAGTTCTCCCCCCATACTGCTCCTTCTCCATTTACCACACTAACTCAGGCATCGGAGTGCCTTCGGCTGCCTACAGCCAGGGGCTCTGACTTTTGTCTTCCTCTTTCAGGTCGTCAGAGGCCCGATCCTTTTCCCTCATCTTCTCCAGATCATCAAACCAAGAGCTGAACCCTCTCTTAACCAAGTCCGTAATTTTTAGGCACTTACAGTTGGCGCCGTCTTTGGGAAATAGGATCTTTACCAAAATCAGACCAGTGAAACCCATGCCTCCAAAAACCAGATACGGTGGCAAAGGGTCGTCAAAGTCCAGAAGAGCATCGTCCTTTCCTCCGCCAGAACAACCCTCATTTCCACTGTTTTCACAGCCTCAGCCGCCCCAGTCGGTACCTCCAAAACCGCCCACTGGCGTTCGCTCTGCTCTCCTTCCCCCTCCGGGACCGGCGGGGGTTCCCCCCCTCCTGCAGGGGCTGTCGGGGATTCCCCGCCAGAGAAAGTCCGGAGGAAAATCCGGTCCTGCATACGTGGAAGGTGTGGTCCAGTCAGACTCCTCGTCCCGACCTCTAACGGCACCCCCTCGTCGTGACGACCATCAGGAGGCTCCTCGCCACCCAGGGGCCTACAGCAGAATGTCTCATCGTCAGATCCTCGACGACGGGGCAAGATCCCTGTCGGGGCGAAATCCCACCACTCTCATCATCGCACTCACGACGACGGCCAGTCTTTTCACCGGCCCATGAAGCGAGAGATGACGACCCCCTACTTAAAGAGCTCGATGCCCAGAATCAGGTCCTCCAAGAAAAAGAGGAGTTGATTCGTCATCTCCAGGAGCGGCTCAAGGCAAATGGAAGAAGGTCTCGTATTCCACCTCCCAGGCGACAGTAGAACCGTCCGGGCAGCCAAGACCTGAGGCAGGTCCTCAACGATAGAAGGAGAGATCGCTGCGAAGAAGAAGGCTCGAGCAGTAGCCACCTACCTAGCAACCTTGGGGGATCACGCTGCGAACCAGAATCCCCGAGGCCAAAGAACATGACGGGTCTGAGGGAACTGCTCGACCACTACGTAAAACAAGAGGTCCAGGCTCGGATGGCCGAGATCGGCTTCACCCGAGGCCAGGCAGAAGCTGTGATGCAGAAGACCAGTGCATGTCTCCTTTCTCCCAGGAAATAAAAGACTTCTCTCTCCCCGAGAGATTCAGCGTCCCGAGGTTCGTCCTTTATGACGGGACCTCGGACCCAGAAGCACACCTACGACATTTCACTCAGTGGATGTCGGTCTGGGGGGATGTCGCCCACCTGAATTGCAGGGTCTTCTCCTCAAGCCTAGGCGACCTCCCACTCTGATGGTTCTGCGCGATCCCTTCCGGGTCGGTCACGAACTGGCGGCATCTCCGAAGCTCCTTTGTCGAGAAGTTCTAGGCACATCGTGTCATCCCGAAGACGGGTGGCAACCTCATGGCGATCCGGATGAAGGACGGTGAAAGTATCACTGCATTCGCCAGGAGATTATGGACGATATACAGCCAGATCACCGACGCCAACGATGATGTCGCCATCATGTGCTTCCAGCAGGCCTTATTTCCAGGAAACGAACTCCGAAAGGACCTGGTCCGAACTCCTGTGACCACGATGAAAGAGCTGATGGCAAGGGTGAATCAGTACATTGAGCAGGAAGAGGACGAAGCTCATGGCAAGGAGCGGTTTGGACTCCCGCAGAAGAACCAAACCTCCAGGGGGAAGGGATGTTCTCCAAACAAAGGCCAGATAAGAAGAGGGCCACCAGCTCGGCATCTTTCTCAACCTCCGCCTCGGGTAGCAGCAAGAGACCGAAGTTCCAGCCTCCTAGGCCGTCCGGCGATCCTTACAGGGCCATCAATGTTGTCTTCAAGGAGCCCATTTACAGACTCCTGAAAAAAATCAAGGCAGAGCCCTACTTCCAGTGGCCGCAGCAGATGAAGGGCGATCCATCCACCCGAGACCGAAGCAAAAAATGCTCCTATCATAAGCAGCACGGACACATGACCGAAGACTGCATGGCTCTGAAGTCCCACTTAAAGAGGCTCGTCAGGGACGGGCACCTCCGGGAGTACATCAAGGAGGGAGAGAGGGTCAACCGAGCCCAGCAGCTCGCCCCACCCGGTGATGATCAGGACAGCGACGAACCGGCAGGTGTCATCAACGTCATTTACCTGGCTCCCTCTCCAAATGAGGGAAGTGCCTGAGCTCGATCAGAAGCCAGGAAGGCTACCCATGGCAAACAGATGACGTCAGCCGAGCTAGAGGGCGCACCAAAGAGGGCCAGGAAGGAAAAGCCCAAGATCTGGTTCTCGGACGAAGACCTAGGAGCGGTCCAGCTCCCCCACAACGATACACTCATCCTCACCCTGCGGCTGAACAACTACACCGTGAAGCGCATCCTCATAGATCCGGGGAGTTCGTCCGAGATCCTCTACTACAGCTGTTTCAAGCAGCTCGGCCTGACAGAGTCTGACCTGCAGGAAGCCCGCGTCCCCCTAATAGGCTTCAGCGCGAAGCCAGTGTACCCCAGAGGAAGAATCTCACTTGAAGTCCGAATAGGGGGCGCCACGAAGATGACAGACTTTTATGGCGGTGATCGCACCGTCTCCTTACAATGTGATAATGGGGCGGAGTTGGCTGCATGCCATGGAGGCAGTACCTTCCACCCTTCATCAGAAACTCAAGTTTCCATTAGAGAAGGCCAGAGGGGTGATCAAAATAGTAACTGTGCGGGGGGATCAGCAGATGGCCAGACAGTGCCTCACGGCCGTAGTGACTGGTGAAACAGAGCCACATCAAGTGCATATGGCCGAACTGGAGGCCGAACTCGAGGATGTCGGTCGCCCAACAGAGCAAAAGAGCGTGGAAGAGCTCACCGAGGTCAGAATTAGTTCCAACGACCCTGAACGGTATTTCCTGCTAGGAAGCCAGGTCCTCGACAGCGAGTGGTCTGAGCTGCTTGACTTTTTATTGCAGAACAAGGACGTCTTCGCCTGGACTCCATACGAGATACCCGGGATCGACCCCGATGTCATGTGCCACAAACTAAATGTCGACCCCGGGCACAAGCCCGTAGTGCAAAAGGCCCGCAGAACAGGGGTCCTGCAGATAGAAGAAGTAGACAAGCTCCTCGAGGCCGGAGCAATCCGCGAAGTGCACTATCCGAAGTGGTTGGCCAACACAGTAGTGGTTAAGAAGAAGAATGACAATTGGAGGGTCTGTGTGGACTTCACCGATCTCAATAAAGCCTGCCCCAAGGACAGTTTCCTCCTCCACAAAATCGATCAGATGATCGATGCCACCTTAGGACATGACAGTATGAGCTTCCTCGACGCCTACCGAGGTTACCACCAGATCCCCATGTACGGACCTGATGAGGAGAAAACCGCGTTCATAACACTTTGAGGCATCTACTGTTACATAGTGATGCCCTTTGGGTTAAAGAACGCTGGGGCAACGTACCAAAGGCTGGTCACGAAGATGTTCCAAGCCCAACTTGGGAAGACAGTGGAGCTCTACATCGATGACATGGTGGTCAAGCCCAAGAAGTCGCAGGACCATCTGGCGGACCTGCGCCAAACATTCGGCATTCTCAGAAAGTTCTAGCTCAAACTAAATGCCTCAAAGTGTGCGTTTGGCGTCGGTTCCGGCAAGTTCCTTGGAAGCCTGGTGACCAGGAGAGGAATTGGGGCCAATCCAGATCAGATTGCAGCTATCTAGGCGATTCAGAGCCCGACCTCGGCCAAGCAAGTCTAAAGACTCACAGGGATGGCCGCTGCGCTCAACCGCTTCATCAGCCGAGCTTCGGACAAATGTCGCCCCTTCTTCCAACTCCTGAAGAAGAGCTCCAAATTCCAATGGACCCCTGAGTGTGATCATGCATTGGAGAAACTCAAGGAATACCTTTCCTCGCCACCACTGTTATCCACTCCTTCACAAAGTGACCTCCTTTATCTCTACCTGGCAATCTCGGACCACGCAGTGAGCTCGGTGTTAGTCCAGGAGAACGGCAAGCAGCAGCAACCCATTTACTACACCAGCAATATCCTGCTCGACGCCGAGACCAGATACCTTCCACTCGAGAAACTTGCGCTGGCACTCATCAGTGCCTCCCGCAAACTCTCCCATTACTTCCAGACTACACGGTGGTGGTTGTCATAGAATACCCTCTCAAATCCCTTTTTCGGAAGGCGGACTTTTCAGGCAGAATCTCCAAGTGGGTCGTCGAACTGGGGCAATTTGATATCCAATATCAACCCAGAACGGCGATCAAAGCGCAAATTCTGGCAGATTTCATCGTCGAATTCACTTCTCCTAGTTCGGCACCGACCTTACTCGATACCGAACTGGGGGGCAGCAGGGACAATGGGACAGTCGAGACCGATCTTGGAAACAGTTCCTTGGGTCAGCCTGGAAGGTCTTCGTCAACGGATCTTCGACAAATAGAAGGGCTGGCGCTGGCATAGTGCTCCAATCCCCGAAGGGGCTAGTCATCGAACAAGCACTGACCCTTGACTTCAAAGCCTCCAACAATGAAGCGGAGTACGAAGCGCTGATTGCGGGTCTCGCTAACACAAGAATACTGAGGGAACATCGGCTAGTAGTCTTCAACGACTCCCAGTTGATGACGAACCAGCTAAGCGGAGACTATCAAGCCCGAGACGAAAGAATGACAGCTTACCTAGCCCACACAAAGCAACTCCTCTCCCAGTTCGAGAAAGCAGAAGTTAAGCAAATAGGCAAAGAGTCCAACTGCCACACAGACGCCCTTGCCAACCTAGCCTCGGCTGTGGAAGCAGGAAAGAAAAGGACAGTCGACGTGAAGACATTGTAAAAATCGAGCATAGAACTCTTCCCGCCTCGCCAAGTCCTGTGCGTCGGTCTCGGTCCGAGCTGGATGGATCCGATCATAGCATTCCTCAAAGAAGATAGACTGCCTGAAGACAGAAATGAAGCCCACAAGGTCAGAATGAAAGCAGCTCATTTTTTGCTTTCTCCAGATGAGAAGCTTTATAGAAAGTCCTTCACAGGACCGTATCTCCAATGCGTTCATCCGACCAAAATAGAAGACTTCCTTTTCGAAATTCACGAGGGAATTTGCGGAACCCACATTGGAGGAAGACCGCTGGCATACAGAGCCATCAGTCAGGGCTACTGGTGGCCCTATATGCAGAAGGATGCCCAGCTCTACGCCAGGAAATGCGAAAAATGTCAGAAGTTCTCCCATTCTCTGTACCAACCGACACGGGACTTGAGTCCTCTCTCCAGCCCTTGTTCCTTCGCTCAATGGGGACTAGACATCGTGGGACCTCTTCACCGAACTCCAGGAAACAGGAGGTGGCTGATAGTGGCCACTGACTACTTCACCAAATGGATAGAGACAGAAGCTTTATCCTCCATCACCGAGCAGGATACGAAGAATTTTGTATGGAAGAACATTGTCACCAGGTTTGGAATCCCTCGTGCTCTGATCTCGGACAACGGGACCCAATTCGACTCCAACTTCTTTAAAAACTTCTACAAGGAGCTAGGTATCAGGAACCTCTATGTAACTCCGGCCTACCCACAGAGCAACGGGCAAGCAGAAATCTCAAACAAGGTGGTACTAGACGGACTCAAAAAGAGACTTGATAAGGCTAAGGGCAGATGGGTAGAAGAATTACCAAGTGTCCTCTGGGCATACAGGACCACCCCGAGACGATCCACTTCGGCAACTCCTTTCTCCTTGGCCTACGGAATGGAAGCTGTTATCCCTCTCGAGGTCGGCCTCCCGACCTTGAGGTCGGATCTCTTCGACCAGGGGCAGAATGAAGTGAACCTCGCCAAAGAGCTCGACCTGGCCGAGGAACGAAGAGAAGCGACATCCGTACGCTTGGCCTCTTACCAGCAGCAGCTATCCAGAGGATACAATCAGAAGGTCAAAGAGAGGAAGTTCTCAATCGGGGAACTAGTCTTAAAAAGGGCGCTTCCAGCAGACAAAGATCCTAACGAAGGCAAGCTCGCACCAAACTGGCTTGGGCCCTTCAAGGTGGTCTCGGTCTCCGGGAGGTCGGCCTATACACTTGAGAGCATGGATGACAAAGAATTGCCACGACCATGGAATGCCGTGCACCTCAAGAAATACTACTTCTAGATATACTCAAATGATAAATCAATAAAAGAAGAATCTTGTGGAAGAAGCGTGCCTTGAATCTTATGAAGTCATGAGCCTCGGTCATAGGACCAGCTCCCCAAGGCTCAGTCCTCGCACCAGCCTCCTTGAGCCTCGGTCATAGGACCAGCTCCCCAAGGCTCGGTCCTCGCACCAGCCTCCTTGAGTTCGGTCATAGGACTAGCTCCCCAAGGCTTGGTACTCGCACCAGCCTCCTTGAGTTCGGTCATAGGACCAACTCCCAAGGCTCCGGTCCTCGCACCAGCCCCCTTGAGTTCGGTCATAGGACCAACTCCCAAGGCTCCGGTCCTTGTGCCAGCATCCTTGAGTTCGGTCATAAGGCCAACCCCCTTGGAACAGCCTGCCTTTGAGCCCAGCCGAACCCCCCGGGTTATCAAAGTTGATGGCGGGGCCCCGACTCTCCAGCAACAAGGTCGTACCCAGGGTGTGGGTCCAAGCTAACTACAAGTTCCTTTAAAGACGTATCCCTCGAATGCACGTTGTTAAAACCTGGACTTAGGGTCAGACGTTCGCCGACCTCAGCCACTCGGAAAGCCCAAAGGCGGGGTGGGGCTTCATTCTCATTCAATATCCCGAGATTAGAAGGTTAAAGTCCAGTTTTTTCGCCAATCTCAGCCACTTGCAGGTTTTGGTCATGCTTAAACATTAGAACACCCACACACCATTGCAAGAAGAAAGAAAAGAAAAGGCAGCGGAGAATTAAAAGAAAAATTGCTTTTCATTGATAAGAGAAGATGATTACAAAGCTCTGTACACTCAGGAGGAAGAGAAAATACATCAAGGAAAGGAAAAAAGACAGATTCCTATTACTTCTTGGGCGCCGTAGCTTTATTCTTCAGCTCTAGAGGGACGGATGAAGCAGGGGCGCCGGGAGCCATGGATGGAGGATCCATGGAGGAAGCCTGGGCCTTGTCGACCTCGGCGGGAGTCGGGGGCGGAGGAGGAGGGCCTGGAACTTCAGGAGGGGCTTCCGGAGGGTTGGAGTCAGGCTCTGACTCAGGGCTCGGTATGACAGACTGGAATTTGGGAAGATTCGCGAATACGGGGTCGTCCTCAGAAACCCTGTACTCGCGAAGAGCTTTCCTGCATCCCATCTCGTACAGCACCGGGCTCAGATTCTTGATTTGAGCCACATACTCCGCCGATGCCCAGTCCACTCCTTCCTGATAAGCCTTGGCAACCTGGCCTCGTAGAGTGGACTCGACATCGACCCGCTCCTTCATGGAGGACTCGAGCTCGGCCTCTTTCCCAGCCAATTCGGTTTCCTTCTTGGCAAGCTCGGCCTCCAGTTGACTCACCCTCCTCGCCTTGTCCTCGGCTGCGCCCCTTAGGTGCTTATTTTCGCCTCGTAACTTGATTATTTCGGCCTTCGCCGCTTGCTGTTCCGTTGCGAATTCAGCAATCTTCTCCTCCGCCTTCTTTATTTCTGCCGCACTGGCTTCCAGGGCGTCCCCCATCTTCTTCTTCTCGGCGTCCATTTCGAAGACCCATGCGGCTGTCTTCTCCGTCCTCTCCAGTATTATTTGGAGCCTCTGTACATTCTACAAGAAAACAAAAGGGAGGTCAGAACCGAC
Source organism: Cinnamomum chago (assembly GCA_038049695.1). Taxonomy (NCBI): domain Eukaryota; kingdom Viridiplantae; phylum Streptophyta; class Magnoliopsida; order Laurales; family Lauraceae; genus Cinnamomum; species Cinnamomum chago. The sequence goes on along the minus strand of CP142462.1, from coordinate 30,305,954 downwards.
GAACAAGGCATAAAGGTTAAAAAAGGTAAAAGAAGTGGGAGTCACCTCGAGCGACGCCTTCATCGTCGAATAGATCAGGCTCATTGTCCCGGATTTATTATGCCTCTCCATGTCCAAAGGGAGAGCACACCCCCGGGCAACTGCCGAGATCGTCCTGGTGGAGGTCCCCATTTTATTCTCCACGGTCATGGGCTCGCAGGGGTTGAGGTCGAAGTTAGGTATCCAAGGCATCGACTTGTGAGGCCGGGGCTCTGGATCCGCCTCCTGGACCCGCTCCTCTTCGCCCCCCACCCGAGGCCTTTTCTCGGGTGGGGGCCCCTCACCCTCCTTCTCGGCCTCCACAGCCCGTGGCCGAGTTTCTCTTGGCAGCAGAGTCTCCTTCTCGTCCTCCGCAGTCCGTGGCTGAGTCTCCTTAGGCGGCCGAGAGTCTTTGGGCGGCCGAGCATCCTTGGGAGGCTCCTCCGACCTCCCCCTCTTCTCCTGCGGGGGGCCTCGCGCACTCTTGCCTTTCACAGAGGAGGAGGTCCCTACTGCGCCCGAGGGACCGGAGGGGGCGCTGGCTGAAGAGCCTTGAACAACGCCAGGCCCGCTGGGGGCACCCTTCTAGGCGGGGGGAACTCGGCCCCCGAGAATCATGGTCCCCAAGTTCTTCAAAGGAGGGCGCGGCCTGTCCATCTCCTCCTCCGCTTGGTCTCAGTTCGGGGAGTTGTCTGCAACTAAGATAGGGCCCTGGGGCTCCGAGGTCTGGCCACTGGTCTCCGCAAGCGGGAGCACGATCTCCCATATTGGCTCAAGGGGGATCTCGACAGTTTTTTTGGTGTAAGACTGGTACCGCGGCTTGTACCCGAGCAACGAAAAGGCAGCCCGATCGTGGTGACAGTGGTAGCGGTAAATCTTCTCTAGCCACGCGTAGTTCCTCTTCCAACGATCAAGGCCGGCCTCTCTCCTCCTTCGCTGAACACCTGCGCAGAAAACAGAGGACATCGGCTCAGCAAGTCGACGGGCAAAAAACAACACAAATAAGCCCGGAGAAACATGTATTCACTCGAAGGGGTCCCAGGTTTCCGTGGGACCTGGATTCTCCGCTCCTCCTTGGTCTCGGTCTCCCCGAACTCCTAGTTTCCCGAGACCAGTAGGCGGTCATCCCCGGCATACTTGCTCGAGTCTTCCAGGGCATTGATCAAGGGCCGGCGTCTAGCCTTCACCCGAAGATAGTATGAATCCTCGCCCCCTACGGTCTTACAGATGTCGTAGACATCCTCTATGTCATGTACACTGAGGTTGATGTCGATGATCTAATTCAGCTCCGCCACGCCCATTATAATTTTAAACCCATTTGGCATCAGTTGGAAAGGGCAAATCCGCTACGAACTGAGGCAGGATCGGAGAAGTGGGTGGATAGGGAACCTAACCCCACCCTCGCATACCGACAACAGAGGGAAATGCATCCAATCCTTGTATCGGGTGAGGCCGTCGAAGAGGCCCTGGAGGTCGTCGAGCTTCACCAAAACGTCGGCAGGAATCTTAAACGCCGCCCTGAATCCCTCCAGGGCTGCGGGACCCTCTAGCCAATGACTGTAAATTCCCATTTCCTAAGGGCTAAGGGGGCAGGGAGCAAAGGAGAGGAAGCGAAAACTAGAAAAACCTAAGGGGCTGAAACCCTAAAAAACAAAGGGAAAAAGAGGCGAAAGGAGAGTAACAGAGAAGAGAACTCACAGAGAGGATGTGACTGTTTGCTGAGAATGAAAAGCAAAGAGTGAAAAGTAAAGGGAAAGAAATCTCCGGGTTCGGTGAGGTTCTGTCTTTAGCAAGATTGTAGCAGGACGCCTTCTTTAGCAGGATCTCCTTCGGACGAAAGCAAAGATAAGAGGAGAAAGGGAGGGGGGCGGCCCCATTTTATAGAGGGATGCCCCTCTTGATTATCGCGCACGCGAAGCAACGCTTCAGACTCGCCTTGCGTCGCTTCGATCCCGGTGAACAACCAGATGAAGGGTTACACGTGGCAGCGCTGGTCCATCTCTCACCATGCCTCTGGTATGACATTTATCACCTCGGGCATACGGAACGGCACCCGCGTGCCCACCTTGGAGAAGCAATTATGATACCATATTTATTGCCTAGGGCAAACGAAAGGGCGTCATGATGAGGATCGCACGACAACAAGATACGATTAGACAGGGCCAGCCCATCCATTCAAATCTTAGCTTCCGACCTCGGAAAGAACCAAAGAGGTCGAGAGCTAGGGGCAATTGTGTGGGGTTGTTTTGTGATCACGGATTCATGTGGGGCCACTCCCCGATTTCGGACTATCCTCAGTCTCGGTATTGTCCAAGCTCGGCAGTTGCACCATCTCGGGGGAGCGCGGAGCCCATTTTGGTGGCTACGTTCACAAGCATCCACCTCGGTCTCGGCCTTAAGCCCGATCTCGGCCTCCTGTCACTCACCCATAAATGCAGCCATAAATGCGTTGCCGTGACGGAGACGGCGAACTAATAAATAGAGTGGGCGCCGGACCTAGATAAGAGGCACGCCTTATCTCAAGGTCACGTCCATAGGCATAGGAGGATGGTCCGATGGGACGTCCCCTTTTTACCTACCCCCATTCAGGAGAGAAAAGTACATACTGATGGGATTTCCGTCTCCCCCAGAAGTCCAGTCCGATGATGACTCTCACGTCTATATATTGCATGAAGGAAAACCACATGAGGTATGCAACAAGTTCTCCCCCCATACTGCTCCTTCTCCATTTACCACACTAACTCAGGCATCGGAGTGCCTTTGGCTGCCTACAGCCAGGGGCTCTGACTTTTGTTTCCTTTTTCAGGTCGTCAGAGGCCCGATCCTTTTCCCTCATCTTCTCCAAATCATCAAACCAAGAGCTGAACCCTCTCTTAACCAAGTCCGTAATTTTTAGGCACTTACAATTAATCAGGTCAGAAGTGTCTATCCCAACCCTGAATTAGCAAATTAGGGTCTGGGTCATGTTGGCAGGTTAGGTCAGAAATTGCTGACTCTACTATTGAGCCAAGTAGATTCAAAAGTCTTTTGAGAAATATTGTATATCCCTTTAGAATTGACTAAGAGCCAACCCTGTTTGGCACATTTAGCTTGAAGGGACAACATTTTTTCAAAAACAATGGGTCCAAGCTTGTTTTTATTCGATTGTATGACCTCAATCCAGTGGATAATATAGATAAATTGATTTATTTCATTAACTAATTTATATTTTCATGCTTTATTCATGAGATGAATGGTATTTTATTCTATGTGTGCACATGACCAATACAAAATGACATGATGGTTCATGAGATGAACCGGAACCCACAAGTATATTAGATGTGATCCATTTGTTTGGATGAGATCCACATACAGGAGACATAAATCACAAATCTTATACTTAAATTGATTCACGGCCAGTGATAAGATTGGGCATCTCATCTGATAAGGTTGCAGCACTGTGATCACTATGAGAGTGTGATATGTCTCGATTATTAAAGTATAAGATCTGGATCATCGTGCTAGTACATTGGATGTACTGAAGGACTATGAGTGACACCTTGTACAAATATGTCTTTTGATTAAGGGACTGCTCTCATAATTCGCAAGCAATAGGCTCTTAATCCTGAGAGGTTAATGGACTCGAGTTTCTATTATACATTTACTTTGAGTCATCAATGAGTGAGGCCAATTGTAGGTCAACACCTCGATGTTTTGGGTACGTTGTAGTAGGGCCGTGTGAACATATAATTCTCAAGATGGAATCTATCCTCATAAATATCCCATTGTGCCAATTAATGGATTTTATCATTAGTGAGTGCACACCCATCTCAATTAAGAGTTAATTGGTGGTACTAATGATTACTGTGATTAATTGAGTCAAAAGGATAATAAGAGATGGATCCAATTTGGTTGGACATATTTATTCCAATAGATCAATGGATATATTTGATAGAGGGGCCTACTTGTAGTAATTGAGAAGTTTAGGGTCTTCTTGTAATTATTCCTAAGATCGGAGTGCAATTGCATTTAATTAGCGGACTTATTTGCAATTAACTGTGGGTCCGGAGTTCAAATGAGATGTGGGGTCCAGATTCCTAGTTGGAGGCAGATTTTAAGGAATCCCTAGTAGTCACCATGCTAGCCCTAATAAGAGAAGGTTACTAATCTCATTAGAACTCTTAAGGAAAGGAGGATCAGGAATAAAAGTGAGACTTCTAATCTTAGTCTAAGAGGAGGTGTGCCATAAACTATAAATAAGAGGTGAGGATTAGAGATCTCTGCACAACAATAATCTCTCAAGTTCTTCTCTCTCTCTTCCTCCTCTCTCTCCTCTGGTTTTCTATTAGAGATCTAGGGTTTTCTTCTACTTGGAGATCTCACCATTCTCCTTTAGAAGTTCTCTAAGAGGGTAATAGCGTGGAAGAACACAAAGGCAAGGGAGATCAAATGATTGCGAAAAGAGTTTTCGTAGAGATCAAGTTCTCGATTAGAGCACAACTGAGCTCCAAAGGTATAGATCTATCATCTATTTGATTTAGTAGATCTAGTTTTGTTTGTTGTTTATTTATCTATCTTCTTGATGGATGTTTGATCTTAATGCATGAGATTAGAGTTTTAGATGTTGGACTTGGGTTCTTGGCCTTATGGATAATTGATCATTGAAACAAGTGGGTCAAAAGTTTGGAATACTTATCCACGAGGCCCACCCACTTCCAACAATTGGTATCAGACCGATCCTTATATTCTCATCACGTTAGATCAGTCTTCTAGATCTAGTTTCTACATGAGATATTGAATGGATGGATCGAGGGTTGTGTGAGGATCAATTTTGATATTTTTATGCATGTATTATGTTTTCTGTATGCATGAAAAGGGACAAGTTCGGGCATAATCGGAGTTTTCTGAAAAACCCCGAGTCGGGCGCTCGAGCGAGCTCCCATCCGCTCGAGCAGACTCGATGTCACGACCTGAGCCTGAAATCCAATCAATTAGGATTAAACCCGGGGCGTGAATCTATCATACTTACTACCATAAACTCCGAATTAACCGAAGTTAAAATGAAATCCACGAGGGATATACACAATAGAAATACCTAGCAAATGTACATTTTTGTGGAATATATATACATTGACGAAACAGTTAACTGAACAAGTGCTTTACAATAAAAGTAAAGTTCATATTTACCAAAAAGGATGTTGACTATATCCTCGCCAAAGCAAAAGAAGAAGATACACTGAAGGAACATGGGATCAAACCACCATATCACTTATGGATGGACTCGGCTTCGTTCCCTGCAAAATTCAAACAACCTACTTTCCAAACATATACGAGGAAAGGTTCCTCCAGACAGCATGTCATCCACTTCAAGATCCTGATGGGAGCTATTGCGAATCAAGATGCCTTCAAGATACGTCTCTTTGCAAGTACCATAAAAAGGTACGACCTTTGATTGGTACTCCACTTTGCTAGAGGACTCCATCCAAAACTGGGCCATGCTGGAGACACGCTTCCTGACCCACTTCAAGGGTGAAGATCATCATGTTACTATGGCACAACTCGGTAGCCTAAAACAGGGATAGAATGAGTCAACATATGACTTCATTCACAAGTGGAAGGCGATGGCGTACAGATGCTCAGTTGTACTACCACAAGCCTCGTTGGTCGACATCTGCCGTAACAACATGAGAGCAAGGATCTGCTCTATGATTATCGGTAACAAATAAAAAAACCCTGGGAGAACTCCTAGAAGCAGCTATGGAAGCTAAAATGGTGATCAAAGACCTCAATAGTCAGAAATCATTGAAGAAAGAGCCGACTACCATTACAACCTCAAAACCAAAGAAAAAGGAGGTTCTTAATGTGCAAACAAAGTCAGCTCCTCAGCAGCCAAAGAAAGCTGAAAACAAAACTTCAAGTAAGAAACCTGAACTCTTTGAGGCCTTCAAAGAACGAGTAGAAAAGAAATACCCATTCGATGAAGATGTTGAAGAAATTTGAGGCTCTCGTACCAAATGGTAAACTCACTTTACCTGAGCCCAAAAGACCAGGAGATGTTGACAAAACCAACGATCCTCAGTATTGTCCATATCATCAGATGGTCTCGCATCATCTCAATCAATGCTTCGTTGTGAGAGAGAAGATCAACGAGATGTGGAAAAACGGAGTCATCGCCTTTGACAAAAACTATGGGTCTGCCTCCGTCAACATGGTGTCATATGGACAAACTTCCAAGTCACCAAAGGAAAAGATCACTACTTCCTTCAAGGTGATAAAAATGACTCAGACGTCTTAAGACCCGGTTTCTTATCCAACACCAGACGGACAACCCATATGGGTGCATCCCGATCTCCTTGAAGATGAAAATTGGGAAATCGTCAAAACAAAGCCTACCGCTCAATAGTGAAGGCAAGCCAAAAAACAACTCTGCAAGCTCAAACAACAGTAGAAAGCTCAATCAAAGCAAGAAGTCCCTGAAAAGGCAGAGACCTCTTCTACTGCTTCACTAGGGGCAAGAAAGGAATTCCTTCCCAAGTCTTCAAAGGTGGTAAGAAAATTCACCCTTGGTGATTTCATGCCACCTCATTACAGAAATAAAACTACGCAAGGGGCATCATATTCTTACAACTCGGTAATTGGATTCTCCATGGATGGATACAAGTCCAGTGATACTATCAGTGATACCGATGAGTGGGAGGAGTCCCTTGAAACAGGAGAATACCTTTCCGATGAGGAATGGATTCCCGAATCTCTTCTTATGCCAATAATCTGGTATAACCCATTACAGCCACAAGGATCCTGGTCTGATGATAAATTAGACCAAGAGGCCGTTCAAGAAAATATTGTTGATTCAGCACAAGCAAGCGCTCCAGTGGAACCCAACATTGATGAACCACAAGGAGCAGATGATGATGAAGATTTGGCTCATATACCTGATCTCGAAGAATATGCAAGAATCTTGCAACATCTTGCCATAGAGTGGGAGCAGGATCGCATCAATGAGCTTTGTCATAATCAAAATCCAGAACCGGAAATCCCAGAAAATTTACAGACATCTCCTCCGGTAACCCCGGAAAATGAAGAAAACTGCTGGAATGATGATCCTCTTACATTTGAAGACGAGTCTGAATCTCAACAGTGCATTCCAGAGGCATCTCCTATCGGAATTGCTTGCAATGCGATAGTTTGGGATGATGGTGCCTCCGAACCTCAGATTCTCAGACTACGTCTGGTAGCATATCTTCTGGAGTTATGTCTTCTCAGGTGACTTCCACAGAGATATCATCTTCTCAACCTTCGTCTCCTGAAACTGTGACGTTAGAACTCAAGCCTCTTCCGACTGATCATTTCGAAGAAGCTCATGCCAATGAAGTCTTCTTCACTGAAAATTCGGACACATGGTCCCAGATACCCGACCTCATAGGCGATGTCTGGACCAATAAATTACTCAACAAAGAGGAGAAGTTGCTGGATACTGTTCAGGACTTGTTCTCGGAAAATGCTCCATGCAACGAATCACTGAGGACGACAATACTGCTACAGAGACGTCTTCAGTAAATGATAAGGATCAACCCCTTGATCCTGAGAGTGATCTTCCAAAAGAAGACCCTTCTCTAGAAGCACTTGAAGTTGGTAGAGGTACCCACTCTGGTCGGGATTACCACAAAAATCACAACCAACCTTCTTCTTATGTAAATCCTTCGGGAAAGAAAGTTGTAAATGCCCCAAGTGGCAACAATAATGAAAATGCAGGCCCGAATGAGACTTTCAAGTATGACTTGATTGGGCACTTCAAACACATACCTGCACGACTGCACATCCTTGACTTATTACGAATGTTTCCACAAACTCGTGATAGTCTCATCTCAGAACTGTAAAGGCCGAATGCGGATGTTGACAAACATGCCCCATAAGTCCTACAAATTGAAATGGACTATAGGGTCAAAATTTTAAGTACTTCCTCAAAGGGAGAAAAGAAGAAAACCGAGGGATCAAGCATTGAATGCCTCTCGGTTCAAAAAGCAGCAAGTGCGACCATCGCCTTTGATAAGGATGATCTCCTGTTAGGCAAGACAAAGCTCAACTGACCCTTGTACTTCACAAGGTACGTCAAAGAAATGCCAATACACAGAGTCCAGATCGACCCAGGTTCTGCACTCAATCTCATCTCTACTTCGACACTCGAAGAGTTAGGTATTCCACCTAGTGAGCTGAGTCACACGTCTGTATCCATCTTTGGATACGATGAGAGCACTAAAAGGATTATCAACAAAATCAGGTTCAAGTTGCAAATTGGTGACCTTATCTCTGAAGTCACTGTGTACGCAATAAGAACCCATTCATGCTACAATATCCTTCTTGGACGCCCATGGATACATGAGAATGGTGTCGTCCCTTCAACTCTACATCAATGCATTAAGTTCGTTGGCAATGACGGCTTAATACATCGAGTGTTTGCAGATAAAAAGCCTTTCAAAGGCAAGGATGTTCATTTTGCAGATGCTCAGATGTATAAAGATGAAAAAGAAGATAAGGAGGAAGGAACAACACCTTTCGCCGAAAATCTCCAGAAAGATAAGGACAAGGCTCTTTAGCAATCATCGGAAGAAAACAAACCTTCCAGTAAACTCAAAGATAGCAGTCATTCTCCCTTCGTTGTCTCCTTCAAACCTTGAAGGCCTTTGGTAATCACCACCAAAGCAAAGAAGACAAAATAAAAGACTGGGGGCAAGTTTGTTGTCTCCTTTGTGTCTATTATGCATGACACAAATTCGGATTCAGACCCAGAAGACGATACAACGTCAAGCCAAGTTGATACTCGGCAAGTTCAGCCCGCTCTCACTCCATTGGAGACACCTGCTAACGTAGAAGACCCTGTGTCTGCTTTCTTTGTCGTTCCGGTAACTTCAGCAGAAGAAAAGGCGATTTTCTTTCACAAATCGGAAGCCTCTTCACCAAATTCTTCGCTTGAACCTTTCCAAAATGAAGGTATGCCTCAACTATTCCTATATAGTCTAATGGCACACGCTATCATGAAGAAAATGGGCTATGATGCTCAGAATCCAATCGGTTTGGGAAGTGGCCGTGGTATTCTCATACCATTAGAACCCACCTTGACCAAAATTCAACTAGAGGATTGGAAACTCCATGTCATATAGACAAGTCTTCATACGGGGTGGGGTATGATCCTGACACTCCCATGAGACAGTTGACACAAAGACTACAAAGTCGTTTTGCCGACCAAGCCTCAACATCTCGTGTCCATGAAGACATTGATCTCCTTGGATATCTCTTTGAGGAGTCACCCGTCAAGGATCCAAGAAGCTCCTCCAATTGGTATGATTTCTCTGACAATGAAGAGGAATTGTCCGATGACACAGACGCATGGTTTTTTGGCCCAGAAGAACCATCGTCTCCAAAAGAAGTACCCTACTTCGACCTAGTTTCAACAAGTGCTTGGGACCATCTCATTGCAAGTCTTGAGAAGAGTACCGATCAAGAAGACCCATGGACAAAAGCAAAGCCTTGGTCTGTAAATGCCTTTGGAACTCCACAAGGTCTTGTTGAGTTGGAAGTCTCTGAAAACAATGTGGAGGAACCACTTTCAAACCTACCAACAGAAGATCCCATTCAAATGATAGACTTGGGGACACCTGATAACCCACGTCCTGTATTCATAAGTAAGAATATAAAGGATGATGAGTTACCTGAGTATATCGCTTTTCTTCGTGAGTTCGTTGATTGTTTTGCATGGTCTTACGCTGAAATGCCTCGCTTAGACCCCAAAATAGCAGTCCACAAACTCAATCTCAAAAAGATATCAAGCATGTCAAACAAGGCCAAAGAAGATTTCGTCCTAATGTGATGGACAAAATTGAACAAGAAGTTCAGAAACTAAAAAACGTTGGCTTCATCCGCGAGGAACAACATCTTGAATGGTTGGCCAACAACGTCCTCGTGACAAAGAAAAATGGGCAGATCAGGGTTTGTATTGACTATAAAGACCTGAATAATGCATGCCCTAAAGATGAATTTTCGCTCCCCATACCAGAGGTGATGATAGACAGCACCTACGGATTCGAGTGAATAACATTCATGGATAGTTTTTCTGGCTATAATTAGATAAAGATGCATCCTGAAGATGAAAGACACACATCATTTCGGACTCCATTTGGCGTGTATTGCTACACAGTCATGCCATTTGGTCTGAAAAATGTGGGTGCAACATATCAGAGGGCTATGATGAAAATATTCCAAGATATGCAGCACAAAACGGTCGAATGTTATGTCGATGACCTCGCCGTCAAAAGCCAAAGAAAAGAATACCATCTTAAAGATCTTCGAGAAGTTCCTCTGACTTCGCAAACACAAGCTGCGGATGAATCCACTAAAGTGCTTCTTCGGTGTCTCATCGGGTAAGTTTCTCGGATTCATTATTCGGAAAGGCGGAATAGAACTTGACCCCACCAAAGTCAAGGCTATCCTAGAAATGCCATCTCCAAGAACCCTAAGAGAACTAAAAGGGCTTCAAGGAAGGTTGGCATACATTCGACGGTTTATCTCCAATTTGTCAGGGAAGTGTCGTCCATTCTCTTGCCTAATGAACAAAGGTGTGGACTTTGTTTGGGATACTGAATGTGAAGCCGCATTTTAAGACATCAAGACATACATGACTAAACCTTCAGTGTTGGCTACCCCCACAACTAGAAAACCATTCATCTTGTACACAAGAGCTCTCGATTACTCTTTGGGCGCTTTACTCGCACAAGAAAACGATGAGGGAAAAGAAGCTGTTTTATATTACCTCAGCCACTTGTTGATAGGTGCAGAGCATCACTACTCTCCAGTCGAAAAAGAATGCCTTGCAGTGATGTTCGTCGTACAAAAGCTGCGTCACTATCTGCTGTCCAACACAGTATACCTGATTTTGAGGATCAATCTCTTAAAGGTCCTTGTCACAAAAACTGGTTCTTTTAATGCCCAATTGGCAAAATGGTCCATCCTTCTATCGTAATTCGATATTAGGTATGCACCACAAAAGGCAATCAAAGGCCAAACTCTAGCAGACTTTCTTACAGAACACTCATTGCCTAAAGATTCTCCACTCAGGGACGATCTCGCAGACAAATCTGTCTATAACGTGGAGGCTTCCTCATCTAATGCTTCCTGGAACATGTACTTTGACGGCGCAACCATGATAAATGAAAAGGGAAATCAAATCTCGGGAATTGACATTCTCTTTGTTAGTCCCGAAAAATACATGATTCCACACGCTTTCTCGCTACTGGAACCATGTTCAAACAATGCAGCTGAGTATCAAGCCCTGATTGTGGGATTAGAACTCGCCCTCGAATCTGGCATCACCATCCTGGAAGTGTTTGGGGACTCTCAACTGATTGTCAACCAGATGAATCAGAAATTTGAAGTCAGGAAGCCTGATCTGTTGCCTTACTACAATAAGGCACAATCACTTGGGCAAAAGTTTGACATCTGTCACATCACCCACATCCTCAGAGGTGAAAACATCCGTGCAGATCTCCTGGCTGGACTCGCCGCATCTATGGCAATCCAAAAACGGGAAAACTTGCAAATCACAGTGTGTCAAAAAAGGATTCTCCCTCCTCTTAACACACACCAAGCAGTTTTTGAATGCCACCAAGTGGTTGGAAGTCGGATGTCCATCCTCAAACCTCCGTTCGGCGACTGAAGGGATCCATTCATTGATAACATTATGTTCGGAATCCTACCTGAAGATCCAAAAGAGCGGGTAAGCATTCAAAGATGAGCCCCAAACTTTCATTTGGATATTCCTTCAAAAATACTTTAAAGAAAATCCTTCAACAGAGTACTTCTATGCTGCTTGTTACAACAAGAAGCCGAGGAAACTCTCAAAGAATTACATGCTGGTTTTTGTGGAACTCATCAGGCTGGTCCTAAGTTCTACGATCAGATAAAAAGTTTAGGTTATTATTGGCCTACCATGGTAGCGGACGCTATGCAATTTGCTAAATGTTGCCGACAATGCCAAGTTCATGGAGATTATGTCCACATGCCTCCAGAATGGCTACATCCCACAGTGAGCTCATGGCCTTTCGAAGCCTGGGGTATGGACATCACAGGTCTTATCTCTCCCCCATCAAGCAAAGGTCATTGCTTCATCTTCGCTGCTGCGGATTATTTCTCCAAGTGATCAAAAGCATTTGCGCTCAGCGAAATGAAAGCCTCATCGGTCCTTCAATTCTTGCGCACCAACATTATCTGTCGCTTTGGCATACCTAAAAGATTCATCCATAATAACGAACCGCAATTCCGGGATCACAAATTCTACAGGTTTTGCGACAAGTACAAAATCCAAAGTTGTCATTCGACTCCATATAATCCGGCAACGAACGGACTAGCAGAAGCCTTCAACAAGACACTCTGTAAAATTCTTAAGAAAATGGTCTCTAGTCACAAAAGAGACTGGGGTGACAAACTACCTGAAGCTTTATGGGCTTATCGAACCACCGTTCGAGGACCAACCCATAGCACAACACCATTCTCTTTGGTCTATGGATGCGAAGTTGTTGTCCATTTGAAAGTACAAATTCCGTCTTTATCTTTGCAAAATGACATGATGCAAGAAAGCAATGTCAAATTGAGACTCCAGGAGCTGGATAACCTCGATGAGAGACGACTTGAAGCTCTACAAAGCATTGAGCTGTACCAAGCACGCATGGCAGGGTTTTTCGATAAGAAGGTCAGGCAACGCGCCTATAAAAAGGGGTGATTTGGTTCTTACAGTAAAAAGGCCAATGGTTTTCGCCCACAAATCCAAAGGCAAATTCGAACCAAAATGGGAGGGACCTTTCGTTATCGACAAAGTCTTCTCCAATGGTGCATACGCTCTTCTAAACATGTAAGATGACAGATGTATGCTGCCCATCAACGACAAGTTCTTGAAGCGGTATTACCCTTGAAGACTTCCTCCAACGGGTTAGAGCAATGCCTGCATGGTTAAAGCTTATTCCCAGGTACTTGCTCATCAAACCCATTCCTTTTGGAATTTTTCATCCTTCAAAACAATGTTTACTTTCATAGTTTCATTGTTAAAAAGAAAAAATCAAAAAATCCAAGTTTTGGAACCTTTTCCTAACTTGACCAAATTTTCGACCCTTAAACCCAAAATTCATGGTTTGAAACAAAAATCAGGACTCAGGGATTTTCACCCTAGTCCGCCCCGACTTTTACAACAAAAAATGGTTTTGAGTCAAAATTTACAACCCTCGTGTCTTTAAACAAAAATGATTTTTTAGAAACCGTGGGGAAACGACACACAGTCAATACTCGCAAAGCCCAAAAATCGGAAGGATGCGAACCCCATTCGATACTTCCAGAATTTCAAAATCACAAGGAAGCGACACCTTGTTGATACTTGCAAAATTTCAAAAATCGTAGAGACGCAACATTCCACTTGATATTCACAACTCAAATTTTCAAATTTCAAAAAAATCGTGGAGACGCAACATTCCAGTTGATATCCACAACCCAAATTTTCAAAAAACCTCTAACTTCAAAAAATCGTGGGGAGCGACATTTAGTCGATACCTGTAAAACCAAAATTTTTGAAAAAGCAAGGAAGTGATGTTCAATCGATACTTGCACCTCAATTCACTAGGAGGCGACATTCCATCGATACTCGCAAACCGAATGAGCAAGGAGGCGAATTCCATCGATACTTGCAATACGATTCAGCAAGGAGGCGACTTTTAGTCGATACTTGCATTTTCACAAACCAAAACCTAGCTTCTACGCCAAAAACGAAAATCGACTTTCACGCCAAAACTAAAATCGGCTTTTACGCCAAAAACAAAATTTCGGCTTTTATACCAAAAAATCCAAAAACCCGGCTTTTACGCCAAAAATCTAAAATTTGGCTTTCATGCCAACAAAACAAAACTTGGTTCTCAAAAAATCTAGCTCCTATGCCATAAACAAATTTTGGCTTCCATGCCAAAAGTAAAATTCGGCTTCCATGCCAAAAAAACCAACAAAAAGCTGGCTTCCATGCCAAAAACACATTTCGTCTTTTACGCCACAAAATTTCAACTTTCATGCTATCAAAAAAAAAAACCAGCTCTCATGCCACCCCCAAATTCGGCTTTCATACCATCTCAAAAACTTCAGTTTTCATAGCAAAAATAAAATTTCAGCTCTCATGCCATAATCCCGAATTTTGGCTTTTACACCACAAATTCCGGCTCTCATGCCATAAAATTTGGCTTTCATGCCATCTCCAAAAATTCGGCTTTCATGCCATCTCAAAAACTTTGGCTTCCATGCCACAAACAAATTTTGGCTCTTACGCCACAAAATTCGGCTTCCATGCCATCTCAAAATCCAGCTTTCAAGCTATCAAAAAAACCAGGCTTTCGCCACAAAATCTAGCTTTCATGCCCAAAACAATCATTTGACAAAAGATTTTCACAAAATGACAACCTTTTGGTCAAATTTTCAAACAAACATTCTCACCCAACTTTTGCTTATTTTCATCAAAAAGAATTTGAGTAATGGGTATATAAAGTACCGAAAATGTTTTTACATGGAGGTACCATTAAAAAAAAGAAGAAAAAGAGTTTGTTACAAAAAAATAAATAAATCAGGAGCTTAGTCTAACATGGTATTCAACCAAAGATTCAACTCCTCAAGCAGACTCTTGGCTTTAGCCTCTAAAGCTTCTAGGCCACGCTTCTTTAAAATCTTTCCATAAAATACGGCAGAACGCCGCGACCCATCTGCAGCACGAGAAAGTTCTTCCCAAAGAATTTGTCATTGCTCGTACTCCTAAGTCTTCCTCCGGAGATTGCTGTCAGCTTCCTCGACCTGGTGAATCAGAGTCCACTCTTTAGCACGAGCTTCCACAATGGCGGTCCATTTGGCTGCAGCTTGTTCCTTCAATAACTCAAGACGCTGCCTGGCTTCAAGGACCACCCTATCAAGACGGCGCAGGTCTTCTGTTAGCTCAATGATAACCAACTCATTGACATTCCTCTCCCATACGAATTGCTTCCGAGTCCGTGAGATCTCGTTCAGTTCAGACTTGACCTCACCAGAAGGCTTAAAAAACATCTCATTGAAAAAGTCACCGCTTGGGAAGCTCTTGGTCTCATTCCACTTGTTGCCTAGAGTAATTACTTCATCAACAAAAGCCTTCGCACTTGCAATGTCCAGACCGACCTCTTTGCTATCAGCAAGGATGTCCTGTGCATGCTTGATCATGCCAAAGCCAGCTTCCAAGTGGCCAGAAGAAAGAGTTTCGACCCATGAGCTCAAAACGCTCTTCAACACTTTGTTCGCATACTGAAGAGATGGCCCGGATGAAGGCTCGCCCCTCTCCATTGGTCGACTGCCCGTGTCATGCCCTATTGGAGGAGTGATCATCAGACTCTTTCTAATCGGAGACACTGGCGAAGGAATCTCCTCAGAAGATTTCATCTCTACCGCATTGAAACTGTAAGAAGAAGTCCCTACTTCTGGTTCAACTGCAGGCATCCCCTACTCTGGCCCTGAAAAAGATGGAGGAACTTCTCCTGTTACTTCACAACTTTCCAGCAAAACAAAACAAAAAAAAAGGTATGAATATGATCCTGTTGAAAAAATTACTATCATCAGGGTTATTGCTACAAATACCTTCTTCAACGATCAGTGGAATACTTTCTACCTCCATGAGTTCATCCGAAGCATCGTCAAAAGTCGCATCCATGGATTGCTCGAAGTTTTTGGAATCCTATGGTAAGTCAGCTGACAAGAAAACAAGCAGTGTGTTAGCAAATGACGGGACATACAGAAAAAAAAAAGAAAATACAAAGAAGTCATACCAGGTGAAGATTCTAGAATCATTCCAGAGTCCCTCAGTTCTTCTTCAGATGCCACGATCGGATCCGCCACTGCCTCATCAACCGGAAACTCAGGCATCACCAAATCATCATCTCCCACTGAAAAAGGGAGAGAAGGCAAATCAAAACAAGAAAATCTCAATGAAAGAAATGGAAAGAGAAAGAGGAAGAATTGTACCTTCACCAACGGTCTCTTCCTCTCGGCTCCTCTTCTCTGGAGGCTTATCAGCGTCCCCTGACATCTCTTTAGCAATGGTGAGAGGGACTTTTAAATCAGGAGAGTCCTCGTGCCACCACTTATTACGGCGCTGCCCTCTTTTCCTCTTGCTTCTATGGGTTGGTTTGCTTGAAGTACCCGTCCCATCGCCAAAGTCAGGACCTTCACTTGACTCCTCGCTGGATGGTCTGCTCCTCCCAGTGGACTCCAAGGAAGCCTTCGTTCATTCCGCTTGCATCCAAGCGTCGATCTCAGCCTCCTCTTCCTCTAGCTGTTTCAAGACCTCATCAGGTATCTCTTGTACAACTCCTGATTTGATGGCGTCCTGTTCACCGAGAAAGCTTATCTTGTACTTCTCTCCATAAA
Organism: Cinnamomum chago; assembly: GCA_038049695.1. Lineage (NCBI taxonomy): Eukaryota > Viridiplantae > Streptophyta > Magnoliopsida > Laurales > Lauraceae > Cinnamomum > Cinnamomum chago. Next base: position 30,289,499 of record CP142462.1, on the reverse strand, counting down.
GGAAAGCCAGAACTTCCTCTCGTCGGACGTCATCTGATCTGCCAAGACCATTCCCAGAAGATTGCTTGACATCGAGCTCCTTCTTGGAAAGCCCCCGGTACACCAAAAAGCTCTCTACGAACCATTTCATAAACCCAGCAGTCCGGAAAGTGGGCAACTCAAGATAGGAAATCATGGCGGTAGTGTCCTCCGCATTGTAAAAGGCCCATGCATTCTTCCCATCCTGCAAACTTTCAAAATGCTTCACCATGCTCGAAGGCGCTCCAACAACGCCTTGAGAGAAGCCCAAGTGTAGCGCAAAACGCGAGGGGACATACGGCTGGATATCAACAAAAAGATGTCTACTGTACACCACAGTACCAACTCGTAAGTTAAAAAGCCACCTCTTCTCTGTGTTTGTCAAAGAATAGTGTCTTCCCAACCCTACCCTGGTGGAATCACGGGAGACGCCAAAGTCAAAAGCCTTTTTCTGCAGACCTGAAGAAAGCTTCACTAAAGACTGCCCAATCTCGACGTCCCTGAACCGTCGGATCCGCGAATGGGCAGACAAAAGAGATTCGGAAACGACTGTCCCTCTAGGCAATCGAATCATAAAAGGGTCATCATCCTGTGCAACTCCTAATCGATGGAAGTCGGGACAGTGGTATTATACCACGAATAAAATATATGGGCTGAAAATACCGTGTTCATAGGGAGCCCAAGTTGAACCAAGAAAGCAGCAGCCTGCATTTTGGTACACAAATAGGAGTAAAGAGTAGGCACCAAAGCAAGCCGCTCTCCGAATGCCATCTGACAAGTCGGAAAGATACAATGCGGCCTGATGTGCGTTCCATCTCCTCCAGCAAAAACAGCCTCACTCAGCCAGTAAGTGAGGTAAATAGCGAGATCCCTCCGCAACACAATGTCAAAATAAATGGCACTTGTGCTCATTAAGAAGTCTTTCAAATCTTCTCGCATGACAGAAGTCGTCTTCGAACCTGGAGTCTTAGCTCTAGCTTCCCGGGTCGTGCTATCAGAAAACTCTTTGCTATAAAAAAAGTTAGGGAACAAAGAGCAAAAACTCCTCCAACTGCTGGACCTGACTTTCGAGCCCTCCTTCTCATTCAAAAAATCATAGAAGGTGACAAGATGAAAGTATAAAAGCATGAACTCCTCAGACCGCTCTTCAAGGACGCTGTCAATAGGCATGAACTCCTCATAAAGTTTGCCGAGGACAGGCAGCCCAGTGATGGCGCTCAATTCCTTCAAAGAAAAACCAATCTCACCATTCGTGACAATGAAGGTGTTGGTTTGTGGAAGGAATGACTCCAACATGGCCATGAAGGCTTCATCGGAGAAAACCACGGTTTGCTGAAAAGCACGAACCGCGTCAAAGATCTCGGCCTCCTTTAGAATGGCCCCGTCGACCTGCAGGATGTGATCAGTCCATGACTCCCAGCTTGAGTCAGCGCTGAAACGGCCACGAAGTAGAAAATGATTCACCCAATTGCCGCCGTCACTCTGGAAAATGCCGAGGCCCACCGGTCTCAAATCAACCGATGGATGATTAGAACCTTGGTAGCCCGCTGGCTAGCATCAACATGTCCACGCAGACATGCGAGTTCTCTGCATAACCGGAAGGGCCACTAAAAAAATCCCTAGTCTTGTTCACATTAGTCCTCTTCACCCAGCTCGGAGGATCTTCCCTCTTAGGGCATGTGGAAGAAAGGCTCATGATCGAGATAGTGCGATCAAAGGTCGATCGGGAAGAAATAGTTCTCTCCTCACCATTTGCAGTGTAAAAGAACCGAAAACATCTCCTTTGGTACGTCAGATTGTCAGGGACTGCATCGCCAAAGAAAAAAGGTAGGCTTGGGCACGATGCTTTGATCATCCATGACCTAAGGACGACTGCTTACCATAATCTTGTAAAACTCCTTATCCTTGAGGGCAATCAATCGCTGTCTCATCTCATCACAGTTGAGGGAGTCACACTCTTCCAAATCTTCTCTCCACAAACTGGACCTTCTCCCAGGCCTGCTATACGGCAGCATTAGGAGGCCTGGCAGACCGGCAAGGTGCATCAAGTACGGGCTCTTTGCCCTTGTTCGTTCTAGAGAAACTACCTGCAAAGGATGGAAAATAAAAGATCAATCATCACCTTAGAGACTCTAGCATTCTATCTTGATGCATCAAAAAGAGAAAAAATATATGAACATCTTGGATTGCATAAACCTTATTATCATGGTGAGCAAAAGAGGGAAAAAAAGAAGATGGAAAAGAGAAATCTTTTTTCAAAAAATTTTTTTTGCTAACAGGCCGTGGCCCACTGCCATGTGGCAGTACGGACTTGTCCGTACAACCAGAGAAAAGAAGGTGAAAAAAAAGAAGAGAAAAAACCGTGAGCAAAAAACAAAGAAAAAAAGAAAACAGCACGTGTAAGAAAAAAAAGGAGAAGAAAACACGTGGAAAAAAAAATAAAAAGAAAGAAAGAGAAAAAGAAAGGAAAAGAAAAGAAAGAAACATTTCCTACTTCTACATGGAGTTTCTTGTGAAGGAAGAAAACTTACTTGAAGCCATGGATGGAGAAGAAGAAAGAGAACTTGAAGATTCTTGAAGAAGAAGAAAAGTTATTGTTCTTGGAGTACTCTTGAAGACTTTTGCAAAAAGAAAGCAATAAGGGCAAGAGATCCAGCCTCCTTTGCTTTTATAGAGGAGAGCAAACCAAAAGAGGAAACAAGGAGAAAATGAAGGAGGTAAGTGCTAAAAACTAGCAACTTTCCCAAAAGAAAGGAGATTTGAGATATTCTCTCCTAAAAAGAAGATTCTTTGAGAAATTCTCTCAAAAAAAAAACAAAAAAGAAAGGGAATGAGAAATATTCTCTCCCAAAGAAAGATACTTTGAGAAAATCTCTCCAAAAAACAAAGAAACTTAAGAGATTCTCTCCAAGTAAGGATATTTTTTAGATATTCTCTACCAAAAGGAGATATTTTTAGATATTCTTTACAAAATGACACCATATGTGATCTAAGCCATCTTTAAAAGCTTAAGATCCCATGGGTTAGCCCACATGAGCCAGGTTTGACTACCTAGGCATTAAAAGGGGCTTCCTATCAAAAATCTCATTTACCAAGAGCATACAAAATGGTTCCATGCCTCTTTTGAGTTGATTGAACCATTCAAAAAAAGAAAAAGGAAAGCCTCATGAGTTTCCAAAAATCCAAACCATCCAACCTCATGAACCAAATTAAGTCAAAATCTTGAAATTGACATTCCACAAAAAACCTAATCCTGACCCCCTAGCTCGCCACATACAGCTTGTTAGGTCATAAGGTCAAAACCAAATCTGACCCCCCAATTTACCACATACAGCTTGTTAGGTTACAAGGTCAAAATCAAAAATCAAACCCCTACCCCCTAACCTTCCACATACAGCTTGTTAGATCATAAGGTCAAAAAACAAAGAAACCAAAAAAACCTCTTGACCGCCTAATGTGCCACATAAAGCCCTTAGGTTCACAAGGTCAAAAGAAAAAAAATCCTAAATACAAAACCCAAATCCAAATCCCTCATGTCATTTTCAAAACTTTGCCTTGAGATGGTACGTGATCCCTCTCACAACCATAAAATCCCCTTGGAAACTCAAAAGGCTATTAAAAAAAATGCTCAAAGACTCTTGGTCAAATCAGAAACCCTCCTTCAAGTTTCTCTTCGAGGCACATCGACTCCAAAAGCTACTCGTCGTTGTACCTCGAGGGGGCATTTGTTGACACCAAAAAAGCCACCTTGCCTCATCAACATCAAGAAGCCACATGAAGCCGCATCCTGCCACAAATAGGCAATGCTACTTCAAGCGTTAGATCTTGTCAGAATCAAACAAAAACTGCAAGATCCTTCAAAACAACCAAAAGAGGGGTACACATAAAGTTTCAGGCCGTTTTAATATCATTTGGCCTAACTTTACTCCTCCAACAGATGAGCAGGCGCTCCCGGTGAGGGTTAACCCAGAGACCCTGACATACAAAATAGAGCACACAGCTGGCCTAAAAATGTCATTAGGAGGCTCTATATCAAGTTTCAGGCCATTCCGACATCATTTGGCTTAACTTCACTCATTCGGAAGCTAAACAGGCGCTCCCAACGGCGACAATGTTGAAGACATCAAAACTTTGATCAAAGCCTATGGATTGTCTCAAAATACCTCCAAATGGATCCATGTCAAATTTCAAGTCAAACCGACAACGTTTGACCCTCAGTCAACCCTTGAGTAGTAAAATCAACCTCTCGGCGGCGAGAACTATCGAGGACATCACTCATCAAACAGAGCACATAGGTGGCTTCAACATGCTTTTAAAAGGCTGCACGTCAAATTTCAGGTCATTCCGACAACGTTTGACTCGACTTTGATGCTCCAGAACAAAATCAAGGCTACCGGCGGCGAAGCACTCCGGGACCATGACATCCAAATCGAAGCTAATGGAACATCTCAAAATGACTCCAATAGGCTCCCTGTTAAATTTCAGGGCAATTAGACATCGTTCGACTGTAGGTCAAAGCGCAACATCTTCCTCGCGGCAAAATCAAGTCTAGCAGCAACGAGACCCCACACGGCTTCAAAATTCAAATTAAAGCCCATGGTAGGTCCTATCCACTACTTAGGACCATATTCAAATTTTGAACCATATTCAAAATTTTGGGTCATTCCGATATCGTTTGACCTAGTTTGGACTCTTGACGAAAAATCAGCAATAAAGTCTCCGGCCTTTCCGGAAAATAGAAAACTTTGTGCTTTGATCTGCACGGCTTCTCATCAGGTTTTCTTCAGGAGAATCAAGCCAATAAATGAGGAGAAATGTCAAGAAAAATACAGGAGAAAAAAATAAAGAAAAAAGATCGAAAGATGGCCGAGAAACGGCGAACGGAAGGGGAAAAACCCCATGGTTGCAGGCGGCGACGCCAGCCCATGGTCGCTGGCGACACTGGAAGTCCGGGTCGCTGGATTTCCGCCAGGCGGCCCGTTTTCCGACCCTTTTCGCATTTCGGGAATTCGAACCCTTGTGGTTTTCCGAAAATCTGATTCTTGATGCTTGAAATCGACTGATCTTTATCAACATTTCGGATCCGCCGTCAAGAGTATGAAATCATCATTGATCACTCCAAGATCGCCGACCGGCTGACCAAGAAAGTACACTTTATGTCCGACCAATCGAGAAATCGACACGACAGATGTCACCAGCCCACTGGCACCAAACAATGCCTGAAGTTGCATCGCCATCCGACATCAAACAACATGTGGATCCATCGGCAATCATCAAAAGAAAAATTCCAAAAGACGGGGCACGGCCCGCGACTCTTCCGTTTTATGGCAACTTAATGCGATCATTAACCCATTATTTTGGATGACCCAATCAGAATCAAGCAAATGGGAGTTACAAATCCAAACAATCATGGCATTAAAACCATGAAACTCCTCTCATCATGAAGATTAAAGACGATTAAATGCCCATCAGTCTCCATCGGCCAGTCACAAGCCAAGAAAAAAGAGTTACAAAATAGAAGAATTCAAACTTGTAAATCCTCTCATCATGGAGCATCAATGCCATCAATGCTCATAAACCCACCTTATGGCCACCAAAAGCCTATAAAAGGGGAGTCATTCCAAGAAGAAAGTGTCCAAAAAAATCCAAGAAAAATCCTAAAGAATTCTTGAAGAAATCTCTGCACAAACAAGCTCTCCTTCTTCGAAAAAACTCTACTGCAAGAAACACCACAAGGAGATCAAAGTCCTTTGGGGGGCCAGCCCCAAGGTCCTCTCTCCTTGTATCCAACATGGCCTAAACGCGGCTCTTCAGCCCATTTACTCGATTTTTTACTGGATATAGGACCTCCCCTTGGTCTTTATCCTCTAAAAATCTGAGGTTAGAGCCAAGCCAAAGAATCAAAGTATCATGTGTTCTTATCTGAAGGACGATGGCAAAGTCCATACATGACTTGCGATCGTCGATCTAAACGAGTCCCCGCAATCTCCTGAGAAGTCAGATTCATTTTCTCACTTTTTTATTGTATCTTGTATTCTTTGTAAAGAGACAAAAGATCACATTTCTTGTCTTTCTTTACTAATGAGATTTGTAAATCGCCTTTTTACAGCAAAACAACCTTTCACGGCATAAAAAATCGCCTTTCACAGCACAAAAATCGCCTTTCACGGCAAACAAAATGAAATCGCCTCTCATAGCGTTTAAAAAAATTGTGTCTCTTTTTTAAAGTTTATGTGCATTGGAAAGTTGGAAAAAAGAGTTGATTTCCTTTCTACTTGTGAAGGTTAATCTCCGGATCACCATTTCAAATTCCAAGTAGAATAGAAAATCTGGCATACCCATACAAAAAATGTTGATGACCGCTTTTCTCCTCTGCCGGACCCCGGCAGCCCTCAGGGCAGAAGGAGAGGACGAAAGGCCGGGTCCATCACTTGCACTCATTGGTGGTAGAACCCATGCCTGTCTGCGAGTCCTGTTTGGATTGCAAAATGACTAAAAGACCATTTTCTTCAAAGGGCAATATAGCCAAAGATTTATTGGAATTAGTGCATATTGATGTGTGTGGGCCCATGAATGTGAGAGCGAAAGGTGGTTATGAGTATTTCATCACTTTCATAGATGATTACTCAAGATATGGATACATATACCTTATGCGCCGCAAGTTCGAGATTTTTGAAAAGTTCAAAGAGTTTCGAGCCGAAGCGGAAAAGTAATTAGGTAAAAGTATCAAGACTCTTCGATCCGATCGAGGAGGCGAATATCTCTCTACTGATTTAATGCGATACTCATCACAAAGTGGGGTCCTATCCCAATTGTTTGCTCCTAGTATGCCTCAACAGAATGGAGTAGCAGAAAGAAGGAACCGAACTCTTTTAGATATGGTTAGGCCTATGATGAGTTTCTCAGGATTGCCCATATCCTTTTGGGGTATGCTTTAGATACAGCGACTTACATACTAAACCTCGTACCATCTAAGTGAAAGTCCGGGATCCTTAACCCTAGAGGGGGGTGAATAGGGCGAGCTTCAAATTAGTGACCAATTATGAGCAATTTTAACTTCTTTAAATTAAATTAGTCACTAGTGATGATTATCAAAATAATTGCAAAAACTAACAAAAACAATCACCACAAAGCATGCACCATCACACAATGATTTATAGTGGTTCGGCCTCAATGCCTACATCCACTACCGGCCTGTGATCCAACACCACACCGGATTTTCACTATTTATGCTTTTCAATAGGCTAAGCAATAACCTTTACAGTATGCTTTCCAAGGCTAAGCAATAACCTTTACCAATGATGTTTTTCAAGGCTTAACATCAACCTATTACACTATGCTTTTCTTAGGCTAAGCAATAACCTCTTCAACCAAAAGGTTGGTTATCTCTCTAAGTAGTGTCTAAAATATACCTGATGAAGATACAACTTTAGCTTAATACAATGCCTCTTAATTAGACGGATATGAAAGTGAAAAATTAACTCACACAACACTCTATGAAATGCAAAGATGAATGCTCATGGTGTGTGTGTGTGTGTGAAAAACTTCAATCAAGTTGAAAATGATAGCTCAATGAATGCAAGCTTAAAGCTTTTGAAAGTGTAAAACACAAAAATAGATTTGATTGAAGTGAAGGAACAAATCACATGTAATTTAAAAACCAACTTGAAAATTATGTATATCAATACTAAGCAAGTTGTGAGAAACTTTAAAACAAAATTCATGTGATTTGTGAAGTTGTTAAATCCAAAACATAAGATAGATTTGAAAATGATTTTCTTATGATGAGAAACAACAACCAAAGATTCAACCAAGTATAGGAATTGTGTTACATATAATTTCAAAGATGATTCCAAAACATGATTCACTTAGATATACTAATTTAAGTCCTACTTGGTTTGAATCAAGGTGATGTATCCAAAATAATAAATCAATTCAACACATATATATGTTAAGGACACAACAAATCATAGTTAACATGCCTAAAAAGATTTACTAATAATTTAAGCAAAGCATGAAAACATATGAAAAGGAAAACTAAGCTTACATAGAAGATTTACTTATGATTCCAAGCTTTAGCTTCCCTTTTTGACCAACTAGCCTCTCTTAACCCATTCCCCTTTGTTTGGCCTCAAAACACCTCAAAGAGTGTCCCATGGATCCTCAAATTAGGTCAAGGAATGAACTTCAATTTATAGAAAATGTTGTCCAATGGCTAGCTTGTCGGTTGACCGACGTTTGGGGTTCGGTCGACCGAACTCAACGGTCATATTCCAACGGTCAAATATTTCGAAAGTTTGTTGACCGAAATACACTTGTCGGTTAACCGAACTGAAGTTCGGTTGACCGACAGGTGACGGACACTTGACCGACAACTGACCGGAGTTCCCAGAAAACACAGATTTCATATTCTGGAATCGAAACCAACAGCTGACCGACAAAGGTTTGGTTGACCGAACTTTCCCTGATTATAAAGATTCGTAAAAATGTTTTTTTAAAGGGAAACTTGGTCTTGGAGGTCTAGGCCATTGAATCAAGCTTGAAAACATGTTTTAAATCATGTAACAGTTTTAAAAGCATGAAACCTAAAATGCCAAAGATGATTTGAAACTTTTAAAACTATAGGCAAGCTTGATTCGAAAATCTTCTTTTGAAAACTAAATGCATCCAAGTTTAAAATCAAAACATACATAAATCAATATTTCTTCAAGTCTATAAAACAATGCATGTGTAAATCTAGATTTCAAAAACAATGCATGTGTGAAAATTCGAATAATGCTAAAATGATAATGCATCCATCAAATTGCAAAACACAAAATCCCTAACAATCTCCCCCTTTGCAATTTGATGGGAACTTACTCAACACCAAATTTACACACTAAGTCTTCAGCTCCCCCTAAGCTAGACGAGTCTTGAAATCTCTTGGATGCTTCCTTCTCTTATTAGCTTGGGCTCTAGTTCTTTTTCTCAATTCTTCTTGATGCTTGGAGCTTGATCATCCTTCAAGCTTCCTTTTCGTCTTTCTCTCTTTGGTCAAGCATCTTCTTTAACTCCCAAGATTTCTTTCTTCTTTCATCTCTCCCCCTTTGACCATGCATGCTCTCCCTTTGGCAAGATATGCATTCTCTCCTCCTTTGGAAGATTATACAATATCTCCCTTTAGACAACTTGGACCTTCTCTCCCCCTTTGACATTAAATTGCAAATGATCCTACACACATGAAACAAAGAAAATACCTTTGAGTAGCACCTATTACCAAAAGAAATCGAAAATGAAATTCATAACAGACCATCATGTATGATTAGTTATCTCTAAGGGTGCAAAGCCAACACAAGGGTAAATTTGATCAAAGTTAATACTTCCTTTGAATATTTATACTCCCCTTCAATCCATTCTCTCTTTTTGTCAACATTTTGACAATGATGGGTACAAAGAGAATGTGATTTTACCAATTGGGGGTAAACTTCAAAGGAACAATTAGTCAAGCTTAATATGATCAAATTATCAAAATTAAGAGCAAGGTCAAGAGGATGCGATGGGGGTTACATAGCATAACATCAACTAATATGCTCATGAAAATCATATGCTATGTATTGAACTCATTTCATCCAACATTAAATTTAGGAATAATGTGCAATGAAAATGAAATGAAATTCAATCATGAAGCCAACCTCAATTATTAACCAACCAAGATTATGATCATAAAAATGGTGGTTATGAGATTTACGCATGTGCTCATGAGAGATGGCAAACATGAAGATTATGATGCTAATGGAATGTGTCATGGAATAAAAACATATTTCCTAAATAAAATCAAGTTCAATCCAATGAACACAAGGTCTATCACATTATCAAGATATACCAATTGATCATGATACCAATTGATACTAATTGAATATCAAAACATGATTAAGAGCAAGGATGTGACAAACACAAAATTCCATCAAGCATCATAAATGGATATTTATCACTATAATGATATGATAACTAGTGAGCAAAGTGATGAACAAGTTAAATTGCATAAAAGGATATAGCTTGGTGATGCATGCAATTTTCGAAGTGCCAAATCATATGAATTTAACATCTAAGATATACATCAAACATATAGATATAACTATGAAATACAAGGAATGAATTTCAAGGAGGTTCATATGATCAAAATCACTACTATGAAGTTGAAATATGTATAAGGATGACAACACTTAGAGAATACACATGAATCAACATCATAACCATCCATAAAAGAAATTACTAGAAAGCATGAAGGATGGATTTTTGAGTTCTAGTATGGTATCTACAAATATAACTAAGATCACTACCATACATGGAACCAATTGACATTTGCATATAAAAAGAATGCACCCAAAAGAGCAAAGATGCAAATGACTTATAACAACAATCGATCATGAATAATCTAGTTATGAAAGCTTTTGAAATCACAATCAATTGATCATATATAGAAATGCAATGCAAGAGATATAACTCAATGTGAGCAAAAAGAAAATCTAACATGATGAAATTGCAATCAAAGGATTTTGAAAACCATGAGATATAACTAAAAGTTCATGAAGACAAAATCAAATGATCACAAAGAAACATTGCATTTTAAGAGATGTGACTATATAGAAACAAAATGCAAATGTAACATGACCAACAATTAGATATAATTAAAAAGAATAGGTTGGTCTAGAGAGGTTCAAGGCCTTAAGGTTAGTCTAGTTGATAACCTTTGAAAATTCACCTAAGGTTTTGATAAGGTTGTCCTTGAGGATTCACTTTGAAGTCCCACCAACTCTTGGAGATGTAACTCGAAAAAGTCTTAGAGTGGTGAAATGATTCTTTGAGGAAATAAAGATCTAGGAAGGAAATTTTCATTTTCGACCATAGTGGAAATCATTTAAATGATATGCAATGAAACACAACACTAAGGTTCTAATATAGACTTTAGTTAATAAGGATCAACTCCGGGTTGTTAAGCCCTATAATGGAGTAACCTCGCTCTGATACCAATTGAAAGTTCGGGATCCTTAACCCTAGAGCGGGGGGGGGGGGGGGGGTGTGAATAGGGGGAGCTTCAAATTAGTGACCAATTATGACCAATTTTAACTTCTTTAAATTAAATTAGTCACTAGTGATGATAATCAAAATAAATGCGGAAACTAACAAAAACAATCACCACAAAGCATGCACCATCACACAATGATTTATAGTGGTTCGGCCTCAATGCCTACATCCACTACTACCGGTTTGTGATCCAACACCACACCGGATTTCCACTATTTATGCTTTTCAATAGGCTAAGCAATAACCTTTACCAATGATGTTTTTCAAGGTTTAACATCAACCTATTACACTATGCTTTTCTTAGGCTAAGCAATAACCTCTTCAACCAAAAGGTTGGTTATCTCTCTAAGTAGTGTCTAGAATAAACCTGATGGAGATACAGCTTTAGCTTAATACAATGCCTCTTAATTAGGCGGATATGAAAGTGAAAAACTAACTAACACAACACTCTATGAAATGCAAAGATGAATGCTCATGGTGTGTGTGTGTGAAAAACTTCAATCAAGTTAAAAATGATAGCTCAATGAATGCAAGCTTAAAGCTTTTGAAAGTGTAAAATATAAAAATAGATTTGATTGAAGTGAATGAACAAATCACATGTAATTTAAAAACCAACTTGAAAATTATGTATATCAATACTAAGCAAGTTGTGAGAAACTTTAAAACAAAATTCATGTGATTTGTGAAGTTGTTGAATCCAAAACATAAGATAGATTTGAAAATGATTTTCTTATGATGAAAAACAACAACTAAAGATTCAACCAAGTATAGGAATCATGTTACATATAATTTCAAAGATGATTCCAAAATATGATTCACTTAGATATACTAATTTGAGTCCTACGTGGTTTGAATCAAGGTGATGTATCCAAAACAATAAATCAATTCAACACATATATATGTTAAGGACACAACAAATCATAGTTAACATGCCTAAAAAGATTTACTAATAATTTAAGCAAAGCATGAAAACATATGAAAATGAAAAATAAGCTTACATAGAAGATTTACTTATGATTCCAAGTTTTAGCTTCCCTTTTTGACCAACTAGCCTCTCTTAACCCATTCCCCTTTGTTTGGCCTCAAAACACCTCAAAGAGTGTCCCATGGATCCTCAAATTAGGTCAAGGAATGAACTTCAATTTATAGAAAATGTTGTCCAATGGCTAGCTTGTCGGTTGACCGACGTTTGGGGTTCGGTCGACCGAACTCAACGGTCATATTCCAACGGTCAAATATTTCGAAAGTTTGTTGACCGAAATACACTTTTCGGTTAACCGAACTGAAGTTCGGTTGACCGACAGGTGACGGACACTTGACCGACAACTGACCGGAGTTCCCAGAAAACACAGATTTCATATTCTGGAATCGAAACCAACAGCTGACCGACAAAGGTTCGGTTGACCGAACTTTCCCTGATTATAAAGATTCGTAAAAATGTTTTTTTAAAGGGAAACTTGGTCTTGGAGGTCTAGGCCATTGAATCAAGCCTGAAAACATGTTTTAAATCATGTAACAGTTTTAAAAGCATGAAACCTAAAATGCCTAAGATGATTTGAAACTTTTAAAACTATACGCAAGCTTGATTCGAAAATCTTCTTTTGAAAACTAAATGCATCCAAGTTTATAATCAAATCATGCATAAATCAATATTTCTACAAGTCTATAAAACAATGCATGTTTAAATCAAGATTTCAAGAATTTCAAAAACAATGCATGTGTGAAAATTCGAATGATGCTAAAATGATAATGCATCCATCAAATTGCAAAACACAAAATCCCTAACACTAAGTCTTTACCTAAGACTCCCCGAGAGTTGTGGTTTGGGCAAAAGCCTAGTCTGCAGGATTTACATAGGCTTGTCGGGCATATGTGCTACAAGTAACGACGGATAAATTGGAATCTAAGTCGGAAGTATGCACCTTTGTAGGATATCCTAAAGGAACTAAAGGTTGGTTATTCTATAATCCCAAAGAGCAGAAAGTACTTATTAATACTAATACGGTTTTTCTGGAAGAAAATTATATGATTGGCCGAAATACTTTAGAAAGGGTTATCTTGGAAGAAATTCAAGAACAATCAGTTCCAAATTCAAAAATAACCGAACTTGAGGAAAATCGACCCTTACCTAAACCAGTAGTTACACCGGAGTCTCGTCGTAGTGGAAGGATTGTTAGGCCTCCTAACAAGTTCATGTTACTGGGAGAGTCTTACGAGGCAATTCCAGAGGAACATGAACAAGATTCCTGTAACTATGCTGAAGCAATAAATGACTAGGATTCGGGACGTTGGCAATATGCTATGAAAGCTGAGATGGTGTTCATGTACTCTAATCAGGTATGAAAACTTGTGGACTTGCCTTCCAATATTAAATATATTTGGTGCAAGTGGGTCTACAAGAGGAAGAGAGGACCGAACGGAAGAGTTGAGACCTTTTTAAGGCCAGGCTTGTTGCAAAAGGGTATACTCAGTAAGAGGGAATCGATTATGAGGAGACCTTCTCTCCAGTAGTCATGCTCAAGTTTATTTGGATACTCTTATCTATTGCGACACATCTCAACTATGAGATTTGACAAATGGATGCCAAGACGACGTTTCTTAATGACCATCTTGAGGAAGACATCTATATGAAACAATCGGAAGGTTTCGTAGCAAAGAACCAAGAGCAAAGAGTTTGCAAACTGTAGAAGTCTATTTATGGACTAAAGCAGGCGTCTCTGAGTTAGAACATTCGTTTTGACTAGGCCATCAAATCATTTGATTTTTATTAAAATTCGGATGAGTCATGTGTGTACATGAAAAGTGAAGGAAGCAGGGTAGTTTTTCTTGTATTATATGTCGATGACATCCTTCTCCTTGGGAGTGATATTGGGATGTTGTCAATTGTCGAAGTTTGGTTGGCAAAAACGTTTGATATGAAGGACTTGGGAGAAGCCAACTACATCCTAGGAATCAAGCTTCATCGAGACTGAAAAAATAGGATGATAGGCTCATCTCAAGCTATGTACATAAATAAGGTACTTGTACGGTTTGTAATGAAAAATTTCAAAAAGGGTATCACACCTTTCAGGCATGGATTGCACCTTGCCAAATATCAATATTCCAAGACAGTTGAGGAAAAGGAGCACATGAGAGCAGTACCATACTCTTCGGTCGTTGGTAGCCTCATGTATTCTATGCTTTGTACGAGACCGGATATCTATCACGCAATAGCCCTAGTCAGTAGATATCAATCGAACTCAGGTCCTGACCATTTGACTGCTGTAAAATGTATTTTCAAATACTTGAGAAGGACTAGAGATTACATATTGATTTACGGCATTGATGAGTTGATTCCAGTTGAATACAAAAAAAAATTACTTCATGTCAAATAAGGATTCCAGGAAATCCACATTTGGATATGTGTTTATACTTGGCGGCAGAGCTATCAGCTGGAGAAGTATAAAACAGGAATGTACCGCTGAATCCACCTCAGAGGCTGAATACGTAGCGGCTTGTGAAGCAGTTAAGGAAGTAGTATGGCTCAAAAGATTTCTTATGGAACTTAAAATGTTACCTTTGGTGCGACAACCACTCACAGTTCACCGTGATAGCAGCGGGCCAGTCGCACAATCCACGAAACCAAGAAGCCATAAAAGCCAAAAACACGTACATAGGAAGTATCATCTAGTAAAAGAGATTGTGTAGAGAGGTGATATAGTTATCACCAAAATATCATCTGCGGACAATCTCGTAGATCCCTTTACTAAGCCTTTGACTACTAAAGTTTTTTAGTGGAATGTAGACGGGCTGGGCATAAGATGCAACCCTGACTGGCATTGAGTCCAAGTGGGAAAGTGTTAGATTGTATGACCTCAATCATGTGGATAATATTGATAAATTGATTTATTTCATTAACTAATTTATATTTTCATGCTTTATTCATGAGATGAATGATATTTTATTCTATCTGTGCACATGACCAATACAAAATGATGTTAGTTTATGGTCTCAATACCAAGAGTATATGATGTAATAAATTGATTAATTTCTTTATTTATCAATACAATTCATGCTTTTCCTTTCATGAGATGAATGGTGTTTTATATACTTGCACATAACTAATACAAATGACATAATGGTTCATGAGATGAATACATGTGTATGAATGAGATCCACAAGTATACTAGATGTAATACATGTGTATGGATGAGATCCACATACAGGAGATATGTATTACAAATCTTATACTTAAATAACTTCACAACCAGTGATGAGATTGGACACCTCATCTGACAAGGTTGCAGCATTTTGATCACTATGAGATAGTGTGATTTATCTCGATCATCAGAATGTAAGATTCTGGATCATGATGCTGGTACATTGGATGTATTGAAGGACCATGAGAAGCACCTTATATACACTGTCTTTATTTTAAGGTCTGCTCTCATAATTCCCTAGCAATAGGCTCATAATCCTGAGACATTAATGAACTCAAGTTTCTATCTATTCATTTGCTTTGAGTCACCAATGAGTGAGGTCAATTGTAGGTCAACACCTCGATGATTTGGGTACGTGGTAGTAGAGCTGTGAGAACATTCAATGGTCAAGATGGAATCCATCTTTAATGTCCCCTTGTGCCAATTAATGGATTAATCATTGGTAAGTGCGCACTCATTCCAGTTAAGAGTTAATTGGATCGGTACCAAATGATCATTATAATTAATTGGGGCTCAAGGATAATAAGATATGGATCTAATTTGGTGGACATGTCCATTTGATCCATGGATATAGATGGAGGGGCCTACTTGTGGTACTGTGGAAGTTTAGGGTCTTCATTGAAATATATTCCTAAGACTGGAGTGCAATTGCATTTATATAGTGGAGTTATTTGCAATTAACTGTGGACCCGGATTGCACATGAGATGTGTGTCACGCCCCCGAACCAGAACCTCGGGGGCGGGAATGGGATTAAGCATAAAAATATTTTACTTCTCCCAGGATCCGCGTGTGTGAAGACAACACATTCTGAATATTTTGCGGAAGCTTTTGTGGCGTTGCGACCCGGAGTCCGTGGCCATCGGATTCCGCATCGCACTCAACCATTAGCACATAGCTATCATATCAAGAATCATATCAGACTGGAGTAAACCATCACAATAAATTACAGAGCTGACAGTAACAGGATGTTACATTCCCAAATATGTTCAAGTTACAATTATCAATGTACATTAATTAAGAATCTCAAGAAAAGGCTAATAAAAGCCATACAACAATAAGCTATAATCACTACCCCAACTATGACGTAGCTCCGATGTCAAGCTCAATGTCTACATGACATAGCCGACAAAACAACCTGCAAAGCACGGCTCTACAACCAACTCAAGCACCCATCTCGGGACGAGGAAATCTGAACCTGAGTACCAAAAGGAGTGGGTCAGACACGACGGTCTGGCAGGTGGATGAAAAGATAATAATATACCGAAGAATAAAACATCTGATAAATCATGCTATTCGATCAAATGCTGCATATAATTAAACGAGTGAAAAATCATGAATCTCGGACAAAACATGTATTCACTTCAAGCATGGGTAAAACATGAAGATCTAATAAAACATCTGTTCATTTACATCATCTATAATCATAGATATTTGACAATCGGGTGTTCGTCTAAAACATGTATAAATATAATGGTTTGACAAAACAAACGTTCATTTGAGACTTAGGTAAAAACATAAGTATACAACAAATCAGGTATTCATAGCAGTCTGGCAAAACCAATGTCCACTTGAAATATACGTAAGAATACAGATATTTAACAAACTGGGTGTTCATTTAAAACAAGTGTAACTAGAGAAATCTGACAAAGCTAATGTTCATTTATCCATAATTCAAAGCATGGGTATTCCACAAATCGGGCATCGTTTAAAAAAACAGGTATAAACATAGGAATCTGGCAAAACAAGTGTCATTTAAAACATATTTCAAATCATGGATATTTCACAATTCGAGTAATCATTTAAAACAGGTATAAACATAGGGATCTGGGATACAAGTGTCATTTAAAACAGAGTACGGGTATTTAACAATTCGGGTATTCATTTACAACATGTACAATCATATAAATCTAGCAAAACCATTGATCGTTTGAAACATATGTAAAAGCATGGGTATTCACCCAACCGGCATTCATTTAAAACATATACGTGTACAAGGAACAGAAAAACAACATAATAACAATAACTGAATTCACTTTGGAGAATATTAACACTTGTCTAAATAACAACTTTCATAAAGGAAATGAATCATTTATCGGAAAGCAAGTAAGCAATATAAAACATGTCGGGTCTCCAAGGGATCGGGAACTGGCAAGATGGCAATCACAAAAAGCTAAGTCCTCTATCACCGAAGTGACAAGAGTATGACGAGATGTTGGTCTCAGTCACACAAGGTGAGGAGACTCAACGCAAATCATATATACAATATAAATATACGGGAACGGGACCACGGTAGCGAACCGGGTATCGGGACGGGACCACGGCAATAACCGGGTATCGGGATCCAAACTGCAGCTGGCGGGACGGGAGAGGGATCTCCAAGTCAGTGGATAAGACTGACAAGGTTATCCAAGCTTAGTGATGCCGACTCATAGGTCAAAACCAATCGAGACATATGCAAGTAAATCAAGTACAGTAAATAAACGGGCAAAACGGGGGTGCTCAAGGGCACACTGTCATTTCATATCGGGCAACACATCTCGGGATCAATAACTGTTACTAATGTAACTTCAATGCTTTCGGGAAAACAAGTCATGTAATGCAAATCTCGGGAAAAGAGGTGAGACAATGAACTATAACAATTTCGGGAAAAATATTAATTTCAAGATCTATTTAAGTGAATAGGGGTCCCGTATGTCGATTATAATGATTACTTGGTACTCCTTGAGTTAGAAGACATTCCGGGCTCCTTATGCACTTTTACTATTTTCAAAACTTAAAATGAGCTTATGGGTTGTACTAGATGTTACAATAGAAAAGAATCAAGATTATAAACGGTCCATCCTAGGCATGACATTAATCCGGAAACATCGAGCAACCGATTCAGTCACCGAAAGGAATAGAATTCGCGATAACCAAGGGAAAGGCTTGTGTTTAGATATAAAGAAGATATCGCGTCATTCCATCCCGTTCAGGATTGAAATGGATTGAACTTCGATGCCACCGAACCAACCGTGAGGCGTGTCGGCTCAAGACATTCTCACACATGGTCCAAACAGTCCAGAAAGGGTAGCCAGGGTCCCACCTAAAACCAAGGATTAGTGCCTAGATCATCACCATTCTTTCTTTTAGTTCCCTAGTCTTAAAGACCTTAGATCAGGGCATAATTGGTCTTAACACTAAGGTATATACCCCTAGGACTCATAGAAAGCCCAAAGGTTTCAAAAAAACAAAATATCAAATTTCACTGGCCTAAGTCAGGCAGACTGCATCGCTCGAGCGAACCCATCGGTCGAGCGGTTATTTAAATGCGTTCGAGCGACCAAGCTACTGGAAATGCCCGAATCCTTTCCTGGACAGGTCGCTCGAGCGAACTGTCCAGAAATGGGTTCCGGACCAGTTCAGCTGTCCTCTTTCTCTTCCTTTTTCCTTTCCTTTCCAACACTTAAACCATCACATAGAACTATAAGCAAGAAGGCTAAAATACATGTTTCCAAGACAATAATATGAGCTAAAGAGCTCCTCATTTCAAGTTCCTCCCTTTCCATTCTTTCCATTCACAACAAACCTCAAGGTGAAGGAAATTCATTCATGTGAAATCATTTGAAACCTTGACAATATGATGCATACATTTTCCAAGCATGAACAAGAGGGAAATAAACTCATCAATAAGCACATTTCGAAATCAATATTAATCATGGTAAAGACAACTACTAAAATTACCAAAACCCTTAATGAAACAAGATTTTTCTCACAAAACATGTTAATAATCAAAACGATCCAATCATCCACTTGCCTTGGGTTCCAATCTAGCAAATCAAGCTCCTAATCACCTCTCAAGCTCAAGATCCACAATCTCTACAAAAACCCCCAAAACAAACCCTAAAATGGGTTAAACAATGAAATGACAAGGAAACCTCTCAATAATCAAGGTGGAGCTTCTCTTAGGCTAGAAGATTACAAATCTAGAAGATGAAGAAGAACACTTACTTGGATGACTTTCAAATGAGAAGAACAAGCTCAAGGAAGGTCTCAATGTTGATGGATTTCTCCAAAAATGGGATCAATAGGGAGCCATGGTGAAGAGGAAGAAGAAGATGGTCTCCATTTCTTGATTGATGAACTCTTGGTGTGGCTTGGAGATGAAGAAGCAAGAAGAAGAAGAAGTTGCAAGAAAAGCCCCAGGCTCAGTTGTGTGCTGGAGCAATGGAGAGGAAATGAGCAATGAAGGAGGTGGGTTCTCTTATAAGCAAGTGAGGTTTGGGTCCCACAACTTAAGGGACTAGTTTGGCTGAAATCATCTATTTCGGGACCTCGGATGGATTCGACGAAGAAGGAAGAAATGATCGTCGAAATATCTAGTTTCCAAAAAGTATATGTTTCGCGGGTTTCGAGAATATCGAGTTTTGGGTACAGATTTGGTGTGAAAAGACTGTTTTGCCCTCAAGGTCAAGAAATTGGGTTTCGGGTTCTCAAATGGATACGGGGTCAATATGAAAGTTGTAGGATTCCTCAAGATGAATGCAACGGGCCAAAAACACAATATGAAACAAATCGGGAAAATCTCACAAGTAAATGCAAAGCAGAAAAGGGAACCCCCAAAGGGCCCCACAAGCTACCAAAGCACTCAAAAGCCCAAAACTAGAAGAAAAACCATTCTAGCTCACAAACTCAACCCAACAAATACTAATCCTAGTAAACGAAACTAATCCTCAAATAAAACAACACTAATCCAAGAGATTAGGGGTCGGGTTCTCACAATGTGGGGTCGCGTGTCCCAGTTGGAGCCAACTTTTTAAGGAATCCCTAGTGGTCCCCACGCTAGCCCAATATAGTAGAAATGTTACTATTTCTATTTGAAGTGAGACTTCTAATAGTGGTAATGGTAAGCTACTAATTATTAATAGAAGTAGGACTTCTATTTTAATTAGAAAGGAGAAAGTTACTAATAGTTGTGGAAGTGAGACTTCTATGGAAATTAGTAAGGGAGATGTTTACTAATTTGTAATGGGAGTTAAACTTCTATTTCAAATAGGAAAAGAGGATTTATGGAGGGCTATAAATAGAGGAATACTCCTCTCAAATTCGTGCATAATCATAAGAGCACTTTCAGCCCCCTTGTGCAAGAGTTGTACAAGTCATCTTCCTCTCAAAGTTCCCCTCTCTTTCACCTTTGGTTCCTTAGAGTTACCAGTAGGGTTTTCTCTTGAGGATTCCACCATCTTCTTGAGAAAAGAGATCTAATACGGGACATAGCGT
Organism: Cinnamomum chago; assembly: GCA_038049695.1. Lineage (NCBI taxonomy): Eukaryota > Viridiplantae > Streptophyta > Magnoliopsida > Laurales > Lauraceae > Cinnamomum > Cinnamomum chago. The sequence goes on along the minus strand of CP142462.1, from coordinate 30,268,961 downwards.
GGAAGATCAAAAGGAGTTGAAGATTCTAAATTGGATTGTGAAGTTGTTCATCATCAAAGTAAAGAAATCAAATCCTCCATTAGAGCACAACAAAGCTCCAAAGGTATATCTACATCCTTGTATGTTGTGGATTTCGTGGTAGCATGTTTATGTGCCGTTTTCTATCTTATAGATAGTATATGTTGCTGTACATGGCTATGAGATTGAGGGAATTGCATCCTGAATTGAGTTTGTTGCATTCTAGACAATTGATCCCTGCATCAAGTGGGTCAAAAGTTTTTGAAACCTGTCTAGAAGGCCCACCTATATTCCAACAAATGACATGATGGTTCATGAGATGAATCGGAGCCCGCAAGTATATTAGATGTGATCCATGTGTTTGGATGAGATCTACATACATGAGACATAGATCACAAGTCTTATACTTAAATTGATTCACAGCCAGTGATGAGATTGGACATCTCATCTGATAAGGTTGCAACACTGTGATCACTATGAGATTGTGATATGTCTCGATCATCAGAGTGTAAGACTCTGGATCATCGTGCTAGTACATTAGATATACTGAAGGACCATGAGTGGCACATTGTACAAATCTGTCTTTTGATCAAAGGACTACTCTCATAATTTGCAAGCAATAGGCTCTTAATCCTGAGAGATTAATGGACTCAAGTTTCTACTATACATTTATTTTGAGTCATCAATGAGCGATGCCAATTGTATGTCAGGACCTCGATGTCTTGGGTACGTGGTAGTAGGGCTGTGGGAACATATAATTCTCAAGATGGAATCTATCCTCATAAATATTCCCTTGTGCCAATTAATTGATTTTATCATTAGTGAGTGCATACCCATCTCAATTAAGAGTTAATTGGTGGTACTGATGATTATTGTGATTAATTGAGTCACAAGGATAATAAGAGATGAGTCCAATTTAGTTTGATAGATTTATTCCAATAGATCAATGGATATATTTGATGGAGGGGTCTACTTGTAGTAATTGAGAAGTTTAGGGTCCTCTTGTAATTATTCGTAAGATCGGAGTGCAATTGTATTTAATTAGTGGACTTATTTGCAATTAACTGTGGGTCCAGAGTTCACATGAGATGTGGGGTCCAGATTCCTAGTTGGAGCCAGATTTTAAAAGTTCTTTAAGAGGGTCATAGCGTGGAAGAACACAAAGGCAAGGGAGATCAAATGATTGCGAAAAGAGTTTTCGTAGAGATCAAGTTCTCGATTAGAGCACAAACGAGCTCCAAAGGTATAGATCTATCATCTATTTGATTTAGTATATCTAGTTGTGTTTGTTGTTTATTTATCTATTTTCTTTATGGATGTTTGATCTTAATGCATGATATTTGAGTTTTAAATCTTATGCTTGGGTTCTTGGCCTTATGGATAATTGATCCCTGCATCAAGTGGGTCAAAAGTTTTGAATACCACCTACTTCCAACAATTTCAAGGTTAAGAATTGAATACAAACCTAAGTAGTAGAGTCAATAACTAAAAGGGTTGGGCTTGGACAAACTTTAGACCCTCTCACAGACCTAAATCGTGTCTAACCTTATTCTCATTAATGACTGGTGGCATGTTGAGGTGTGCATGTTTTATTATCCAAATGGCTTTGACCATTTCACTTAAACATAAAATCATGACTACTTGAAGCAGGATTCACTTGATCATTCACCAATAATAATATAGGATCATTTTACATTTGAATTTAAAAAGAATCATTACTCATTAATTTATCCAAATCTATCGTCAAATGAGAAATACTTGAAAGAGAATATATCATCTATTCCATTAAACCATCATCTTACCCTTATCACATTAATTGCGAACATAAATAGTTAAATTAGGTCTGCCATTCTAAGTATAGAAAAACTATATATGTCATCATATTCAAATTTCGGAGGTACTTGGTATATTTGTGTGTGACTGTACGTTCATGAATGAGAAGGAATGGTAATTATTGGTGGTAAGAGGAAAGAAAGGAGAAAACTTTAGAGATGTAAAGACAGTATAAAAGGGTCCTATTGGAATCTAATACGGTTACCTTCTAAAACAGAAGTCCTCTTCCTTTTTTTTACCCGTCGACCTTTGGTAAATTTTTGGGGCAATAAAGTTAAAGTGGGCTGAGCACCCAATGGTTATTAATTTTACTCAATCCTGTTTGGTGGCATTCTGTGTGGTAAAGTAATGGCAATTGGCAAGTACCATCACTTTCCAGTACTTTCCCATCAAGAGCAGCTTACACAGTGAGAGATTCCTCAAGCAATTTTCGCCCAGGCGGTACTGCAGGGAGATGTCAATGGAGTGGGGGTGAGAGGATGAGAACCGGCAGACTTACCCTCTGTTTGGGAAGGGGGGATATGAGGAGGAAAAAAATGGGAGAAAAGTGGTGGGAAAATAATTTTGGAGGGTGTTTGGAAAGGGGGATGAAAAATGGGGGAGAAGAAAATGGAGGGAAAAATGATGTGATGGGAAAGTTCTTGAAATGACTAAACTGCCCTTTTTACTCTAATTGATTTTTTTCCAAAAGCAAGGATAAAATGATCTTTGTCTCTGTACCTCACAAACAAATAAAATTATTCTTTTTCACTTTTCTTCCCCCTACTTTTTTACTTTCCAAACAAGAGAAATGAAAATTAATTTTCCTTCCCCTCCTCTCTCCTTCATTTTCCTTCCCCCTTAAATTTCCCCTCCCCTCCCCTCCCCTCCCAAACGGAGGGTAGTGCTTCCCCAAAAGGAGCTTCTTGTGATTGTAGAAGTGAGGCGACATCAAGGATCTTGATGCATGGTTTTAGGTTATCTAGAATCCAATGTTCAATATACCAAATTTAACATTTTATTTAGGGAATTTGACATATTAATCTTCCTTAAATCCTACTTTTCTAACTTCATAACTGAAATTGAACTAATGTCACAAGAGTTGACTCTGGTTCACAATTTTTTTTTTTTTTTTTTACTTTTCTGATATCCAAAAGTTAAAAGTTCAAAAGCTCATACAATAAAAAATCTGGATTATCTTCTTATTGACCTGGATCCATGATATCATAGGTTTTTAAACTTTTTACATTCGGATCCTATGATATCATGGGATTCGGGATATATAAAAAAAAGTGTTGTCCAGTGTCAAACGACTCTGGTGACATTAGTAGATTTTCAGTTATGAAATTGGAGGAACATGGTTTAAAAGGGAATTAATATGTCAAATCCTCTTTTTTATTATAACGAAAAAGTTTCCTTATATTTGTGGATTGTGATGATAGAGTGTGCTTATTTGATGTTTACAATCTTTCAGGCTAATGTTTGCTAATGTGCTTCATTTTTTTAGGGCGTATTCATTGCAAGTTATGCTACCAAAAGAGGACAACAGAAACGCAACAAATGAACATAGTAAAGATCTGGAACAAGACTTCTTGTAAAATAAACAATCTATTGATCAGCTACCTACTATAGATTAGTCACTTGTCCATCTGGTGACCGATACTCGTGAGCTGCAAACCTTATCCCATCTACTTAGATTTACATTTTAATCGAAACTACGCTGTCACACTGGGATTATAGGGATTTTACTGGGCTCTTTCTGGGCCCGTAGGAATTAGTTCTGTCCAAAGGACCGGGACATCCTCCTTTATAAAAAAAATAAATAAAAATGATTTACATTCCAAAGGAAAATGTCTGTATAGATTTACAAGTCTACTCTTTGACGTAGGGAAGGGGGTGGACCTGGAATATGTTTCCTATTTTTGTTTCTTTTGTTTTGGAATCGGGAAGGGGGTGGACCTGGAATATGTTTCCTATTTTTGTTTCTTTTGTTTTGGAATCACTTGCGCATTTCATCAGTTGACAGCATGGTTCAAAATCTCGGCCGAGACCGGTTCATCTCGGCCGAGATGAACTGGTCTCGGTCGAGACCGAGCCGATATCTCACTGAGATATCGGTCTCGGGCTGTTTTCTCCAATATCTCGGCCCATCTCGGCCGAGATGACCATTATCTCGGTATTTTCAATATCTCGGCCGATATATCGGTATTATGTTTTTTTTTTTTTTTTTTTTTTTTTTATAGATGAAGCATAGAGGTTTGTCACTTATTCACTTGTGTAATTGTGTTGTTTTCTTCATTTAGAAGTTAGATCTATATACTTTCATGCTAGATCTACTCATACACATGATTTTGAAATTTTTTTTCAATTTTTTTTATTTTCGAATTTTTTAATATTTGAATTATAATATATCATTTTTTGGGGATTTCATCATAAATATGTTTTTTTAATGATTCATGATCATTGTATGGTGTGTAAATGATAGATCAACATACTTTTATGTTATATCTATATATTTAGGATTTTGAAAATGATTTTATTAATTTTTGTTTTCCAAAAAATAATTGTTGTTACTTGTTAGGATATTTGTGATACCAAAGGCTTATTAATAGTGTGTAGATGATAGATCTACATCTACTCATAGTCATAAACATGATTTAGATTTTTATTTTAATTATTTTATTTTCGGATTTTTTAATATTTGAATTATAATATATCATTTTTTGGGGATTTCATCATAAATATGTTGTTTGAATGATTCATGAACATTGTATGATGTGTAAATGATTTGACACTAATAAATTGATCATGAGCAGAGTATCAATAATGTTTGCATTATATGAAATACTAGAAAAAAGACAGTGAACTGCGAGTCTGCGATACAGACAGGACTCATAACTTAAGGTGACCGAGATTTTGATTTATTGTTGTTATTAATGGAAACAAATATAGTTTTCCACCATTTTCTAATATTCTGGATTTTTTAGATATTTTTGTGAATTTTTTTGGATTAAAAAAAAATTCACACCGCGATGACCGCGACGGACCGATATCCGGGACCGATACCGATATCATATCGGTTTTTCGGCCCGGCCGATACCGCGACCGAGACCGAGATTTTGAACCATGGTTGACAGGTTCCATGGAAGTTTTTATATTATAATTAATGTAAAGTGTCTCACTGCTCTCAGATACGTCTCTAATTTGACTGTCTTTTATAGTTTAAACTAAAAATATATGACCCTTTCTCTAACACGAGTTTTGTACTTTTCAGTTTCCAGAGTTTTATATGTATATGAAAATACTAAGCATGCAGAATTCTTTGACTCCATGACAAATTCTTGTACGAGCACACATATAAATTGTTGGTGGGGCTGTGGTTTCAAATATTGGCTGATGGATATCGTATTGACTGATATGCAGGCATGTCAAAAGGCCAGCCCGCCGCACCAGGAAAATACCCTGGCACGGCACCGCCTACCATCGGCCGGGCTAGGGCTGGGTGATCATTTTTTTTTTCAGGATTAAAATTAAAAATTAGAACACAAACATAGAGAATGACAAATATATTTAAGTGGTTCGGTCAAACTCGACCTACTCCACTGAGAAGAGAGAATCATTTAGATCTTTAACTTCTTAAAGGTTTTTTAATAGGATTACCTTCAAAACCTTACAATCTTTTTTAGAAAATAAAAATAAGAAAATAATGAAAAACTTATATATTTACAAATTACAGTGAAGGAAAAAGTAAAAAATCAAATGTGTAGTCTGCTAATGTATTCTGCTGGATCATAATCTTCCATTGCTGTCAACTCTTGGTTCTTCTTATCTGCCAATTACCAATCTTGTAGGCAAACACAACACTCCACCGTTTATTCAGTTAGATTTGTTCTTTTGTCATCCACCACACGTCCACTGCTCTAAAAGCATGTTCTGATGCTATAGAAGACACTGGAATAGTTAATAGATTACGAGCCATGACGGCTAATACCGAATAAAACTTTCTTGTTGCTCCCACTAGGTTAAAAGGTCAAAACTAGATGCATCCTGCACTCGTATTACACCGACGTCAAGATACGATGATAACTCCGTCACTGTATTACTTGAGCTTGAGCTTGAGTTGGATGTCATGCCCGTGGATAGGGAAAAATACTACACATCCCACTCACCAACGCATGTTTGCTGGACTTCTGAATGGCCCATACTAAGCCCAATTGTACGCATTTGCTCATAATAAAATTAAAAAAGTACTTGTAAATTTTCCCTTATATTTGAAAAAATATTTAAATCTACATAATTCATATTTTTATTTGTTCCATCAATAAAAAAAACTGTACGCCACTTAATTTTAACGTAGGATCAAATACAGCAGCTAAAGAAAATGTCATGTGAGTCTCTTTCCAATATTTATTAAAATTTTCTTCCATGTTTCTAATAGTTCTACTCAGTAAAAAATGATCTCTAAATCTATTGAGTTGTAAAGTAATTTTAAAAAACTTCATTAGATGTGAGATAATATATTCCGGAAAAAAATACTGCTGAAGTATAAAAAGCTTCTAATAAATCTCTTATATGGGTACATAACTCCCAATGTTCATACTAATCATCAAATCTTGTGCATGAAAAGCACAAAATTCATTCAAAATACTTTTCCGGTCAAGTGCATTATTTAACAAATCATACATAGAATTCCATCTATGTTTTACTTCTTTATGTATTTTAATAGCTAATATATCTTGCCTCGTATATATTTGGGAATACAATTGTCTTCTCTGTGCGGAGCAGAAAATAAATTTAGCAATATCTTTAGTAGCATCTGTGTAACTTACAATATGGCTTAAATTAACATTTGCAATGAGATTTAAGATGTGACATACACATTTATTTTGGAAGATAGAGTTATCTATCAAAGTTGCAAGTGGCATCTACATTCTCATTAATTCAATAGCCACTGTATTATTGCCGGCATTATCTAAAGTTATCAATATAACTTTTTCCCTAATATTATATTCATTTAGTTTTTCCAAAATAAATGTACTTATTCTAGTGCCATGTATGGCCATTCAAGACAGTTAAAACTAATTATACATTTATCAATAATCCATTTTGCATCTATGTTATTTACAACAATACAAAGAAAACTATCACTCCCTTTAGAAGTCCACATATCTGTAGTTATGACTATTATATCAGGAATTTCTACCAGGTAATTTTTAATATTTGTTTTCTCTTCCTGCCAGAGTCTAATAGCATCATTTCTAACTGTATTGCTTAAAATACTACAAAATTGTGGTTGACAGTATTTCTGGACCCATTCTTCAAAAAACTTAATTTCAACAAAAGAAAATGATAATTCGGATAACACAATCATTTTAACAAGATTTTGTCTAGCATTTTGTGCATTAAAAGAAAAAAGACCCAAACAGCTATTACTACCACCACTACCGGTAGTAGAAATTTGGGTTTGTTAACCAGGCCTCCCTACCCTTGCATCCGCTGGCTTATGTAAGGTTAAACATTTTTGCCTATGTCTTGACAAATGGCCGGTACCCGATTTTGAATCAGCACAATAAATCTTACTACAAAATTTGCATTTTGCCTTTTCAACTTTCTTTCCATTTTCAATAACATCAAACCTTGTATGTATATATATATATATATATCCTAAACTACTGAAGTTCTATTCATCTTGGTTGGTTTACGGGAACTCTGAGGAAAATGGGGGTGGTAAATCACATACTTCATCTTCTAATTCAATAAAATCTTCTTCTACCCCTAAATTAACGGAAGAAGATTCTGTGGGAAATCTTCTAGCCATATTTCAAAAAATAAAATTTAAAAATAATAACAGTAATAGGCTAATAGCCTTTTTTATGATAATTAATATAAGAAATGGGAGAAAATGAGAGTTAATATAATATAATATAAACTTATATATATGGAATCTCAAATTTAAATAATATAAATACCTCTAAATCTTTGAAAGCCCCTTTAATCTTGTCTCTTGATGATTTGATCTTTGGCCCTCCAAAAACTACTTAGAGAGAGTGAAAGAGTTCAATGCTTTGAGAGAGAGCTAAAGAATATATAAAAAGTGAGAGAGTTGTGTAAATTGGTGAGGAATGAGAATGGGAGGGTTAGGGTATTTATAGACTTTGTAAAATGAAAAATGACACAAAATACCCCTTATATGACCATTTTATAGTTGTTGGGGGGGGGGGGGGGGTCAAATGGACTTTATATTTTTGAAAAAAGAGCCGTTTTTTGCCGTTGGGTGGGCCTGACAGGCTGTAGGGGCCAGCCTGGCGAGCGGTGCCAAACGGGCTTAGGTGCCTCGGCCCAGCACGGACCGTGCCGGGCCACGGCCCATTGATTGGCGGGCTCGGCCGTCCATGCCTATTGATATGCCCCTTTAACGGAAAACACCAATAGAGTGCGGTGGTGGTGGTTGTAATTGTCATCTTTAGTTAAGTCTTGTCCCAATCATATTTGGATTTGCAGAATGAATCCATTTTAATCCATCCATCATTGGTCATCAGATAAGTTGTTTTTTGGAATATTGCCTGGAGAGTTGCCCTTAGACATGGCATTCATCTATGAGAGGTCAAGCTTTAAGTATTTCCCTCGTGAGATATCATAGGACAGTGCGATATCACACACATTATATTGTATGATATCCTAAGGCCATGCGATATCCTAAATATTATTCTATGCGATATCCTAGGGCCGTGCGATAATGCGAATTATTGTATGAACAGTTCTGTGAAAAATATTTAAAGTTTGACTATTGTGGGGCAAAATGTCAGATGTAAAACCAGTTGTATAGTCAACATCCCCCTTTTTTTTTTCTTGAAACCTAGGTTGTGCGCGTGCATGCAGAAGCGAGAAACCTGCAATCCTGCAATCAAGCAATCATGTCATGCAAGGACTTTACGTGGTTCAGCAAAACTACCTACATCCACGGCAAGAGAGCTACAACTCATATCTTGACTCTTTTCAAAATCTAAGGTTACATATTACATGGTATATATAATTTCTGCTTTCTTAGCCCCTAAAAAATTCCATATACAATAACAAAAAATACACTTGACCTTGAACTCGGTCATTGGCTAACCCAATGGACCACTCCGGTAAACCCATAATATATACTACCTCAAAAAAATGCAGAAAACAATGGTCATTTACTGTCATTTTTCACGAGAACTGACTAATATGGGAAGTCAAGAATTTTGAATTAGTTTTTTTAAAAAAAGACGGCCCGAAGCCTTTAATAGTCATTTTTTATCAATGGTCCAAGGGCGTTGTTTTTTTTAAAAAGTTTTTTTTAATGTAAGATTTTCTTTTTAAAACCTTGGACAATCATTTTTAGAATTTACCAACAGCTTCGAGCTGTCATTTTTGAAAAACTACTTTAAAATTTCTGACTTCCCATATAAGTTGGCTTTTTTTTATTGTTTTCAATGATTTTTTGGGGTAGTGGACATAGCGAAACAATTATTTGTCTACGTGATATCTTGGTGGAGCCCGATCAGAGATACGTTTGAACCTACAAACTCGTTGCAAGCAAATCAACACAATTGTGGAAGGAGATTGACAATCCAACGCTCAATAGAGAAGTGGCTCCACTCAAGGGGAATATTAAAAAGTATTTTGGCTGTCTCTACTAACGCCTCGAGATTTTGGTACGAATGGTTAGCTAAAGAAATTTAAGATGGTATCAGAGCTAACCGGTCGCGGGTTCGAAACCCAGGAGGAACGACTCAGAGCAAAAAGAAAAAATGCGTGCCACCAAAAGTACGCCGACCAAGTTCTTTTACTAACGCCTCGAGATTTTGGTACGAATGGTTAATTGTTAGATCTATGTTGTTTGCATTAATTGTTAGATCTATGTTGTTTGCAATTTGATGGTTAGCATATGCATTCATTTTCATCACTTCATCTAGTTTCAAAATTGCATCTTGGTAGCTTGAAAATCATGTTGTAAATTGACCCTATCATGTTTTATTCAAAATGCTTTTGGTTGATTTCATCTTGATTCCAAATGTGATTTTATTGGACTTACAAATCTTTAGTTTTCTATGTTAAACTTGGTTTCCAAAGATGTTTTAGTCAAATCCTTCAGAACTTCTGGACTTCTGACTGTATAAACTATCGGTCAATTTGTCGGTCAGGTATCGGCTAACCGACCAACGAACCGGGCTCAACCAAGCTTCTGTCGGTTCCAATTCCAGTAAGGTGGTTTTTTGGTTGGTCAGCTTGTCGGTCGAGGTTCGGTCAACCGAAGGTGTTTTAGTACTTGACCGAACTCTATTCGATTCTGAAACCAGAGAGCATGTTTCTCGGTCATTTTGCTATGCCCGTCACATGTTGGTCGACCGAATAAGATTCGGTAAACCGACAATAAAATTGTTTCAAAAATATATGACCATTGAGTTCGGTTGACTGAACCCCAAATGTCGGTCGACCGACAAGCTAGCCGCTGGACAACATTTTCTATAAATTGAAGTTCATTACTTGACCAAATTTGAGAATCTAAGGAATACTTAAGGTGTTTTGAGGTCAAACAAAGAGGAATGAGCTAAGGGAGGCTAGTTGGTAAAAAGGGAAGCTAATGCTTGGAATCATAAGTAAATCTTCTATGTAAGCTTAGTTTTCCTTTTTCATATGTTTTCATGCTTTGCTTAAATTATTAGTAAATCTCTTGTAGCATGTTAACAATGATGTGTTGAATCCATTATATTATATCTTTGATTTATTTATTATTGGATTCATCACTTAGTCTTAAACCAAGTCATTGCTTTGTTTTTTAAATCATGCTTACTTCAACATCTTTGATTCTAATTGATGCATGATCTCACTACTTGGTTGAGTCTTTAGCTAGTTGTTTTCATTCTATGATCTCATAGGAAACCTTTATGTTTTGAAAACAACTTTGCTCTTTCATTACATGTTTTTAAGATTTAAATTTTTATACAACTTATATTTCTTGATTAATGAAATCTTTACAAGTTGTCTTTTGAAAATGAACATGTGATTTGCAATACAACTTCAATTTATCTATCTCTGTACTTTAAACGTTGAAATGCTTTAAGCATATATCATTTGAACTTTCTTTTTAACCTTGATTGAAGTAACACACACTATGTGCATTCATCTTTGCATTACATAGAGTGTTGTGTGAGTTTGATTTTCATTTTCATATCAGCTAATTAAGAGGCAAATATATTGAGCTTAAATTGTATCTCTTTGAGTGTTTGTGTAGACACTACTTTAAGAGAAATTATTCATCTTGTAAAGGTTATTGCTTAGCCTTGGAAAAGCATCTTGTAAAGGTGATTGCTTAGCCTAGAAAAGCACATTGATAGGTTGTTATTTAGCCTAGAAAAACATCTTTGTAAAGGTTATTGCTTAGGTTTTTTGAAAAGTATAGATAGTGGAAATCCGGCGAGGTGTTGGATCACAAGCCGGTAGTAGATGTAGGCATTGAAACCGAACCACTATAAATCATTGTGTGATGGTGAATGTTTTGTGATGATTATTTTTGTTAGCTTCCGCATTTTAGTTCTATATCATCACTTGTGGCTAATTGAATTAAAGAACCTTAAAATTGGGCATTATTGGTCACTAAGTTGTAGTTCACCCTATTCACCCCCCCTACCCCCCGCACCCCCCCCCCCTCCTCTAGGGTTAAGTGTGAGGCCCCACCCTTTGTGGGCCCTCTAATTGCTATTTTATAGGCTAATTAATACTAATTATTAGTTAATTGTGCTAATTATTGCTAATTATTAGTTAATTGGGCTAATTAGGGGTTAATTAGGGTGATTAGTTAGATTTTCCTAAATTATAGTTAGACTAGCTTAGTTGGGTTAGTAGTTTAGTTAGTGTGGTGTTTGTGTTAATTTTAGGCTAATTAGTGCTAGATAGGTCCTTAGTTGGGTTTTATTTTAATTAGGAGGGGGTTTATGTTAATTGTGCATCCTCTAGAAGATTCCAGCCCAAAGACCTAATTAGCCCTAACCCTAACCCTAATCCCATGAAACCCTAAGGGGTATTACTGTCCTTAACCATCTCCCCCTAATCTATAAAAAAGGCTCTTATCCCAAGAACCCTAAAACTACTGTTCATTGCAATTGCCTCTCTTCTCCTCTCTCTCAATTCTCTCTTGCTGATTTCAGTGCTGGGAGAATTCTTGTAGCTGCTGCAACAGTTGCTACTTCTTCATTTCTCTCTTCTCCCTTTCCCATTTCCTCTCTTCTTTCCTCTCATTTTCCTTTCCTCTGAGCCACTGTTACGGGACTGTTGCTGGGATTTTTCACCCAGAGCTGCTGTTGCATCTTCATCTTCCTTTTTCATTTCTCTCATTTCCCCTGTTACTGCTGGGACTGTGACTTCTTCCCAGTGACTGCTACTATTACTTCTCCTTCTTACTTGTTGAGCTGGGACCATTACTCTGCTGGGAATTCATCTTGGAGCTGCTGCAGCCACTACTTCACCTTCCTTCTTCCTTTCTCATTTCACCCTTCCAAACGATAGCCACTGTTACCAGACTGTTGTGCTGGGAGCATTTTCCCTGGGAGCTGTAGCTGCTGTGTTTTCTTCATCTTCTTCCTTTTCATTCCTCTCTTCTTTCTATTGCTGAATCTGTGCTGGAGAAAGTATTTAAGAGCTGTTACTCTGCTGCTACTATTGCTGTATCATCTTCTTCTTCCTCTCCTCTGTTCAGCTGGAAACTGGGTTCTCTTCTTCTAGTTCTCTCTCTCTACCTACCCTCTCTCAATTACTAAAAGGCAACTGCATCTACTATTAACTTAGGATGTGTATGTTTTTCCTTGGATTGCTGTATCTTCATTTCCTATTTGTGATTAATTAAGTCTTAGAATTCTACCTGAGCTCTATTTTGTGTTTTGGATGAAATGGGCATTGATGGATGGGGGTTTCACCCCCCATTTGGAAGATCAATGGGCCCAAGTATGGTTAATGGATGGGTAATTGAGTTAATTAATGTTTGGAGATGTTTTGGTGAAGTTTGGAAAGGATTGGAGGTGATTTGGAGGTAAAATGAGTCAAAACGGAGAACCTGCAGAAAATGGGTTTTCGTGCACCTGAGAGTGAAATTGCAGTGTTCCCGGTTGACCAGCATGCATGTCGGTCGACTGAGAACACTGAAAAGATGAAAAAACAGAGCCTCAGTTATTTCTGCAGATTCGATCGAGGGTTCGACCGGCAGTGTTCCCGGTCGACCGAGACCTGCACGCCGGTCGACCGGCGACATTGGAATCTGGGAATTCTACTCCCAGTTAGATTTTTTCCTGCAAACTGAGTTTTAGTGTTCCTGGTCGACTGGGACATACCCTGGTCGACCGGTAACACTGTGTTTTTGGGAAAAACTGGCCCTCAGCCATTTTCTTGCATAAAATTCATTTCAGTTAGCCAGGTTGACCTGGCCTTGCCTAGGTTAACCTGGAATACACTGTTTTCGCAAGAATTGACTGAAAGTTGGTTTTTCACCCGAAACTCAGACTCTTTACACCCGGATCAACCTGATACTTAGGATTTACATTAGAAAGTGTTTAAAACTGGGACAATCACTCTTTCTAAGGTTTTTGGAGTATGCGGTCAATCATCCAGGCCAGGAGTTTGACCGGACATGCTGGAAACCTTTAGAAACGAATTAAGTTGTCCAGGAGGCCTGATTCAGGTTAGTCAGTGAACTCGGTTGATCCACCAGGCCAGGAGATCAACCGAGCTCACTACACATCAGGTTCACCTGGGAAACTCTGATTTTCCAGTTCTCAACATTTAGGAGTTGTGATCAGATGAGGGGCCCATTGACCATCCAAATGAACGTTTATCGATGTTCAAAACCCGAGTCAACGGTGTGGCTCAACCTTGACTCGCGGGGACCACTGTTTAGGGTTTTGGTTATTAATCTAAGATGATTCGACCTCTAAGAGTTGTCAAAGATGCCCGTAAATTCCTAAGCACCAAACACAGTATATTATGGCATCAATGACTTCGTTTAGAGATCCAATTACCGGAGATAGACCTGAACCGAACGTGGCCCATTACCTAGGATTGGACCGTTGCTTTTCCCTGTTGATTCTCTTGTTGGAGTTCATACTCCACTTCTTTTATATGCTGTCATTCTTAGATCTTTAGAGTAGTTGTTAACTGTTAATTAATGGAAATTGGAGGACCTAAACCTAGGATATCTTAGAGGTGACCCGATAGACTGATTTGGAGATCACTGACCCGTGTCTGTGTCTAGGCGGGCCCTTATTGGGCCTAAGTGTGGGATGTGTACCTTTAGATGGAAGAGGTAGTTTTTATTGGACTGTTAAGTCGTAATGGATTAGAATGAACTGATTATCAGTAGTAAATGGATTGTTGCCTCGTTTGGACAGATTTAGACCAGGCCATGTGCTGTTGGGCCTTGGTATGGATCCAACGAGTGGGCTTGGGCCTTGAATGAAATCCGTAGACTAAGTTGATATGTATGGACCTCATAGAGGTGTGGATAGAACCTTGTTCACGCAAGGCAAAGCCTAGACAGACACAGACCCTTAGAGTTATTCGTGAGTCGGCATGAACATTCACTCGGTTGATTTAAGCTCAGCCTGTGGACTGATCATCCCCGGTAGGAGCTAGTTGAGTGTTGAGTAGCTATCATGATGAGCTGTGTGGTTAAGACGGACGGTGTGATACCGTGTCCGGTCTTGAGTGATGAGATGATGAGTGATTTGCGGGATTAGTAATTCCTAGCACTGGTGAGATTTCCCCGCCGCAACTGTGTTCAGTATGGGAGGGCCGCGACATAATATCCCGCGGTACTCCAGCTCGTGTGAATGTGCCATTTTGTTGTAGTAGTTTAGATGTTTTATATTTATTCTGATTCTCTATGATTATTATGCACAACTGCCTAGTTCTTTACCTTGTCATTCTTTAATTTATTTACTCGTCTCTATTCATTTGATATATATGCTCTATGTTAGTAGTATGCTGTGACTTGCTAGATCTTTTAGATCTGACCCTTCATTGGTGCTTAGGCCTTGACCCAGAGATCCCAGAGGACGCACTAGCGCTGGTAGAGGCGCCGATCGCTGGAGAGTACGTGTGGGGCCCGGTCGACACGGATGTCGAGCCGGAGGGCGGAGATTTCATACCAGGGTTTTGAGAGCTCATTTTATTTTGGGTTTGAGAGGCATTTTTGTAGTGAGTTGGGTAGAATCAAATATGTATAACTTTGATTAACAACAGATACATTTAACTTGACCAATGTTCCGCTCTTACTTAATACATATATTGATACCAAATGCTTCCGCTTTATTTAATTATTATGCTTCCGCAAATCTTAACCATTGAGTATTATATTGGTCAAAAAGTTTTAAATTGGACCTCACTGCGGCCTACGATCTTGGAAGTTCTCGGATTTTCCGGGAAGTAGCGCGCCAACTGCGGGTATTCGAACGATTATATCGGTATCCGGAATTGGGGCGTTACATTAAGGATCTCGGACTTTCATTAATATCGAAGCCATATGGAATCAGGTCTTAGATTCATCTGATAGTATGTGCCCGTGGTGATAAGATCTACAATGTGGTGCAAGAATTTGGATAGATTGATATCTGTAGAGTGAGTGATCCGGAAAACACTCATTATATCGTCAATTGACCATCAAAGTTTGAGGCGGGGAATTTTGATGAAAGGTAGAACTTTGTTGCAAATCAAAGGTCAAATAGAAGGGGAGGGAGGAAGGAAGAGGGAGTGGGGGAAGGGTAATTTAGGAAAAACTTACTTTTCACCCTCTCTCCCTTCCTCTTCTTCCCTCTCCTTCCTTCCCCTACTCTCTTCTTCCTCTCCCTCCCCCTCCCCCTCCTAGTCACTGGCGAGGAGGGAGATTGGGCGGCAACCCTTAGGTTGCAAATGGGTTTCCGCTTGCTACAGCCCGATCTCCTTCTCCGCTGACGATTGAGAGGGGGAGGGAGAGGGAGAATAAGAGTAGGGGAGGGAAGGAGAGGGAAAAAGAAAAGGAAAGAGTGAGAAGAGGGAAAGAGAATAGAAGGGGAGGGAGGAAGAAAGAGGGAGTGGGGGGAGGGAGACTAGGCGGGGCTTCCGCTGCGGGTTGCCGGCTAGGGCTCCCTCCTTGCCGGAGACTGGGGGCGAGATGAGGGAAAAGGGTCGAGGGAGGGAGGGAGGAGGGAGGAGGGGGGAGGGGTAATTTAGGAAAAAACTTTCTTTTTTTGTCTTCTAATGTGGTGAGGAGAGCAAAATTTGTGGTGCCAATAGAAGCCCCCATAATTCTTATCTCAACCAAGGGGACTAGGGTCCGAGAGCGCCCACACACCCCCTAAATTACAAACAACCCCTTTAAATAATTTAAAATTTAAAGCAACCCGCCCAAAAAAAAATTACACAATGGCCCCCCAATGTCTATATCTAGGTTCCGCCACGGAACACATATGAAAAGAGAAGCCCACATGCGTAGGAAGAGTGACGTACCTAGGGATGTCAAACGGGCCGGGTTGGCACGGTCCACCAAGGATTTACACTGGCACGGCCTGTCGAGCTAGACCGTGTTGTGCCTCCATGCCGGCCATGCTTGGCGTGCCTATTTATTTATTTTTTCGATTAATTTTTATTTGTTGTTCTGTATAAAAATCAAGGTCATATACATTGTCCATGCATCATACAGACTTCACGATCTCATCATCTACATCAATGTTCATCAAGTGATAGTGATGGACTCTAGCAGACAGATATTAGGTGAGAAATTTGAGTTTTAAGTTTTTCCTTCAGTTTCCACTGTATAAATTGGGATTTAGGATGATTGGGATAAAAAGATGAAAAATTGTAGGAAGTCTATTGGTATATTACTCATCTGAATTGTGAAAATTTAGATAGAAAAGAGGAAGTGCCTGTCGGCCAAGCGGACTGTGCCTGCGGGCCGACCATAACAGGCCAGCCGTGCCCGTTCCCTTGGCTCAGCACGGCCGAGGGCACGGGCCGTGCTTTGCTGTGGGCCGCTGGTTGGCCAGTCGGGCCATGCCGAAACGGGCCGACCCGACCCATTTGGCATCTCTAGACGTACCTAAGGATCAATCTTTTGACAACCGAGTGAAATGTGAAAGTGCCAACAGACTGAGGAACCCCTTTAGCCTCTTCGAAAACTAATATATACCGGCAAATGTAATATATTTATGTGCGCATTTCTTTGGTAAAGAAAAAAAAACTTGTTGCGGGTGCATGTTTTGGACTCAAAGTGGCGGGTGCATGGTCGGATATTGGACGACAGATTTGAATAAGAGATCGAGTTTCCATTTTGTTTCATTTCACTTAAAATAGAAAGGAAAGTGAGAAAAAAAGTAAATCTTCATTACTTAATGATACAAAAACAATACATCTTCATGACTCTTTTTTGGCTAAATAGTAAATCTTCATTTCTTAATGATACTTCTGTTATAAGAAATGGATCTTGGGTGGATGCCCACTTGAGATGAGTTAGGATTAGAATTAAGATTCCTCTCTTGTGGGGTTACTTTGCCTATAAATAGCCTCTCTACCTTTGTATTGTACAGAGTTAATGAGATAAATAAAAAGACTCTCTCTTCTCCCCCTTAATCTTCTTTCTCTTAGGGCTTGTTTGGCAAATCTTATCTTTAGAAAACAGATCTGTGTGATATAGATTTATTTCAAATGGAGCGGTTTGAAATTGATGTTTTACAAATAGACTGTTTGGTAAGACACATGTAAAAATAGATCTAATGGTTTGGACATTTTGCAGATATCTCAAGATCTATGATTATCCGACGGTTGAAATTTTATCCTAGGCACGTGTTCCACATTTTAATGACTACGGGCAGTTTGGATCATCATTTAGTGGCCCAAAATAATTTATAATTTATAAAAATCGGACTGACAGTAAGTAACATGAAAGAGATAGCTTGTTTACATTAATGGTTCATGCTTTTTAACAAATATCTCAAGATCTATAATGAGCTAACACCTTAAACTTGATCTCATAGCTATTTGTAGCTTTCCAAAGAGGATGGACGGTTCAAATCTTGATTGTGGGGCCCACAAGGTCCAAAAATCCAAATCCAACAGTCTAACTTTCTTTACAATTATCTCAAGATCCGTGATCATCCAACGGCTGGAACTTTGTCTCAAAGTCGTGTTTAATGTTTAAAAGATATCTAACGGTTTAGATTGTGATTATGGTGCCTAAAATTTAGAAAACAATGAAGAAATCGGTAAGTTCAAAAGTAACGTTAAAATCACTGTAGCATTTGAGTCTTTCCGCTTCAGACTAATATGTCTGTATGAAATGGTGCCAATTTCGAGGCTATGTGAAACAGACCTAAAACCTCTTTGTTTGTTTTCAAAAGGAGGTCAGTTAAATGCTTTCCGAACATTATAAAACCGTTTAGAATAAGTTTTAAGAGAAGTAGAGGAGGGATGTAGACATGCCAAATGGGCCCTTAGCCTCTTCCTTTTCTAACATGTTACCAGTACGGAAAAAAAAACCAAGGTCCCTCAGTTTTTTTTTTAACCTCATAGTCTTCGTTTTCCGTGCAACACACTAACACATTCTAGCCTTACGCCTTGCATGTGTGGAAATTTTTTTATTTTAAAAACCCAACAGAAGGCCCTTTTCATCTCATGATACAAGGTGCAAGGATTTTTTTTAACCCAACAGAGCTACACATCCTTCTCTGCCTCGGGGTGTGTGCGTCATTGGAGAATTTTTTTTTTCTTTTCATAGCCTGGACCACGTGCAGCAGATCTCACGTCATTTTGTGCTTTCTATTTTCTATTTAAAAAAAAAACACATTACGTGTTTTTGCTTTCTTCCTCTTCTTGGGGCACGTGCTAGAAAAGAAAGTAAATCATCACCCAGATGAGCATTTAAACTTTTGGAAAAAAGTTTTTACTACGATTACAGGAAGTGGTATCTAAACGATAGTTAAAACCAATTTATTAATGTATAAAATCAGTTTATAATGCTTGTTCATAGTATTCATAGTGTTTTGGTTACTGTTCATCCTCTTTCATGTTTAATTTTTTTTAATTTATTAATATTATGAATGGATCACAAAATAGAACCAGAAGTTCTAAAAAAAAACTGAACCTGAAGTTCACCTACCTATAGACCAGCAGTCTTAGAAGTTGGAATACTGATATGAACATATAGATTGATATCCATAAATAAAAACCTGGAGTTTTTGGTTTAAATCCAAATACATTATACAGCCATAAAATCAAATATGAAAAAAATTTGATAGAACCAGAAATTCTGATCATTTGTTAAAACCAAAGTTCTACCTGAAGATTTGATAGAACCTGCAGTTCTAATCTCATGTGTCATGAACCTGAAGTTCTAAATCAAGCCTGAAGTCTTGACAGAATCAGCGGTTCTGATTCTCAAAGTTCTGAACCTGATGTTCTAATTTTTCTTTGGCCAATTTCTTTTAAATTCCTTCCTTAATTACTTCTAATGTCAATATTTCATTATTTTTTTTCTTTTCCATTTACTTTATTGATTATCTGCACACGGTTAATTTAATATATATTTTTCATTACAGTTCTTGCATGATGTAAAATCTGGCTAAACTTGACTTTAAAGCACTTAACATAAATGGGGACAATTACTTATTTTGGCAACTGGATGCTAAAATCCACTTGTAATCCTAGAAATTGGGAGAGACCAAAAAGGAAGGTAAGGAGATGTCCCCAGAGGAAAAGGCGCTAGCCCTCATCTTCCTGCGCCATCACATACATGATGACCTAAAAAATGAATACCTTACTGAGGAAGGCCCAGCAGACCTATGGAAATCCCTGAAGGATAGATATGATCACCAGAAGATGGTCATACTACCAGCTACCTAGAATGAATGGTTAAACCTGAGGTTACAGGATTATAAAACAGTATCTGAATACAATTCTGCCCTATTCAATATTGTTTCTAGATTAAAATTATGTGGTAAAAAGGTTTTAGAGGAGCAGATGTTGGAGAAAACGTTATTCTCTTTTCATGCCTCGAATGTGCTCCTGCAACAGCAATATCAAGAGCGACGTTTCTCCAAATATTCAGAACTTATCTCATGTCTCCTAGTTGCTGAACAGAATTCCATAGTATTAATGAAAAATCATAACTCCAGACCAACTGGATCTTTGGCAGTTCCTGAAGCAAATGCTAGTCTTAGCTCAAACAGAGGCAAATGTAGGGGGAGTGGCAGACATAAATCCTCCAGTAGAGGTGGACAACATAACTCCTTCAGGCAAAGTGGTTTTAAAGGTCATCCACCAAAATTCAAAAATCACCATAAGTGGTCTGACCCTCAGCATAAGAACAACCAGAATCCATTGGCAAATCCTTCCTACCGTCCTGATGACACGTGCCATAGATGTGGAAGAAGTGGGCATTGGTCATGCAGTTGTCGTGCACCAAAGGAAGTGATGGAACAATACAAAGCATACAAGGCCTCTGTTCATTCAGCAGAGACAAATGATCTAAAATGCTGGAATTGGGATATAATGACATTAGAGAGGCATCCAATTGACATTACAAACTTAGAAACTCGTGACTTCTTTCAGGATGAAGATAACCAATATCTAGAAAATGAGGCATTTAATAATCTTTTGGGGGTACCCCCTGGCATCGTCTAAAAGACCCATGATTCTTTGAACATCACTTAATTTTTTTTTTAGTTCATTTGAAATGCATGTTTCTTAGACTTTTATGTTTTGATAGAAAACTTCATTAATGTCCTAATTTATGGTGAATATTTTTCAATTTTAATCATGTGATTGCATAGTTATGATGTTTTATTATTTTTGTTTAAGGTATGGATATGGAACTAAGGACAATCTCTGTTTGGTCGATAGTGTCACAACACACACCATTCTGAAAAATCAGAAATTTTTCTCAGAATTGATGTTCATTCCACAAAAAGGTATCCACTATAGCTGGACCTGTGCAGATAACTGAAGGTTCCGGAAGAGCCCATATGATGTTACCTAATGGTACCCATCTATTCATTAAAGATGCTTTGTTCTCAAAAAGTTTCCGAAGAATTTTGATTAGTTTAAAAGACATTAGAATGAATAGGTACCACATTGAGACTATAAGTGAAGGTAACAAGGAATACTTATGCATCGTTACTAGTATTGGAAGCCAGAAGCAAATACTAGAAAAACTAAGTGCACTCTCATCGGGGTTATATTACACGACAATCTCCAATGGTAAATCACATTCTGTTATGAGCAAAACAACAAAAATGAGCCCGAAACTTAGTGATCCTAAGACTTTACAGCTTTGGCATGATAGGTTAGGTCACCCTGGTGCTACTATGTTGAGAAAAATCATAGATAACTCTTTTGGCCATTCCTTAGAGAACCATCAATTGACCATACCTAGTGGGTACTTATGTACCCCATGTTCACAAGGGAAATTGATCACCCGATTCTCTCTTACTAAAGTTGCATCTAAATCCTCATCCTTTCTACAAAGGATAAAATGTGATATTTGTGGACCCATCAACCCCCTAGTGGACCTTTTAATATTTTATGGTTTTAATCGATGCCTCCACCCGTTAGTCAGATGTTTGCATACTTTCAACTAGGAACATAGCATTTGCCCGCCTATTAACTCAGATAATTAAACTGAAGGCTCACTTCCCTAATTATCCCATTAAGTCTATAAGACTTGATAATGCAGACGAATTTACATCACAAATTTTTGATGATTTTTGTTTCATCTCTAGGAATTGTAGTTGAACATCTTGTCCCCCATGTCCACACCTAGAATGGCTTAGCTAAATCCATGATCAAGCGCATCCAACTTATTTCTAGGACTCTACTGATGCAGTCCAAATTACCAGTTAGTGCTTGGAGACATGTTGTGTTGCATGCAGCAATGTTAATTCGACTTCGGCCCATGGCCTATCATCAATATTCTCCAGCTCAACTTATATTAGGACATCAACCCAATATTTCTCACTTGCACAAGTTTGGTTGTGCAGTTCAAGTCCCAATACCACCTCCTAAGCATACTAAGATGGGACCACAACGTAGATTGAGAATATATGTAGGCTATGATTTTCCTTCGATTATTCAATATCTAGAACCAAGGACAGGAGATGTCTTTTTTGCTTGTTTTCCCGATTGTCAATTCGATGAGACAATTGTCCCGCCGATAGGGGGAGATAAGATAGTTCCTGAAGAACGTATTGTTCATGTAGAACAACCCGTTCCTGAAGAATGACGAGAATTAACATGGAATACTTCCACTATGTCTCATCTGGATCCACGAACTTCACAATGTGAGAATGAAGTTCGGAGAATCGTGCACTTGCAAGAAATTGAAAATAGTTTACCTAATGCATTTAATGATGCATCAAAGGTGACGAAGTCACATGTGCCCGCTATGAATGCACCTGCCAGGATTAATGTCCCTATAGGACGAAGTCAAAATACGGTATCAAAAGAATCTGCGATACGCCAAAAGCGTGGCAGACCTATAGGTTCAAAGGACTTAACTTCGCGGAAAAGGAGAAATGAACAATCATCATATCCTCTTGAAGAGGCATGTAACGCTCTTGAAGAAGTTTCTCCCGAAGAGGCACATAATGCTTCTGAAGAGGTTATGAAAAAGTCTGTTCTCTCTAGAATAATGGAAGTCTCTGGTGAGACTTTGGAAGTCCATGAAGAGGCACTGTGTTAGACCCCGACCCAGACCAGTTCGATTAGTGTGCGATTAGTACGTGTTTAGTCTTAAGTGGGTTTAGTTGTTGTTGGGTTAGAAATGATTAGTTTTAGTCTCGGACATAGCTTTGGGAATTTTGAGAACGTTTAGTATTAGTCAGACACACTCAGGAAGGCCTGAGTGCACGTGTAAGCTTGGGAAGATCGTATCGGTTTCCGTGTGAGTGTGATTTTGATTTCATTTGAATGATGTTTTGACGTGTTACAACTTTCGTTTTAAGGTCATTCTTGTTTGAAGCCCAAAAACCCATAGTTTGGCCCAAAGAGGGTAAAATTGTCTTTCTTGCACAAATCAGGACACAATTTTCGAGATCTCAAAACCATGTCAAAAATATATTTTTTTGGAAACTAGATATTTCGGTGATCGATTTATCCTTCTTCGTCGAAGTCATCCGAGGCCCACAAGTTAGTGTTTTGGTCATTTCAAAGTTCAGGTTATTTGGGGCCCATTTCCTCACTAAAGTCCCTATCTCCCTCTCTTTTCATTCACTTTACCAAATTTCTGTAACTTCTTGACCTAGAGCTGGAAAACCCTATTTCTCCTCTATCTTCCTCACCTTGTTTGATCTAGCTAGAAGGCTCCAAAGAAGATTGCAAGGTTACCATTTTCTCCCTCTCCTTGCTAGCTTTCCATTGATACAAGTTTCTTAGGACTTCTTGTGGGACAAGCCCCTACTTTTTCTTCTCTTTCTCTTGTTTGGCCATTTCTAGGTAAGAACTCCAACTCATATTCTCCATTGAGTCATTTTAGCTCCTTAAGATCATGTTTTACATGTTTACAAACCCTATTTGTAAAATGGGTTCTTTGTTTCTATTTTGAGTGAGTTTGTGTGTTTTCTTTGGGTTGTCTTGTAGTGTTGGTTAGCTTGAGTGAAGTGCTTGGAGAAGATTTAGCATTTGGGCAAGGCAAGTAATCTTTATAGGTTCAATGTGCATGTACATTTTGATTTCATTGTTATCTTAGAATTTGTGCATTTGATGGGTTTACAAGCTTCATGATTGCGTTTGGCTAGATTTGGTTGTGTGTGTTTTACCCTTGGAGAGCATGTAGGCTCAGGGAATGCAAGTGGCATGAGTATGAATGGAAAGGAAGAAGGAAGATGTAAAAATCTACACTGACCCGCACTTCCCGTGCATTGGCGGTCAGCTCGCGGCTAGCCGCATGTGTCCACTTCGGCTAACCGCAGGCTGACCGAACTCAGCGGTTACTTCTCCAGTAGCTGGTTTTGGCATCAGGGTTCGGCGGTCAGCTCCGCGGTCAGCTCACGGCTAATCGCCAGTCTCCCTCGCGGTTAACCGCAAGCCAACCGAGAACTTCGGTTCCTTTTCCAGAAGCTGACATTTCGACAATGGGTTACGGTCAGCTCGATGGTTAGCTAGCGGCTAGCCGCCTCACCCCATCTCGGCTAACCGCTGGCCAACCGCGCAATGTGGTTCCTTTTCCCGAGAGCTAAGTGCAGATCTGTTTCCAGCGGTCACCTGGCGGCTAACTGCCAGACACCAGTTCGGCTAGCCGACACCTGACCGCGAGGTGACCGAAATTCACTGTTTTCTCGTTTTGAAGAGTTTTTGCAAGAATGAAAACTAGAACATGTTAAGTGGCCTTTAGCCTGATATTATTCACTCGAAACCTTAGATGTCCTTGAACTTCTGGGGCACCAATTCTGTTTCAATTCCAACATCTGGGCTTCGGCTGCACAACGATCAACAAAGGTCCTTGCATGAGCTTGATAAGCTTTGTATTCGTACTTTGGTTTTGATATGAGGAATATCATCGTGTATTTTGTTTTGAAGTGTTAGTACAAGCTCATTTTGAAGATGTGTTTTCAAGAAAAAAGGGATCACTTCCTAAGCGTGTTATGCATATTATTTATGCCTCTTGCTAGTCGTGTTCGTCGTGTTTGATAAGTGATTTCCCCATTTTTATCTCGACGTGTTTAGACCGTGTTTCGCGTGTTTTGTGCATTCATGAATTAAGTAAACACCACTGAGCTTAGACTGCCCTTTCAGTTTGATCCACTGTCTGGGGATCTTTAAACTTGTGAACTGTCTGCAGACTGGTCGTGTATTTATTACACATTTTGCGTGTCCGGTTCCGCGGCCGGAATTCCCGTCTTTGTGGGAAGCCGTGTCGTGCTTATATTATGTATATCGTGCTTGTCGTGCGTGCTTGCTCTTTTCATTATATAAATGATAGAGAAAGGATGGGCTCTTTGTGGATTGTAACTGTTCATGATAATTATGTATTCATGCTAGTTTGTTTCGGTATCTCAGCTTTGTTCGCATTCTTGAAAATGTACCTCAGTCTTAATAGTATTTCATATCAAAGATTTGCTTACATGGTTTCTCTAAATGTTATTGTTCATGTTCATGCCTAAATGGATTACCTACCAAACCGTTGTGTTTGACCCTTGTTTGTTGGTACCCAGGTGCAGGAGACGTTACCTTTGAGGAGGAGCGTCAGGAGGAGGCTTGTGAGCCAACCCCTGTGAGAGAGTGGCAGCCCGACGATGTCATCTAGTTGTCGGGCGGGTTCTTGAGTCTCGTCATCTTTTGCTGGGGGTTCATTTTGATTATTTTGGAGAAGTGTATTGGCCTCTGTTGGCCTCTCTTGGAATTGTAACAAAACTTAACTTGTATTAGTGTTAGTCCTATAACTTGAATATTAATGGGAATGCTTTGTTAGCTTCTTTCTTTGATACTATGCCTTGTGATATTATGTTATGGCACTTAAATATTTTGTTGGTGCTCATCTTGTTGTGTTTTGCTACACGCTTCCGCACACTTGATCGTGTGAGTCAGATTCCGCGTGTCTCAGGGAATCCTCACCGCGGGAACATGTGGGAAAAATATCATCTACTGCGTCGCGGGCCCGGGGTTCCGTTCCGGGGTCGCGACAGGACTGGTATCAGAGCGAGATATGTTTCATGCACTTAAAAGAAACTAGAACGGTCTTAGGAACATGGCGAGGATTCGTGAGTCCGATAGATTCATTGGTATAGGACCTTAGAAACCCTCATACCATGTTTATTGTGTTCTAACTCTTTGTTTTACAGCACTATGCCTCCAAGAAAAGCTCCAAACCATAATGCTTCAGGCAGAATTGATATTTCAGGGGAACAGGAGAAAATCTCAGGCAGGATTTATTTCAGTTTTGAAGGCAAGCAGATTAGTTCAGAGTGGGTGCCAGGCATTTATTGCGTTTATCACGGAGGATAAACAGTCCCAAGGGGTGGAGGATATCCCCATTGTGTGTGAATTTCCGGATGTTTTTCCAGAAGAAATCCCGGGTTTACCACCAATTAGGGAAGTTGAGTTCACAATTGAGCTCCTTCCAGGGACAACTTCGATCTCGATTGCACCATATAGGATGGCTCCAGCAGAAATGGGTGAGCTAAAGCTCCAATTGCAGGATTTGTTGAGTAAAGGTTTTATTAGGCTAAGTGTTTCACCGTGGGGAGCACCGGTGTTGTTTGTGAAGAAGAAGGATGGAAGTCTGAGAATGTGCATCGACTACCGAAAGTTGAACCATGTGACCGTGAAGAACAAGTATCCATTGCCAAGGATAGATGAATTGTTTGACCAATTGCAAGGAGCAACCTATTTTTCCAAGATAGACTTGAGGCCAGGGTACCATCAGTTGAGAGTTAGAGACTCAGATGTTCAGAAGACAGCCTTTAGAACAAGATATGGGCACTATGAGTTCTTAGTGATGCCCTTTGGGTTGACAAATGCACCAACAGTCTTTATGGCTCTGATGAATAAGGTCTTTGCACCTTATTTGGATCACTCCACAGTAGTGTTTATCGATGATGTCCTTGTGTATTCTAAGAGTAAGAAGGAGCATGAAGAACATTTGATGACGGCATTGCAGCTTTTGAGGGACAACCAGTTATATGCAAAACTCAGTAAGTGTGAATTCTGGTTAGAGCAAGTCGCTTTTCTAGGCCACATCATCTCGAGAGAAGGTTTAGCAGTCGATCCAGCTAAGATAGAGGCAGTTGTTAGTTGGGCAAGGCCAAGCAATGTGACAGAAATTAGAAGCTTCTTGGGGTTAGCAGGTTACTACAGAAGATTTGTCCAAGGTTTTTCGTCCATTGCAGCCCCGTTGACAAAATTGATTAGGAAGAATGTCCCATTCGTGTGGACTGATCAATGTGAAACCAGTTTTCAGGAGTTGAAAGGAAGGTTAACCATAGCTCCAATCCTTACATTACCCTCGAGCAACGGCGGATTTATTGTTTATACAGATGCTTCGAATGTGGGACTGGGTTGTGTATTGATGCAAGATGGCAAGGTGATTGTGTATGGCTCGAGACAGTTGAAGGACCATGAGAAGAACTATGCAACTCATGACTTGGAGTTGGCAGCAGTTGTTTTCGCATTGAAGATGTGGAGACACTACCTCTACGGAGAGAAATTTGAGGTCCATTCAGATCACAGAAGTTTACAATATTTATTCTCGCAGAAGGATTTGAATATGAGGCAGAGAAGGTGGATGGAGTATATCAAAGATTATGACTTTCCAATCAAGTATCATCCAGGCAAAGTGAATGTGGTAGCAGATGCTTTGAGCAGGAAATCAGTGGCAATGGCCAATTTGAGAGGGATGGGTGTCTGACAGCAGTTTGAAGAGTTGGGTATAGAGGTACAAACCCTGAGGTTGGGTGCGATGTTAGCAAACATGACAGTATCAGAACCTACCTTCATCCAGAAGATCAAGGAAAATCAGTTGCAAGACCCAGACTTGGCTAAGATAGTAGAAGTTATTGCAGAACGTCCAGACTTCAAGATGGTGAATGGGATATTGTACTTTCGTGACCGGTTGTGTGTGCCAAATGTGGATGATTTGAAGAGTGAAATAATGAATGAAGCTCACAGCACGAGATATTCTATGCATTCGGGTAGCACGAAGATGTACCACAATTTGAAGAATAGATTTTGGTGGAACAACATGAAGAGAGAGATAGCAGCTTTTGTGTCTCGTTGCTTGACTTGTCAGTTGATTAAGGCAGAGCATCAGAAGCCTCCAGGTTTGTTACAGCCTTTGGAAATTCCGGAGTGGAAGTGGGAGCACATCACCATGGATTTGGTTTCCGGTTTGCCGAATACTAAGAAGGGAAACAATGCAATATGGATTATTGTAGACTGTCTGACGAAGTTCGCTCACTTCATTCCGATGAAGACTGGGAATATGATGCATATGGCACCTTTGGCGAAGTTATTTGTTGATGAGATTGTTAGTAAGCATGGTCAACCCGTCTCCATTACTTCAGACAGAGACAGTAGGTTTGTTTCAATGTTTTGGAAGACTCTTCATGAGTCGATGGGTACCAAACTCCAGTTCAGCACAGCTAATCATCCTCAGACAGATGGTCAGTCAGAAAGGACGATATAGACTCTCGAAGATATGTTGCGTGCTTGTGTATTAGATTTCAAGATTCAGTGGGATGAGTGCTTACCCCTTTGCGAATTTGCTTATAACAATAGTTATCACTCGAGCATTGGTATGGCACCTAACCGCCAGACCCCAGTTCGGCTAGCCGACACCTGACCGCGAGGTGACCGAAATTCACTGTTTTCTCGTTTTGAAGAGTTTTTGCAAGAATGAAAACTAGAACATGTTAAGTGACCTTTAGCCTGATATTATTCACTCGAAACCTTAGATGTCCTTGAACTTCCGGGGCACCAATTCTGTTTCAATTCCAACATCTGGGCTTCGGCTGCACAACGATCAACCAAAGGTCCTTGCATGAGCTTGATAAGCTTTGTATTCGTACTTTGGTTTTGATATGAGGAATATCATCGTGTATTTGTTTTGAAGTGTTAGTACAAGCTCGTTTTGAAGATGTGTTTTCAAGAAAAAGGGGATCACTTCCTAAGCGTGTTATGCATATTATTTATGCCTCTTGCTAGTCGTGTTCATCGTGTTTGATAAGTGATTTCCCCTTTTTATCTCGACGTGTTTAGACCGTATTTCGTGTGTTTTGTGCATTCATGAATTAAGTAAACACCACTGAGCTTAGACTGCCCTTTCAGTTTGATCCACTGTCTGGGGGTCTTTAAACTTGTGGACTGTCTGCAGACTGGTCGTGAATTTATTACACATCTTGCGTGTCCGGTTCCGCGGCCGGAATTCCCGTCTTTGTGGGAAATCGTGTCGTGCTTATATTATGTATATCGTGCTTGTCGTGCGTGCTTGCTCTTTTCATTATATAAATGATAGAGAAAGGATGGGCTCTTTGTGGATTGTAACTGTTCATGATATATTATGTATTCATGCTAGTTTGTTTCGGTATCTCAGCTTTGTTCGCATTCTTGAAAATGTACCTCAGTCTTAATAGTATTTCATATCAAAGATTTGCTTACATGGTTTCTTTAAATGTTATTGTTCATGTCCATGCCTAAATGGATTACCTACCAAACCGTCGTGTTTGACCCTTGTTTGTTGGTGCCCAGGTGCAGGAGACGTTACCTTTGAGGAGGAGCGTCAGGAGGAGGCTTGTGAGCCAACCCTTGTGAGAGAGTGGCAGCCCGACGATGTCATCTAGACGTCGGGCGGGTTCTTGAGTCTCGTCATCTTTTGTTGGGGGTTCATTTTGATTATTTTGGAGAAGTGTATTGGCCTCTGTTGGCCTCTCTTGGAATTGTAACAAAACTTAACTTGTATTAGTGTTAGTCCTATTACTTGAATATTAATGGGAATGCTTTGTTAGCTTCTTTCTTTGATACTATGCCTTGTGATATTATGTTATGGCACTTAAATATTTTGTTGGTGCTCATCTTGTTGTGTTTTGCTACACGCTTCCGCATACTTGATCGTGTGAGTCAGATTCCGCGTGTCTCAGGGAATCCTCACCGCGGGAACCTGTGGGAAAAATATCATCTACTGCGTCACGGGCCCGAGGATCTGTTCCGGGGTCGCGACACACTGGTACCCGAAAATGAAGAGATCTCTATACTTTACAATTATTCCTAGAGAGATGGAATATAAATGAGATTATCATCAATGACGCATTTGCATATGCGGTAGCTACACAAATATCAAAGGAAAATGATGATGATGATTGGAATACAGAACCACGTTCTTTAAGTGAATGTCGACAAAGAAAGAATTAACCACAATTAGAAAGTACCATCAAAACAGAGTTAGAGTCTCTCAACAAACGTGGTGTGTCGGACCTATAGTACAAACCCCAAAAGATGTTAACACTGTAGGTTACAAGTGGGTGTTTGTAAGAAAAATGAATGAACTGAATGAAATTATCAAATATAAAGCACGAATAGTGGCACAAGGTTTCATGTAGAAACCTGGGATTGATTATGATAAAACATACTTCCCTGTTATGAATATAACGACATTTAGATATTTGATAAGTTTAGCAGTTTCTCAAAATCTAGAAATGAGACTCATGGATGTTGTAACTGCTTACTTGGATGGGGATTTAGATACAGAAATTCACATGAAAATTCCGAAAGGATTTCCTTTGCCTGAAGCAAAGCCAATGAGTACGTACTCAATCCAATTAAGGTGATCATTGTACGGCCTGAAGCAATCCGGAAGAATGTGGTACAGTCGTCTTGGTGAATACTTGTCTAAAAAGGGGAATGAAAATGATTACATTTGCCCGTGTCTATTTATAAAGAAATTCTTGAAGGGATTTGCAATATTAGTAGTTTATGTGGATGATATAAGTTTGATAGGGACTCTAGAAGAGCTCGAAGAAACTGCTGATTATTTAACGAAAGAATTTGAAATGAAAGATCTTGGAAAAATGAGATTTTGTCTCGGATTGCAAATCGAGAGAAATTCTAATGGGATGTTGGTACACCAATCTAATTATACAAAGAAGGTTTTAAAACGATTTGGTATGGACAAGGCACATCCATTAAGCACCCCCATGGTTGTCCGGTCTCTTGATATAAAGAAAGATCCATAATTCCCATCAAGGAAAATGAAAAGGTATTGGGTCTCGAAGTACCATACTTAAGTGCTATTGGAGCCTTGATGTACTTGGCACAATGCACTAGACCAGATATTGCATTTTCTGTGAATCTACTTGCCAAGTATAGCTCCGCACAAACTCAAAGGCACTGGATTGGTATTAAACACATCCTACGATATCTGCATAACACAACTGATTTGAGAACATTTTATTCTTTCGATCATAAAGATTCCAGTTTTGTAGGATATGCTTATTTAAGTTATCTCTCTGATCCTCATAAGAGTCGATCACAGACAGGTTGTGTGTTTCTAAATTGTAATGCTGTCATTTATTGGTGTTCTACTAAACAGCCTTTGGTAGCTACTTCCTCCAACCATGCTGAGATTTTGGCTCTTTATGAAGCCAGTAGGGAATGTGTATGGCTAAAAAATCTTTGATTCAACATGTTCGTAGTTCTTGTTAATTACCTTATATTGCAGGTATCCCAAAATTATTTATGAAGATAATGAAGCATGCATAAGACAAATTCGAGAATGTTTCATTAAATGAGACAAGACTAAGCATATAGCACTGAAGTTTTCCTTCAATCATGAACTTCAGAAAAACAATAAAATTGAAATCAAGCAAGTTCGTTCAAGTAACAACCTGACTGACCTGTTTACCAAATCTTTGCCAAAATCAATATTCCAGAAGCTTGTATATGAGATTGGCATGCGTAGAGTTCATAATCAAACTATGTGAATGCTTGCTATATATCATCAGGGAGAGTGGTTTATCAGGAAGCATCCTGAAGTATGCTACTCGGGACATTTGTGCGCTGTACTCTTTTTTATTTTCTAGGTTTTATCCCACTGAGTCTTCCTAGTTAAGGTTTTAACTAGGCAACATTAAGCACGTCCAACACCAGTTCAATGATCTTGAAGAATGTTTTACTCTTTTTCCCTTCGTTTTGGTTTTTTCCCACTAGGTTTTCCTTAGCAATGTTTTTAATGAGGCAACTGTCATTGAATGGTGGTCATCCAAGGGGGGGTGTTATAAGATATGGATTTTGGGTGGATGCTCACTTGAAATGAGTTATGGTTAGAATTAGGGTTCCTTTCTTGTGTGGTTACTTTGCCTATAAATAGGCCTCTCTACCTTTGTATTGTACAGTTAATGAGATAAACGAAAAGGCTCTGTATTCTCCCACTTAATCTTATTTCTCTTAGTCTCTCCCTTTTCTAACAACTTCAAGGCTTTTTAGAACACCTTATCCTACCAAATAATTTTATAGTGGAAGAATTGTACACTTTTTGTGGATGGATTTCAGACCATTTCAATTAGCAAAAAGACACATGTACCAAAAAAACAGAAAAAAAAGGAAGAGGATCCCCTGTTTGGTCCAAACAGGGTGTGAAGGGGTGCCACATGGGAAGGCTTTTTTTTTTTTTTTTAATGGAGGAGACGAGACATCTCCCCCACATGTGGCACCCTCTGAGTGGTCCAAACAGGTGTGAGAACCCGACCCCTAATCTCTTGGATTAGTGTTGTTTTATTTGTGGATTAGTTCCTTTTAGTGGGATTAGTTTTTGTTGGGTTGAGTTTGAGACCTAGATTGGTTTTCTTCTAGTTTTGGGCTTTTGAGTGCTTTGGTAGCTTGTGGGGCCCTTTGGGGGTTCCTTTTTCGGCTTTGCTTTTACTTGTGAGATTTTCCCGATTTGTTTCGTATTGTGTTTTTAGCCCGTTGCATTCATCTTGAGGAATCCTACAACTTTCATATTGATCCCGTATCCATTTGAGAACCCGAAACCCGATTTCTTGGCCTTGAGGGCAAAACAGTCTTTTCACACCAAATCTGTACCCAAAACTTGATATTTCCGAAACCCGTGAAACATATACTTTTTGGAAACTAGATATTTCGACGATCATTTCTTCCTTCTTCGTCGAATCCATCCGAGGTCCCGAATTAGATGATTTCAGCCACCCAAGTTCTCTAAGTGGTGGGACCCAACCTCCTTTGTTAACATAAGAGGAACCCATCTCCTTCATTCACTTCATTCTCCATTTTCCAGCACAACCAGCTGAACCTAGGGTTTTCCCTTGTGTTCTTCTTCTTCTTCTTGCTTCTTCATCTCCAAGCCACTCCAAGAGATCATCACTCAAGAAATGGAGATCACCATTCTCTTTTCCACCTTGCAAGCTTTCCTTGGATGCCATTAGAAGAGAGATCCACCAACATTGAGACCTTCCTTGAGCTTGTTCTTCTCATTTGAAAGTCATCCAAGTAAGTGTTCTTCTTCATCTTCTAGATTTGTAATCTTCTAGCCTTAGAGAAGCTCCACCTTGATTATTGAGAGGTTTCCTCGTCATTTCATTGTTTAACCCATTTTAGGGCTTGT
Source organism: Cinnamomum chago (assembly GCA_038049695.1). NCBI lineage: Eukaryota > Viridiplantae > Streptophyta > Magnoliopsida > Laurales > Lauraceae > Cinnamomum > Cinnamomum chago. The sequence continues at coordinate 30,236,044 of CP142462.1, read as the reverse complement.
TTTGGGGGTTTTTGTAGAGATTGTGGATCTTGAGCTTAAGAAGTGATTAGGAGCTTGATTTCTTTATTTGAAGACCTAAGGCAAGTGGATGATTGGATTGTTTTGATTATTAACATGTTTTGTGAGAAAAATCTTGTTTCATTAAGGGTTTTGGTGATTTTAGTAGTTGTCTTTAATATGATCAATATGGATTTCGAAATGTGCTTATTGATGAGTTTATTTCCCTCTTGTTCATGCTTGGAAAATGTATGCATCATATTGTCAAGGTTTCAAATGGTTTCATATGATTGAGTTTTCTCCACCTTGAGATTTGTTGTGAATGGAAAGAATGGAAAGGGAGAAACTTGAAATGAGGAGCTCTTTAGCTCATTTTAATGTCTTGAAAACATGTGTTTAAGTCATCTTGATTATAGTCCTTTGAGGTTGTTGAGGTATTGGAAGGAAAGGAAACAAAAAGGAGAAAAATCAAGCTTTCCCGGACCTGCTGTACCCAGGTCCGATCGATCGGACCCACAGGCCGATCGATCGGATTGTCAGTAACTGTAAGCCTTTTTGGGCCGATCGATCGGACCCTGTACATTTCTGGTACAGAAATTTCGGCCGAAGGTCCGATCGATCGGAGGACTCAGTTTGAGTCCAGTGGGTTTTGAGATTTATTTTTTTGGTGGACCTTGGCTACCCTCCTTGGACTCATTTGACCCTATGTGAGGACATCTTGAGCCGATGCTCTTCACGGTTGGTTCGGAGGCATCAACGTTCAATCTATTTAAATCTTGAACGGGATGGAACGACACGATACCTTCTTCATACCTAAATGCAAAGTCTATTTCCTTGGGTATCGCGAATTCTATTCCTTTCGGTGACTGAGTAGGTTGCTCGATGGTTCCGAGTTGATATCATACTTAGGATGGACCGTTTATAATCTTGATTTTTGCTATTGTAACATCTAGTACTACCCATAAGCTCATTTTAAGTTTTGAAAATAGTAGAAGTGCATAAGGAGCCCGGAATGTCTTCTAACTCAAGGAGTACCAAGTAAATTATTATAATCGACATACGGGACCCCTATTCACTTATATAGATCTTGAAATTAATATTCTTCCCGGAATTTTTATGGTTCATTGTTTTACCTCTTTTCCCGAGATTTGCATTACATGACTTGTTTTCCCGAAAGCATTGAAGTTACTCTAGTAACAGTTACTTGTCCCGAAGTGCATTGCACCACATGATATGTTAGTGTGCCCTTGAGCACCCCCGTCTTGCCCGATTGATTATGTATTTGTACTTGATTTACTTGCATTGTCTCGATTGTATTTGACCTATGAGTCGGCACCACTAAGCTTGGATAACCCTGTTGGTCTGATCAACCGACTTGGAGATCCCCCTCCTGTCCCGCCAGCTGCAGCTTGGATCCCGCTACCCGGTTATTACCGTGGTCTTGTCCCGATACCGCAGATTGCTACTGTGGTCCCCGATGCCCGGCTCGCTACCGTGGTCCCGTATAGTATATGTATATGCATTCATGAGATCCCCTGTTTCTCCTCACCTCGAGTGACTGAGATCAGGGCCTAGTATATGTATATGTATTGATATGAGATCCCCTGTTTCTCCTCACCTCGAGTGACTGAGATCAGGGCCTAGTTCTTGCTCTATCGCTTTAGTGATAGAGGACTTAGCTTCTTGCGGTTGCCATCTTGCCAGTTTCCGATTCCTTGGATACCCGACATGTTTTATATTGCTTTTATGTTTTCTGATAAATGATTCGTTTCATTTATGAAAGTTGTTATTTAGACAGGTGTTAATATTCTCCCAAGTGAATTCAGTTATTGTTATTATGTTGTTTTCTGTTCCTTGTACACGTATATGTTTTAAATGAATGCCGGTTGGGTGAATACCTATGCTTTTACATATGTTTCAAATGATCAAGGGTTTTACTAGATTTATATGATCACACATGTTTCAAAGGAATTCCCGAGTTGTTAAATATCCGTGCTTTGTTTTAAATGACATTTGGTTTGTCAGATCCTTAGGTTTATCCACGTTTTAAATGTATACCCGAATTGTTGAATATCCATACTTTGAAATATGTTTTAAATGACACCTGTTTTGCCAGATTCCTATGTTTATACCTGTTTTTAAACGATGCCCGATTTGTGGAATACCCATGCTTTGAACTATGGATAAATGAATATTAGTTTTGGTTAGATTTCCTCGATTACACCTGTTTTAAATGAACACCCGGTTTGTTAATATCCGTATTTTCACATATGTTTCAAATGGACATTTGGTTTTGCCAGACTGCTATGAATACTTGATTTGTTGTACACTTATGTTTTTACCTAAGTCTCAAATGAACGTTTGTTTTCCCAAACCACTATATTTATACATGTTTTAGACGAACACCCGATTGGCAAATATCTATGCTTTTATAGATGATGTAAATGAACATATGTTTTATTATATCTTCATGTTTTACCCATGCTTGAAATGAATACATGTTTTGTCCGAGATTCATGATTTACCACCCGTTTAATTATATGCAGTATTTCGATCAAATAGCATGATTTATCATATGTTTTACTCTTTAGTATATTTGTGATCTTTTCATCCGCCTGCCAGACCGTCGTGTCTGACCCACTACTTTTGGTACTCAGGTTCAGATTTCTTCGCCCGAGTTGAGTGTTTTGTTGGCTGTGGAGCCATGCCTTGCAGGTTGGTTTGTCGGCTATGTCATGTAGACATTTAGCTTGACATCGGAGCTACGTCATATTTGGAGTAGTGATTATAGCTTTTGTTGTATGGCTTTTATTAGCCTTTTCTTGGGATTCTTAATTAATGTACATTGATAATTGTAACTTGAACATATTTGGGAATGTATCATCCTGTTACTGTCAGCTCTGTAATTTATTGTGTTGGTTTACTCCAGTCTGAAATGATTCTTGATATGATAGCTATATGCTAATGGTTGAGTGCGATACGGAATCCGATGGCCACGGACTCCGGGTCGCAACGCCACAAAAGCTTCCGCAAAATATTCAGAATGTGTTGTCTTCACACACGCGGATCCTGGGAGAAGTAAAATATATTTATGCTTAATCCCATTCCCGCCCCCGAGGTTCTGATTCGGGGGCGTGACAACAGGGGATCCTCTTTCGAAAAAGAAAGAGAAAATGACACGACTGACACGAGACTGACGAGACTGGGAGTTCATCAAGTGTTTAGGAATGTCAATGGAACCCGGTTACTAGGTTACCAAATGGACCCAAACCCAAAAATAAATTCAGTATGGACCCCTTTTCCGATCAGTTTCAGATTTGGGTCCTTCGTATGGATCCATTTCATAATCAGGTCTGGATCCAAATATTTATATACCAGAGTGTATATAATATATACAATGATGATGGTCAATTGATCATAATAATAGTGCGCAATACACAAACAATTATATTCAGATGAAAATCATCCCCCAAATGATGATGGTACGCAATACAACCACATATTTATATTTGGATGAAAATCATCCGCACAAATTTTTGTGCATCCCATCGTATTAATTTCTGGGCTAGCCGGCCCACCAATGATCAAGTTCGTCCCTTAAAAATACTAGGCCATCTGATTTACCTATGATCAACATACCTCCTTTTCTTTCTTTTAAGCGTTCCCCTTCGCATACAGTTCTAAAAGTGGAAAGAACCTATAAACAAATTTCTAGCAGCATTTTATATTTTCCCAAAAAAAAAAAGCATTTTATATTTATTTTACATGTTGTAATCAGCATCTAATAATAAGCTGTGTGGTTGACAATAGTTTAATCTTATGATGTTCAGCTGGGGTCAACTCCAATCAAGAGCTTCACATGCCTCTAAAGAGAGATTCTGTGCGTATAAACAGCATCACGTAGTGCATTAGACTCCAAATCTACACCTGCATGCACGCGTATCCTAAGAAGAAACCCTTTCCCTTCTTCATAATAATATTTTAAAGGGTTTACCTTTTAAGAACAATGCATGGGGTCCATCAACCAATCAATAGTCCACTCTAGTGTTTATGCCCAACAAAATTAGAGTACTTGATCAACCTCAATTCCTTTGTGGAAGTGCTCTAAGTGGGTTGGGTCGACACCAATACACCGCTGAATCTGAGCCAAATGATTTTGGTCATTGATCTAGAGCCAAGTGAGTGAGTCAATCGTTTGACTCTAACGTCTATCATTGAAAATATCATCATCATTATCAACAACAACAATGAAGGCACCTTACTTGAATGGTAAGAAGCGTCAACAATGTCCTGGACTCGAGCATCGGGTACGTCATCTCTTCTTGCTTGTGTGGGGTCCCAATTGAGTGGACTACCATACTACCTGAGTGTACGTGGGCTCTTTTTTGGATTCCAGCTCTTTTGACTGTGGAAAAAAAAAAAAAACAATAATGAGGATGACTCTGACAAGAGTAGAATTTTCTTTTCTCTCTCTCTCTTATTATTATTACCTTTTTTTCATTTGATCATTGAAAAGGGTTGAATACAGGTTGAGTACATCCTTGCCATTCATCCCACCAACCCTACCAACGCAACTAAATACACAATGACTAGCCAACCAAAGCTGTACTGACCTGTGATTGTGAATCAAGAGATCACACTGTAATTTTCAACTCAATATTTAAATGTTTCTTAAAAAAAAAAAAACACTCAATTTGTAAATGAGTCATGTTTGCCTTATGCCAGTTACCCTCATTGCACCTACACGTTTTCAGGAGGTACTGGCGAGTGGATTCCATGTAATATCCATGTCCTCGGTCCTCGAGGTTTTTACAATTCCTGCACTAAATAAGACACCGTCACCTGGTTTTCTACGTTTGTGATGTAAACTCATTGGCTAGTCACAACTACGGTCTGTAGTACAACGGGTCCGGCTCCAGTGCAGCAACGCTGCATTCTGAATTTCTGTGCAGAATGCAGCGTGGACTGCCACCGATCAGGGCTTGCCACGTTACTCTGTGGGTGCCGAAATTAATAACCATTTCAAACAGTATTTTGTTCCTTTGAAAAACTGTTTTTTCAAAACTGCCTCCTCTGTTTCTATTACTTGCGTGAAGAAGACTCCAATTGATTTTAGCACAAACCCACCATGATATTTCCATTAGTCCATCAAATGCATGTGCATCAACCCTATAGCCTCACAAGCCCTCTTTACTTATTATTATATACACATGCATTATTTATTTATTTACTTACTTACTTATTTATTTATCTTTGGGTTGTCTTATTTCAATCAGGGCCATTGAATTAGATCTATGATATCACTGCAGTAGAGGTCTTGTATTCAAAGCGAACTTAATGGCTAATCACCTGCGTTTTTTTATATTTACATACCACCACTTTTAAGTTATAAGATTCCTCTCATGTGTGAGTTTCCATCATATTGTATGTGTGAATTGTATTATGAGTCTAAGGGCATGTTTGGCAAAAATCCTCTCAGAGGAATCCATGTCAATTTTCTGTGCTATTGTGGAAAACCCATGTTTGGGTGCAACATGCTAAGAAGATTTCCAAAATCCAAAATCATCGGTAGAGGGGATTTCTACGGTCTGACCACCCCCCCTCAGACCCCATAAATCGTTGCTTTTTAAGAAGGGGTATATAAGCTCCATTTTCTGCGCTGAATCAAAAACCCAAACGCCTCCGAGCTCTCTCTCGACTCCTATCTTTTCTCTCTGCTGCTACCAGGGTGGCGACGACGCAATGAAGAAAGCTACTGCAGAACGGAGGTGATCAGATCTACTCCGACACGCCCAGAGGTGGCTGGACTCCGCATTGCTGCAACTGTAGTCTCACTCATTTTCCTCTCTCAACAAGGAACAGAGACCCAAGGTTAGCTCCAGCCCTCCTACAGTACCTGTAGACCTCGACCATCTTCACCGTCTGGCTGTGCCATCTTGCTCCACCATTCTTCTCTCTGTCTCTCTCTCTCTCCTGTGGAGCCATTCACTACAAATCAGGTTAGGGTTTTTGTTGTTTTTTTCATTTTTTTTCCCCATTTTGCATATTTCTTACCTCTTTTCTTGATTTCTTACATCTTTTCTTTTGTGGGAATGTGATCTGTTTTTGTAGGAAGATTTCTGTTCTGTTTCTAGCATTAGGCATTTCAGTGACTTGCTCTAAGGTTTTCTTAGACCAAGGAGGAGTTCTCATTGTCAAATGTATAACGAAAGATGGGCTAGGAACAAATAAAAAAATAGTTATTTGTATCACTATGGAATAAGCATTTTTGTAAGTTGATTGTAGTTGGGAGTTTATTGAACACACGACAATCCTGGAACTTGAAGCTTCTGATGAAGTGAACCCCCCTTGATTCTTCTAAGTTGTTGTTCCTTTTTTTTTTTTTTTTTTGGATCTACAACTGTACCATCTATCTTCAATAGTTATTGATTTTAAGGATCAAAAGTGGCCAATTTCTCAAATGGGTTGTTTGCTGGAATTGATGAACGCCTCATTCAGTGGGATGGTGGGTTGCACATTCAACTGTGAGTGGGCCAGTCCATTTTTGTGGACCGTTTGGGCTATTGGGGGGACAAATGCATATTATGAATTACCTAATTTGATATGTGCAATTGATAGACTTATTCATATTTACATGGTCACAGTCAAAGTCCATATGTCCTGGTTCCATGGCTTAATTCAATGCACGAGACATCTTGTTTTTTTCCAATTTACTGTTTGTCCCATTTTTTAATGATCCATTTACTTTAGTTTTTGTTCTGCTATTTTGCTTGTGAAGATGTGAGTATGGTGTGATCTTGTGGGCTTTGCTTTTGATATAGTACACCAAAAGCCATCATGTTAGAAATTGCTGGCCCAAAGTAGATTGATAATATGGGTTGGGGGGTGAATAGTATGATAGGAAAGATAAATGGGTTAATGCTTAGCTGATGATGATATCAGTGTGGACATGTCAGGTCTCACTGTCACAAATCTTTTCAATTTCATGTTTAACATGCATAGTAACTGCTCATGGGAATTGTAACGAGCTATATAATGCAGAGGAAAAAAATAGAACTTATTCTTTTCTAGCAGAGCATGCTATTTATAGTGGTGTCTTTGGGGCTGAAAAAATTGCTTACCAACCACTCTGCTTGTGTTTCTTAATGGTGGATACATGCTCACCTCTACATTTATACCATAATTCTTGTAGATATTCATATTCATGATCCGCTACTTCATAAATAGATATATTAATTTTTTTTCACTATTCATATTCCACTGCTTCATATACATGTAGATGTGCACATGCTTTACTCATTTCTTTTTCTTTTACGAGCCAAACCGACTTGGTTTTGGATGAGTTTTATTTATGGAGTAGCCCACCTATCATTCACATGTCTTGCCTATGCAGATTTCGTTTGGTGCAAGTAAAGAAATACACTTTTTTATCTATCAACTGTAGAAATGTCAGCTGTTAGCAGCTTTGCTTGTTGGCTTGTACATATAAATCTATGTGGAGAAGCCATAAGAAAATATGATATGCTCTGCCACCTCTCTTTGGTGTTTTGTTGTTTGTGTATAATATCAATGTGTTCAATATACATTCTTGAACTCATGTGAGAACTTGGTTTGCAAAACCTAACTAATACAACGATCCCAACTTAGAAAATTTTCAATCAGATTAAAAAAGGCTTGAATATTATGCCCTATCCCTAAATAGGCTGGGTCAACATGTGCTTCAAGTCGGTAGTAATAGCTAGGGATATGACTTTCACGATAGATGATGAAAGATAAATTTGAAGGTCTCATAGTTTATGGGCACCCATAAAATGTTCTTTATGGGAAATAGGTAGGGTTCAACTTTATTACGGCAAGAAACTTTTGAGTGTTTTTTTCTAATCAAAAGATGGGCGGTATTCCAAATCAACATATATGTAAAACTTGTTTGTTTAACACTGAATGAAAAATGTAGGATGTCTCAACCAAGTAGCTCTCAAGCCACAAGAGGATCTACTTTGAGAAACATGAAGTGGACGGGCACGAATGATGTAGCGCTCCTCCACATCATGCTTGAAATGCGCAAAGAAGGGAAAGTTATCCCTGGGGGGTTTACCTCGGAGGGATGGGGTCTGATATCAAAGGAAATGCAAACAAAGTTTGGGCCAGAATTCAGCAAAGATAAGTTGAAGAATAGGTTGAAGAGCTACAAAAAATGGTATAGCGCGATGAAGGCTATGCTAAACTTAAGTGGGTTTGGATGGGATGAAGAAAGGAAAAAAGTCACTGCGGAAGCAGGGGTGTGGGATGATTACATAGCGGTGAGATCTTTATTCAATTTATAAAATCTTTTTGGGAAATGCAAGTATAATTTTTTTTTCTTTGTTATTATTTTGGAACACAGGCACATCCTGCAGCCAGCATGTATAGGTCTAGGACCATGCCCGACTACTACATCATGTGCGAAATATTTGGCGACTCAATTGCCGATGGTCGAGATGAATTAGTTGCAAATGATATTACTCAATCACCACCTTCCATACATAACGATGCCTTGGATGGACATGACCCGAATGATGACGATGATGCCACCCCAAACACTGAGGAGGTTGGGGGCGAACACATCTCTACAAATAGGGGGCGTAGTGCCACCCCTGGAGGCTCCTCCCGTCAAACAACAAGGCGCCAAAGCGCAGGGGATGCAATGGTGGGAGTTGTCCAAAACATGGCAGATGCGATACACATAATGGCAAGGAATACATCTGAAGAACGAATGAAGAAGGTGTGGGAAGCAATACTACCCCTTGATTTAGAGCCAGTAATGAAGTTAAGGGCATTTCAACAACTAGAAAATGAAGAGAAGGCGTCGCAGTTTCTGGCCTTAGATAACGAATATCGCAAGCTCTTTATACTTACCTTCCTTAACAACTAACTTCCTTAACATGTGTAACACTGGTGTTTTGGGTTATTATCTTGGACTTCTAATTGCTGATCATAGTTGGTTTGTTGGACTCATACATGCTTTCTTTTTTCTTTTTTTCTTTTCTTTTTATCATGTATAACTATATTAACACTTTATGTCTTTTTATTGTTGGAATGTCATGAACACTTTTATTTAACTTTATGGAATGTCATGACTTATTTCAATTGGTTATATCCATCTTCACCAGCAGCATGGATAGACAGGATCTTCTGTTACTATTAACTAGTGTTGTTACGTCAACATGTCTTTTATGGTACCGTTACCAATATCTAACCAAAGATAAAGTTCATGAATCTGCACAAAGTGGAAGGGCATATCTCAATGAGATCTTGACTGGACACCCTCGTAAATGTCTTGATATATTCAGAATGAGTAGTGGTTGTTTTTTACTATTAGTCAATGAGCTAAAGCACAGGGGGCATTTAAGAGATTCTCGTGCAGTGTCAGTGGAAGAGCAATTGGCAATATTTTTATTCACTGTTGGCCACAGCCAAAGAAATCGCGTAATGCAGAACTTGTTCCAACATTCAGGAGAAACAATCAGCCGATACTTTAACTTGACACTGGATGCAATTGTAAAACTCGCGCCATATTATGTGAAGCAATTCGAAGGGGAGTGTCCACCTGAGATAGCAAATAATCATTTGTTCTATCCATCTTTCAAGGTAAATGTTTTATGATAATGAATTGCAAAAAACTATATGCCATATGGTGATACATGTTGTACTTGTTTATAGGATTGTGTCGGAGCAATAGATGGTACACATATCCCAGCATGGGTTAGACTTGAAGATCAAGTCCGTTTTCGCAATAGGAAGGGAGGATTGTCACAAAATGTTATGGCTGTTGTATCATTTGATATGTGTTTTCAGTATATCTGCGCTGGATGGGAAGGATCGGCATCGGATTCGAAGATTCTACAACATGTGGTTTGGAGACGGGCCCAGAATAGGTTACGTGTTCCAACTGGTAGTAAACTTTTAGCCCTTTGTCATTAAATGCATAAAGCCTATTATGTTTAAGGCATAACATGACTGTCCCAATTTTTTTTTGTTATTAGGAAAATTTTTCCTTGTGGATGCAGGTTATGCAAATACGCGGGGGTTTTTAGCACCATTTCGTGGGGTTCGGTATCACCTTAAAGAATGGTCCACAACACAAGCGCCTAAAACTGAACATGAATTGTTCAACTTGCGGCATGCAAAGCTACGCAATATAGTGGAGAGAACATTTGCGGTGCTAAAGCAGCGATTTGTCCTTCTCCAAACTCCTCCAAGATATCCTATCAAGACACAAGTGAAGATCGTTGTGGCATGTTGTGTTGTACACAACTTCATCCGTCAATGGAATCTTGATGATGAATTGTTCAGAGAAGCACTGAATGAGATGATGGAAGAGGATGATCTTAACGATGAACAAGACCATGATATTGAAGAGGATAATGTTGTTGGTCCCAGTGATGCGGATAGACAATTTATGACAGATTTTAGAGAGAATCTATCTAAAGAGATGTGGGAAGCTAGGGGGGGAAGGAGAGCTTGACACATTTTGGGGTCTTCCTTCTTTTTTTGGTATAAATATATATTTTTGTAAGTGGGGATTGATGAAGAGGTTTTTTGGCTAGCCCAACCTCTGGGCATGCTTTTTGGGTGGTCCAGCTCCTCCTCGGTTGTGTCTCTAAGCTAAGATGCAAGTGGGGTGGAGCTGCTCCTTTTTTTTTTTTTTTTTTGTATTTAGCACTTTCCCTTGGGAATATATACTTATCTTTTGTGAAAAAAAAAAAAAACACCTCACCTCACTCTTTGTTAATGGATTGGTTGAATCATGCCATTTTGATGTTCTTTTCTAGCACCATTTCACTCTCTTGGGTGTTGTGTTTGTTGTTCATGTATGGTGGTGTTTGAGAAATTCTACCGTGACTTAGTTTCATGACTGATTGTCCATCAAATGAATGAACTTTTAACTTGATTGCTGCTATCAAATGCCCTTATTCATCTCCCAGAAAGAATTTCTTTTTTTACAAGATAAAGTCTTTGACATCAATTCTCTGTTGAGAACTTGGAGAATATCTGACTTAATGTGATTTTTTAGTTCAGATGATGCTACTCCAAACACAGTGAAATGGATAACTGTCCATTATCTGAAAACATTCACCATGGTTTCAAATTAGGGTGAATCTCAACACAATGATTACTTGCTGTTTATGCTTTCTAGTTTTTTATGTATATTCTTTAATCTTTATGCTACTATATCAAATAAGCTTTAATTCCCTATTCTTGTCAGAGAGGAAGTACTTGGAGTCCTTTATGAGTTTGTTAGATGTCCAAGTGAAGGAAATGAAGTCTATGGGTGAGGCTATCCGCAAACTGGAAGTTACAAGAGAAGTTACTCACTCTTCAGACAAGCACACAAAGGACTATATTCAATCTGCATCAGGGAATGGTATGTTTATTAGATAAATGCTTATTCCAGGAAGAATTATTTGATTCTTAAATTATTAACCAGAGGGTCATAATATCAAAAGGGATGTGTTGTATGGATTACAGGTCTCAGCGGATCAGGTTTGCAAATGGAACTTCCAAATTTGAAATGCAGAACCAATATCGACGTTCACTTACTGATGCTTTTCAACAGGCTTAATATCAAAATGGTTATAATTATCTTATACTTTTGATATGAGAAATGATCCAGTATATCTGAATACACCTTGGATCCCTTCAATTTCTTAGAAGTCTTGGATGTGAATTTCTGTTTTTGGAGGCTAAGTGTTGTGCCATAACTGCCCCCTCATTGACAAGTAATGAACTTGAATATCACTCTAGTTAGATTGAATGAATTGGATCATGCCAGGAATTGCAATTCAATTTCTTGGGAGTTGAATCATGCCTTAGCTTGACTCAACCATGCAGCGAGGGTCCTTACAAAAGATATTGTGAAAATCACTCTATTATAGTAATGTTTGTGTCCCCACCTTTCAAAAGGAGGTTGAGATCCAATGGTTTGCCTCCATAAAAAAAGGCTGGCTTCATTCATACTAAGCTTTTAGGAACAAGAATAAAATGCTATGGCGAGTAGAGTACTATTAAGGGCATGAATGTATAGAGACTGGTTTACTGCATTTCATGAGCATGCCTTCACTCCGATTCCCTGACCACTTCATTACACTCAATACATTATGTTAGATTACCATGTTTTAACCCAGAGTCCAAATTATTTAGGGAAAAGCACATTGGCATGTTCATTAAGTCGACAGCTGCATAATAATGGAAAGCTCTCTTACATCCTTGATGGAGACAATGTCAGACATGGGCTAAACAAAGATCTTGGTTTTAAAGCAGAAGATAGGACAAAAAATATACGCAGGATCGGTAAGTTGGTATGTTTCTGTACACAGTGGTTCTGAAGTTAAGCTATTATCTGTGGAGACTAGACTTGATTGTATGAGTGCTCATACCTTTTTTTCTTAAGTTTTAAGCAGTTATAGAAATTCAAAGTCTTAGAATTCCTAGGAATTCAATTCCATGAAACAAACAGGCCCGAATCCTGTTTGTTGCTGCAAAATCTGTTTTAATAACTAATACCATCATGCAAGCCAGACAAGGTCATTGTAGTGTTGGTTGGTCCTGTTATATGTTATACCTGTTGTCTATGACTGAGCTACTATGCATTTTTTTTAGGTGAAGTAGCAAAGCTCTTTGCAGATGCTGGTTTAATCTGCATTGCTAGTTTGATATCTCCTTACCGGCGAGATCGAGATGCTTGCCGCGCACTGCTGCCAGAAGCGAACTTCATTGAGGTTGATTCTTCTAGTTGTTATGTGCATTTTTGCCCACTCAACTGATTTCTAGAAGTTCGCCCATTGACTTCATTCGGACTCTGTAGGTTTTCATGAACATGCCTCTAGAAGTGTGTGAAGCAAGGGATGCAAAAGGACTCTACAAACTTGCACGCGCTGGAAAGATCAAAGGTATGTGCTAGGAACCCTGTTACCTCTTTATATGGAATTGATAAAGTTTCATGTTGTGGAAACTAATTCAACTAACATACATTTCTCAATGGATTCAAAGTTAAATTCCTAAAGAAAAGAGTTAGCGCCGTGATATCCTTTTATCATCCTTAAAATTGTGGGATGAACATGGATATCAAATAGTGGGGTATGTGATTAAATCATGAATTAGCGTAGGCAAAAAGCCCTTCTGTGGGTGACTCAGGGATGTGATGTTCTCCTATGTGATGATGGTTATGTGAAGGGTAGTGAATTACTATATTTCAAAATGCTGAGGGGTAAGGCTGATGTCTAAATTCCAATTGCCTAAAGCATGAATTTCTGTAAGCCTTAACAGGTGGGGTGTAAGCTTTATGAGCATGTTTAGATAAATAATTACATAGATTTTAAAATTTGTTAATATAAATAAAACAGCAGAGTTTGGGTTTTGAAGCCTTTTAATGAGTTAGCTGGGGTTAAATTAGGTTAATTCTAGTTACATTACTTTCTACTAATTACTTTTAAGATCTAAAAATAAAAATTATAGTTCCCCTTTTACAAAATATAAAATATGTTCAAGTGATTTGCATCTACCTGATATGAGGAGTGGCTGAAACACAGTACACACTCTTCATCTGGACTAAAAGCTTCAAAGAGGCCTCATCCGATGAGGCATAAGCCCCAAATGCAAGCCACACCCCAAGTGGATTCTTCCACCACTTACCTCCACAGGCAAGTGGAGTATAACACATTAAACCATTGGTGCATTTTCAACTCATTAGATGTTATTCCATAGTTTTGGTTTGAATTTCATTGATGGAAGAGGGTAACCATACCTTGATTCCTTTTTTTTTTTTTTTTTCTCAACAGATGATACATTACTTCATTGCACTTATCTAGTATCTATTTTGTGTTCCAGGTTTCACAGGCATAGATGATCCATATGAGCCACCCTTGAATTGTGTATCAGAATTGGAACTTTCTGAAGCTGCAATGCTATACATTGTTATCCTTGGTATAATAGACCTGCTCATACTTAATTCTTATGCTGTTAAATATAATTAGTTGGTCTTATTTGATAAGCTAAAATTTTGAATATATCACTTTCTTCCTTTTACTATGTTTTATATCAGATTGAGATACAGCAAAAGGATGGGATTTGTCCTTCACCAAGTAACATGGCAGAGCAAGTTCTATCCTACTTGAAAGAGAAGGAGTTTTTGCAAGAGTAGTGACTGATTATGCCAGCATCCCTTCAACATTGTTAAAATTGGATGTATTCTTTCTTGTTGTAAACCAGAATAAACATGACCAAGATTGGTCAGCTTTTCATTTTTATTATTTTGGTTTTCATGTAAGTGGGTCATCCCAAGACTCGCGTAATTGTTCTCTAATGGAAAAATGCCTGCCTAATCCAGCATGCTAAATGTGTGGTTGACAATTTGTTGGCCCATGATTTGGTTTGATATTTATTTATTAATATTCTTAGGGCTAATGTTGCATCTAAATTAGAGCTGTTTTGATTTTTTTTTTTTGTTGCAAAATTAGATTGATGATACCAAATAAAAAACAGTTAAGACTGATCATCTACATTCAAATGTTATCAATCCACCCCATTTTATGCTCAGTCTTAAATTTGTCCTCCATGTTATCAATCCATCAGTGAGCCACACTCCTTCTTAGGAGGTATGGGCTTTTAAAGGAAGCTGAACATGTTATAAGAAATATGGCAGTGGTGCCTAATGTTGCCGTTTGAAGGGCTTTGGTTGAATGATGCAGACTTCACAAAGACGTTGAATTGGCAGAGAGGGTTGTTTCTGAAACGAAAGCTCGTGATAGAGGGGACAGAGTGCTTTTGTCTAACGTACATGCTTCCATTGGAATAATGTTGAGAAACTGAGGAAGATGATGAAGGGCCAGGGAATTTAAAATATACTTGTTTGCAGTTCGATTGTCGTAGAGAACAACATCCATATGAGTTCATCTCAAGTAACAGGTCTCCTCCAAGATATGCAGAGATTAATGACAAATTGGATGAACTAGGGGAAGATGGCTGCTATTGGATATTTGGAGGAATGGAGGTGGTATTTTACGACATAGACGAGGAAGGGAAATAACAAGTGCTTGGGCATCATAGTGAGAAGTTGGCAATTGGGTTTGGCCTCAACACAGCTGCTGGGACAACTATTAGAATTTTGCCTGAGAAGCTTATAAAACTCATAACAGCTCTTTGTCATGTCCCATGTATAGCTGGCAAAATGGTTTGAACCTCTGAAAAATAGGGGCCATCTATGCGCTCACCGGAATGAAAATGATAAATATTGGACCAGCATTGTATAATTCTTGTTTAAAATATGTTCTTTTTTAATATTCATCTGAAATGTAATACTTTCTCATTATTTTAATTTGATGACAATAATATGGTCCGAGCATTATGTAATCCTCTTTGAAATATGATTTCTTTCAAGATTCAATTCAAATGTGATATATTCGTCTCTCTCTATAACAGCAGTCGTTATGAAATAAATAAATAGAGTCCTACGCCTTGCTGTTTGGGTCATGAGGGAGATGATGTAGAAAATTTTGTAGAGGCAAGAGCATTTATCTAGTGAGAAAGAATCCTCCATTTGGTGAGGTAACTACTAGTTGGTTCAGCCCAGGAGCATTTATATGAATATTGATTTATAAAGTACTTAATAATTTGGAAAAAATAGAAATGCTCTCCAGTCAAAGGGAGACTATGTCAGAATTTTCAAAAAATATTTTTTCAACTTCGGAGAGTTTATATTTTTCATCATTTTTAGGATATAGGGTAGGTTAAATTAGAGATGGTGATTTAGGATATAAGATATGATGGTTGGTGTTAATGAATTTGAGATGGAGATAATCGTACTTATTTATGGATACTTTTTTTTTTCCATGGATTTCTCTCGTTTACCAAACGTGGGTTTGAAGGAATCATATGTAATTCCTCTGTGCTAGCCAAACGTGGAACGTGAAGAATCATCTCCCTCATAAATCCTTTCTAAAGAAAGTCATAATCCATGGCACCACGGATTCATCCAAAGAGAGGAATCCTCTCCCGTTACCAAACGTGCCCTAAGGGTTCAGCCCATATACTGGACTAAGAAAAAATAGTTATAAAATTGAAATTTATATACAACTATTTGTATTGTCATGAAAGTATCTGTCGACCTCTATGATCAATCGTCCGGTCCGTTTCTCCCTCAATGTGATCAATCCCAGCTAGGAATGTAGTTCAAAAAACATAATGTCATCTACCAAACTAGGGTGGCAAAGTGAGGGCATGTTTGTGAATCTCAGATAGACAGAGAGGAAATTTGTTCTCATTTTCCATGTAGTTTATTGTTTTCTTATTTGGCGCAATATATTTTTTTGTGAGGAAAAATGAATTGATTTTCCTTGATGAAGAAGATTTTGATTTCTTATGTGAAGAGTAGGAATGCAGGATTCCTCATCCATAAAAATAGAAAAATGTAGAGCACGACAAAATCGAGATCCTATGAGTATACGCATGGTGGTGACCATGAGTGGACTACTTAGGGTCCGCCACATCATTACGGCAGTCCTTCTCCATATGCATGGAAGGCTGCCCGCGTTGACGTGGCAGTCCGTCAATGATCCACTCAAGGTCACCTAGGGTTTTACTTCATCAGAATCTCACTCAGCATTACATCTTCTCATTGCACAAAAGAGCCCTAGATTTCCTTTTATCGTTTAGATATGAGTCCCATGTATCGTGTCATAGCATGGTACCATTTGCTCATTTATTTTCATAGCTAAGTTTGAGGATCAAGCTGTCAAGTGAATGTTGATAACGGCTTTGAAATCCAAGTCGTGAGATTAAAAGAAAGTGTGTGTGGGGGCTTCTCCTAAGAACAGAATTACCCTAATCTCAGTAACATTACCGACTTAGCTTATTTTGGTTTGGGTGTCCAAGCTCGGTAGGAGTACAAGATACTTTCAGCTCGGCAACAGTGCCAGCTGACATCCAACTTGAGCTAGCTTCGGTAAATGTACCAGTTGGCCTCATCTCGGTTTCGGCAACATGCATCTCGGCAACAGTGCTAGGATGTGTCCACCTCGGCATTATCCTCAGTTCGGCATTGCCAACTAGGATGAGTACAAGATCATAATTGTACCCCATAACGCTACGGCTACGTTGCAGAACGTACTGACAGACAATATGGGCGCCGGACTATGATAAGAGGCTAGCCTTATCAGGCGATCACCTCCACATTAATATGAGGATTCGGCGCATGATCCGATGGGACGTTTCCCCCACCTACCGCCATTAAGGAAGCATGGCATGGGGCAACGGGACAGTGCCTCTACCTACTTCCATGGGAGGAACCTTCCTCTATATATATGCATGAGGTAAATCCACAAAACACACACTATCATATATGCCCTTACTCTGCATTCTCTTCTTCCTTACTAATCCATCCTTTGACTAGTGACTGCACTAACTCATGCTTCGGAGTGCCTACGGCTGATAGTAGCCCAGGCCTTTGACCTTTCTCTTCTTCCTTCCCTTTAAGTCCCAGGCGGTTAATCTTTCCCAAAGGAGTTTTACAGCAACATCACAAACTAAACATCTGTTTATCCAAGTCCGTAATATTTAAGCACTTACAATTGGTGCAGTCTGTTGGGAGATTAAACCAAATCTACAGAAGTTATGCCTCCAAAGACCAGAAATGACGAAGGTACGTCGAAGGCCTGAAAGGACTCGTCATTACCGCCTCCGGTGCCACCACCAGAGTACCCATTCCCACCACCAGAGTTTCCACTGCCACCATTGTTTCCGCAACTAGAGTCACAACCTCCGCCACTCCAATCACAACCTCTGCCACTCCAATCACAACCTCTGCCACTCCAAGATCCCCCCCCAACAAAGGGAGATCTCATGGAAAATCTGTAGCCTTGAGTGTAGAAGGACCCATCACGGTGTCGATGGGCAAGTCTACTCATCAGACTGGCAATGGTAATGACAACGACGCCCTCGTCGCTGACATCAGATCCCAGCACCTTATCATCCAAGAGCAGGATGAGCTGATTCGTCAGCTCAAAAGGCAACTCAGACAAAACAGGAAAGCCCAGGTACCGTCCCCCAGACGGAACCCAACTCCCTCGGCTAATCAGAACTTGAGGCAAGTCCTGACCAATAAAAGAAGAGACTGAGGTGACGAAGAAGGTTCGAGCAGCAGCCATCTCCGTTGCGACTCAAGAAGATCATGCCAGGAGCCAGATAATGGTGGAGACCTGAGAGAATGGCTTGACCAGAATGTCAAGCAGGCGTTCCAGCGCAACATGGCAGAAGTCGGCCTTGTCCGAGATCGACTAGACACCTACGACGTCGAGAACTAGGGCATGTCTCCCTTCTCTCAGGAGATAAAAGACTTCTCTCTCCCTGAGAGATTCAGTGTCCTAAGATTCATCCTCTATGACGGAGCCTTGGACCCCGCAGCGCATCTTCGACACTTCACCTAGCGAATGTCAGTCTGGGGCGACATCGACCATCTGAATTGTAGAGCCTTCTCCTCCAATTTAGCCGACCTCCCCCTCAGATGGTTCTGCGCACTTCCGGTGGAATCGATTTTGAGCCGGTGGCAGCTCCGGAACTCCTTCGTTGAGAAGTTTCAAGCGCACCGGGTCATCCCGAAGACAGGTGGCAACCTCATAGCGATCCGGATGAGGCATACTGAAAACGTTACTCAGTTCGCCAAAAGATTCTGGACAATCTACAGCCAGATCGAAGACGCCAAAGATGACGTAGCCATCATGCGCTTCCAGCAAGCTCTACTCCCAGGCAATGAGCTCCGCAAAGACTTGGTCCGGTCCCCCGTAGTCACAATGAAAACATTAATGGCTAGGGTGAACTGGTTCATTGAGCAAGAAGAGGATGAGGCCCGAGCTCATGAAAGCTTTGGCCTCTAGAGAGAAGACTGACCCCCTAGAGGAGACAAAAGATTCTCCAAGAGGGAGCCAGACAGGAAGAAGGCCTCGACAAGCTCGGCAGCCTTCTCGGCCTCCACCTCTGGCGGCAACAGGAAGTCGAAGCTCAAGCCCGTCAAGTCGGCCGTCGATTCCTACAAGGCTGTAAACACAATCTTCAAGGAGCCCATCTATAAGCTCCTCGACAAGATCAAGAGGGAGCCCTACTTCCAATGGCCGCAGCCGATGAAAGGTGATCCATCCACTCGGGATCAGGGGAAGTTCTGTGCTTATCATAAGCAGAATGGGCACAGGACCGAGGACTCCATGACCCTCAAGTCCCATCTCAAGAAGCTTGTCAAGGACGGGCACCTGAAAGATTACATCAAGGAAGGTGGAAGGGTCAATCGAGCTCACCAGCGCTGACCTGATGATGATTAGGATAGTGACGAGCCGGAGGGCATTCTCAACGTCATTCACCTAGGCCCCGCTCCTAGAAGGGGTAACCAAGCTCGTGCTAAGGCCAGGAGGGCTTCTCACGACAAGCAAGTGATGTTAGTCAAGCTGGAACCTGTGTCCAAGAAGGCTCAGAAGGAGAGACCCAAGATCTGGTTCTCAGACGAAGACCTTGAAGGAGTCCAGCTCCCCCACAGCGACCCACTAATCCTCACCCTGAGGTTGAAGAACTTCAAGGTGAAGCGCATTCTTATGGACCCCGGGAGCTCGTCTAAGATCCTCTATTTTGACTGCTTTAAGAAACTTGGTCTTAACGAGGTTGATTTGCAGAAGGCCCGCACTCCCCTGGTGGGCTTCAGCTCGAAGCCGATGTACCCTAAGGGGAAAGTCTCCCTAGAAGTCCAAATTGGAGGCGCCTCTAAGATAGCAAACTTCCTTGTGGTGGATGCACCATCCCCATACAATGTAATCATGGGACAAACTTGGCTGCACAACATGGAAGTAGTGCCCTCCACCCATCACCAAAAATTCAATTCCCGTTGGAGAATGCCAACGGTCCAGTTGAGGTGATCACAGTACGGGGAGATCAGCAGATGACCAAACAATGTCTAATGGCTATGGTGCCTGGCGAAGCAGAACCACAGCAGGTATATATGGCCGAACTCAAGGCTGAGCTTGGGGACGTCGGTCGATCAGCAGAGCAGAAGAGCGTTGAAGATCTGACCGAAGTCAGAATCGATCATGACGACCCTGAGAGATATTTTCTGCTCAGGAGTCAGCTCCCCGAAGATGAAAGGTCCGAGCTGCTTAACTTCCTGTTGCAGAACAATGACGTTTTTGCTTGGACGCCATACGAGATGCCAGGTATCGACCCCGAGACCATGTGCCACAAGCTAAACGTGGACCCCAAGCACAAATCTATAGTGCAAAAAGCTCGCAGATTGGGGGTCCCGCAAACAAAGGCGGTGATTGAAGAAGTCAAAGAGCTCCTGGCTGGCCAACACAGTGGTGGTCAAGAAGAAGATGTTTCAGGCCCAGCTCGGGAAAACAATGGAGGTCTACATTGACAACATGGTTGCCAAGTCTAAAAGGTCACGGGACCACTTGGCGGACCTGAGTCAAACATTCGCCATCCTCAAAGAGTTCCAGCTCAAGCTGAACGCTTCCAAATGTGCATTCAGTGTTGGTTCCGGAAAATTCCTAGGAAGCTTGGTCACCCGAAGAGGAATTGAGGCCAAGCCAAAGCAAATCTCGGTGATCCAGGCGATCCAGAGTCCGACCTCGGCGAAACAAGTCCAAAGGCTCACAGGAATGGCGACTGCATTGAACCGCTTCATAAGCCGAGCCTTGGACAAGTGTCGCCTCTTCTTCCAGCTTCTGAAGAACAACTCAAAGTTCCAGTGGGCTTCGGAGTGTGACAGAGTTTTGCAGGAACTCAAGGCCTACTTATCTTCACCACCCCTATTGTCTACACCGAAACAGGGTGAGGTACTTTTTCTCTACCTGGCCGTCTCGGATAATGTAGTGAGATTGGTACTAGTCAAAGAAGAAGGCAAGCACCAACAGCCTAAATACTATACGAGCAAGATTTTGCTTGACGCCGAAACCAGGTACCTTCCACTTGAGAAACTTGCATTAGCACTCATCAGTGCTTCTCGCAAACTCTCTCATTACTTCTAGACATATGTTAGATTGTATGGTCTCAATCCATCAGTTGATGTAATAAATTGATTAATTTCTTTATTTATCAATATAATCATGCTTTCCTTTCATGAGATGAATGGTGATTTATTACTTAATGCACATGACCAATACATATGACATAATGGTTCATGAGATGTACCGGGTCCCATTAGTATATTAGATGTGATATATGTATATAAATGAGATCCACATACAGGAGATATGTGTCACAAATCTTATACTTAAAAATATCTTCACAACCATTGATGAGACTGGGCATCTCATCTGATAAGGTTGCAGCACTTTGATCACTATGAGATAGTGTGATTTGTCTCGATCATCAGAATGTAAGATTTTGGATCATAGTGCTGGTACATTGGATGTATTGAAGGACCATGAGAAACACCTTATGAAATACTGTCTCGACATAGGTTCTTAATCCTGAGACATTGATGAACTCAAGTTTCTATCTATTCATTTGCTTTGAGTCACCAATGAGTGAGGCCAACTGTAGGTCAACACTTCGGTGTCTTGGGTACGTGGTAGTAGGACTGTGGGAACATCCAATGGTCAATATGAAATCTATCTACATTATCCCCATGTACCAATTAATGGATTTATCATTAGTAAGTGCGCACCCATCTTGATTAAGAGTTAATTGGATGGTACTGATGATCACTATAATTAATTGGGGCTCAAGGATAATAAGATGTGGATCTAAGATTGGATGGGACGGATTTATTCCAATTGATCCATGGATAATGATAGAGGGGCATACTTGTGGTAATTGGGAAGTTTATCATTATAATTTATTCCTAAGACTGGAGTGCAGTTGCATTTATATAGTGGTGTTATTTGCAATTAATTGTGGGCCCGAATTACACATGAGATGTGGGGTCGCATGTCCTAGTTGGAGCCAGCTTTCTTAGGAATCCCTAGTGGTCCCCACGCTAGCCCAAGTATTAGAAAGATTCTATTCTTACTTAAACTCTAAAAGGAAGGAATTAGTAAGTTGCTATTTCTATTTGAAGTGAGACTTCTAATAGTGGTAATAGTAAGCTACTAATTTGTATGGAAGTGTGACTTCTAATACAAATTAGTAAGAGAGATAAGAGAGGAGACTTGAGGGCTATTTAAAAGGGGAAGACACCCCTTGGACGTCCAACCCCTTGGACGTCCAGCTATAAGAGTGCACGCCCAACCTTCTTTATTTGTGCAAGTGTTGCACAATTTTCTTCTCTTCTTTCTAGTTGCCTTCTAGTTCGTTAGACTTTCTAGTAGGGTTTTCTCTTGGAGATCCCACTCATCTTCTTGAGAAAAGAGATCTGATAGATGATCATAGCGTGGAAGACAACAGGGTCTTGGAGATCTCTAAATGCTTCAAGAAGAGTTCTTGTTCTAGTGGTTGTCTTCTCCTCGATTAGAGCACTACCGGGCTCCAAAGGTATAATCTGCTTCTCTACTTGTTGTAGATTATTTTGTTGCATGTAGTTGTTGATTTCTATCTTCTAGATAGGTTATATTGCTGTACATGATTGATGAGAATGAGGGATTGCATCCTGAATTGGGTTATAGCCTTTTGGATAGTTGATCCCTGAGTCAAGTGGGTCAAAAAGTTTTGAAAACCTATCCACAAGGCCCACCTACTTCCACCAATTGGTATCAGAGACATACCTCATCTATAATCATGTTAGATCAGTAATCTAGATCTAATCTTTGCATGAGATGCGAAGAGGATAGACCTAGGGCTATATAAGGATCAGTTATGATTGGGTTTGTTTACTTTATGTAGTAAATCCATGTTTGGATAGTCACAAAAGGGTTTAATTATGATGGAACGATGGTAGGATGCCATTGAAAGCTTTCAAAAGTGTTTTGGAGGTGTTTGGACTCGAATTGAGAAAACCCAATTTTTTGTCTTCGTCAGGCGGGTCGACCTAGCCTCGTGCTCGGTCAACCGGGTACTTGTAGGGTCGGTCGATCGGGAACACAGGACCAACCCCCGAACCCCCACTGGGGGCGCTGTCCCCTGGACCCCCGCGAGCTGACCGGTCAGCTCGACCCCCACTGGGGGACACCCCCGGACCCCTTCTGCGAAGTGCATGTATTAAAAGGGTGGCTAAATTTGGCATCTTATTTTTCCATTGTGGTTTGGTAACCTGGTTTTGTGAGATGCTTTGTTGTATGAGATACTAACTTGCAGGTGATAATGTCCTCTCCATATGGCCCACAAGTCTTTTACTTTCTTTTTATGGTTATTGGTTTATTTGAGGCTAAGTGTAAAGGGCATCATGGTTTCCTTGGTTTCCCGTGAAAGGGCAAGGCATGATGGATTTCCCTATAGTCCTTTTATTTCCATGTTTAGATTACCATGTAAGTCTTATAATTAAGGCATAGGAATTTATGTAATTTTTCTAAATTTGTAAATTCTGGCAATGTCCGAGACGAAGAAGGAAAGTAAAGTTGGACTCCTAATCAAAGAGTTTGAAGATTACCAAAATCCTTTTGGAGATGCCCAAAGAGTTTGAGGAATCCCAAAGTTTTGGAAAGTCTAGAAGTCCAAGAAGTGTATTCTGCTTGGGCCATGTGGAGGAGAGGACTAGTTTCTAATTTTAGCTTTTTCTATTTATCGATGAATGCTTAATTTAGAATATTTCCAAATCTGATCCAAACATAGCAAGTTACTAAAATTGGTTAAATCGAATTAATTTTTGGAAAGAGTTTTAATTAGTGTTGATGACCCATGAGATGGACACATTGATAACACTAATTTAAGAAACTAAACTTTCCTTAAAATAACTTGACTTGGAACCAATATTTGATCATATCATGAGATGATTTGATGTTCATAAATATACATGTGGGCCCTAATACCTTACAAGGAAATCCTCAATTATAAAGTATTAAGTGGGAGCGGGGCATTTAAATTGAGAAATCCCCATGGTTTTCCACCATAGGTCTATTGTAAAGAAAGTATTAGCCTCGTGCTATCTTGAGAATGGCCTTTCCCCACGGAGGGCTTTTATTTATTCGGTTACTAGATATGGATCTCCTATGGATAATGTTGGTGAGATGGGGCGGGGGCCCACTCCCCAAGGAGGAGCTGCCCGCAACGGTTGTCATACAATGCTAGTTGATGGGTCACACTTAACTAAAAAAATGATGCAGTATCCCCAAGGATTTGCCTCATATATTTTAGAAACCAAAGTTAATCGTAAGTCATTCATTATTTGGTATGATATACCTAGATAATAATGAATGAAGGGGATCATGGATAGTTAGTCTTAATCCAAATTTTGAACAACTTTGATCCGCACCAATCTAGGTGGTATTTGCACTCCCCAAGGAGGCATACCCCGGGGATTGAGATTCCGATGTATTCTAAATTTAGCGGTTATGAGGACTCCCACATAAATTTGGTAGAATACTAAACCCTAATGTCATTTAAATTCATTAATTGAATGTATGGTTATGTGCTACAGTTTTTCAAGCATGAATTCAAATACTTTCAATCCACTTGCGACCATCCTCAACCAGAATAAGTTGGTGGGATCCAACTATGTAGACTGGAAACGAAACCTGGATATTGTCTTGACCGCCTCAGGTTATAAATATGTCCTTACCAAAACCCCGTTGATGAGCCTGGCCCGGATGCACCGGAAGAAGAAAAGGAACTTTACACTTAATGGGCCAAAGATGATGAGATGGCCAGATGTTACATTCTGGCATCCATGTCCAGTGTTTTGCAACACCAACATCAATCCTATAAGACTGCATACGATATTATATCGAACTTAAAGGATATGTTTACAGAACATGGCAGGCCTGCTAGATAGGGTGATATGAGGGTGTTTATAAGCACCAAGTTGGCCGAAGGCACACCAGTATAGGACCACATGTTGAAAATGATGGACTCATTCAATGAGTTAGATGTACTGGGGGCTGCGATTGATGCAGAATCGCAGATCGACATAATCCTTGAGTCACTACCAGAGTCATTTAACAATTTCAAGGTTAATTACACTATGAATAAGATGAATCTGACTCAGGCTGAGCTGTCTAGCCAGCTGGTGGTGACTGAAGGGATTATGAAGAAGAAGCCAACTGCCCTAGTGACAGAAACGTCAGATGCTAAGTCCAAGCCGAATGGCAAAGGGCGGAAAGGCAAAAAGAAATCAGTTCCGAAAGGTCCTAAGGTGGAGAATGGTCCTAATGGTGGCGTGACCAAGGCTAAGGGTTCAGGGTCAAAAGGAAAGTGTTTCCGTTGTGGTAAGACAGGACATTGGAAAAGAAATTGTCCAGAATATTTGTCTAAAAAGAAGACCTCATGTATGATTGAGTCACTTATTTCTGAAGTTAGTTTTGCAACTGGTACTTAAGAATCTTGGTGTATGGACTCTAGGGCAACTGATCACATATGTAATTCGTTGAAGGGGTTCAGGGAAACCAGGAGGCTGAGTGACGGAGAAATCATTGTTAACCTAGGATCTGATGCTCAGGCAGAAGCTGTTTCAGTGGGAGTTATTACTTTATGTTTTTCAAATAATAAGTTGGTTTTGTCAGACACGTTATATGTACCATCTTTACGGCGGAATTTAATTTCAGTTTCTAGTTTGGTCAATAAAAGTTATTCCATTACTTTTGGTACTGAAGTTGTCATAAAGAGGAATGGTACTTTTATATGTTCTGGCAATGTAACCAATGAGCTTTATTTGTTAACTCCCATAATGTATGAGATACATTATATTGAAACAATTAATAGACCATCATTGAAGAGAAAGTCACCTTCATCTAATCCAACAAAACTTTGGCACTTGAGGCTAGGTCATATAAAGCTAAACATGATTGACAGGCTAGTGAAAGATGATATCTTGCCTTCATTGGTGGTAGAACCAATGTCTGTCTGCGAGTCCTGTCTGGAAGGCAAAATGACCAAAAGACCCTTTTCATCTAAGGGCCATAGGGCCAAAGGTTTATTGGAATTAGTGCATACTAATGTGTGTGGACCCATGAATGTCTGGGCCAGAGGAGGATATGAGTATTTTATCACTTTCACAGATGATTACTCAAAAATATGGATACATATACCTTATGCACCGCAAGTCCGAGACTTTTGAAAAGTTCAAAGAGTTTCGAGGGGAAGCGAAAAAGCAATTAGGTAAGAGTATCAAGACTCTTCGATCAAATCGAGGAGGGGAATATCTCTCTGCTGATTTTATGGGATACTTATCAGAAAATGGGATTCTATCCCAGTTGTTTGCTCCTGGTATGCCTCAACAGAATGGAGTAGTAGAAAGAAGGAACATGACTCTTTTAGATATGATTAGTTCTATGCTGAGTTTCTCAGGATTACCTATATCCTTTTGGGGATACGCCTTCGATACTGCAATGTACATACTAAACCTCGTACCATTTAAGTATGTACCTAAGACTCCCTAGGAGTTGTGGTCCGGGCGAAAGCCTAGTCTACAACATTTACACATTTGGGGTTGTCCGGCACACGTGCTAAAGGTTAAGACGAATAAGTTGGAAACGAAGTCGGAAGTGTGCACGTTTATAGGATATCCTAAAGTAACAAAAGGTTGATTATTCTATAATCTCAGAATGCAGAAAATGCTGGTGAGCACTAATGCGGTTTTTCTGGAGGAAGATTATATGATAGACCGAAAATCTTTAGAAAAGGAGATCTTGGAAGAAATTCAAGAGCAAACAATTCCAAATCCAAGTATGACCAAACTTGAGGAAGAACCGCCCTTACCACACCCAGTAGTTACACCAGTGCCTCGTCGTAGTGGGAGAATAGTCAGGCCCCCTGACAGGTTCCCGTTCTTGGGAGAGTCTTACGAGGCAATCCCGGAAGAACTGGAACAGGATCCCTGTAACTATGATGAAGTAATTAATGACACAGATTCGGGACGTTGGCAAGATGCTATGAAAGCTGAGATGGAGTCTATGTACTCTAATCAGGTCTGGACACTTGTGGACTTGCCTGCCAATATCATACTTATTGGGTGCAAGTGATTCTACAAGAGTAACAGAGGACCAGATGGAAGAGTTGAGACCTTTAAAGGTCAGGCTTGTTGCGAAATGATATACTTAGAAAGAAGATTTCGATTATGAGGAAACCTTCTTGTCGGTAGCCATGCTCAAGTCCATCCGGATACTCTTATCCATTTAGGTTCATCTCAATTACGAGTTTTGGCTAATGGATGTCAAGACGGCGTTTCTCAACGGCCATCTTGAGGAAGACATCTATGTGGTGCAGCCAGACAGTTTTGTAGCTACAAACCAAGAGCAAAGAGTTTGCAAGATGCAGAAGTCTATTTATGGACTGAAGCAGTCATCCCGAAGCTGGAACATCTGTTTTGAACAAGCAATCAAGTCATTTGATTTTTTGTCAAAAACAGATGAGTGATGAGTGTATATGAAAAGTAAAGGAGGCCAGGTAATTTTTCGGGTTGACGACATCCTTCTCCTAGAGAGTGATATAGGGATGTTGTCAACAGTGAAAGTTTGGTTGGCAAAGACTTTTCATATGAAGGACTTAGGAGAAGCCAACCACATCCTAGGGATCAAACTACATTGAGACCGGATAAATAGGATGATTGGCTTATCCCAAGCTGCATACATAGATAAGTTACTGGTACGATTTGCTATGCAAGACTACAAGGAGGGTATTATACCTTTCAGGCATGGAGTGCACCTTTCCAAAGATCAGTGTCCTAAGACACCTGAGGAAAAGGAGAAGATGAGGTTGATACCATACGCTTCAACTGTTGGTAGCCTCATGTATGCTATGCTATCTACTAGACCGGATATCTGTCATGCAGTGGGCTTAGTCAGCAGATATCAGTTTAACCCAGGACCCGAACATTGGATTGCTTTAAAGTGTATTCTCAAATACTTGAGAAGGACTAGAGATTACATGTTAATTTATAGCAATGATGAACTGATTCCAGTCGGTTACACAGATTCTGACTTCATGTCAGATAAGGATTCCAAGAAATCAACTTCTGGGTATATGTTTATGCTATAGTTGCTTGAGAAGCAGGTAAAGAAATAGATTAGCTCAAAAGGTTCCTTGTGGAACTTGGAGTGGTACTTTTGGCAGGACAGCTGCTCACAGTTTACTGTGATAACAACAGGGTAGTCGATAAGTCCAAAGAACTCAGGAGCCAAAATCATATATAGAGGTAGTAACACATAGTCAGAGAGATTGTGTAGAGAGGTGATATTGCTATCACCTAGATAAACTTTGCGGACAATCTGACAGATCCCTTTACTAAGCCTTTGACTACCAAAGTCTTTGAGCAACATGCAGACGAGATGGGCATTAGATCCATTAGTTGATGTACTAAATTGATTAATTTCTTTATTTCTCAATATAATCATGCTTTCCTTTCATGAGATGAATGGTGATTTATTACTTAATGCACATGACCAATACATATGACATAATGGTTCATGAGATGAACCGGGTCCCATTAGTATATTAGATGTGATATATGTATATGAATGAGATCCAGATACGGGAGATATGTGTCACAAATCTTATACTTAAAAATATCTTCACAACCATTGATGAGACTGGGCATCTCATCTGATAAGGTTGCAGCACTTTGATCACTATGAGATAGTGTGATTTGTCTCGATCATCAGAATGTAAGATTCTGGATCATAGTGCTAGTACATTGGATGTATTGAAGGACCATGAGAATCACCTTATGAAATACTGTCTCGATTTAAGGATTGCTCTCATAATTCCCTAGCAATAGGCTCTTAATCCTGAGACATCGATGAACTCAAGTTTCTATCTATTCATTTGCTTTGAGTCACCAATGAGTGAGGCCAACTGTAGGTCAACACCTTGGTGTCTTGGGTACGTGGTAGTAGGACTGTGGGAACATCTAATGGTCAATATGGAAACTATCTACATTATCCCCTTGTGCCAATTAATAGATTTATCATTAGTAAGTGCGCACCCATCTTGATTAAGAGTTAATTGGATGGTACTGATGATCACTGTAATTAATTGGGGCTCAAGGATAATAAGATGTGGATTTAAGATTGGATGGGACATATTTACTCCAATTGATCTATGGATAACGATAGATGGGCCTACTTGGGGTAATTGGGAAGTTTAGGGTCTTCATTATAATTTATTCCTAAGACTGGAGTGCAATTGCATTTATATAGTGGTGTTATTTGCAATTAACTGTGGGCCCAGATTACACAAGAGATGTGGGGTCGCGTGTCCCAGTTGGAGCCAACTTTCTTAGGAATCCCTAGTGGTCCCCACACTAGCCCAAGTATTAGAAAGATTCTATTCTTACTTAAACTCTAAAAGGAAGGAATTAGAAAGTTACTATTTCTATTTGAAGTGGGACTTCTAATAGTGGTAATAGTAAGCTACTAATTTGTATGGAAGTGTGACTTCTAATACAAATTAGTAAGAGAGATAAGAGAGAAGACTTGAGCGCTATTTAAAAGGGGAATACACCCCTTGGACGTCCAGCAATAAGAGTGCACGCCCAACCCTCTTTATTTGTGCAAGTGTTGCACAATTTTCTTCTCTTCTTTCTCTTCTAGTTGCCTTCTAGTTCCTTAGAGTTTCTAGTAGGGTTTTCTCTTGGAGATCCCACCCATCTTCTTGAGAAAAGAGATCTGATAGAGGGTCATAGAATGGAAGACAACAAGGTCTTGGAGATCTCTAACTGCTTCAAGAAGAGTTCTTCTTGTTCTAGTTGGTTGTCTTCTCCTCGATTAGAGCACTACTGGGCTCCAAAGGTATAATCTGCTTCTCTAATTGTTGTAGATTATTTTGTTGCATGTAGTTACTGATTTCTATCTTCTAGATAGGTTATATTGCTGTACATGATTGATGAGAATGAGGGATTACATTCTGGATTGGGTTATAACCTTTTGGATAGTTGATCCCTGTGTCAAGTGAGTCAAAAAGTTTTGAAAACCTATCCATGAGGCCCCCTACTTCCAACAACATACACAATAGTGGTTGTTACAGAACATCCACTTAAGTCCCTTTTCAGAAAGGCAGACTTCTCTAGAAGGATTTCAAGATGGGCCGTTGAACTGGACCAATACAATATCCAATATCAACCAAGAACGGCAATCAAAGCCCAAATTTTGGCAGATTTCATTGTAGAATTCACCTCTCCTAGTTCGACACCGACACAACTCGATACCAAACTGGGGGCAATAAGGATGATGAGGTTACCGAGACAGAACAAGATCGATCTTGGAAGTAGTTCCTTGGTTCAGCATGGAAAGTCTTCGTCGATGGATTCTCAACCTCCAAGAGAGCTGGCGCCGGCATTGTGCTACAATCTCCAGAAGGCCTTGTCATCGAACAAGCCTTGACACTTGACTTCAAAGCATCCAATAACGAAGCCGAGTACGAAGCATTGATCGCAGGGTTCAGTAGCACTAGAATCCATGGGGCACGACAATTGGTGGTCTTTAGCGACTCTCAGCTGGTGACGAACCAACTGAGTGAAGACTACCAAGCCTGAGATGAAAGGATGACAGCCTACTTGGCACACGCAATTTAACTCCTCTCCTAATTCCAGAAAGCCGAAGTCAAACAGATCGGTAGGGACTCCAACTCCCATGCTGATGCTCTTGCCAATGTAGCCTCTGCTGTCGAGGCCGGGAAGAAAAGAACCGTTGAGGTAGAAACACTAGAAAAACCAAGTATAGAGCTTCAATCACCCCGGTAGGTTCTGTGCGCTGATCTCGGCCCAAGTTGGATGAATCAAGTCATAGCATACCTAAAAGACGACCAGCTCCTTAAAGATAGAAATGAAGCTCACAAGATCAGGCTGAAAGCAGCACGGTTTTCGCTATCTCCGGATGGCAAACTTTATAGAAAATATTTCACCGGACCTTACCTCCAGTGCGTTCACCCCAGCAAAATCGAAGATTTCCTTTACGAAATCCATGAAGGAATCTGCGGAAGCCACATTGAAGGTCAGTCATTAGCCTACCGAGCTATCAGCCAAGGTTACTGGTGGCCATACATGCAGAAAAACGCTCAGCTCCATGCCAGGAAGTGCGAAAAATGTCAAAAGTTCTCACATTCTCTCCACCAACTAGCACAAGACCTGAGCCCACTCTCCAGCCCATGGCCCTTCGTTCAATAGGGTCTCGACATCGTCGGACCACTCCACCGAGCTCCAGGGAATAAGAGGTGGCTAATAGTAGCTACTGATTATTTCACCAAATGGATAGAAGTAGAAGGACAATCTTCCATCACTGAGCACGATACAAAAAACTTCGTATGGAGGAATATCATCACAAGATTTGGAGTACCGCGTGCCCTAGTCTCGGACAACGGAACGTAGGTCGACCCCATATTCTTCAAGAACTTCTGTCAAGAGCTCGGCATTAGAAACTACTACTCGATTCTTGTTTACCCACAAAGCAATGGTCAGGCGGAGATCTCGAACAAAGTGGTGCTCGATGGACTCAAAAAGAGACTCGACCGGGCCAAGGGGAGATGGGTGGAAGAACTTTCCAAGGCGTTCCACTTCGGCAACGCCCTTCTCCCTCGCCTATGGAATGGAAGTTGTGATCCCCCTCGAGGTCGGCCTTCTAACCCTGAGGTCAGAACTTTTCGACCAGGGTTAGAACGAAGTGAACCTAACCCGAGAACTTGACCTAGTTGAGGAAAGAAGGGATGCAGCAGCTGTCCGCCTGGCTTCCTATCAGCACCAGTTAGCTAGAGGATACAATCAAAGAGTCAAAGAAATGAAGTTTTTAGTTGGAGAACTGGTCTTGAAGAAGACGCTTCCAATAGACAAAAATCCCAATGAAGGCAAGCTGGCACCGAACTGGCACGGACCATTCAAAGTGACCTCGGCAGCCGGGAAATCAGCTTACAGGCTAGAAAGCATGAATGGTAAAGAGCTACCACGACCGTGGAACGCCACGCATCTTAAGAAATACTATTTCTAAATTGTACTCAATTTCTGGAATCAATAAAAGTGAATTCTTGTGGAAGGATACACTTCGTTGCTTTCAATCAGCGCCTTGTTGCGGAACTCGGTGGCCACAGCTCGGTTATAAAACCAGCTATCCAAATTACGAAGTTACAGAACTCGGGGTATATTTCAGCTCGGTTATGGAACTAGCTATTCAAAATGTCAAGTTACGAAACTCGGCGTATACTCCAGCTTGGTTAGGGAACCAGCTATATTAAACACCTTGTTGTAGAACTCGGTGTCTTCGACTCGGTTATGGAACCAGCCATACCAAATGCCAAGTTATGGAACTCGGCACCAGGTCCAGCTCGGTTATGGAACCAGCTATATTAAGCACCATGTTGTAGAACTCGGTGGCTTCAGCTCGGTTACGGAACCAGCTATTCAAAATGCCAAGTTACGGAACTCGGTGTATACTCCAGCTCGGTTATAGAACCAACTATATTAAACACCTTGTTGTAGAACTCGGTGTCTTCGGCTCGGTTATGGAACCAGCCATACCAAATGCCAAGTTATGGAACTCGGCATCAGGTCCAGCTCGGTTGTAGAACTAGCTACATAAAGCACCTTGTTATATCTCAGTGACTTTGGCTCGGTTATGGAACCAGCCATGCAAAATGCTGAGTTACGGAACTCAACGACTATCCTAGTTCGATTATGGAACCAATTATACTAGAATTCCGATTTTTAAACCGAGTTCGATTAAAGCTAACTTCCTTCTGGTTATGGAACCGAGGTTGTATGACTAGTGATTATTTAATAGTTCCGGTTTTTGAACCGAGCTCAGTTATTATATTCTTACATCGAACTCATATACTTGAGGACAAGATGTGAAAAGATGATTGTATTAACTATTGCAAAGGTTACAATTTACATTACACCAAAAAGTGAAAAAAGAAATAGATCAAAAGGTTCGAGGGACAGCCTCGCGTCCTCGGTCTCAGTTTCGGGCTCGGCTTTCCCTTTCTCGACTTATGTCGCAGTCGACTTCGAAGGGATTTCAGTCGACACGGGAGGAACTTCAGGAGAAGGAGCTTGACTCGATTCCAGCTCTAGGGGTTGGAACTTGGGTGGATTCTTGAATAATGGATGATCTTCAGAGACTCCAGCCTTTTTCAGAGCACCTCTCCACCCTAGCTCCCAAATCGTCTGGCTCAGATTCACGACATGAGCCTCATATAAGTGTGAAGCCGCTTCCGCCCCCTCTTCATAAGCAGAGTCAACCTCGGTCTTAAGCTTGGCATCAGTATCCTCCTTCTGCTTCTTGAGCTCGGCGACAAGCTGTTTCTTCTTCTCAGCCTCAGCCCTCACCATTTCGAGCTCAGTTATGATAGCCCGGACAGTCGCCTCCCGCTCCTCCTCCCTCCGTTTATTTTCCTCCTGAACTGCTTGGAGGGCCAACTTCTCCTCCTCCAGCTTTGCAATCAGAATTCCGGCCTGTCGAGACCTTTCCAGCTGGACTTAGGTTCTTTGCAGCACCTGAAAAGGAGATAGATTGTCAAGACACGACGACCAAGACGAAGTGGGAAAACTCATGAAAAACTAAGTCTTACCGAGAGAGCTGATTGCATATTCCATGCCGCCAGCTGGACATCTTCGGCCTCCCTATGCCTTGCCATATCCTTTGGCCAAGGCACAGGGGTGGGCCAGAGCCGCAATCACGTTGGGATTCCCCCATATCCTGTCCTCCACCGTCACCGTCCTCCCGGGCTCGACCATGAAGCTCGGTCTCCATGCTGCTGGCCCAGGGAGTTGAGGTGTCGAGGTGTTGCCGGGAATCTCTCCAGACGGGCTCTCAACCCTGGCCCTTTTCTCCAGTTGGGTCTCTTCTTCCTGTTGACCCTGCTCCTCCTGCCAGACCTCTGAGGTTGAGACAGGATTGTCGACAACCTCGGTGGACGGGCCCGAAGTAGTTCGACCACCGAGGACGAGGGAACTCAGATCTTTGATCACCAAAGGACGTCTCGGTGCCATGTCTCATGTTCTCTCTTCCGAGCTTGGGGAGGCGTATGATTTGATAACTCTCTCAAGCTCGGCTTCCCTCGAATCAAAATGCGGGACTGAAGCTTTGGCGCCCGACGTTTCTTGGAGGTTAGTGCGGGTCAAGGCTAGTACCGGTTCCGAACTCCCCGACGGCTTGCCCTCTCTCCTTTTGATAAAGGAGTGGTACCTTGGTTCGTACCCGAGCAACACCCAAGCGGCCCGACCTCTATGGACCTTGTATCGGTAAACGGCGTCGAACCAAGCATTATTCTTCTTCCACCCCGCTCGCTTCGCTTCGTGTTGCCTCTCGCTAACGCCTACATAGAAAATAGAACATCAGGTCGGAAAAAGCAGTATAAAAAGTTCAGGAGTTCGGTATTTACTTGGAGGGCCCCCGAGACGACGAGGGATCTTGTACACCCTCTCGAAATCGGTTTCGGCCTTGCCTCGTTCCCAGTTGCCCAAGACGAACAATCGATCATCCTCGGCGTATTTATTTGAATCCTCTAAGTCCTGGACAAAAGGCACTCTTCTTGCCTTAACCCAGAGATAATATGTATGTTCCCCCCCGGACTTACATAGGTCATAGGAGTCCTCGATGTCATGGACATCGAAACCGATACTCAGAATTCTATTCAGCTCAGATACTCCCATGATGATTTTGAAACTGTTCAGCATCAATTGGTAAGGGCAGAGACTCCATTTGCTCAGGCAGATCCTAAGGAGGGGGTGCACAGGAAACCTGACTCTGCCCTCAACTATCGACACCAATGGAAATGGCATCCAGCCATCCCGGAAGAAGCGACCATCAAAGGGGTCCTCTGGGTTGTCTAGCCTAATCCTTACGCCATCTGGAATCTTGTACTTTGCCCTAAACTCCATTGCAACCGCTGGAGTATCTAACCAGTTCCTATAGATCCCCATATCTAAATATGAGAAGACTGGGGGAAAAAGGGCATAGAATCGAGAAGGCACCAGAAACCTTAGATGGAATAAAGAAGGAGGAGAACCTAGAGGGACCTTAGAATAGAAGACAGAAGGGCAGGCGAAGACTTACAACGGTGAGGAGGGATCCTAAAGACGCCGGACTCTGAAAAGAAAAAGCTAACAGCAAGAAGCTCTTCCTCTGCGAAAACTCTTCTGAACGAATGCAAGGCGAAAGTGAGAAGAAAAAGTGGGACACCCCTATATATAGGAGGTGAGGAGCCCTTTTTGAATTTCGAAGGACGCGCATGCTAAGCGTCGCCTCGGAAGCTGTACGCGTCACTTCAAATTAATTGGGCAACCAACCAAATGGCGACACGTGATTCAAAACACGTGTTCATCTCTTGAAATGATTCAAATGGCCGCCAGTTCATCTCCTACAATGATGCAAAACATCATATTCATTACCTCGGGCAGACAAGGCGACGACAACGTGCTATCGATTATCTTGGGCAAAGGAATCGACATTAAGATGGGACGTGAATTAAATTCCGAGGACTCTTCAGTCATATCACTTAGCTCCCGACCTCAAAGAGTCGAAGAACTATTCCAGGTCAAGAGCTAGGGGGCAATTGTGTGAGAGCTTCCCTTAAGAACAGAATTACGCTAATCTCGGTAACATTACCGACTTGGCTTATCTCGGTTTCGGTATCCAAGCTCGGTAGGTGTACAAGATACTTTCATCTTGGCAACAGTGACAGCTGGCATCCAACTTGAACTAGTTTCGGTAAAGGTACCAGCTGGCCTCATCTCGGTCTCGGCAACATGCATCTCGGCAACAGTGCCAGGATGTGTCCACCTCGGCATCATCCTCAGTTCGGCATTGCCAACTAGGATGAGTACAAGATCATAATTGTACCCCATAACGCTATGGCTACGTTACAGAACGTACTGACAAACAAGATGGGCGCCGGACTATGATAAGAGGCTAGCCTTATCAGGCGATCACCTCCACATTAATACAAGGATTCGGTGCATGATCCGATGGGATGTTTCCTCCACCTACAACAATTAAGGAAGCATGGCATGGGGCAACATGACAGTATCATATACGACCTTTCTGTATATATGTATGAGGTAAATCCACAAAACACACACTATCATATACGCCCTTACTCTGCATTCTCTTCTTCCTTACTGATCGATCCTTTGTCTAGTGACTGCACTAACTCAGGTTTCGGAGTGCCTATGGCTGATAGCAGCTCAGGCCTCTGACCTTTCTCTTCTTCCTTCCATTTCAGGTCCTAGGCGGTTAATCTTTCCCAATGGACACTACAACAAATGGGATTTTCAGTGACAAAAATATTTGCGACGCAACCCAAAGCGTCGCAAAAAATAATTTTTTTGAAACATTAAATTAGACCCGTCGCAACAAGTTAGGTATTTGTTGCACAAGACTCCATGCGTCGCAAATAGATACTTTCAGCAATGAATATAGTGCGTCGTAAACAAATGCGTCAAAAAATCATTGGCGCCGCCAAATGGCGGTAAAATTATTCGCGACGCCAAATAGTCATTTGTGACACAATCATCTGTCGTAAATAAGTGTCTCTATTTGCGACGCACTCCCCGTGTTGCAAATAATTTTTAGTCTGAGCTATGTCATAGAAAAGTTAAGGTTTTTTGCAATAGTTTCCTTTTTGCATCGCACATAATATCTTATTCGCGACGTTGATATATTTGCGTCGCAAATAATTTCTATTAGCGACCTCCATGATATGGTGTCATAAAAATTTTAAGCAAAAAAAATAACTATTTATTTGGGACGCAATTTTGACGTCACAAAAAATATTTAATTGCGACAGTATACTTGCTACGTCACATATAATGAGTTTTTTTTGCAACGTGGCTTTAAATGCGTCGTAGATAGTAGTTTTATTAGCGACATTATTTTATAGCGTTACAAAAAAAAAGAAAGTTCTCCAAATTATTTCCATCTCCTGCCTTTTGTTTTTTTTTAATCGATCACCCGCGCCTTCGTTAAGAGTCTCTTCTATAAACGGAAGTCGTGCCCTATTCTTATATGTTCAGCCTCTCTTCTGCCTTTGATAGTCCTTCAAACGGAGAAGTAGTGCCTCCCTATCTCTCTGTTCATTCTCTCGTACTATCTCTCTGCCCTAAATCCAACCGAAATCCAAGATCTCGACGATCCTCTACAAGATCTCGACGTGGTTAGCGGCTGCTACATGTGGAGGAATCTTCATTCGATGTCTTCTTCAAAGTAGCACTGATTGGAGAGGTTCTCTTGCTCTTCTTTTCTTTATTTGTTGAAATTTCTTTCCATGTATACTTAAATTTGATTGATGCTTTCAAACCAGATTTCTATATTATAAAAAAGTATGCGATTAGAATATGTTCTCTTTATTATCTGAAATTAGGGATTGGTACCATCATCTTCTTCATAAAAAAACTATTATCATTATTATCAAAGTTGAAGTGTGTTTTCCAACTATTTCAACCCCTGTACCGGTTCCCATGAAGACCTTATTGGTTGTGATGTGAATGTGATGTTGGTTTAATGATCCATA
This sequence comes from Cinnamomum chago, assembly GCA_038049695.1. Classification (NCBI taxonomy): domain Eukaryota; kingdom Viridiplantae; phylum Streptophyta; class Magnoliopsida; order Laurales; family Lauraceae; genus Cinnamomum; species Cinnamomum chago. The sequence continues at coordinate 30,198,511 of CP142462.1, read as the reverse complement.
GACAACGAGGCTCACAGTTTTAAGTTCTATTTTATTTTTATTTTTCTTTTTTTTAAGTTCTGTTTTTTATTATTATAGGTATGGTTGTTATTGTTGATGGGTGTTGGCTGGAGGATGAAGGAGCCATTTGTTTTCGAACTTGAAGGGGGCAGTGGATGCAGGGGAAGATTTTTTATGATCCAAAAGGATTGGGCTGTGGTCAGAGGATATTCCGGCAAGGTGATGAGTTATGGGATCTCTGTAGTGGTGAACCAATGAGCATTGACTAAGGCTCGGTCCAGCCTTGCTGTGACATAAGAGAGGCCTTGTCTATTATTTGACCAAGTAAATCTTCTCCCTGAGAATTGAGTTTCTTGAAGTCTAGTTTGCAAGACAGTGGATTGGAAATCTTTGAGGGAGGATGGGTTGGAGAGACTGAGGCTCAGCTTTTCTACAAGATTAAGGATGGCATTGAAGTCCCCTAGCACACACCAAGGAATGGTGGTTGAGGAAATGGCAATGAGCTGATTCCATAGATCTTTCTTGAGGGTCGGTTTGTTGGCTCCATAAACACCTGTAATGAGAGTGGATAGACATGAGATTGGGTTTTGGAGAAGCATTGTTAAGTGCTGTGAGGAAGAGTCAGAGATAGTGGTTGAGAGATGGTGAGAGGATTTGGATATGCACCAGAGGTTTGCGCGAGCCAAATGGGAAGCATTGGAGTGGAAGGAATCAAACCCAAAGGAACTAAGTTTCAAGGATTAAGAAGAGGAGAAGGTTGTCATTGGCTCTGATATGAGAATTAGATCTGGGGAATGCTTACGGACCATATTCACCAAGGCTCTTTTAGTAGGGTTGTTGGCAATACCCCTACAATTCCAGTAGAGGAATTTTATCATGGTGGAAAGCTAGAGGAGGTGATCTTGCCTCTAGACCTCCTTGTGACCGGGCCACTAGCTTGAACCATCTGAGATTTTTTCCCTTTCCCTGATTTTTGATTTTTCTCTGCACCCGAGGTATCTTGAAGAAGTAATGGAGCAGTGCATGAAGTAGCCTCCATAGTTGCTGAAGGTCCTACGTGAGTTTCTGTGGGTGTTGTTTATGGAGTGATGGTCTGAGCATCGATTTCACCTACAGCTTGGGAAGCCATTGAATCTAATACTTCTGGGTGCTGCTCAGAACCTTGAGGGGGGCCTGTTGAAGAGTTCCCTTATGAGATGGAATGTAAGTTTTTGCAATATAGACTGGGGTTATTGGTTGGGTCTGCCAAAGAGCAGTACTCTAGTATGGAGAAAGGATTTGAGGTATTGATATCATATGGCAGATCGTTGAGAGAGGGGGGAACTTCCTTGGGCCTTGAAGATTTGGGTTTAGTGGCAGGTTCTTTTTTGGAAAGGAGCCTGGGCTGGTGGTCCATTTGGTTGTTGGTTTTTGTTGGTTGTGAGGGGTGATGTTGGGGAGGAACAATGTTTTGAGTTTGGCTTTGAGGTATGACTGGTAAATCTGGGTCTTGTACTACTGGTCTGGGGGGGCCTTTGGGATGATTGAGGGTGTTGGGCTATCAAGGTAGGGATGGGGGTCTGGCCTGAGTTTAGGTTTATGGTACTATGGATGTTAGAGTGGTTGTTCAGGGGTTGAGTTTGAGCAAGGGGAGGTAAGTTAATCTGGCTTGTAGATGCTGGGACAGGGGTGATAAGGAAGGAAGGAGCTGCTGGTTTGGTTGTGTTTGCAGGTTTAGAGAGATTGGAGGATGGGCAAGAGTGGTTGGTGTGACCTGAGGAAAGACAGAGTGAACAAGGGATGTTTTCATAGGCTACTTCTAGAACCAGATCTCTTTCCCCTTGAAGTTCCACTTGGATAGAAGAAGGTTTTGGCTTTGAGGGATCTATGTTGACCAGCACCCTTGCAAATGTAAGTATTCTTTGAGCTTTGGTTATTTCATCTAGCTTGATTGGTTGACCAATGGTGTTAGCCAAAGAGAAGATGATGTTTTGACTCCAACAGTGATAGGGCAACCCTATTAGTCTAATCCAGACAGGAGCAAAGGAAGGCCACTCTATTTCTTCTTGTCCAGGGGACCAGTGCAAGAAATTTTTTTTTCTTCTCTATTTGCATGGGAGAGGCACTGAGGATGTAAGTTTTATCTTCAGCTGAGTTGAATATGAAAATGAAGGGGAGAGACAGCATCACTGTTGTGGGGCTGATACTCAGTTAAGATGGGAATTTCAAGACCCACTTTCTGAGATGGAGGTTTTAGGTTTTTCTTGTGTGCACCTTTCATTTAAATGATTGGAGGTTTTTTAATTTGTTTTGTTTTTAATGTAAATGAACTTGGTGAATAAGCACCACACAAAACCAACTTTACTTGGAAATGAGTAGATCTCCATGTTCCCCCACAAGAACTAGGTAGCTTTACAATTAAGTAAAGATGAAATGATTAGTGCACGGAGAATCCAACATTCAGACATCCACTAAAAGAAGTGAAGAAAAGGTTGATCTTCAAATCTTTTAACAAACACTTTTATGGTGATGCACAGAATGTTTGAAAGTGAAGGAGAATCATATGGTTTGCAGAATGTATAAATAGAGAGAGAGAGAGAGAGAGAGAGAGAGAGAGACGTGTAGTTTAGTTATTATGAGCACCTGCAATTCTAGCTGGGTCTACCTGATGGATTGGGATTGGAACCAACAGATTAGTGCAGTTTTAAATTAGGATTTTATTATCCAACAAATCTATTGTGATTGAGATGGGACTCATAAAAAAATAGTTAAAAGTTAGAAAATTCCTTGGGCTTGAATCCAACGGGGAGTTGGTTTGTGTGGGGACTCAAATTAGGTTGCTGGCGATTCAGGGTAGGGGAACACAATCTAGACCAAAGGTGGAACCCATAGGAGTGGCACTCTGTAACTGTTGAGAGTTACATGTAAGTCCATTCTCATGTACGGACAATTCTCAATAGACACTAGTTTTTAAGAAATGGGCAAGCCTGAATGCTCAAGCCTATGGGGGCCTAATGCCCATTCTTATGCTCAATCAGGCCTGGGGTTTTATTTGCTAGTAAAGTCACTCATACTAAAGGTTTTGGGTTTCGATTTTGATTTTGTATTGTTCTGCTTTTTTTTTAATTTCGTGATTTTGAGATTGGATAATTTATAAATTTCATATAGTCACCAATAATTAACACTCTAATTTAGTTTAGTTTTTCATTTGAGTTCCTTAGAACTGTCAATAGGAGGGGCACCTTAATAGATAACAACCAATTTAATATGAAAAATCAAAATAAAATTCCCTAAATTAGTTCCTTCTTACCAAAATAAATTACAATGTAAATATGGATAATTTACGAGGCCCTAAATGTAAACAATGCAAATCTATGCAAGTTTCTAAAAATCTGATGCCCGCTGTAAAAATTCCAAGTATAGAGACTATTGCACAGGCCCAACTTTGCTGGACTGCACGACCTAGCTAAAATGCACTAAACCTAAATCTAATTGCTTGCATTTAAACCTTGATGATTAATGAACACAACAAAAAAAAAGTAAAACTGAAAAAGGAGTTAAAATGAAAAAGATATGATCATCTAAAATTGCCTAGTTGAACATGCAGTGCTGCTGAAATCTGACCATTGCTGTCCGTGTACCCCTGTTTGTGCCAGTGTTTGACCCACTTCTCGAGGTTTTTTCTGGCTGAAATTTGGGGGTCTCAAAGTCCTTATTACACACTTAAAATCTGCTATTTCTCAAGACAAAATAATTATGTTTTTCTGGTTTTCAACTCACGTACTTTTGGAACATAGTCGGGTCAAATCTGCTGAAATTGTACACATCTGTAGCACCAACAAGCATAAACAAAGTTGACTCTCTGACAACTTTATCATCCTTGTTCTGTTCATGGTTCATTTCTGCAGTTTCATTTGTGTTGCCTTGGTTTGGTTCAATAAGAAGATGAATGGCAATTTATGATTAGGGTAAGAATTAATGTTGAATGGAAAATTGACTCACATCAAGAAGTAGACTATGTTCATGTATTTATGCTAGAATGATACTAATGTATCATCACCTTTATGGTAAAGGTATCATCACCTTGACATTTATGCTAGACCAACATGCTTTGTCCAACTCTAATGTACAACTCTTCATACTTCCTGAATTCATTTACTTCTAGAGATTACCATGCTATATATTTTCCAAGGTTTATGGTTTTTATTTTTATTTTTTGTTTACAATACTTATGAACTGTTGGCACTCATCAACTTCTATCATTATTATGTATGCGCTCAAGTACTTCTGATGGAATTGAGGGGCCACTTTAAGTGTAAGCAATAAGGATCATTGTTAATACTTCTACTCCAAGTAACTATTACCATAGCTTATCAGTCATCAACAATAATCAACTAAAATTCTGATTACCATGGATTCTGCACTTACTGAAAACTTAATCTGGTTAATTCCAAGTTCTTGAATTTTTTTTTGGTCCTCTTTGGGAATACTACCAAGGGACATTTTAGTGTCAGTAACAACATAAACTTGTGGTAGGGAATCAAGTAATTTCTCATCAATACATAAAACTCATATTTGTACTTCTTGTGGTAGGGAGTTAGATATGGATAAAAGTTGGATGTAGCTTCGGGGTAGAGATTTACCTGCTTACATGAAAGGAATTAAAGACTTTATTGAGTATGCACGTGATTATGCAGATAAAGGTGATAGAATAAAATGTCCATGTAACAAGTGCAACAATAGATATTTCAAACCCATCAATATAGTTAAAGCACATTTGGAGGAAAATGGAATGGATAAGACTTATACCCAGTGGGTATCTCATGGCGAAGATTTTGAGGAGATGAGTGAGGATGAAGACGATGATGGTGATGGTGGTGTAGAGCAACATTGTGATGGGTTGCAGGACGTTAGCAGACGTATGTGCGGGAAGGTATGATATGAATATTAATGTGGAAAATATACCACAAGGGGAAGAATCTAGTAGTCATGGTCCTATTGTAGCAGATGAGGATCTACAACCATCTGATGCAATGTCAAATGACTTGGTTCCACAACCATTTGATGCAATGTTAAATGATTTGCACCTTCCACTATATCCAGGGTGTGAGATGTTTTCAAAATTGGAATTCCTTGTGAAGTTGATGCATATAAAAATAATCAACCGTTGGAGTAACAAATCATTTGATATGAATCTTCAATTGATTAAAGCAGCATTGCCTACTGGTGAGACGCTTCCCAAATCATATTACGAGGCTAAGAAGTATATGCGGGACTTGGGTCTTGGCGACGTTCCTATACATGCATGCAAATATGATTGTGCACTCTTTTGGAGGGAGCACAAACATAAAACTAGTTGTCTAGAATGTGGTAAGATGAGGTATAAACTTAATGAAGGTAAGGGTAAGAAGATTCCTCAAAAAGTTTTACGGTATTTTCCTTTGAAGCCTAGACTGCAGAGTTTGTTTATATCAAGAAAGACAGCTGAAGATATGAGATGGCATAAGGAAAAGCGAGTTGGGGAGGATAATGTATATAGGCATCCGGCAAATAGTCAATCTTGGGAGGATTTTGACAAGGGCTATCCGTGGTTTGCAAAAGATCCTCGTAATGTCCGTCTCGGCCTCGCGAGCGACGGGTTCAATCCCTTTGGGGACATGAGCACTTCCTATAGCATGTGGCCTATGATGCTTATCCCATAGAATTTGCCACCTTGGAAATGTATGAAAGAACCATTCCTTTTCATGTCATTACTTACTCCTGGACCAAAAGCACCCGGAAATGACATCGATGTGTACCTAAGGCCATTGATAGATGAATTGAAGGAACTATGGGAAAACAGCGTAGAGACTTTTGATATAGTGACAAGAAAGAAATTCAATTTGCATGCAACACTTTTATGGACTATTAATGATTTTCCTGCGTATGGAAACTTGTCTGGTTGGAGTACGAAGGGGTACATGGCATGTCCAATTTGCAACAAGGATACATGTTCAATGTATTTGAAGCATGGACGAAAGCTATGTTTTATGTGCCACCGTTGTTTCTTGCCGCCCAGGCATGCTTGGCGAAGCCGTTACAAGGATCACTTTGATGGTAATATTGAGCACCGGTCGAAACCTAAGATGTTTTCTGGGGATGAAGTTTCCACACAATTAGAACGTGTCCAACTTAACAAATTTGGCAAGGCACCAAACAATAAGAGGGAACGTACTGAGATGGAGTTGAATTGGACCAAGAAGAGCATATTTTTTGAACTATCGTATTGGCGAGCACTAAAGCTTCGACATAATCTGAATGTGATGCACATAGAAAAGAACATTTGTGATAATGTGTTAGGAACATTGTTGAATCTAGATGGGAAAACAAAAGACACCGTGAAAGCTCGCATGGATTTAGAGGCAATGGGTATACGAATGGAATTACACTTAATCCCGAACGGTGATAAAGTAATGGTGCCACCTGCATGCTATACACTTTCTGGTGTAGAGAAAAAGAGGTTTTGTGAATGGTTTAAATCGGTTAAGTTCCCAGATGGATATGCATCTAATATATCTCGATGTGTGAACATTACAGATGGTTAAATATCAGGATTGAAAAGTCATGACTATCACGTCCTTTTACAACGGCTTCTCCCGGTTGTAATACATGGATATTTGAATGATGATGTTTGTATCCCATTGATTGAATTGGGTATTTTCTTTAACGAGTTGTGCAGCAAGACATTAAAGCTGCAAGTGTTAGACAAGATGGAAAGGGACGTTGCCATTATACTTTGTAAGCTAGAATGAATATTTCCACCGGCATTCTTTGATGTCATGGTTCACTTAGCAGTTCATTTGCCATATGAGGCGAAAATTGGTGGACCTGTGCAATACCGATGGATGTATCCTAGTGAAAGGTGATTTGTATAAGTTATTAATTTTTATATGATGTCTTTATGAATGTAATTTATTACTTTTTTATTTAGTAACTATAAAATTATAAACAGATTCTTGCACACTCTAAAGAAATATGTGCGCAATAAAGCACGTCTAGAAGGCTCAATTGCAGAATCATATATTGACGGTGAATGCCTCTCATTTTGTTCTATGTATTTCGAAGGCATAGAAACAAAATTCAACCGTGAAGAATGGAATTATGATGGAGGTCAGGGGCAATCATGTGAAGGGCTTCATGTTTTTGGACAAATTGTCCGACCATTAGGGTCTCGATCATATGAGATACTGGATATAGCAGAGTATAACAAAATTCAATATTACATGCTAAATAATTCTGAGGAAATTGCAAAATATCGTGAGTAAGTGAACTATGTATCTATAATAAAATTGCATATGAGGTATTTGTATATTAAATCTTGCATTCATATTATAATGGTATATACTTCTTATATAGGGAGCACAAGTCAGAGCTTCAAGGGGAAAGCATACACAATGTCCAACAGAGACATCAAAGCCAATTTGCTAAATGGTTTCAAAAACGTGTAAGTGTTCATACATATAAGGTGCTTAGATTATATGTAATTCAAACTATTTACTAACTTTCAGTATTCCGTACTTTTTTAAATCAATATATAGATGCAACTCTTGCGCCAACAAAAATCACCCAAAGCTACTGATTATTTATATTCATTAGCATGTGGGCCTGATAATCGAGTGACACAGTATACTGGCTGCATCGTTAATGGGATTAGGTTTCACTCAAAGGAACGTGAAAAGTATCGTCGAACTCAAAATAGTGGTGTTGTTGTGAAAGGGTATGAAGGTGATAAGGAGATCCAATATTATGGTGTATTAACAAACATTATTGAATTGGATTATTGCTTTAAAAAATGAGTTATATTGTTCAAGTGTGATTGGTGGGATGTTGGTAATAAGAAGACAAGAATTCATATGGACGCATACTTCACTAGCGTTAATGTATCTTGAACGTGCTATAAAAATGACCCTTATGTACTAGCGTCTCAAGCCATACAAGTCTTTTATCTCAAGGATGCCAAACTTGGAGGTGATTGGCAAGTTGTCCAACTGATAAAGCAGAGAAATGTCTATGATGTTTTAGAGGTTGAAGAGGAAGAGACAGATTCGATTGGGGGTGATGCATTCCAACAAGAGGAGCAATTAGAAGTTGATGGGATTGTTCGACATCATCAAACTCCTAAATTAATGGATAATGAAGAAAATGATGAGCAAGTTGAACCATTGTCTCTAAATAGGATGGACGTTGATGCATATGAAGTTGATGCTAATGTTGTGGTCATCAACGTGGAGTTGGATCAGACAGATGCCAGTTTCATTACTGATGATGAAAGTGATGCAGAAGATGATACTTTGATGGACTATTACACCGATGAAGAAGAACAAATGCCAACTGACGATGATACTGATATAGATTCTTAATTTTTATTTCATTTTATTTTCTACAATAAAGCATTATTTTCCAACAATTGCATAGTATAAAGTGTCACGAAAAGTCAGTGAGTATATTAACAAGTATAGCCGATGCCTTACTGTGTTGGGCATTTTGATATATGGCTTGAAGATATATTATGTTGTGTGGATGCTTTTGCGGTTGTTTGATTTATCATTAATCTGAGAATTTCTATTCCTGTAGTAGAAATGTCAAGTCCTAAACAGTATTTATTAGGGTTCTTTGTAGTCATATGACCTTTTGGTGGATCAGATGGTAGGGAAGAGAGAGAGGATATGAAATTGGATTGGTCTCCTCCCTCCTCCAATTAGGTCCTCACTAAATACAAGCGCTTTCTTTCATTAAAAAGCCTTTTTTTTTCATCTGTCTGCTGGTTGGTTTTTTGGAGTGTTCTCCATTTCTGGGTTAACGTGTTTTCTGTCATGATATTGATTTAGAAGCGATTAAAATTTGGCATGAGGTTATGCAGTTAGACAACCTGAGTTACCTGCAATTGTTTTGTTCTTTGAGATAACCAATTAGAGAAAATTGTGTTTATTGAAACTAAAGGCAGGGCAATATGAGTCTCAAGGATTTTCTTTTTTATCACTATTGGTAATTTTCAATGATTATTTAACCCTAAAAGACACATTCATCTCATAAACCCAATTCATCTAAAGCATTATATTGCTGAAACCTAAAATGCTTGAACACTATGATGCATGGATGCTTCAAAATGGGACAACGTATAGTATCATGTCGTGTTGTGTCATATCCGATACTTCACTTTTACATGTAAAATCCATGTCCATGTTGTGTCTATGGCATGTCTTCGCCGTATCCATGCCATATTTGGACATCATAACTTGGACAAGATTGAGAAAATAGTAAATGTGGAACCATGTTTAAGTGAAATCTATTTCTCTTTAATAAAATAAAAGTACAATGGAAGAAAACTCCAAACAGCAACAGCCAAACAGAAGCCACATTAGACAGCAAAACATGCTGCCAAGATGTCACCAGAGTCAAGAGCCCTTTTTAAACTTTGTGTTCAAATTGACTACACTACCTGTAGAAGAGCTGGATTGTGTTCAAATTGACAATTTTTGCAATGAATGTACCCCATAAGGTGCTTCTTGTCACAACAAGGAGATTGCAGATTGTAGTCATGTTCATTGTAAGTGAGTTTCCAAAAATGAACATAAAATTAATTCCTATCTCTGCTTTGGTATCTCTGAACATTGTCCTTGTTCGATTGGATTAGTGCAGGAATTTAGGAATCATAGGTGACGTTTTGTGGTGAATGAGATGATTGATAATGCTCTATTCAAGGCTGTAATTTATTTGGGATTTTTAGTGCTTTGAATTATTTGTTGCATTCATTGTAAAGATTTCAGCAATGTCTGGTTTATACTATTTTCTTCATCGCATGTCAAGATTGCTCATGTTTGTAATGTAGAAAAGCTGATTATAGTCATAACAATTCAGAAGCTTCAAGGGACTAAAGTTCAGAGTTGCTTTTTTGGGTGAGTACTTCTTGGTATTGTTGAGGGGCTGCTAGTTCAATTCTCACATACTTTATTTTTCCTTGCTTGAAATTTCTGTCTTCATTGCTATGTCACTAATCACTTTGGTGATAAAATAGAAAAAACATGAGGTCACATAGCTGCCACAGGTATAGAAACTAGTAGAGATAAATTTAAAAGTAAGCATGATGAAAATAAAAAAAGGATCCCCATGTACACCTTCCTTGCAAGATCGCAAGTGAGCCCATTTGCTTGGCTCTCTTTCCCAGTCTCTGCAGCTGTCTCCCTTGTTCATCAGAAGGTTAGTGTCCCTAACTACTTAGTCAGAGATTCTTCTTAGCTCAGCTCAAGCTCTTTACAGGAACTACCTTCTTCCCCTGTTTTGTCTCTGCTGGAGTGTTTCTCTTCTTTTTTGTTTTCTTTTGAGGCAGTTTTGGAGCCTTTTCTCTTCCCACTGCTTTTCTTTTCTTCTCTATTGTTGTGTACTTGCCCTATCTTTGCTTCTCTGGGAGGATGTGGTCTCCCTTGTTCTTGTTGTAAGCTTTTCTCATTTGCCGCAATGAAATTGCTACTGCTACTAAAATGATGCATTTCTATGAATTGCAGAGCAGTTGCAGGTCCACCACTGCTGAATTCAATGTAGTAATATCCTGCTTGATAACAGTTGTTGGCTTTGTTGGAATATAGATGGTAATTTATATTAATATAGGCAGGCAATAACCTTCTCTCCTGATTGTTTTTCTCCCAAGTCAAGATTGAACAGGTTTTCCAAAAACTCAGGCAGGTAGAAGAACTCCGGAATAAGTTCCTTCACATCTGATGTGTTACCCCTTCCAGCAGCACTTAACCATGTGTCCCTAACACTATTGAAAAGATGATCAGCATGGTCAAACTGACCACCTTGCAGTTTCAGGTTCTCCATACTGAATGGCGGCAGACGTAGAAGGTAAAAGAGTATAATTCCAGCACTTGAATAATGTGAACCATAGTGAAACTTGGGAACATCTGGGTCATCCCAGCTTTCATATCTGAGGAAAAAATAACATAGAAAAATCAAAGTCATATATATCCAGTGGCAATCATGGATGAATTTAAAAAAGAGGCCATCAAATAGATGACTTTGATTTTGAAAATCAGCAAATCAAAGACAAATAGATAGAAGGCAAGTTGAGGTGATAAGAGAGTGGATAAGATGAGCTGGTAAAAATTGAAAAATAACTTGGAGCCCATGTGCAAGGTTGTCACGACCCAGGCCCGAGATCAGAGTCATTAGGGTTAACCCCCGGGTCGCGATGATCATACTTACTCCCGTAAACCCCGAATTGACCGAAGTTAAAACAAAGTCTACAAGGGATCTTGCATATGTACCTGTCAATGTACAGTTGTGCGGAAATATACAATAACATACACTGACAACCATTTAACAAAATGAATCAGATTTTTTACTTTGCATTGTAAAGTTCACTGTACATCGTTTCATTTCTCCTACTGTCAACCACTGTATATTTAAAATACAATGCAGGGGACATCACTTACAATACCAAAATGAATATTCAAAATACTTTCTAAACAGTCTCCAAAATATCCTAATTAATCCGCTCTCAGATCATGTCCATTCAATTAGACCTCCTGGAGGTATCGAATGGGCCTCCTTCGCTGGCGGGACGGTCTCGGAGGGACCAACATGGGCAACTGAGCCTGTAATATCATCAGTAATACTGTGAACACGACGGTTCAACAAGATATATATACATGCTTATGGCATGTTTGATAATGCCTGACAATTCACTGCTTTAACAGTTCTAAACAATTCTAGATAATCAATAATATATAATCCTTGTGCAATAGTAAACACAAGTAACAATAATAATAACAGTGGCAACTACTAGTCTTGGTTTCAACTCAATTCAGTTCTTCCCAAAGGAAGCAATTCATATTCGTTCATTCATTACATTAAGCATTTATTAATGACTTATCAGGACTCGTCAGTCCAATATATGACTTTTCAGTCAATGACCTTTCGGTCCAGTAAGGTGGGATCTCCCAGTGTCTTGATCAGAGATCATTGGTGTCACCACGGAGCTCCGGAACGCCCCCAATTCCATCTACTGCAGTAGGATTAGTCAGCTCATTGTTACTTTTCGTAACTGTTCATTCATTACTTCATTCAGTTCAATTCAATAATGAGTTGAGGAAACCACTATGTAGTGCCAGACTCGTTAACAATTCATACCAATCTCATTCTGAGTCTAAACCAATCCTCTAACCAACCATTGAGAGTAACTTTGGTTATCAATGCAAGGATTACTATAGATGACATTACGTAGTTGATTATGCATTAAGATAACCCTAGTTAACACTTATGGAGGTTTAAATATGATTAATAGTAGTCCCTAAGATTAGACTTTGAATCCAGGAAAATCGGACTTTATCTGCAATTTCCCTTACCATAAGCTAATTCATGATTAGGGTTTCAAATCCCTAAATTACCTAAACATTTGATTCAACATCTATTTCCATCAAAACCATGACAACACCTTAACAAGCATAAACATATGGATATACTTGCCTTGTTTGAAGCTTGAGAGAAACAAAAATCCCTTGTTTAGCTTAGATTTGAGACAAATTCCTTAATTTGAACTTCACTTCTAAGAAGAACTTTAAGAAGATGATAAGGGAGTTGAAGAAGATGAACTCCTTCACTTTAATCACCTCCAACACACTTGATGAAGAAGGAAGAAAGAAGATAGAAACGGATGAAGAAAAATGTTGCCTAGGGTTTCTGGAGATGAGTTCATTCAAATGAATTCATCTTAGCTTATATAAGAGTTCTTTTTGCAATTAAGTCCATTAAACTCCTTTAATTACAATTCAAATCAATTAAATTCCTATTTGATCCAATATTCATCGGACCACTTCAAGTCTTTTATGAAAATCATCATACTCATCAAGATACACATGCTAGTATCAAGAGTTTTCGTATTCGATCAAATACGTAAAGATTCGTATTTACGAATAAGTCCTTAGCTTGTTCATTTGAGCTTCATTTCTAGTCAATTCATTTCATATCTTGTTTACTATTTCATTAAGCCTCATTTACTCATGGTTAGGCTAATTCAATTCCATTTGGCGATAAATCACCATTAAAAATGCTTCATTAGTCTTAAGCTCAATTAATTAGAGTTAATCGTGATTAACTCGGGACGGAGCCTAACATTCTCCTAAACTTTTAGAATCATTCGGTCCTCCGAATGCAATCAAAATCAATCTAAATCAATGAAACAATTCAGATGAAGTTACCTGAACGAATAGTTCGGGATACTTCTGAGCCATCTGTTCTTCAAGTTCCCATGTAGCTTCATTGGGTGCATGATGATCCCAAAGAACCTTGACCCATTTAATCGTCCTCGTGCGTAGAACTGCCTCTATGGTATCAATGATCTGCACTGGCCTCTCAACATATGTGGTGTTCGGCAATACTTGGATCTCTTCGTGACAAATCACGTGTGAAGGATCAGCCACATACTTCCGAAGCATAGAAACATGAAACACGTTGTGGATACCAGAGAATTCTGATGGAAGGTCGAGGCGATAAGCTACATTTCCAATTCGGCTCAAGATTTTAAAAGGGCCAATAAATCTCGGGGAAAGCTTCCCTTTTTGCCCGAATCGGATCTTACCGTTCATTGGAGAAGTCTTTAAAAAGACTAGATCATCAACGACGAACTCTAGATCACGCCGACGGTTGTCAGCATAGCTTTTCTGCCTTGTTCTAGCAACTTTCAGCCTATCTTGGATTTTCTGAACTTTTTCTGTTGTTTCAGCGATGATCGTAGGACCGTGGAAACTTCAAGTTCCAACCTCTTCCCAGCTCACTGGAGTCCTACATCTGCGACCATACAGTGCTTCAAATGGTGCCATCTCAATGCTAGAGTGATAACTATTGTTGTACGCAAATTCGCACAACGCCAAATGATCATCCCAATCACTCCCGAAATCAACAACACTGGCACGAAGTAAATCCTCTAGAGTCTGTATAGTCTGTTCTGATTGCCCGTCTGTCTGTGGGTGATAAGCAGTACTGAACCGAAGTTTGGTACCCATAGACTGCTGGAAGGACTGCCAAAACGAGGATACAAACCGACTATCCCGATCAGAGACAATCGATACTGGTGTTCCATGTAACCGAGTCACTTCCCTGACAAACAATCTTGACATATCGCTGAATCACATATCTTTCCTAAATGGAAGGAAATGTGCGGACTTTGTCAGACGATCAACGATCACCCATACGGTATCGTGCTGCTTTCTCATCCTCGGTAAACCAGCTACAAAGTCCATCGTAATGTGGTCCCACTTCCACTTGGGAATATCCAGTGGATGAAGCAAACCAGGCAGTTTCTGATGCTTGAATTTCACACGCTGGCACGTTAAGCAGGAAGACACATAACCTGTTATCTCCCGCTTCATATTATTCCACCAAAATCTGCCTTTGAGATTTCTATACATTTTGGTGCTCCCTGGATGCATAGAATATCTGGTGTGATGAGCTTTGAACATTACTGACTGCTTCAAGTCTTCCTGTGCTGGTGGTACACATAGTCTGTCCCTAAAGTAGTGGACTCCTTCTACTAACACGAAATCTGGTCTTGTTGCAATATTGTCCTTGATTCGTGCTAACTCAGAATTTTCGAACTGCCGCTTCTTAATTTCTATGATGAGAAGGGGTTCGAATACGGACATTGCTGCAATCACTCTCCGGTCATTTATTATGTCAATGGCCACGTCTGAGTCCTTGAGTCCCTCGATCAGGTTCCATCCATCTTCCAATGATGCCAAGTCAGCTACCTTCCGACTCAAAGCATCAGCAACTACGTTACCCTTTCCAGGTACAAATTTGAATGGAAAGTCGTAGTCCTTGATCAGCTCTAACCAACGGCGTTGCCTCAGATTGATATCCTTCTGAGCAAACAAGTACTGAAGGCTTCTGTGATCACAGTGGACTTCAAAAGTCTCTCCGTACAGATAGTGCCTCCACTGCTTCAATGCGAATACAACCGCTGCGAGCTCTAGATCATGAGTAGTATAATTCTTCTCATGGTCTTTCAACTGACGCAAACCATAAGCTATCACCTTGCGGTTCTGCATCAAAACACATCCCAATCCAACACCCGAGGCATCTGAGTAAATCTCAAATCCTCCTCTTCCTTTGGGTAAAGACAAGATCGGAGCTGAAACCAACTTCTGCTTCAAAATCTGGAAACTAGACTCACATGCATCATTCCATTGAAATGGAATATTCTTCCAAGTCAGTTTCGATAGTGGTGCTGCTATCTTCGAGAAGTCCTTTACGAACCTTCTATAATAGCCTGCCAACCCTAAGAAGCTTCGAACTTCAGGTACATTCTTCGGACTCTGCCAATTGGTAGAGACAAGCTAATGGAGTGTTGTGCAATCAGCAAGTGTCATTTTAACTAAATGAGCTTTTCAATAAGAAGAAATGATCTCATCTTCCGTAATATGGTGGAGATGCCAGCAAGGCAACTAATTTATGATTTCTCCTGTGCGGCCCAACTTTGTGTGGTCAAGTCCATTCATATGACAAACTCATGTATCAAGGATGGAAAACTCAGCCCTAACAAAAGCTCTAACAAAAATGAGAGAAAACTTACAAGAAGCTCTAACAAAAGAGAAGTTAAGGGAGGAAAGTTAGTGAGAACAAGAAAGATAAACTCACAAAGTCAACCTAGATAGATGAGATAAGACTTTTGTGATGATGATAATGAGTTGTCATGGCATGAATGAACACACGCAGAGAAAATTAAATGGAAAATATCAACTTGAAAAACTGTTGAATTGAACCTTTTCTTGAATTCCTCCTCCCCTTCAGTAGTTTGGCATCCCATTGGTTTGTCAAGCATGCAGAATGTTTTAGGGTCCATCAAATCCAGAGTTTCACTATCATAGTCTGCAAGAATCCATGGAAACAATGGATACTGGGTAAGGTAAAAATATGGGCTTGATAGTGACCATGCCTTAATCGTGTTGTTAAGATGTTTTTTTTAATAATTGTTTGAGTAATTAGGTTGTGTAATTATTCTCTTTTATGCATGTATTGTCCAAACCATTTGATTTCCATACTCTACTTTTTCTGACATTCATAATTTGAACAATCCAACTGAAATTTTGCTTTGTTGACATTTGTAGAAAGGGTCACAACAAAAAAAAAGGTACGTGTAAATTGATTTAATGATGCAACTTTTTTTCTTCTCTCTGTAAATGTAATAGGTTTTGTTCTAAAATTTATCACGTCCTCATAGAGTCCATTCTATTAAATGTTTCTTCTTTGATCATTCCAATTTTAGATTTTTCATAATCGGTATTGTAAGTGCCTAAAATTTACGGACTTGGTTAAGAAAGGATTAAGCTCCTGATTTGATGATTTTGGGAAAGGATCAGCCTCCGGGAACCTGAAAGGGAAGAACAAAGGTCAGAGCCCCTGGCTGTAGGCAGCCGAAGGCACTCCAATGCCTGAGTTAGTTTGGCAACTAAGGGAAAGTAAGGAAGAAAGAGTATGGAGGGCAGGTTTGTTGCATACCTCATGTAGTTTTTCTTCATGCATTATATAGACGTGAGAGTCATCATCGGACTGGGCCCCTTAGGGAGAGATGTAAGTCCCATCGGCATGTACTTTCTCTCCTGAGTGGGGGTAGGTAAAAAGGGAACGTCCTATCGGACCATCCCCCTATGCCTGCGGATGTGACCTTGAGATAAGGCGTGCCACTTATCTAGGTCCGGCGTCCTCTCTATTTGTCAGCTCGCCGTCTACCGCCATGGCAGTGCATTTATGGTAGCATTTATGGCTGAATGACAGGCGGCCGAGATCAAGCTAAGACCGAGACCGAGGTGGGTACACGCAGACATGGCCACCGAGATGGACTCCGTGTTTCCCCGAGCTGGCGCTTCTACCGAGCTGGGTAACACCGAGACTAGGGACTACCCTGAACTTGGGGAGTGGCCCCATGCAAATCTGTCATTAGGAAGCGACCCCACACAATTGCCCCTAGCTCTCGACCACTTAGAATTGAGGTTGGGAGCTAAGATTGAAAAGATGTGTTGGCCCCCATCTTGACGCCCCTTGCTGACGTGTGATCCTCATTATGTTGCCGCTTTGTTTGCCCTAGGCAATAAATGTGGGCACCCGAATGTCGTTTCATATGCCCTAGGTGATAAATAATGTACCAGAGTTATGGTGGGAGATGAATCGGTGGTGCCACGTGTCACCTCCCGTCTGGTTGTTTACCGGGATCGAAGCGACGCATGGAGAGTCCGAAGCGTTGCCTCGCACACATGACATTCAAGAGGGGCGTCCCTCTATAAAATAGGGATGCCCTCTTTCCTTTCCTCCCTTATCTTTGCTCTCGCTTGGAAGAAGATTCTGCTGAAGAAGACACTCTGCTGAAACCAGAACCTCAACATACCCGGATACTTCCACTCTCGAAAACCTTCACATTCCCTCTGTGAGTTCTCTTTTTCCTCATCCTCGTCTCTCCTCTTCTGCCTTTCGTCTAGAGGGTTTCCGCCCCTTAGGGCTTCTAGGTCTTGTTCCTTCTTCCTTGCTTTCCGCTCCTCTTTAGCCTTTAGGAAATGAGAATCTACACCCACTGGTTTGAGAGCCCCCAAGCCCTGGAGGGACTTAGGAAGGCGTACAATATACCAGATGACGTTCTGGTGAGGCCCGACGACCTCCAGGGCCTCTTTGACGGCCTCACCTGATTCAAGGACTGGATGCCTTTCCCTCTGGTGTTTTTAATCGAAGGTGGGGTTAGGTTCCCTGTCCACCCACTTCTTCGATCCTTCCTTAGCTCGTGGCAGATCTGCCCTTTCCAATTGATGTCAAATGGGTTTAAAATAATTATGGGCGTGGCGGAGTTGAACTGAATACTCGACATTGACCTCGGCGTGCATGACACAGAGGATGTCTACGACATCTGTAAGTCCGCGGGGGGCGAGGATTCATATTATCTTTGGGTGAAGGTGAGACGCCGGCCCTTGATTAATGCCCTGGAGGACTCGAGCAAGTATGTCGGGGAGGAGCGCCTGCTAGTCTCGGGGAACTGGGAGTTCGGGGTAGCCGAGACCGAGGTGGAGCGGAGAATCCAGGTTCCACGGAGACCTG
Source organism: Cinnamomum chago (assembly GCA_038049695.1). Classification (NCBI taxonomy): domain Eukaryota; kingdom Viridiplantae; phylum Streptophyta; class Magnoliopsida; order Laurales; family Lauraceae; genus Cinnamomum; species Cinnamomum chago. The sequence goes on along the minus strand of CP142462.1, from coordinate 30,180,418 downwards.
GGACCCCTCCGAATAAATACCTGCTTCCCAAGGCTATTTGTGTTGTTTTACTGCTAATCCGCCAAGCTGATGTCTTTTGCCTTCTGCACAGGTGTTCAGCGAAGGAGGAAGGACGCCGACCTCGATCGTTGGAAGAGGAACGACGCCTGGCTCGAGAAGATCTACCAATACCACGGCCATAACGATCGGGCCGCCTTCTCGCTGCTCCGGTACAAGCCGCGGTACCAGTCTTATACCAGAAAGATTGCCGAGACCCCCCTTGAGCCGATAGGGGAGATCGTGCTCGCGCTTGCGGAAACCGGTGGTCAAGCCTCGGAGCCCCTCGGTTCGTCCCTGGTTGAAGATAACCCCTCCGCCCGAGACCAAGCAGAATAGGAAATGGACGGGAAACGTCCACCTTTATGAAAGAATATGCATTAAAGATCTGAAATCAGATACAAGTAGACGTCCATGGCTGATCTTGTTTTAAAAACTTGAAACTAATCTGATTTTCCAGCCATGAATCATGCATAAAAAACTCCATGAAACCATGATCAACATGTGTATAAAGTAAGGAGATGTTAGAGGACTAATACCTTGCTGATTTGAAGGTCTCAAGTCTTTGAAAAGAATGCTCCAAAGGTCTGATATCAGCCAGCAGTAAGCAATGCTAGTTGCAGGAATTTTCTGCAGTAGCTTCTCCTTTGGTCTTCTCTTCTATTCCACTTCCCAATCTGATTGGTGTTGATGGTGGGATCAAACTATGGAATCCTAAGAAGGGTTTTCTGAACTTCTCTTTGTGGAAACAACCCAAAGACCTGATCTCCTCTCCTATGAAGAAGAAGAGGGCAGCAATGGGCTGGGCGTGTGTGTGTGTGTTTGCTTCTTGTCTTGGGCGGCCAATGGAGTTCTTACTAGTTCCAAGCCCTAGGGTAGAATTCCAGCCCCTTGATCTCTTCTTATGTGTGTTGCACGCCCAAAGGAGACTCCCATATGCTTATAATGATTAGATTCCTCTTTGGGAATCCTAATTCCAATAGGAATGTCAATCCCTAAAAAGAATAGCAACCTTCCCCTTTAGTTGTGCAATACTTACTAATTAAAGACACTAAAATTAGTAACCTTTAATCAATGGAATTCTTACCCAAAGAGGAGTCTTTCCTTCCAAGTAAAGATACCTAATCAAACTTGGAAACCTCACACAAAGGGCTCCACTTATGGCTGGCCCACAAGATAGCTAAACACACCATGGCCCACTAGTCAATAATTTAGCTAGAGTTAAATTCATGTATGCCATCAAGAGCCTATTAGAATTTAAACTCAAAATTATTCTTCCACAAAATAATTCAACCACATATCATCTAATTAAATTAGGAAACCATGCCAATATAGGAAAGTGGCTAGAAGAGGGACCAAAAGACATATTTGCCCTTGGCTCCCAAAATGACCAAAATGTCCATGCTAACCCCATAGCAACATTAAGATCATTTTAACCCTAACTCATTCCACTAGAGAGTTATGGTTGCACTCCAGAGACAAATATTAAATTGCAAATAAAGCTCATCATAAATAGACGATTGTCTTTGACCTACCAAGTACAATGACCATAATGCCCCTCTATGTAACATCCATAATCAAGTAGGTTAACCGATGTACTATCTACCTTCTTGATTACATCTCAACCTTAGAACTTCATACCCTTGACTTAATCATCATCCGGATATCATTCTCTTGATCCAGGGAGCGACCCACAAGTTCAATATCCATATGGAACATCCATATACTAAGATCTTAGATTCTGATGATTAATCGGATAATTCTAAGGGGACGATCATTCCATTACACAATGGCATAGATTCCATATTGCATTTGCACGTCCCAACTAATCAAGCCCAAGCACCCAAAACACAGAGCTGTTGACCCATGAACAGGATCTCACCCATAGTGAATTAAAGCACAAGAACTTGACTTCGTCAGTTCATCCACAAATGCTCAAGATTAAGAGCACTGGTCACTCAGTAGCAAGAGGTGAGTTGATCTCTCTCTGTGATAGTACTATTTTAGAGATCACACCTTCAAGTGGTCCTGTTCAATGCATGACACATGCACTAATGAGATAAATCCGGAAAGACCTCCGCGACTAAGTAAGTCACCCTGAATACAGGAGAGTATCTCATTATAACTTATACCAAGATGAAGTGCCCAACTCCATCTCTTAGTTATGAACATGTTTATTGTTTCAAGTGTCCATGACTCAGACCTTACTGTGTGTAGCCACTACACACCTGAGTCATTTACTAGAAAACAATGGGCCTTACACAACGATACATATACACAAGTATAAAGAGAAAGATGTCATTCCATTAAATAACCAATAAATATCCAGTTACAGAGATGTGAGTGCAGTCAGTGGGCTTTAGGGCATACACCAATCCCAACAATCTCCCACTTGCACTAAAGATCACTACGACCTAACCTAACTCCCATAGACTCAACATGTGAAGTAAAGACTTTCTCAGTAAGAGTCTTAGTAAATGGGTCAGCTAAGTTATTTGCTGAGGCAATCTGCTCTACCACTATTTCTCCATCCTGTACGAATTCCCGGATCAAGTGGTACTTTCTCTGAATATGCTTGCCTTTTTTGTGATTCCTGGGCTCTTTGCAGTTAGCTACTGCACCAGTATTATCGCAGTACATGACAATCGGTTTTTGCACTGCAGGAACTACTCCCAATTCCAATAGGAATTTTCTGAGCCATACTGCTTCCTTCGCAGCTTCCGATGCCGCCACATACTCTGCTTCCATGGTAGAATCAGCAGTACAATCTTGCTTGACACTTCTCCATGATATAGCCCCTCCTGATAGAGTAAAGACGTATCCCGAGGTAGACTTTCTGCCATCCACATCCGACTGGAAATCAGAGTCTGTATACGCCAGTGGCGTTAGATCATCTGCTCGGTAGACTAGCATATAATCTTTCGTTCTCCGAAGATACTTGAATATATGCTTAACAGTTGTCCAGTGCATAGGTCCAGGGTTTGATTGATATCTGCTAACCATGCCAACGGCAAAGCAAATATCTGGTCTAGTACACAACATTGCATACATGAGGCTTCCAACAGCTGATGCATATGGTACTCTCCTCATGCTTTCTATCTCCTCAGGTGTCTTCGGACATTGATTCCGAGATAGTGGTACTCCATGTCTAGAAGGTAGCAAGCCCTTCTTGGAGTCATGCATGTTATACTTGACCAATATCTTCTCAATATACGAAGATTGGGATAAGGCTAACATCTTGTTCTTGCGATCTCGCAAAAGCTTGATCCCTAAGACATAGCTCGCCTCACCCAAATCCTTCATCTGAAATTGAGATGATAACCAAACCTTAGTAGATGACAAGATGCCAACATCATTTCCAATGAGTAATATGTCATCCACATATAGGACTAAAAATGCAACTGCGTTTCCACTCCCTTTCTTATACACACATGGTTCATCAATGTTTTGATCAAAGCCAAAGGATTTGACTGCCTGATTAAACTTGATGTTCCATGCCCTAGATGCTTGCTTAAGTCCATAAATGGACTTCTTAAGTTTACAGACCATGTTCTCTTGGCCACCAGCAATGAATCCCTCTGGTTGCATCATATGGATGCATTCGTCAAGACTTCCATTTAGAAAAGCTGTCTTGACATCCATTTGCCATATCTCGTAGTCATAATGACATGCGATGGCTAAGAGAATCCTTATGGACTTGAGCATGGCTACTGGCGAAAAAGTTTCCTCATAATCGATACCTTCTTTCTGAGTATATCCTTTCGCCACCAGTCTTGCTTTCAAGGTTTCAACCTTCCCATCCACTCCTCTCTTTCTCTTGTAGATCCACTTGCACCCTATGGGTTTGATCCCTTCAGGTGCATCCACAAGTTCCCAGACTTGATTGGAATACAGAGAATCCAATTCAGATTTCATCGCTTGCTGCCACATGTCAGCATCTATGTCCGTTACTACTTCATTGTAACTAGTAGGATCCTCAACCAGATCCTCGGAGTCTGTCATGAAAGACACTCCCAGGTATCTATCTGGTGGTCTAGTAATTCTCCCACTACGACGAGGCTCCGGAGTGTTAAAAGGAATGTCTTGATTTTCTAGAATCTCAGGATCTGGCACAGATGTTGCAGGAGTTTCTGAAAGAATCTCCTCAAGTGTTTCTTTACAACCAAGCTCTTGGTGCATCATGCAATCATCCTCCAAGTATCTAGCATGAGTACTGATAAGCACCTTTTCCTCCTTTGGATGATAAAAGATGCCTCCTCTCGTTCCCTTAGGATACCCAATGAAGTAGCACATTTCCGATCTGGGTTCTAGCTTGGTAGCTTTATCATTCAGTACATAAGCTGGACAACCCCAAATGTAGATATGTTTTAAACTAGGTTTTCTTCCTATCCACATTTCTTGAGGTGTCCTAGGTACTGATTTAGAAGGTACCAGATTCAAAATGTATGCTGCTGCTTCTAGGGCATATCCCCAAAAAGATATGGGTAGGGTTGCATGACTCAGCATGGACCTTACCATATCAAGAAGGGTCCGGTTTCTTCTCTCTGTAACACCATTTTGCTGGGGTGTACCCGGTGCAGACAACTGAGACACAATCCCATGTTGTGTGAGGTACTCCTTGAACTCACCCAGGAGGTATTCGCCACCTCGATCAGATCGAAGAGCTTTGATATGTTTCCCTAGTTGTAGCTCCGCCTCAGCCTTGAATTGTTTGAACTTATCAAATGCTTCAGACTTGCGTCCCATTAGGTACACATATCCATACCTAGAGTAATCATCAGTGAAGGTGATGAAATACTCATAACCTCCTCTAGCTAGTTTGTTCATAGGACCACACACATCAGTGTGAACCAATTCTAACAACTCCTTTGACCTCACTCCCTTTCCAGAGAATGACCTTTTGGTCATCTTTCCCATGAGACAAGATTCACACTGAGGAAAAGGTTCGAGATCTAATGAGCTCAGAAGCCCATCCTCTACCAACCTCTGAATCCGTTTTAGGTTAATATGACCCAAACGTAAGTGCCAAAGATAAGTGTCATTGGTCGAAGATACCTTCCTCTTGAGGGAAGATGAGCTTTCTAGTTGTACATTATGCAGTGAGGGAGCAATAGGATATATATAAAATAAGTTATCATGCATTCTACCAGAACATATAATATTTCCATCTCTACTGATATCAACACCAGAATGGAAAGAAACTGAATAATTAAATTCAATGAGTCTGGAAACTGAAATTAAATTCTTCCTTATGTCCGGAACATAAATAACATTGTTTAAAACTAATATCCTATCATGCGGAAAATGTAAGGTAACTGCTCCCACTGCAACAGCCCATATCTTTGCTCCATTTCCAACTCTAAGGTCAAACTCCCCTTTCTCAAGCTTTTACATTATCTGAAACCCCTGCAATGAATTGCAGATATGATTAGTGGCTCCAGAGTCTACTATCCAGGAATCAGTAGAATCAACCACATGACAGGTTTCAATGTAGTAGGAAAGAGATATACCTTTCTTATCTGAGCCTAGGAGCTTGGGACAATCTTTCTTCCAGTGACCTTTGAGGCCGCACTTAAAGCATTTCCCTTTGGGCTTTTCACCTGTGCCTTTGTCCTTCTTCCCAGCATTGCCCTTTTTCTGTCCTTTTCCCTTACCCTGCTTCTTCTTGAACTTTTTCCCTTTCGGGTTGAGTTTAGAGGAAAAGTGGGAAAAGTGAAGTTGGCCTTTAGGCTTCATGATGGCCTCTGCCACCTGGAGTTCTTTCATTAACTCAGAGAGAGTCATGTCCATCTTGCTCATGTTGAAGTTGAGCTTGAACTGGTTGAAAGACCCCGACAGAGTTTCGAGAATCATATCAGTCTGACTCCCTGCATCAATCTCAGCCCCTAGGATCTCAGCTTCATTGAAACAATCCATCATTTTGAGCATGTGCTCTCTGACAGGTGTTCCCTCAGCCATCCTAGAATTCATGATTGTCCTTAAAGCAGCTTGCCTAGCTGGCCTGCTTCTGTCTGCGAACATCTCAGACAAGGACAACATGATATCTGAAGCTGTGTCCATTTGCTCATGCTGCGTTTGCAACACGTTGGACATGGAAGCAAGCATGTAGCATTTGGCCATGCTATTCGCCTTTTTCCATTTCCTTTCAGCCTTTAGCTGGTCATCTGTAGAATAATCATCAATGGTAGGACAGGGTTCCGACAAAACATACTTGTACTCCTCAGCGGTGAGTACTATGTTAAGGTTTCTTTTCCAGTCTACGTAATTTGGGCCAGTCAATTTGTTCTCACGCAGAATACTCATCAACGGGCTAAAGGAATCTTTCCCCATCTCTCTGGATATATATAACAGGTTATAATTAGACAGGTAGTATATATGTAACATGTATATTGTGCTTGTAATAAAAGGAAAAACATGCACAAGACTTTTTACATTATTTAACCCTAATAATAATGTATCAGTGTCTCAACCTCCTCATAGACCCTCCATCGAAGGGATGGCCGAGCCTACAGTCACGTTGAGTTAAGGTCTGCTTATTTGGATCATCACTGTCTGGATACGCATATCCAGTGATAGTCCAATCACTGATTGGTTTGGCCTCATATGACAAACAACTCTAACTCCTAGGGAGAGGTCATTACCGTCTTATGTCAAGTGTATTACCATCTTTTATGAACGTTCCCATAATGTCTATGACTTAAGTCCTCCGAAGGGAAGTGACTCCAATCAACCCTTGAAGTGAACCTTAGTAAAGAACTCCACCGAAGGGATGGCCGCTCCCACCAACGCTTCATTGACATTCTATAGAAGTGATCTTTAGTAAAGAACTCCACCGAAAGGATGGCCGCTCCCACTAACACCTCATTACGAATATTCACATTAGTTCACCCACTAACCCATCGAAGCGATCTTTAGTAAAGAACTCCATCGAAGGGATGGCCGCTCCCACTAACACTCTAATGAGATAGCATGAACCTAAAATGGAAGGCCGTGGGGTTTTCCCAAACCCCTCTCCCACTTGATTATTTCACACTAGGGTTTAAAGGTCTTGGGACCTGAGGGTTATGGGCCCACTAGGGTAGCAACATATTAGATTTTAGTTTGGCCTCTCTTGGAAACTTAGGGTACCAAGATAAACTAAACCCTATCCAATTTTAAACCTTAGACAAATAGAAGGTGCTGGTCTAAGATCCGTTTAAAACAATTTGCCAAACAAAAACAATCCAATATAGAAAGATGCCAATTTTAAGAAGCTAGTGGTGGCCATGTTACTAGGTGATAAACATAGCAATTATATAAAGCATTCAACCATGCATTCCATATATAAAAGCAAATTAAAGAATGCAATCCTTGATGGCTCCCTGCTATTTTTGGACTTCAAATCCTTTTCCAACTAGGATTCCTTATCCAACTAGGAAACTTGGTTAAGAGTCCTTTTCGCACTAGGAAACCTTCGTTGCCTCCACCACCATGGGATCCTCCTCTAATTGCAACCATGCAATCTTTGAAGCTTTCTTCTCCTTGCTTGTTACAATAAATTAATTTATACAAGCAAACCCATGAAAAGCAAAAACCAAAAATTACATTGGAGATACCTATGCTTTTCAAGAAAGCTTACATCAAGACTAGTTGAAATATAAACAAGGAAATAATTACAACTTCCTATGATTGCTAACCGCGCAATCGTACACTTTTCAACTAATTAAAAAACATCCAAATCCACACACATACATGCGAACCATCAAGGATGCAATTATATGGCTGCAAACAAAGAGGTTAGTGCATTCAAAGTGCTATGTACAGCACTATTCATCATTCTGAAATTATTCCAGCAGTCTTTAGTGCATTCATAGTGCATTGGACAGCACTATACAACTTCTGAAATTGTTCCAGCAGCCTGGAAAAAATTTCTGCACACTACTAATGCAGTAAACAGCAATCTGAAATTGTTTCCAGCAGCCTAGAAAAATTTCTGCACACTACTAATGCAGTAAACAGCAATCTGAAATTGTTTCCAGCAGCCTAGAAAAATTTCTGCACACTACTAATGCAGTAAACAGCAATCTGAAATTGTTCCAGCAGCCTAGAAAAAATTTCTGCACACTACTAATGCAGTAAACAACAACCTAAAGGGCGCCACCATGCCCTTAATTAATCTAGGAATGAAAACCACACAACATGGGATCATGATTAATCATGGAGTGGCTCTGATACCATTGAAAGAATATGCATTAAAGATCTGAAATCAGATAGTGAATTAAAGCACAAGAACTTGACTTCGTCAGTTCATCCACAAATGCTCAAGATTAAGAGCACTGGTCACTCAGTAGCAAGAGGTGAGTTGATCTCTCTCTGTGATAGTACTATTTTAGAGATCACACCTTCAAGTGGTCCTGTTCAATGCATGACACATGCACTAATGAGATAAATCCGGAAAGACCTCCGCGACTAAGGTAAGTCACCCTGAATACAGGAGAGTATCTCATTATAACTTATACCAAGATGAAGTGCCCAACTCCATCTCTCAGTTATGAACATGTTTATTGTTTCAAGTGTCCATGACTCAGACCTTACTGTGTGTAGCCACTACACACCTGAGTCATTTACTAGAAAACAATGGGCCTTACACAACGATACATATACACAAGTATAAAGAGAAAGATGTCATTCCATTAAATAACCAATAAATATCCAGTTACAGAGATGTGAGTGCAGTCAGTGGGCTTTAGGGCATACACCAATCCCAACACTTTAAAGGATCTGGGGGCCCTGGTTCTCAAAGGCCGGGCTCTCCCTCTCCAAAGCGTGCCCCCAGCGGGTCTGGCGCCGCTCAGGGCTCTTCGGCCAGCGTCCCTTTCGGTCCCTCGGGCACAACAGGGGCCTCCTCCTCCGCGAGAGACAAAGGCGCGCGAGGCCCCTCGCAGGAGAAGATGGGGAGGTCAGAAGAGCCGCCCAAGGACACCAACAAACGGGTAGCCGAGGCCTAGAAGGAGGATGAGAGGCCGCCTCCCGAAAAGAGGCCTCGCGTGGGGGGCGAGAAGGAGCAAACTTCCGAAGCGGCTCCGCTTTGTCAAACCGCCCCCCTTCAGGCCCGACCTTGAGGTCAACCCCGGCAAACCCCTGAACGTGGAGGACCGGATGGGGACCTCTGTTGCGACGATCTCAGCAGTTGCCCGGGCTTGCGCTCTCCCCAAGGACATGGAGAAGCACAATAAAGCCGGGTAGCTAAGCCTGATCTACTCGACGATGAGGGTGTCGATCGAGGTAATTTTCAGTCTTTTCAGTCTTTTTTAAGCATTATGCCTTAGTCATTTGTTCTGATCCCCTCTCCCCCTTTCTCTTTGCAGAATGTACAGAGGCTTCTAGTAATACTGAAGAGGACGAAGAAGACAGTTGCACGGGTCAGTTAGATGGACGCCGAAAAGAAGAAGATGGGAGGGCCCTGGAAGCTAGTGCGGGAGAGCTGAAGAAGGCGGAGGAGAAGATCGCCGAGCTCGCAACGGAGCAACAAATAGCGAAGGCCGGGATCATCAAGTTGTGAGCTGAAAATAGGCATCTGAAAGGCGCGGCCAAGAGCAAGGCGAATAGGGTGCATGAACTAGAGATCGAGCTTGCAAAGAAAGAAACTAAACTGGCTGGAAAAGAAGCTGAGCTCGAGTCTTCTAGGAAGGAGCGGACCGAAGCCGAATGCACTCTGTGGGCCCAGGCCGTAAAAGCTTATCAAGAAGGAGTGGATTGGGCATCGGCGGAGTATGTGGCTCAGATCAAGGACTTGAGTCCTGTGCTGTACGAGATGGGATGCCGGGAAACGCTTCGGGAGTATGGGGTCCCTGAGGATGACCCCAAATTTGCAAACCTTCCCCAATTCCAATCTGTGATACCTAGTCCAGAGTCAAAGCTCGAATCCAACCCTCTGGAAGCCCCTCCTGAAGCTCCGGCCCCCCTCCTCTGCCCCCGACCCCCGCCGAGGGCGACCAGGCCTAAGCTTCTTCCGCGACTCCCCCGCTCGAGACCCGAGGCGCTCCTGACCCAGCTCCATCCGTCCCTCCAGTGGATAAAGCCACGGCGCCCAAAAAATAATGTAGAGGAATAATGTATTTGTATTTTCTCTTTGATGTATTTTTCTTTCTTTTCTGAGTGTACAGAACTTTGTAACTATTTCCTCCCATTAATGAAAAAGCAATTTTCTTTTACTTGCTCAGTTGTCTTCCCATTTCTTTCTTCTGGCAATAGTGTGTGGATGTTCTTCTAATCCTGAACAAAATTGAGGCCCCATGTTCTGACCAATTCTCCAAACCCTTAACTGGCTGAGGTCGGTGAATTCATAAAACTGGGACTTAACAAGGCTCCCTGTCTCTGGCCAATTCTCCAAACCTTCAAGTGGCTGATATCGGTGAACATCTGGCCTTAAGACCGGGGCTTAACAATATGCTTCCGAGGGAAACGCCTCATTAAAAGACCTTGTAGTTAGTTTGGACTCATATCCTGGGGTGCGACCTTGCTGCTGGAGGTAGGTTTCCATAATCGAGTTGAGGCCGTACTGCCAACTTTGATAACTCGGGGGGTTTGGCCGAGCTTAAAGGTAGACCGAATTCCGCAACTTGTGAAAGAAGCAAAACAACTGATTCCGCTCTTGACCCAAGGGGCCGAGGAGTTGGTCCAACGACCGAACTCGAGGAGGTTGGCCCTATGACCGGAGCCTTGGGAGTTGGCCCAACGACCAAACTCGAGGATGCTGGTCCTAGGACCGGAGCCTTGAGAGTTGGTCCAATGACCGAACTCGAAGAGGCTGGTCCTGGGACTGGAGCCTTGAGAGTTGGTCCAATGAACGAACTCGAGGAGGCTGGTCCTGGGACCGGAGTCTTGACTCACAACTTGAAAGAGACAAGGCACACGTCTTCCACAAGACCCTTCTTTTATTGACTTATCATTTGGGTACACTTAGAAGTAGTATTTCTTGAGGTGCGCAAGATTCCATGGTCGCGGCAATTCTTTACCATCCATGCTCTCAAGTCTATAAGCCGATCTTCCGGACGCCGAGACCACCTTAAAAGGCCCGAGCCAGTTTGGCGCTAGTTTTCCTTCGTTAGGATCTTTGTTTGCTGGGAGTGCCCTCTTTAAGACCAGTTCCCCGATCGAGAACTTCATTTCTTTGACCTTTTGATTGTACCCCCTGGATAGCTGTTGCTGGTAGGAGGCCAAGAGGACGGATGCAACTTCCCTTCGCTCCTCGGCCAAGTCGAGCTCTTTTGTCAGATGTACTCCATTCTTCCCCTGGTCGAAGAGATCCGATCTCAAGGTTGGAAGGCAGACCTCAAGAGGGATTACAGCTTCCATCCCGTAGGCTAGGGAGAAAGGGGTTACCAGAGTGGATCGTCTCGGGGTGGTCCTGTATGCCCAAAGGACACTTGGTAATTCTTCTGCTCATCTGCCTTTAGCTCTGTCGAGTCTCTTCTTGAGTTCGTCCAGTACCACCTTATTCGAGACCTCTGCTTGTCCGTTGCTCGGTGGATAGGCCGGGGTTGCATAGAGATTCCTGTTGGGATTGGTGTATGCCTTAAAGCCCACTGACTGCACTCACATCTCTGTTACTGGATATTCATTGGTTATTTAATAGAATGACATCTTTCTCTTATTACTTGTGTATATGTATGGTTGTGTAAGGCCCATTGTTTTCCAGTAAATGACTTGGGTGTGTAGTGACTGCACACAGAAAGGTCTAAGTCATGGACACTGGAAATAACTAATTTGTTCATAACTGAAAGGTGGAGTTGGGCACTTCATCTTGGTATAAGTTATAGTGAGAAACTCTCATGTGTTCAGGGTGACTTACCTTAGTCACGAGAGGTCTTTCCCAGATATATCTCATTAGTGCATGTGTCATGCATTGAACAGGACCATTAAAGGTGTGATCTCTAAAATAGTACTATCACTGAGAGAGATCAAGTCACCTTATGCTACTGAGTGACCAGTGCTCTTAATCTTGAGCATATGTGGATGAACTGACAAAGTCGAGTTCTTGTACTTTAATCCACTATGGGTGAGATCCTGTTCATGGGTCAATAGCTCTGTGTTTTGGGTGCTCGGGCTTGATTAGTTGGGACATGCAAATGCAATATGGAATCTATGCCATCGTGTGATGGAATGATCGTCCCCTTAGAATTATCCGATTAATCATCAGAATCTAAGATCTTAGTATATGGATGTTCCATATGGATATTGAACTTGTGGGTCGCTCCCTGGATCAAGAGAATGATATCCGGATGATGATTAAGTCAAGGGTATGAAGTTCTAAGGATAAGATGTAATCAAGAAGGTAGATAGTACATCAGTTAACCTACTTGATTATGGATGTTACATAGAGGGGCATTGTGGTCATTGTACTTGGTAGGTCAAAGACAATCGTCGGTTTATGATGAGCTTAATTTGCAATTTAATATTTGTCCCTGGAGTGCAACCATAACTCTCTAGTGGAATGAGTTAAGGTTAAAATGATCCCAGTGTTGCTATGGGGTTAGCATGGATATTTTGGTCATTTTGGAAGCCAAGGGCAAATATGTCTTTTGGTCCCTTCTTTAGCCACTTTCCTAGATTGGCAAGGTTTCCTAAATTGTTTAATAATGTGGATAAATAATTTTGAGTGTAAATTCAAATAGGCCCATGATGGCATACATGAATTACCACTCTAGATAAATTATCGATGCATGAGCCATAGTGTGTGTGGGCTAGCCAATGTGGTCCCTAATGTGTGGGTCCCAAGATTGTGTAGGTCCTATCACTTGGAAGGCTGAAATTCTTTTTGTGCAAGTTTTCCTAAAGATTGAAGTTTCCTAATTATCTTTGGAAACTAAAAATTAGGAGTGTTGGACGTCCATTGTAGTATTGGTTTATTTTTGGTAAGGTCCTCTTAGTTTCCAAGTTCTATAAGGAAAGCATCTTCAATAGGAATTCCTCTATAAATATATGGCTCTCCCCTCCCTTGGGCGTGCAACACATAGAGAGAAAGAAAGAAGGAGAGAAATCCTCCCTTGGGCGTGCAAGGGTTTGGAAACATTGAGAGGAGCCTCCCATAGAAAACGTCCAGCCCACTTTGGACGTCCTTTGCACAAGAAAAGGATCCTGGCTGATTGCATCTTCTATTCTTGAAGAAAGACCACATCAGATCTGATCTTTTCGCATAAGATCAAGGAAAAATAATAAGAGAGAAACCTAGTAAGTTCGCACCAACACTAGCCAATCAGATTTAGAGAAAGAGGAATAGAGGAGAAGACTAGAAGAGAAACCTGCTGCAGAAATTCCAGCAAGGTGTGCTGAAAGTTGCAGCCTACAGATCTGATCTTAAAGTTCAGAAATCAGAGGTTTTTCAACCCAAGTACATCAGGTATGTCTTCTCCATTGTATCTTCTTTGATTACACACAAGTTGATCATAATTGCATGGTGTTTGTGTGCGATTTCCATGGCTGGTTTACTTTCTATATTCGATCCTAGTTAGAAGTTTTAAAATTCCAGCCTCAGAACTCTTCGTTTCATCAAGAGTTCAGATCTGAATCGCGCATTCTTTCAATTCCTGATACCGAGCTCCCGGCAAAAGTTCTTAAAGAAGTTAGAATCGAATTGGGTCCCATTGGCAGAGGCCAGAGCTCGTGGGACCCCGAACCTCCTGACAATGTTCTTCAATACAAAATTCTCCGTATCTCGCTCGATGATGGAGGATAAAGCTTCTGCCTCTATCCATTTGGTGAAATACTCAGTGGCCACTATCAGCCACCTCTTGTTCCCTGGAGTCCGGTGAAGAGGTCCCACGATGTCAAGCCCCCACTGAGCGAAGGGCCATGGGCTGGAGAGAGGACTCAAGTCCTGCGCCGGTTGGTGCAGTGAGTGGGAAAACTTCTGATATTTTTCACATTTCCTGGCGTAGAGCTGGGCATCCTTCTGCATGTAGGGCCACCAGTAGCCCTGACTGATGGCTCTATACGCCAGTGATCTCCCTCCGATGTGGCTTCCCTTGATTCCCTCGTGAATTTCAAAAAGGAAGTCTTCCACCTTGCTTAGATGGACACATTGGAGATATGGTCCCGTGAAAGACTTTCTATAGAGCTTCCTATCTGGGGATAGCAAAAAATGAACTGCTTTCACTCTGACCTTGTGGGCTTCATTTTTGTCTTCATAGGAGTTTGTCTTCTTCTAAGAATGCTATGATCGAGTCCATCCAACTAGGACCGAGATCGATGCACAGGACTTGCCGAGATGGAAGGAGCTCTATACTTGGTTTTTTCAATGTCTCTACGTCAACTGTTCTTCTTTTCCCTGCTTCTACGGCATCTTCATGGTAGTTGGACACTCTGCCGATTTGCTTGACTTCTACTTTCTCAAACTGGGAGAGGAGCTGCTTTGTGCGGGTTAAGTAGGTTGTCATCCTTTCATCATGGGCTTGATCGTATCCGCTTAGCTGGTTCGTCACCCACTGGGAGTCGCTAAAGACTACTAGCCGACGTGCCCCCAGGATTTTTGCGCTACCGAGACCCACAATTAGTGCCTCGTACTCTGCTTCATTGTTGGAGGCTTTGAAATCAAGGGTCAGGGCTTGCTCGATGACTAGGCCCTTTGGAGACTGGAGGACTATACCAGCGCTAGCCCTTCTAGACGTTGAGGATCCGTCGACGAAGACCTTCCAGGCCGACTCAAGGAATTGTCTCCAAGATCGGTCTTTCTCGGTCTCGGCTGTCTCATTGTCCCTATTGCCCCCCAGTTCGGTATCGAGCGAGGTTGGTGCCGAACTAGGAGAAGTGAACTCGACGATGAAGTCTGCCAGAATTTGTGCTTTGATCGCCGTCCTGGGTTGATATTGGATATTGAATTGCCCCAGTTCGATGGCCCATTTGGAGATTCTTCCGGAAAAGTCCGCCTTTCGAAAAAGGGACTTGAGCGGGTACTCTGTGACAACCACCACTGTATACGTCTGGAAATAGTGGGAGAGCTTGCGAGAGGCACTAACGAGTGCCAGCGCAAGTTTCTCGAGTGGAAGGTACCTGGTCTCGGCGTCGAGCAGAATTTTTATCGTGTAGTAAATGGGTTGCTGCTGCTTGCCATTTTCTCTGACTAACATCGAGCTCAAAACGTGGTATGAGACCACTAGATAGAGATAAAGGAGGTCATCTTGTAATGGAGTGGACAGCAGTGGTGGCAAGGTAAGGTATTCCTTGAGTTTCTCCAGCGCTTGATCACACTCAGGGGTCCACTGAAATTTGGAGCTCTTTTTCAGGAGTTGAAAGAAGGGGCGGCATTTTTCTAAAGCTCGGCTGATGAAGCGATTAAGCGCAGCGGCCATCCTTGTGAGCCTCTGCCAAATGGTCCTGCGACTTCTTGGACTTGACCACCATGTCATCGATGTAGACCTCCACCGTCTTCCCGAGCTGTGCTTGAAACATCTTCGTAACCAGTCTTTGGTATGTCGCCCCAGCATTCTTTAACCCAAAGGGCATCACTTTGTAATAGTAGATGCCTCGAGGTGTTATGAATGTGGTTTTCTCCTCATCAAGCCCGTGCATGGGGATCTGGTAGTAACCTCGGTAGACGTCGAGGACACTCATCCTATCATGTCCCGAGGTGGCGTCGATCATCTGGTCGATCTTTGGGAGGGAGAAGCTATCCTTGGGGCAAGCTTTATTGAGATCGGTGAAGTCCACACAGACCCTCCATTTGCCGTTCTTCTTCTTGACCACCACAATGTTGGCCAGCCACTTTGGATAATGCACTTCGCGGATCGCTCCGGCTTCGAGGAGCTTGTCTACTTCTTCGACGACCGCTTCTGTTTGCGGGACCCCTGTTCTGCAGGCTTTTTGCACTATGGGCTTGTGTCCGGGGTCAACATTTAGTTTATGGCACATGACTCTGGGGTCGATCCCGGGCATCTCGTATGGAGTCCAAGTGAAGACGTCCTTGTTCTGCAGTAGAAAGTCAAGCAGCTCGGACCTCTCGTTGTCGGGAAGCTGGCTTCCTAGTAGGAAATATCGCTCGGGGTCATCGAAATTGATCCTGATCTCGGTGAGTTCCTCTATGCTCTTCTGCTCTGCTGATCGACCGACATCCTTGAGTTCGGCCTCGAGTTCAGCCATATGTACTTGCTGCTGCTCCGTCTCACCAGGCACTACGGCCGTGAGGCACTGTCTGGCAATCTGTTGATCTCCCCGTACGGTCACTATCTCGATCACCCCTCCAGCCTTCTCTAGTGGAAACTTGAGCTTTTGGTGAAAGGTGGAAGGTACTGCCCTCATGTCATGTAGCCAATTACGCCCCATTATTACATTGTAAGGAGATGGTGCGTCCACCACCATAAAGTCAGCCATCTTTGTGGCACCTCCTACTCGAACTTCGAGCGAGACCCACCCCTTGGGATACACCGGCTTGGCGCTGAAGCCTACTAAGGGGACGCAGGCTTCCTACAGATCGGACTCGGTCAGGCCGAGCTGCTTGAAACAACTGAAGTAGAGGATCTCGGATGAGCACCCTCGATCTACAAGGATGCGCTTCACAGTGTAATTATTCAGTCGCAAGGTGAGGATGAGTTCGTCATTGTGGGGGAGTTGGACCCCTCCCAGGTCCTCGTCTGAGAACCAGATCTTGGGCTTTTCCTTCCTAGCTTTCTTTGTTGCAGGCTCTAGCTCGACCGACATCACCTGTTTGCCATGGGAGGCCCTCCTGGCCTCTGAACGAATTTGGTTATTTCCTCTACCGGGAGTAGGGGTCAGGTGAATGACGTTGATGATACCTGCCGGCTCGTCGCTGTCCTGATCCGCACTGGGCGGACCATGCTGCTGTGCTTGGTTGATCCTCTCCCCTTCCTTGATGTACCCCCGAAGGTGCCCATCCCTGATGAGCTTCTCGAGGTGGGACTTCAGGGCCATACAATCTTCAGTCATGTGCCCGTGCTGCTTATGGTAAGAGCAGTTCTTGCTTCGGTTTCGGGTGGACGGGTCGCCGCTCATGGGCTGCGACCACTGGAAATAAGGTTCTGCTTTAATTTTGCCGAGGAGTTTGTAAATGGGCTCCTTGAAGACAACATTGACGGCCCTGTAAGGATCTCCGGCTAACTTGGCCAACTTGAACTTCGGTCTCTTGCTGCTACTCGAGATGGAGGTTGAGAAGGTCGCCGAGCTAGTGGTGGCCCTCTTCTTTTCTGGCCTCTGCTTGGGGAACATCCCTTCTCCTCTGGAGGTTTGGCCCTTTTGCGGGAGGCCGAACCGCTCGTTGCCTCGAGCTTCGTCCTCTTCATGTTCAATGTATTGATTCACCTTAGCCATCAGCGCTTTCATCGTGGTCACGGGGGTTCGGACCATGTCTCTGCGGAGCTCATTGCCTAGGAGCAAGGCCTGCAGAAAACACATGATGGCGACATCATCTTTGGCGTCTGTGATCTGGCTATAGATCGTCAAGAATCTTCTGGTGAATGCAGTGATGCTTTCATTGTCCTTCATTTGAATCTCCATGAGGTTGCCACCCGTCTTCGGGATGACTCGGTGCGCTTGGAACTTCTCAATGAAGGAGTTTCAGAGTTGCCGCCAGCTTGAGACCGACCCTCCAAGGAGCGCGCAGAACCATCGGAGCGGGAGGTCGCCTAAACTGGAGGAGAAAACCCTGCAGTCAGGTGGCCGACATCCCCCCAAACCAACATCCGCTGAGTGAAATGCGGGAGGTGTGCTTCTGGGTCCGAGGTCCCGTCATAGAAGACGAACCTCGGGACGCTGAATCTCTCGGGAAGAGAGAGAAGTCCTTTATTTCTTGGGAGAAGGGGGACATGCCCTGGTCTTCCGCATTGTAGGCCTCCGATTGGTCTCGGGCGAAACCGTTCTCGGCCATTCGAGCCTGGACCTCTTGCTTGACGTAGTGGTCGAGCAGATCTGTTAGGCCCGTGATGTTCTCTAGCCTTGGGGACTCTGGCTCGCGATGCGACCCCCCAAGGTTGCTACGCAGATGGCTGCTGCTCGAACCTTCTTCTTCGCAGCGATTTCTTCTTCTGTCGTTGAGGACTTGCCTCAAGTCTCGGCTGTCTGAATGATTCTGCTGTCGTCCGGGAGGTGGGACAAGGGTCCTCCTCTCCTTTGCCTTGAGCTGCTCTTGGAGATGGTGGATCAACTCCTCTTTTTCTTGGAGGACCCGATTATGGGCCTTGAGCTCTTCAAGCAGAGGGTCATCCTCTTCATGGGTCCGATGGAAAGACTGAGCATCATGGTAAATATGACGATGGGAGTGATGAGACTTTGCCCTGACAGGGGTTTTGCCCCGTTGTCGAGGATCCGATGGGGAAACATCCTGCTATGGACCCTCAGGGGGCTGAGTGTCTAGGGGCTGAGGAGCCATATGGCGATCGTCACGCCGGGGGAGTGCTGTCACAGGTCGGGACGAGGAGTCCGACTGGAAAACACCCTTTGAGTACACGGGTCCGGATTTTCCTCCGGATCTTCTCTGGCGGGGAATCGCCGACAGCTCCTGTAGGACGGGGGGAACCTCCGTTGGACCCGGAGGAGGAAGAAGAGCAGAGTGAGCACCGGTTGGCACCACTGGTGGTAATGATTGGAGCGGCTGAGGCTGCGGCTCTGGTCGCGAAAACGATGGTAACGGTGGTTGTTCCGGTGGAGGAAAGGATGACGCTTTTTGGGACTTCGACGATCCCTCGCCGCCGTTCCTAGTTTTTAGAGGCATGGCTTTTGTAAGTTTGGTTTTGGCAAAGATCTTATCGCCACAGACGGCGCCAACTGTAAGTGCCTAAAATTTACAGACTTGGTTAAGAGAGGATTAAGCTCCTGATTTGATGATTTTGGGAAAGGATCGGCCTCCAGGAACCTGAAAGGGAAGAACAAAGGTCAGAGCCCCTGGCTGTAGGCAACCGAAGGCACTCCGATGCCTGAGTTAGTTTGGCAACTGAGGGAAAGTAAGGAAGAAAGAGTATGGAGGGCAGGTTTGTTGCGTACCTCATGTAGTTTTTCTTCAAGCACTATATAGACGTGAGAGTCATCATCGGACTGGGCCCCTTAGGGAGAGATGTAAGTCCCATCGGCATGTACTTTCTCTCCTGAGTGGGGGTAGGTAAAAAGGGAACGTCCTATCGGACCATCCCCCTATGCCTGCGGATGTGACCTTAAGATAAGGCGTGCCACTTATCTAGGTCCGGCGCCCACTCTATTTGTCAGTTCGCCGTCTACCGCCATGGCAGCGCATTTACGGTCACATTTATGACTGAATGACAGGCGGCCGAGAACAAGCTAAGACCGAGACCGAGGTGGGTACCCGCAGACGTGGCCACCGAGATGGGTTCCGTGTTTCCCCGAGCTCGCGCTTCTACCGAGCTGGGTAACACCGAGACTAGGGACTACCCTGAACTTAGGGAGTGGCCCCACGCAAATCTGTCATTAGGAAGCAACCCCACACAGGTATGGAGAAAGAATATTTGGTTTCTTAACCTTTTGCATTTATTATATTATCCTTTTCCATTTAAGACGCCATGCATGACCACAGGTTGCAGTGTTCTTTACTTTTCAATTTGAAAATTAACTTGATCCTAATGATGGATCCAACCGGTTGTTGTGTTCTTTACTTTGAATTTGAAAATTAACTTGATCCAAATGATAGATCCAGCTGGTTGCAAGATTAATTTGGCTTGATCAAAGGGTGTTGAAACCTAATAAGATAATGTTTATGTGATGAAGGGAAAGCTAGAAAAGAAGCTATAAACAAGGTTCCAAGTCTCTTCTCCTTCCTTTACAACTATCAACTTTGAATTAACGGCTGCAAAGAGTTCAAGTAAGGACTTTTTTTGTGTATGTGTGTTTATATTATTGAATCGTATGATTAGAACATAGAAAAGTCTCTCTACACTTATTACCCTTTTGAGTTAGAAGCGATTAAAATTTGTCACACCTATCCTATTTCTGCAGGATTTTTAATTGGTCATTGTTAGCATTATTATTATTATTATCATTGAAGATTTTGTTACCTTGATTTGCTATGAAGTTTCAGAAATGAAGTTCATGCATTTTTTTTATTCAATTATATACTGTAAGCACTGGTGACACTTTGTGGTGCATAGGATGATTCCCCGGCATGTTTTATTGCATCCAATATCAAGCCTATGCATTGAATCATAAAATAACAGAACCCCCTGCATAAAAAAGCAGAAAACAAACTGAATTCAGCCCAATGTAGTATGGGTTTTGATCAGACCTTGGATGGCTTGACCCATTGCAGTTCCTAGCTTGCATATACTTTGAAGTGTAAAATCAGATGGTATGGAAATCGCTTGGCCAGCCAACCACCCTTATTATAAATTCAGTTACAGCAAACTTAAGTCTGCAAATTGGTCAGAGCATCTAGGGCTGGCTACCTTGGCATGGGATATGGCCACCTATTTAGGTCCAATAGCATCCAAAAGCCCAACTAGATGGCCTTACCTTGTCTTAAAACGAATTGAACATATAATACCTTGCTAAAGGGTAGGCCCTTAGCTTGACCTCAAGGGTGTTGTACCTGATGTAGGCTATAATTTCAAAGCCGATTTGGTACAGGATGGACTTGGACAAGCTTTGGCCTACTGCCTCATGCAAAAAAAGGTCTATATAGAACTTTGGAGCCAAATAGAAAATAGGCACCGAACAAGTTGTGATCATGCGTAAGCAAAAGATGATTTACTCTACCATCCAAAAAAGAAAAAGAAAAAGAAAACAAAATAGATAATATACTCAAGTTGACATGTGATAATACTCTATTCAAGGTTGTATTTTGAGATTTTCAGTACTCTGAATTATTTGTTGCATTCATTGTAAAGATTTCAGCATTGTCTAGTTTATAGGAGTTTTTTCATCGCATGTCAATATTGTTCATGTTTGTCATGTTAAATTATAAAAGAAAGAAACTCATAATCTTTCAAAAGTTGAGGCTGTTGCTATTTTCATTGGAAATATTTCTATGTATTTTTGTTTCTAGTTTTGAGTGCACAAGAACGGGATGCTTCAACATTTGATTCGACAACTGAGCCAGAGGCACATAGCGTTGGTAAGATCAATACTATTAGTTATATACTTTATAAAATTATTAAATTTCATGTATTTTTTTTATTAACTATTTTCTTTTTCCTTTTAGCTTCGACCTACCACGTCACATCCACTAGAAGAGGACGTGGTAGGTCAAAAATTATCTCCCTTACCTGGCTTATTAAGGATACGGGTCAAAAGCTAAAGATTAAAATCCCTGAAGGGTTGTCTAGACCAGTTGGCAAATATGCAAAACAATTTAAGACTGAAGTTGGCATAATTTTTCGAACGTATGCTCCTCTTGCATGTTCCACTTGGCCAACGGCTAAAAATGAACATAGGCAAATATTTTATGATCGCATTTTAGTAATTCAGTCCTCAAAATTTTTATTTTTTTCTTTTATTTTGCATACTATGTTATTTGAAAGTTGGATACAAAATTAAGTAATCTCTTTCCTATAAAATATACCTAACAAACTTATTATGAATGCATCTTATTTGTAGGACAAATTTGATATAGATCTTCATGATCCACGTTTGAAAAAAGCCGTTAACAATTATTTAGCATCAACATTCAAAAACTATAGGAACAGATTGCACTCCCATTATAAGAGGACTGGCAATCACGAGGTGGGATGCCAGAAACCTTATGAGGGTGTGTCACAAGAAGATTGGGAGCTGTGCTGCAATAGGTTTTGTTCAGAAGAGTTTCAGGTGAAATTTATTTTTAACTATATTACCTACATAGAAATGATTTTTTCTAGAAAATCTTGACGGCATTTCTAATTCATTAACTTGAATGCAGAAAGTTAGTAAAAAGAATTTTGAAAACCGACAGCTGCTTAAAGTGAACCATCGTGCGGGTTCAAAATCATTTGTCGAATATCTTCATGAGATGGTATTAGTAATTCTAATATTTTAATAAGTATTGATTTATTAGCTTTTTTTTAATTTAATATTGTGTTCAAATTTATACAGCGTGATGCTCCAATCGGTAGGATAGAATTGTGGCACAAGACACACTATAGTCAAGAGAAGGGTTGGTCTACTCCCGAGTGTCAGCTGCTTTATGTAAGGACACTTTTTTTAAAGTTTCATCTAATTAATTATTTCTTTTGTTCTTCAGTTTTTCTATGCATGTCTAAATATTTATGTGAATTTTTTTCTTTTTTAGGATAAAATGATTACACTCCAGTCGCAGCCCACAGATGAGGATTCTCCCCCATTGACAGATGATGAGATATGCAAACGAGTGTTGGGTACAAGGCCCGGATATGTCCGAGGTCTTGGGCATGGTGTCATGGCCCCTCCATCCTCTTCAACAAGCCTTCACAATAATTAGCGGGTGGAAGAGCTTACTAAGAAGGCCGCGGCAGCTGAAAGACAAGCTCAAGAGTTGGCTGAGCAGTTACAGCGGATGGAAGCTCAGATGGAGGCTCAGAAGCAACAAATGGAGGCTCAGATGGAGGTTCAGATGGCAGGTCAAAAACAATAGATAGAGGCTCAGATGGAAGTTCAGATGGAGGGTAAAAAACAACAAATGGAGGCTCAGATTAATGAAATGAGGTCCTGGCAAAAGAATATGGAGGCTATGATGCAATCTATAATGACGCAAAAGATGGGCACTCCTCCATGGTAAAACATTTATTCATTGCTTCTATACATCATCAGGTGCATGTTTAGTTCAAATAGAAGGCAAATAAAAATGCATAAAATTTCATCTTAAATTTTGAGATATCAGGTGCTTCATTTTCTTAGTTGCAGTTACCATGTTGAATCTCTCTTCACAAATGTCACATACCCAAAAGGCATATATAGTGAAGAAATGTTTAAAATGAGAAATAACTAGCCGTATCATCAAGTCAATCTGGTTTTTTCCATGCCCCATGTACATCAAGGGTCATGATTTGAATGATATGGATTGATGTACATGTGGTGACTTTGTGCATAGGCTACAATCAACATGAACAAATAAGATTTCAACTTAAGATTTCAAATTTCAGTTTTAACATCTATCTTGTTTTATAGATTTTAACATATATCTTGTTTTATTTATTACAGATCGAAATGGGAGATGAAGAGAAAATAAGAACAATCAACATTTTTTGGACCAGTTTGGATGGTGCGGATCAATTTGAGGATGCTATATTTTATCGTGGAAATTATTCGTTGTCTCTCCGTGATACATATATATCGAAGACTGCATTTCAGTTATTGTTTCTATGTTATATTGAGACCAACTATTATATAGATTTATGTTTAACATAAATTTTTCAATATCTTCAGTAATAATTTGTTATGAGGACGACTGTTTTATTGCACTCAAATTCAATGAATTAATTTAGTTTATATTTTTACATCAATGGAGTGTTATTTTCATATTTGAATTGCTACTCAGAGATATATATATATATATATATATATATATATATGATTGTGATGATCACCTAAGGATGACTTTGCATTATAGATTTGTGAATGGATGTATTGTGAATGGATGATGAGATTATATTTGTATTCATTGGGTATCAAAACTAGGAAAAGTATTTATTTTTTTTAAATATTAAAAAATATGTTTTTTTTTGAAAAATTATTATTTGCGGCGCTTTTATTGTGTTGCAAATAATCAAATGTAACAATATGAAGATTATTTACAACACCATAGAAGCGTTGAAAAAAAATATTTTTTGCAACGTTATAAGAGTGTCACCCTTAATGATTTATTAACGACTTTTTTGAATCGTCGCAAATATAAATTATTGGTGACGCAATTTTGCCGTTGCAAATAAATCATTATCTGTGCGACACTTATAATACGTCGCAATAGATATGTAATTGGCAACTCTTTGAAACCATCGCAAATACTCTCTCTAATTGCCACGCTGCAGTCTTTAATGTCGCTAATCTTTCTGCAACCCCATTATTTGCAACGCTAAGTTTTTTGCATCGTAAATACTTATTGCGACGCTTTTTGTATTATTTGCGACACTTTTTTGGCGTCGCAAAAAAGCGAAATTGTAGTAGTGGGAGTTTTACAGCAACATCACAAACTAAACATCCATTTATCCAAGTCCGTAATATTTAGGCACTTACAGAAAAGATTCTATTTTTTTTTCTAAAGGATTCTATTTTTTTTCTTTCTTTTTTCTTGGCTTATGGTAAATTGTATTTAGAAGTGAATGGAAAAAAAAGGGCTAATGACCCCAAAAAATGGGCATGAGCCCCCAAAGCCGAGTGGCTGCTATACAAAAGACAAATAGCACCGAGATTACCAATATGATCCAATTTCTATTTTGACCATCTGGTTTGAGAAGTGAATGGTTATCAATATTCAATTATAAATATATTTTATCCCATTTGTGTGGATGGTTTGGATGAGTCATAAAGTCGGCCCACTATGTTGTCCTTCACAATAACGTGGTGAGAGATAGATGCACGTGAGTTTTTCCATATATTTTGGGTGGTGTTTATGGAAACTTTCGTGGGCACCTTGTTATGGGCCCACTTGAGGATGAGGCTAGGGAGATTGAAATATCAAGTTGAAGGCTAATCGTGTACAAAATTGGTAACCCATCTGATAATCGTTTGTCGTTACCCCTTGATTAATCACCTAAAAACTTTCATCCTTTAAAAAAGTGTGCACAATTGACCCAACGGTCTAATTCAATCGGATGGGTGTAAAAATAATAGGATCAGTGTTGTGATTTAAGGGGGTTCTTTGTGTATGATCCATTTGAATGGGTGATCCGAGGGGTTCATATAGAAGGAGCTCCCTGAATTACACAAATACCATGGGTGTAGCACCCATTTGAATTCAGTGGGCCATTGGATGTTTTTTTTAATATAAATTGGATGTCGTAGATCAAGTGGTTAGGATAATTTGGACTCCAAAGTTATAGATAGTTTGGGCCCATCCAAATCATCCAAACCCACATATTAATTGGAAATTCATTGTTGGCTGCTTTAATTATTTATATAGATTTAAGTGTAGAAAATTCTTTGGACTCACTCTTCAAGAGAATTTTTAATCTGCATTCCTGTACATGTTTGCTTGATTGCAAGCCTGGCATAGCACCACACTTGTGGTTTCGAGATCTAAGCTCTCTATTTATTTTCACCGTATCAATACTTGCTATGCTTTAGTTTAACAAAGTCTCCCAAAAAATTTGTTCTTCATCAATGTTGATGGCCTATGACAGTCTATTCAAGTTTTCTCAAGTTGGGGTAAATATTCACTTGTAATGTGAAGCGGAGTTAAGCCTCCATTTAAGAGATATGAAAAGATGAGGGGTCACATTAAAAATACATAAATTCAAGACTTCTCTCTTCTTTCTCAAAAAGAGAAAAAAGTTAAAAACAATATTCTCAAGCCACGACAAAAAAAGCCATTTACTTTTAAAAAAAAAAGTTTAAAAGATTCCTTATCAAGCCACTAAGGACAAAAGGTTATCACATTATA
This sequence comes from Cinnamomum chago, assembly GCA_038049695.1. NCBI lineage: Eukaryota > Viridiplantae > Streptophyta > Magnoliopsida > Laurales > Lauraceae > Cinnamomum > Cinnamomum chago. Next base: position 30,154,899 of record CP142462.1, on the reverse strand, counting down.
ATTAAATTCCCTCATATCTTATTCTCTCAGGCTTCACTTCACTTCAATTTATAAACTAGCTTTGAAGGTACTCATGTAGTTCCAATCTATTGATTATTCGACCCGCACTACACCAAAAACAGGAAATTGGAACGGATAACCGTTCCTAATCCGTTAATACGTTCCAATTTCCTATTTTTGGAACGGATAACCGTTCCTAATCCGTTAATCCGTTCCAAAAATAGGAAATTGGAACGGATTAACGGATTAGGAACGGAAGGATTAGGAACGGTAATCCGTTCCAATTTCCTATTTTTGGTGTAGCGCGCTTGTTATAAATTCCCTTTGAATTTTGATGTATCGGGCCCACTGGGGCCATGCCAATAATGGAAGAGGTTGGGGATTGAAAGATCTAGATGAGACTTAAGTGTATACAAAATATCAGCCCCTTGTTGATCATTCTATTCGTTTGATATATAAACCTTATGTTTAGTGGTTTTACAAGGCATTATTTTTTAGATTTTAACCCAACGACGAGTACCAGTTAGATGAGTCTCATATTTGGACTTCTGCCAATTCATGGAGTTGTAGTGAGTGTGACGGGTTAGATTGAGGGTCCCATGGATCAAAGACAAATAGTGGGACTATATATAACTCAGTACACTTACCCAAGTCCCCACCAGTACTTAAGCTAGGGCTATTTCTAGGGGTGTAAAAGAAAATCGAAAAGCCGTCTAACCGAACTGAACCGAACTACAGTTAATAACTGTGTTTCATGGTTCGGTTACGGTTATTGAAATTGGAAAACCATGCTTCACGGTTCGATTATGGTTTTTGTCTCGACTTACTGTTATTAACCGAACCGAACCATTAACCGCGGTTCGGATAACCATGTTCCCAAAACACACAGTTAGCCGAACCATTTTGCTAATAAGAAAAAAACCTGAGGCCTGAATGAAAATTACTTTTTTTTTTACAACGACATATTATGCCATTCTCCAACTATGATTTTTTCCTTTTTTTTTACTGTAAGTTTGATTGGTAAATGGCAAAATATTCACAAATTTTTTTAATTGACAATTAATCGTAATTGAACCGTTAATCGCGGTTAACCGCGGTTTGGTTTTTAATGGTTTTTCATGGTTCAGTTATGCTTATGGTTTTTAAAAACAAAAACCGTGAAACACGGTTCGGTTAACGGTTTTTCCAAATTAAATGGTTAACCGAACCGTTACGCCCCTTGTTATTTCTGTTGAAGGCCAAGGTGCCTGACCAACTAAGCACAGTGGTTTGACTAAAATTGGCGTTGCCCAGGTCTAAATAGCGGAATAGTGGGACAACATGAACAAATTTAATTGGAGCAATGAACCCCAAGATATATCTCATGTTAAGCATAAAAGAGGTCTGGGAAGATTGCCGGAGCCACCATATAAAAAGGAATTTCTTTTGGGTTTTAATGCTCTTAAGACAACAATATTATGTATGCTAGATGTTCGGATTTGAAAACATTCTTGCTCTAAGTTATTCTCAGTTAAGACCTTTGCACTAGCTTTGGAGCCTCCATCTTCAGTTGATGGGTTTGGCCCCTCTTAGAGTGGAGGCCTTCTATTGGCTAGCAGTGGCAGGGAAGATCTCTATGGTTGACAATCTTAGAAGAAGAGGCCTTTTCTTGGACAATCTACAGGAGACTTGCTCTCATTGTGGAAAAGAGACTGAGTCTATTAACCATCTTATTCTTCATTGTGAGGTTTCTTATTTTATTTGGTATTATTTCGTGGATAGGTGTGGTATTTTGTGGTGTTTTCCATGTTCTTTGGGTAATGTGATGGATGCTTGGAACTTGGCCCCCTTTAGTGAGTGTGGGTTGTTGCTTTGGTGGCTTATTCCTTTTGCTATTTTATGGTCCATTTGAAGGGAAGTAAATAAGAATATCTTTTGCAATAGGCCTTCTTTTTTGCAAGATTTATTGGCGGTGGTCTTCTTAAAAATCGGGAATTGGGCTATGGGAAGAAAAGAGTTTGATTCTCTTAACATCAACAATGTTTTTGCTAATTGGGAGGCTTGTATGGTATGTGGGTTTTCCAATTCCATAAATCTTGTTAATTGGTGCCTGCAATTGGAAGGTACTCTCATGTTTAATGTAGATGGGGCAGCATGAAGAAAATCGGGGCTGGCAGGTGTGAGATCCTACTTGCCTTGGCTTCCCGTCTTGCTTGTCTCTGTGGGGGCTTGGAATACACTAAGTCCCCTATTAGAAATATCCAAGTTCTAACCCGGTGCTTATAAGTCAAACCCCATCTTAACTCGACATTATGTGTTTCAAAATTGTTCGGCCTCGGATACCATAAGAACTCCGGAGTTAAGCGTGCTTGTGTAGGATTAGTACCGGGATGGGTGCCCATCTAGAAAGTCATTGCCCGTGCATGTGGGCCAAAGTACACAATTTCATGCTAACTTGGATGGGGCTGTCAGGGCCAGCTCGAGACAATTTGAGGCCTAAAGTGAAAATCTTAAATGATCAGGCCTTTTCTATTTTGTAATATTATTAAAAATATTTTATTTAAAATCTATTTTTCTCCCTTTTAGTGATGCAAAATTACTAATTAAGTTTATATATTCAAATTTTGGTAACATATCCTTTTCAATTGATAGTATGGCTAATCCACTTAATCTTTTTTGTGACATTGTTGATCGTAGGTAGGATTTTATCAATTTTATTTTAGAAAACTTCTTTCTGCAAAAGCACTAGTTACAAGCATTGTCAATAATATTCTGTAAGCAATGTATGCATTTGGAAAAAAAAATCTAGTCTTTTTATATAATTAAGTACGTCAATTGGAGTGTTTTTTTCTATTTGTAAAATCTCTTTTAAAACTTTTAATTCTGAAAATAAATCTAGACCATCAATATCAGAAAAACTGTCATGTTTCAAGGAACATTTGGGATTAAGACAATTTTTTTTCAAACTATAATTGTCTAGTGATTTTGAAGTTTCAAAATTAAATAGAAAGCCAAAAATATTTTCATATATTTTAAATTGTTCAAATCTACTCTAAATTGAAGAAATAGCTTGATCTATTATGTACATAAAATAATCAATTCTAAATGATTCTTCAGCAGATTGTGTTGTATCGTCATTGACATTCTCATCAAACTGCTTCTTTCTACATATTATATGTTTTTCACGAAATATAGGTTCTATTTCCATTTCAGCCACAATCTCTCTAGATGTAATCATAGCAGATGTAAATCCATTTTCTCTATATTTTTTTAAAAAAGAAATAAGACCTTTTAATTGATCTATAGGAATATCAATACGCATGTCTTTTTATTGTAAATTTTTACTAACTGAGTTAACAGCAAATAATATATTATACCAAATTGTCATGCCCCATAAAAATTCAAAGTTCTCAATCTCATAAGTTACTAAACAGTTAGCTTCACTTTTAGTTTTAAGATCTTCACTAATTTTTGTTAATTGCAACAGTGCATCTCTTATTTGTGGAGCTTGGTATCTTATTGCTTTAACACTTTAAATACGACTTTCCCAGCGTGTTTGTGACAATGACTAAAGAGCTAAATCAGGTACATTATCTTGTAAAATTCTCCAGCATTTTGCAGAAGAAGAAAATAATAAATATATACATTGTACAACTCCAAAAAAAGATATAGCTTTTGGACAAGAGTTAGCCATATCGCAAAGTACTAGATTTAGATTATGACAACTCCAAAAAAACAATAGGATTTATATCTAGGAGTCTTTTTGGTACCCCTTGATGTTTTCCTTTCATATTAGATCCATTATCATATCCCTGTCCTCATACATCATTAATATTAAGTTCAAGATTTCTTATTGCATATATAATTGCATTAAAAAGGCCTTTTCCTGTGGTATTGTATACTTTTAGAAATTCTAAAAAACACTCTTCTATTTTTATTGGACTTGATGAAATATCTACACATCGTAATACGAGAGACATTTGCTCTTGATGACTAGCATCCGAAGTGCAATCGAGTATAACTGAAAAATGTTTTGCTTCTTTAACTCTTTTAATAATTTTACTTCTAATTTCATTTGCTAATAATTTATCAATTCATTTTGTATATTATGTCCAAGGTAATGATCATGAATTTCATCATGTTGAATACGCCATATATGTTCTTGCATTACCGGATCAAATTCTATAATCATTTCAATTAAACTTAAAAAATCTCCATTATTTGCTTGATAGATCTTTTCATTTGTTCCTTGAAATGCCAAATTTTTTTTAACAAGATTCTTTACAGTAGCAATAATTCTTAATAATACTTTTTTCCAATGATCATTCTCTTTGCTAATTTGTTCTTGGATATTTTTGTCAATTGTTTTATTTATAAACAATTATATATATTAAAGCAAGCTGGGAGGAGGGCTGTGAGGGTGCCACGTCATCACCCACATGAGTTCTCCTTTCAGAAAAATACTTATAAAAACACACAGAGCTTTGGGTTTAATGTGGGTCACTCTAAATCTCTCTATCTATTACTTCCCTAAAATCTCTCATCCTCCTAAAATCTTTCATTCTAATACTTCCTGAAATATCTCATCATCTTAAAAGGATTGAATAACTGCTCCATAGGGCCCATATCTCAATAGTTGTGAAATCTTATCCTCCATCTATATTTTTCTAATTTTTCTCTTAATCATCTCTATCCCTAAAATCTCTATGATTTGGGTAATCATCATGTGGATAAGATTGAATAACTTATTTCATTTTTTTTATAAAAAAAAAAAAAAATACTCTGTGCCACTTTCAAATATTTCAACCATTAGTCCCAAAATCTATCAAGAATTATTGGATTTTATGGCCTAGTGATGGACGGATGTTTGTTATGCTGATGGAAGTTGTGAGAACATGATTTTGTGTAGTCTACTCTCACAAGAAGGAACAGAGCTATCAAAACAAGAAGCTTGTATTGGATATCAAGCTCAACCAATGTCGCCAAATTAGTAACCTTCCACACTCTCAAAGGTGCAGTTCAGGTTAATATTTATGTACAATCCAAACTATTTAAATTATGTACCCCACTCTCAATCAAGAATGGGTTGAAAAAGGAGGGGAGTGGATATCTAAGGCTAAGCCCGGTTACTTTAGTTTGTGGGGGCCTAATATTCATCCTAGGGCAGTTCACAGGCCTGAAATTGCGGCCCTGGTCCAGCCCATTTACAAACTAGATACCCTCGTTTGTATTAAGATGTTGGGTGATGCTAAGCAACCCCCACGCCACCCACACCAACACACACTCAAAGCTACACTAATTAATACCAAATCCAATAAATGTTTGCCACTACATATTCGAACAAATTTTCAATTTATAAGTAGAAATTAAGGGTCAAAGAAGTCTAATCAAATCATCGCAACTAATTATTATGTAAGAATCAAAATTCAATCCAAGGTGGGTACAATACAACTGAGATTGTACGTAAGATCTCAAATAATGTTTGCGGGCTTTGTTAGTTTTGTTTTCCTAAGACATGAAAATCATATTAATATCCATTATATTGGGCATTTTCATTCCTTTGAATTTTTTGAATTTTGTTTTTCAAAGAGATTATAATCACATTTTGTGAGTTTCATTGGGATTTTTTTATACATTATTATTATTATTTTCCAAGGAGAGCAAGATCTTAGTTTTATTAATTTGTTAGGGTCTTTTTCCCAAATCCATTAGCAATATGCTCATTAGTCGTCTCACGACTCTTAAGCTTAACACCAAGATTTTTTCAGTCTTTAGTTCCTTCATTAGCTAGTCTACTTGTATTACAATCTAAATTAAACAACTTACAACAAAAACAAAATACTCTATCCAAATCATTTGAATACACTAGCCATTTTCTATCATGCTTCTCCCCATTTGGTAATTTTCGAATATAATATGTAGCAAGAAAATGTCTAGAGAATTCATCTTTGGGAAAATCTAGATCATTATCTCTAATTAGACCCTTTTCTACTAATAAATCTCTTAGTTTTATATCAATATTTGTCCATTGACTTGGATCATAAATATTTGTAGGAATATGATCAATTGTTTCATTAATATTCTCATGTTCTTCATCAAGAATTTGACTATCATTATGAATATCTTCATTGATATTTTTTTGTTCTACTATTTCATTATCTTCCAACTCATCTAGATCAATTTCTTGTTCATTTATTGTTATATTTTGCTTATTGCTTGTAACAAATTTATAAAGAGCTCCTTTTTGAGATTGAATTAAATCATCTATTCTTTTTTTTTTTAAGTTGAGTACCCAGATTTGTATTTTCTAGCATACATATTTATTATTTATAAATAATAACTAATAATATTTACAAATAAAATAAACACTAACTATAATTAACAAAGAGTATGAGCTTGGAATTTAAAAAATTGTAAAAGCACAGAACAATAGAACCTTATTTAATAATTTATTGGTGTTGGCGACAAAGATTATAGAACCTAAACAAAAAAAAAAAAAAAGAAGAAGAACATTATATTTGTGTTGGTGAGACATGATTAACATATATTATCAAAACTATATTATAAAAAGAAGTATCACATAAGAAAAAAAAAAGGGAAAAAATAATATATAAAATGCATACCTTTTAGCTTCAATAAGAATAAAATCAGTTCCTCTTCTCGACGCCTCCAAGTTGCATGATAGCAATTTTAGAAGTGCATCTAGGAAGGAGTGTAGGGAGAATGGAGTCTGGAGAAAAAAAACCCTTGATTTGAAGGGATCCAATAAGAACATAGAGGAGATTGTCTTCTTTGGATTGCAAGTAGATTCAAGAAAAAATCTATAAAGAAAAATAGTTTTTGTCACATCCCGGTCCTAAATCACCCTGGTGTAGGGTAATCCCCGAGGTGAGACACACGTACTCCCGTGATGTTGTACCTGTCTCGAGCCAAATACAACACACAAAGGAGAGAAAAATAACTTTTTTCACACGTGAGTCAAGCTCACTAAAACTGTCAATAACATTTAATTCTTGGCGGAAGCTGTAATTCTTACACAAAAGTATCATTTCCCATTTAGTCCAATTAACTATTCAAGTTTAATACAAAAGAATTATACAAGTATATACATTAATTACAAAAGGAGGGTGTAATAAAAGAACCCTACACAACACTACCAAAAATATAATCAAAAGAATACTACACAACTAAGTCTGACCCACCACACAAAAAGGGGCTAGCACACTCTACTGGAGCTTTCAAAAGAATGACCACGAGCTTCGAGGAACGTATCTACGCAGGCCCTTATTCTGGCCACTCCTCTAGTCTTGGAGGTACCTCCTGGGTAACCTCCTCTCCCTCCTGGGCCTCTTCAAGGCCAGGAGCTATACTTGCGACCGTGGCACCAAAAGTAGTATCTCAATATGACGATCTAGCGAGTATAGGCAATAATGAGGAAGTACATAATGCTTCAAGTTGAATTAAAAGACGATTAAAATTAAAAAATGTCAATAGTAACTATTAACTAGGCAAATTGTGCTAAAAATCGAATAAGTTATGCTTAGGAATCAAAGTAAAATGAAAACATACTAATTGGCCACTACCTTAAGCTCATCCTCTCAAAAGAGAGCAAATCTCGTTGGGATCTTACCAGCTGATGAACCCAGCCTTTCGTTCTCTCCTTCCGCCCCGGGGCTGCCGGGGTCCGGCGGAGGAGAAAAGCGGGCATCAACAATTTTTTTGTACGGGTATGCCAGATTTTCTATTCTACTTGGAATTTTAAGTTGTGGTCCAGAGATTCACCTTCACAAGTAGAAAGGAAATCAAATCTTTTTTCTAACTTTCCATTGCACATATATTTTTAAGAAAGAGACACAATTCTTTTTTTAAATGTCGTGAGAGGCGATTTCATTTCGTTTGTCGTGAAAGGCGGTTTTTGTTTGTTTGCTGTGAAAGGCGATTTACAAATCTCATCAATAATGAAGGATAAGAAATGTGATTTTTTGTCTCTTTAAAAAGAATACAAAATACAATAAAAAAGTAAGAAAATGAATCTGACTTCTCAAGAGATTGTGGGGACACGTTCAAATCGACGGTCGCAAGTATGTATTGACTTCGCCATCGTCCTTCAAATGAGAACACATGATGCTTTGATTCTTTGGCTTGGCTTGGACCTCAGTTTTTTAGAGGATAAAGACCAAGGGGAGGATATCCAATAAAAAACCGAGTAAACGGACTGAAAAACCACGTTTAGGCCATGTTGGATAGAAGGAGAGAGGACCTTGGGGGGTTGGCCCCCAGAGGGGCTTCAATCACCTTGTGGTGTTTCTGCAGCAGAGTAGCAGGACTTCTTCAGAATTTCTCTCTCTTGCATGTGCTTGGGTGTATGTGTGTATGGATCTCTGCCTCTGTGTATCTCTGTGTGGGCCTGTTGGAATGACCCCTTTTTATAGGCTCTTGGTAGCCATGGGGTGATTTATGGCATTGATGACCCATGATGAGAGAGTTGATGGCATTGATGCTCCATGATGGGAGGAGTTACAAGTTTTAATTCTTTTATTTTGTAACTCCTTTTTCTTGACTTGTGATTGGCCGATGGAGAATGATGGGCATTTAATCGCCTTTAATCTCCATGATGAGAGGAGTTTCATGGTTTTAACACCATGATTGCTCGGATTTTTAACTCCCATTTGCTTGATTCTGATTGGGCCGTGCAAAATAATGGGTTAATGACCTTATTAAGTTGTCATAAAATGGGTCAATTAACAGCATTAAGTGATCGCCAGGGCATTTGAAGAGTTGTGGGACGTGTCCCTTCTTTTGGAATTCTTCTTATGACAATCGTCGATGGATCCACATGTTGTTTGATGTCAGATGGCGATGCAACTCCAGACATTAATTGGTGCCAGTGGGCCGGTGACATCTGTTTTATCGATTTCTCGATTGGCCGGACATAAAATGTACTTTCTTGGTCAGCCGGTTGGCGAACTTGGAGCGATCAATGATATTTCATGCTCTTGACGGCAGATCTGGGATGTTGATGAAGATCAGTCGATTTCAAGCATCAAGAATCAGATTTTCGGAAAACCACAAGGGCTGGAATTCCTAAAATGCGAAAAGGGTCGGAAAACGGGTCACCCGGTAGAAATCCGGTGACCCGGATTTCCATGGTCGCCAGCGACCATGGGCTGGGGTTGCCACCGGTAACCATGGGCCAAGGTCGCCGGCGACCATGGATAGGGATTTTTCCCCTTCCGGTCTCCATTTCTTGGTCGTTTTTCGATCTTTTTTTTCCTTTTTTCCTTTTGTATTTTTCTTGACATTTTTCCTCATTTATTGGCTTGATTCTCCTGATGAAAACCTGACGAGAAGTCGTGCAAATCGACTTTATAGCCGATTTTCTGTCAAGAGTCAAAACTAGGTCAAACGATGTCTGAATGACCCAAAATTTGAGGTGAAGCCTCCTGAGCAATAGATAGGACCAACCAGGGCTTTTATTTAAGTTTTGAAGCCGTGTTGGGTCCCATTGCGGTAGACTTGATTTCACCGCGAGGAAGATGTTGCGCTTTGATGTACGGTCATCCTATGTCCGATCGACTTAAAATTTGACAGGGAACCTATTGGAGTCATTTTGAGACGATCCATTAGCTCCAATTTGGATGTCATGGTCCCGGGAAGCTCCGCCGCCGGGAGACTTGATTTTGTTTCGGAGCGTCAAAGTCGGGTCAAACGTTCTCGGAATGACCTGAAATTTCTCAGTTGCTGGAGGAGTGAGTTGGGTCAAGTGATATTGAAATGGCCCGAAACTTCAGGTATACCCCTCTTTTGGCTGTCTTGAAGAATCTTACAGTTTCTATCTGGTTCTGACAAGATTTGACGTTTGAAGTGGCATTGCCTATTTGTAGTAGGATGCGACTTCATGTGGCTTATTGATGTTGAGGAGGCAAGGTGACTTTTTTGGTGTCAACAAATGCTCCCTCGAGGTACAGTGACGAGTAGCTTTTGGAGTCGATGTGCCTCGAAGAGAAACTTAAAGGAGAGCTTCTGACTTGACAGAGTCTTTGAGCATCATTTCATTTTTTTGTTTATTTTTTTTTTGTAATAGCCTTTTGAGTTTCCAAGGGGATTTTATGGTAGTGAGAGGGATCACGTACCGTCTCAAGGCAAAGTTTTGAAAATGACATGGGGGAGTTGGATTTTTGGATTTTGGGTTTTGAGTTTTCCTTTTGACCTTGTGAACCTAAAGGTTGTATGTGGTGCATTAGGCAGTCAAGAGGTTTTTGGTTTTTTTTTTACCTTGTGACCTAACAAGCTGTTATGTGGCAGGTTAGGTAGTCGGGGATTTGATTTTTTATTTTGACCTTGTTACCCAACAAGCTGTATGTGGCAAATTGGGGGGTCAGATTTGATTTTAACCTTGTGACCTAACAAGCTGTATGTGGCGAGCTAGGGGGTTAGGATTTGTTTTTTTTTTTTTTTTTTGTCTCGGCCTTGTGACCTAACAAGCTGTATGTGGCAAGTTAGGAGACCATTGTTTGGTTTTTTGTCACTCTTTAGGACAATTTTGGGTCCATTGGAGTGGTTTGGTTTTTTTTTTACTGTGGAATGTCAATTTCAAGATTTTGGCTCAATTTGGTTCATAAGGTTGGATGGTTTGAATTTTTGGAAACTCATGAGGCTTTCTTCTCCTCCTTTTTTTTTTTTTTTGAATGGTTCAATCAACTCAAAAGAGGCATGGAACCATTTTGTTTGCTCTTGGTAAAGGAGATTTTTTTATAGGAAGCCCCTTTTAGTGCCTAGGTGGTCAAACCAAGCTCATGTGGGCCAACCCATGGGATCTTAAGCTTTTAAAGATGACCTAGATCTCATGTCGTGTCATTTTGTAAAGAATATCTAAAAATATCTCTTGTAGGTAGAGAATATCTAAAAATATCCTTACTTGGAGAGAATCTCTCAAGCTTCCTTGTTTTTTAGAGAGATTTTCTCAAAGTATCTTTTTTAGGGAGAGAATCTTTCAAGTTTTCTCTCTTTTGGGAGAGAATTTCTCAAAGAATCTTCTCTTTATGAGAGAATATCTCAAATCTCCTTTCTTTTGGGAAAGTTACTAATTTTTAGCACTTACCTCTTAGTTTTTCTCCTTGTTTCCTCTTTTGGGTTGCTCTCCTTTATAAAATCAAGGTGAGGCTGGATCTTTGCTTCATTGCATTCTTTTTGCAAGAGTCTTCAAGAGTGCTCCAAGATCAAGAACTTCTCTTCTTCTTAAAGAATCTTCAAGTTCTCTTTCCTCTTCTCCATCAATGGCTTCAAGTAAGTCTTCTTCCTTCACAAGAAACTCCATGTAGAAGTAGAAGAAGTTTCTTTCTTTTCTTTTCTTTTCTTTTTCTCTTTTTCTTTTCTCTCTTTTTTTTCCATGTGTTTTCTTCTCTGTTTTTTTTTTTTTACACGTGCCCCCTTTTTTTCACTATTTTTTTTTCTTTCTGGACCTGTCCGTACTTCCATGTGGCAGTGGGCCATGACCTGCGGGCCAGCCTAGAAAAAAATTTCTTTCTTTTTTTCTAAGAGGTCTTTCTCTTTTCTTTTCTTTTTCTTTCTTTCCCTCTTTTTCGTCACCATGATAATGAGGTTTATGCAATTCAAGACGTTCATGCATTTTTTTTTATGCATCAAGATAGAAGGCTAGAGTCTCTAGGTCAAGCCAACATGATTTTTGACTTAGACAAAGTTTGATTGGTTTTGACCAAGTTGGGTTGGAATTGGTCAAGCGTTGGTTAAGGTTTTCCTAGCATCTAATGCATGATGATTTTCTTTGATGCGTGATTTTTAGTAAATTGATCCGGAAGCATGATGATGCATACCTGGAAATCTTTTACAAGTTTTGAGATTTGGAGCTCGCAACAATGTTAATCCCTTTCTTAGTCTTACGGGATTTTGAGGAGCTTTGCAAGTTTTGGAGTTTGAAGCTCGCAGCAATGTTGAGCGCTTTTCCAATTTTACGGAAATTTGATAAGACTGACTTGATCTCGCAGCAATGTTTGAGTACAAACCTTCTTTGAGAATCTTCCACTGACTATGAGCTTACAGTGGTGTTGAGCTCATCTTCAAGCTTCCTATCTTTTTCGAGGTGCTTCCCTTTTCTTCGGAATTACCTTGGAACCATGCCAAAATTTCACTAGAATTTTTTTTTAGCAAAATTCTGTTACTTTGGTTATGATTGATCTTTTCTTTTCCTTCCTTTGTAGGTAGTTCCTCCAGAACAAACAAGGGCAAAGAGCCTGTTACTGATGCACCTCGCCGGTCTACTAGGTCTCCTAATGTGGTTGTACAACAGGCCTAGGAGAAAGTCCAGTTTGTGGAGAGAAACTTGGAAAAATGCGGCTCCCTCAATCGTGATGGAATGAGATAGCGATTGATCACTCTCAAGGATGAAGAGTTTTACAAGATTATAGTAAGCAACCGTCCTTGAGTCATGGACAATCAGAGCATTGTGCCCAAGCCTACCTTCTTCTTTGGCGATGCAGTCCCTGACGACCTGACGTACCAAAGAAGGTGTTTTCAGTTCTCTTACACGGCAGATGGGGAGGAGAGAACTATTTCTACCCGGTCGACCTTTGCTCGCACTATCTCGATCATGAGCCTTTCTCCAACATGCCCTAAGAGGGAAGATCCTCCTAGCTGGGTGAAGAGGACTAATGTGATCAAGACCGGGATTTTTGTTGGCGGCCATTCTGATTATGCAGAGAAATCGCCTGTCCACATGGACATCTTGATGCCAGCCAGTGCCTACCAAGGTTCTGATCATCCATCGGTTGATTTGAAACCAGTGGGCTTTGGCATTTTCCGGGGTGACGGCAGTAATTGGGTGAAGCCCCTTTTACTTCGTGGCAGTTTCAGCGCTGACTCAAGCTGGGAGTCATGGACTGATCACATCCTGCAGGCTGGTGGGGCCTTTCTGAACGAGGCTGAAATCTTCGACGGGGTTCGCGCTTTTCGGCAAACCTTGGTTTTCTCCGATGAAGCCTTCATGGCCATGTTAGAGTCATTCCTTCCACAAACGAATACTTTCATTGTCACAAATGGTGAGATTGGTTTTTCTTTGAAGGAATTGAGTGCCATCACCGGGCCGCATGTCATCGGAAAACTTTATGAGGAGTTCATGCCTATTGACAATGTCCTTGAGGAGCAGTCTGAGGAGTTCAGGCTTTTGTACTTTCAGTTTGTCGCCTTCTATGATTTTTTGAAGGAGAAGGGGGACTTGAAAGTCAGGTCCAGCAGTTGGAGGAGTTTTGGCTCTTTGTTCCCCAACTTCTTTGACAGCAGAGAGTCTTCTGATAGCACGACCCGGGAAGCCAAAGCTAAGACTCTGGGTTCGAAGAAGACTTCTGTCATGCTAGAGGACTTAAAGGACTTCTTCATGAGCACATGTGCCATTTATTCTGACATTACACTACAGAGAGATCTCGCTGTTTACCTCACTTACTGGCTAAGTGAGGCTATATTTACTAAAGGAGAAGGAACGCATATTAGGCCGCATTGTATCTTTCCGGCTTGTCAGATGGCATTCGCAGAGCAGCTTGCTTTAGTGCCTGCTCTTTACTCCTATCTGTGCATCAAACTACAGGCTGCTGCTTTCCTGGTTTGGCTTGGGCTCCCTATGAATAGGGTATTCTCAGCTCATATATTTTATTCGTGGATGTATACCACTGTCCCGGCTTCCATCTATTAGGAGTTGCACAGGATGATGACCCTTTTATGATTCAATTGGCTAGAGGGACAGCCGTTTCTGAATCACTTTTGTCTGCCTGTTTGAGAATCCGACGGTTCAGGGACGTCGAGATTGGGCCGTCTTCAGTGAAGCTTTCTCCATATCTGCGGAAGAAGGCTTTTGATTTTGGTGTCTCCCGTGATTCCACCAGGGCAGGGTCAGGAGGACACTATTCTTTGACCAACGCAGAGAAAAGGTGGCTTTTCAACATACGAGTTGGTACGATGATGTACCGTAGACATCTTTTTGTCAACATCCAGCCGTATGTCCCATCGCGTTTTGGGTTGCAGTTGGGCTTCTCTCAAGGCGTTGTTGGAGCGCCTTCGAGCATGGTGAAGCATTTTGAAGGTTTGCATGACGGGAGGAATGCATGGGCTTTTTACAGTGCGAAGGACACTACTGGCATGATTTCCTATCCTAAGTTGCGCACTTTCCAGACTGTTGGCTTTACGAAATGGTTCGTAGAGAACTTTTCGGTGTTCCAGGGGCTTTCCAAGAAGGAGCTCGATGTCAAGCAGTCTTCTGGGAAGGGTCTTGGTAGATCAGATGGAGTCCGACGAGAGGAAGTTCTAGCTTTCCTTTTTGAAGAGAAGCACAAGATAGGCTTTCTCGGTGAACAAGACATCATCAGATTAGGAGCTATACAAAAGATACCTAGTGAGGTCTTAGAACAATTAGAGGAGGAGGAGGCTGAGATCAATGCTTGGATGTAAGCGGAATGAACGAAGGCTTCCATGGAGCCCACTGGGAAGAGCATACCATCTGGCAAGGAGTCAAGTGAAGGTCCTGATTTTGACGATGGGGCAGGTACTTCAAGCAAACCGACCCATAGAAGTAAAAGGAAGAGAAGGCAGCGCCGTAATAAGAGGCGGCACGAGGACTCTCCTGATCTAGAAGTCCCTCTCACCATTACTGAAGAGATGTCAGGGGACGCTGATGAGCCTCCGGAAAAGAGGAGCCGAAAAGAAGAGATCGTTGGTGAAGGTATGATTCTTCTTCTCTCTCTTTCCGTTTCTTTCATTGAGATTTTTTTATTTTGATTTGCCTTCTTTCCCTTTTTCAGCGTGAGATGATGATTTGGTGATGCATGAGGTTCCGACCGATAAGGCAGTGACGGATCCGATTGTGGCATCTGAAGATGAACCGACGGACTCTGGAGTGATTCCAGAATCTTCACCTGGTATGACTTATTTGTCTTTTCTTTTTTTGTCTGTGTCGTCATTTGCTAACATATTGCTTGTTTCCTTGTCAGCTGACTTGCCACAAGATTTTGACGACTTCGAGCCAACCATGGATGCGACCTTTGACGATGCTTTGGATGAACTCATGGAGTCAGAAAGTATTCTTCCAATCGTCGAAGAAGGTATTTGTAGCAATAACCCCTGATGATAATGAGTTTTCAACAGGATCATGGTCATACCTTTTTTTTTCTGGCAGGTTGTGAGGTAACAGGAGAAGTTCCTCCGTCTTTCTCAATGCCAGAGCAGGAGATGCCTGCAGTTGATCCAAAAATAGGGACTTCTTCTTCCAGTTTCAATGCGACAGGGGTGAAATCTTCCGAGGAGATTCCTTTGCCAGTGTCTCCGATTAGAAAGAGTCTGATGATCACTCCTCCAACAGGGCATGACATGGGTAGTCGACCGATGGAGAGGGACGAGCCTTCATCCGGTCCATCTCTTCAGTATGCGAAGAAAGTGTCGAAGAGCGTCTTGAGCTCATGGGTCGAAACTCTTTCTTCTGGCCATTTGGAAGCTAGCTTGGGCATGATCAAGCATGTGCAGGCCATCCTTGCTGATAACAAAGAGGTCGGTCTGGACATAGCACGTACGAAGGCTTTTGTTGATGAAGTCATTACTCTGGCCAAGAAATGGAATGAGACCAAGAGCTTCCCAAATGGTGACTTTTTTATTGAGATGTTTTTGAAGCCTTCTGGCGAGGTCAAGTCTGAACTGAACGAGATCTTGCAGACTTGGAAGCAATTCGTTCTGGAGAGGAACGTCACCGAGTTGGCTATCATTAAGCTAACAGAAGACCTGCGTCGTCTTGATAGGGAGGTCGTTGAGGACAGGCAGTGTCTCGAGCTATTGGAGGAACAAGTTGCTGCCAAGTGGACTGCCATTGTGGAAGCTCATCCTAGAGAGGGAATCCTGATTCGCAAGGTCGAGGAGGCTTACAGCAATCTACGGAGGAAAACTCAGGAATACGAACAATGGCAGATTGTTTGGGAAGAACTCCCCCGTGCTGTAGATGGGTCGCGGCGTTCTGCCGCACTTTATGGAAAGATTTTGAAGAAGCGTGGTCTGGAAGCTTTAGAGGCTAAGGCCAAGAGACTGCTTGAGGAATTAAATCTTTGGTTGAATACCATGTCAGACTGAACTCCTGATTTGTAACAAACGCCTTTTTCTTCTTCTCTTTAGTACCTCCATGTAAAAAATATTTTTAGTACGCTATATACCTTTTACTTAAATTCTTTTTTATGGAAATAAGCAAAAGCTAGATGAGAATGTTTGTTTGAAAGTTTGACCAAAAGGTTGTCATTTTGTGAAAATCTTTTGTCAAAGGATTGTTTTGGCATGAAAGCTAGATTTTGTCGCAAAAAGCCTGGTTTTTTTTTTTTTTTTATGGCTTGAAAGCCGAGTTTTAAGATGGCATGAAAGCCAGATTTTGAAATGGCATGAAAGCCGGATTTTGAAATGGCATGAAAGCCGAATTTTTAGGGTGGCATGAAAGCCAAATTTTTGGGATGGCATGAAAGCCGAATTTTGTTTTTGGCATGGAAGCTGAAATTTGTTTTTGGCATGGAAGCCGAAGTTTTTTTTTGGCATAAAAGTCAGGTTTTTGAAAACCAAGTTTCGTTTTCTTGGCATGAAAGTTAAATTTTAGATTTTTGGCGTAAAAGCCTGGTTTCTGATTTTTTGGCATAAAATCCGATTTTTGTTTTTGGCGTAAAAGCCAAGTTTTGTTTTAGGCATGAGAGCCAATTTTTGTTTTTGGCGTAAAAGCCAGGTTTTGTTTTTGGCGTGAAAGCCGATTTTTGTTTTTGGCGTAAAAGTCAGGTTCTGGTTTTCAAAAATGCAAGTATCGACTAAAAGTCGCCTCCCTGCTAATTGGTCTTGCAAGTATCGATGGAATGTCGCCTCCTTGCTCATTCAGTTGCGAGTATCGATGGAATGTCTTCTCTCGCGAATTGGGGTGCAAGTATCGACTGAACGTCGCTTCCCTGCTGAATGGTTTTCAAGTATCGATGGAATGTCACATCCTTGCTCATCCGATTTGCGAGTATCGATGGAATGTCGCTTCCTCTCTTATTGGGGTGCAAATATCGACCGAACGTCGCTTCCTTGCTTTTTTCAAATATTTTGGTTTTGCGAGTACTGACTAAATGTCACTTCCCCACGATTTTTTTGAAATTTGAGGTTTTTTTCTTAAATTTGGGTTATGGATATCAACTGGAATGTTGTGTCTCCACAATTTTTTAAATTTAAGGTTTTTTTTTTTAATTTGGGTTGTGGATATCAACTGGAATGTTGCGTCTCCATGATTTTTGAAATTTGAGGTTTTTTTTTTTTTTGAAATTTGGGTTGTGGATATCAACTGGAATGTTGGGTCTCCACGATTTTTTGAGATTTTGCAAGTATCGACAAGGTGTTACTTCCTTGCGATTTTGAAATTTTGGAAGTATTGAATGGGATTCACATCCTTTCAATTTTTGGGTTTTGTGAGTATCGGCTGAGCGTCGCTTCCTCGCGGTTTCTAAAAAAAAACATTTTTTTTAAAGACATAAGGGTCGTACGTTTTGACTCAAAACCATTTTTTGTTATAAAAGTCGGGACGGACTAGGGTGGAAATTCCTGAGTCCTGATTTTGTTTCAAACCATGAATTCTAGGTTCAAGGGTTGAAAATTTGATCAAGTTAGGAAAAGGTTCCAAAACTTGGATTTTTGGATTTTTTTTTTTTAACAATGAAACTACGAAAGTAAACATTGTTTTTGGATTTTTAGAAATTTCAACATAAGGATGAAAATTCCAAAATGAATGGGTTTGGTGAGCAAGTACCTAAGAATTGGCTTTGGCCATATAGGCATTGCTCTGACCCGGTGACGTAAGTCTTCAAGGGTAGTACCGCTTCAAGAATTTGTCGCTGATGGGCAGCATACATCTGTCACCTTCAATGTTTAGAAGAGCGTATGCACCGTTGGAGAAGACTTTGTCAATGACGAAGGGTCCCTCCCATTTTGGTTCGAATTTGCCTTTGGATTTGTTCGCAAAAACCATGGGCCTTTTACTGCAAGAACCAAGTCACCCTTTTTATAGGTGCGTTGCCTGACTTTCTTGTCGAAAGATCCTACCATGCGTACTTGGTACAGCTCGATGCTTTGTAGAGCTTCAAGCAGTCTTTCATTGAGATTTTCCAGCTCTTAGAGTCTCAATTTGACATTGCTTTCTTGTGTCATGTCATTTTGCAAAGATACCCTTTAGGAAGGAAGTTGTATTTCCAAAGGGACAACAGCTTCGCATCCATAGACCAAAGAGAACGGTGTGCTATGGGTTGGTCCTCGAACGGTGGTTCGATAAGCCCACAAAGCTTTAGGTAGTTTGTCGCCCCAGTCTCTTTTGTGACTAGAGGCCATCTTCTTGAGAATTTTGCAGAGTGTCTTGTTGAAGGCTTCTGTTAGTCTGTTCGCTGCCGGATTATATGGAGTTGAAGGACAACTTTGGATTTTGTACTTATCGCAGAACCAGTAGAATCTGTGATCCCGGAATTACGGTTCGTTATCATGGACGAATCTTTTAGGTATGTCGAAGCGACAAATAATGTTGGTGCACAAAAACTGAAGGACTAATGAGGCCTTCATTTCGTTGAGCGCAAATGCTTCTGACCACTTGGAGAAATAATCCGTAGAGGCGAAGATGAAGCGATGTCCTTTGCTTGATGGGGGAGAGATAGGACCTATGATGTCCATAACCTAGGCTTCGAAAGGCCATGAGATTGTTGTAGGATGTAACCATTCTGGAGGCATGTGGACATAATCTCCATGAATTTGGCATTGTTGGCAGCGTTTAGCAAATTGTATTGCGTCCGCTACCATGGTAGGCCAATAATAACCTAACATTTTTATCTGATCGTAGAGCTTAGGACCAGCCTGATGAGCTCCACAAAGACCAACATGTGCTTCTTTAAGAGTTTCCTCTGCCTCTTGTTGTGACAAGCAGTGTAGAAGTACTCCGTTGAAGGATTTTCTGTAAACCATTTTTGAAGGAATATCCAAATGAAAGTTTGCGGCTCGCCTTTGAATGCATACCCGCTCTTTTGGATCTTTAGGTAGGATTCCGAACATAATGTAATCAATGAATGGATCCCTCCAGTTGTTGATCGGAAGTTTGAGGATGGACATCCGACTTCCAACCACTCTGTGGCATTCGGCAACTGCTTGGTGTGTGTTAAGAGGGGGGAGGATCCTTCTTTGACACACTGTAATTTGCATGTTTTCTCTTTCTTAGATTGCCATAGACGCAGCAAGTCCAGTTAGGGCATTTGCACTGATGTTTTAACCTCTGAGGATGTGGATGATGTGACATATGTCAAACTTTTGCTGAAGTGATTGTGCCTTGTTGTAGTAAGGCAATAGATCAGGCTTCCTAACTTCAAATTTCTTATTCATCTAGTTGACGATCAGTTGAGAGTCTCCAAAGGTTTCCAGTACGGTGATGCCGGATTCGAGGGCAAGTTCCAATCCTACAGTCAGTGCTTGGTATTCAGCTGCATTGTTTGAACATGGTTCCAGTAACGAGAAAGCATGTGGAATCATGTATTTTTCGAGACTAACAAAGAGAATGCCAATTCCCGATTTTTTCTTTCCTTTTTCATTTGTCCTGGTTGCGCCGTCAAAGTACATGTCCCAGGAGCCATTAGATGGGGAAATCTCCACAATGTAGACAGGTTCGTCTGGGAGATCATCCATGAGTGGAGAATCTTTAGGCAATGGGTGCTCTACAAGAAAGTCTGCTAGAGTTTGGCCTTTGATTGCTTTTTGTGGTATATACCTAATATCGAATTGCGACAGATGGATGGACCATTTTTCCAATCAGGCGTTGAGAGAACTTGTTTTTGTGACAATGACCTTTGAAAGATTGATCCTTGAAATCAAGTATACTGTATTGGACAGAAGATAGTGACGCAACTTTTGTACAGTGAACATCATTGTAAGACATTCTTTTTTTATTGGAGAGTAGCGATGCTTTGAACCTACCAACACGAGGCTGAGGTAATGTAAGGTCCAGGACCTTACTAGGTCAGTTGGGCCCAATAGTAGGCCCGTTGACCCGTTTATTTTGTTATTATTATAATTATTTGTATGTTAGATATTTAAGTGGTTTTAGATCATGACCGAGTTCCTTCTACTGTTAGATTAGTGTCTGCAAAGTTTCGTACGACTCCGAGTGCGTTTGACCCTAGCAGGGGGTAGTTTGCAATTTAGGGAAAATTGAGTATTTTTCCAGAAATTCCAAACGTCGTGATCATTGGGTTCATTGGAACGGTTTCGTCGCGCTGATCATTTTTGTCTCCGAACTTGTCTCAATCCGACGATCAGAAAGCCTTCAAGCGGTCCATTCCTTCACCGGACCCACTTGAGGGCAATTTAGTTATTTTCTCCCTCCTTTATTCTTAAACGGGGATTAACCCTAATCTCTTATTCATCTTGGCAACGAACGAGAGCTACAGCTTCATCTTCTCAAGCTCAGATCTCCCACCGGAGGAGATCATCTCAAAGATTCGAACCGCATATCTTCTTCCTCTCGATCTCCTCTCTCCATCGATACTAGTTGGTAAGCCTTTTCCCATCATCAACTTTTCCATTCATCTTCTCTCTGTTTAGATTAGGTTGAATCTTGATCTTTTTCCTTTCTTTCTTCTTCTCGGTGTTCTAGATTACGTTTAGTTGGGTTAGATTCGTGGTTTCAGCGGTAGAAGGTTTCTCCTCGAGTTCCCCAATTTCTAATCTTCTTCTTGGTTGAGACAAGTAGATATGCAATTTATAATTGATCATTGTCTGTATTGTTTTCTATTAATTTCAATGATATTCTCATTAGATTTCCCAAATTCCAAGCTTGTTGTTGATATTGAATTTGGATGGACTTGTTAGGTTAGATTGGGTTTGGGATAATTTGTAATTGGTAAACCTTGATGTTTAAATTGATATAATGGATGTTGAATGATGAATGTGATGAAATGGGAGCATGGAGGCTCGTTTTCTGCAGATTCGTCATGGATTGGCCGGAGCAAAAATGAGAGAAAAACCCATTTACGGGGTTCAAGTCATATAGTGCCGATCGATCGGACTTGAGACCGATTGATCGGATAGAAATCGGTCTCAAGTTAATTGAGACGGATCTCAGACCGATCGATCGGGTGACTTTTTAACTGAGACGGATTACAGTTCGATCGATCGGACCTCTTTGTCCGATCGATCGAAGGGTAATTTTCTGATGGTATTTGGAAACTTCGAACACTTGTAACTTTTAATCCGTTCGTTGGATTTCTGCATACTATATACCGTTGGAAAGCCCTTGAGATGTAGAATCCAATGGTTTTAGTTTTATCACGATCGGAGGTCAGGAAATAATGTAAATACCCAGATTATTGATTCATCTTATGTATTATTGGAAATGAGATCAGTAACTTAGGTTTGGGGCTTAAATGTTGAAAACCATAAACCTACTATCACTTGACCATTAATGGGGATTAAATCGTAGCACATGGCTTGGTGTGCTTCGATTGGGTTGTCTACGTATTCGTGTATTACACATGGTTTAACCAAATGCGTATGGAATTGTTTCGATAGATGATTAACATGATTGTACACCAAGGAATTCCCCTAAAAGCATCGTTGATTCAATTTCCACACGTACTCCGTTAAGACATGTAGAGTACAGGGATGACACCACTTGCCTAGGTTTGGATTGTAATTTTTCCTTGACGTGTGAATTGTATCCGTTGTTATAATTCCTTGTACACTCTCTTTTGGTATAAAACACTTAACTAATTATGAAACATAAATCCTTGTAAGACTAGGGCATGGACCTGACTTAGAATGTATCGTAGGAACCTTGTGTCATGTATTTGATAAACATGACTGGCTAGTAAGGAAGGGGTTATCAAGTGTTTGACTTGTCTTGTATTGTTTTGAATGAGATAATCTCTATGAACATGTCTTGTACATTGATCTAGTCAGGCTTGCTTGTCTTGGTCTATTCTCGTGTCAACACCACTTTATTATTATTTGCATGTCATAACCATCTGCAGTTTGGAGTTTTTACTTGATGGGCCCGTTACTCGGACATCGGGGTGGGCAGTCGGCGTTGGACCGCGTCCATGGCGTTGAATAGCTGGGAGCGAGATAGGACCGTGCTGCTATTCCCAGGACCGGGAGCTAGGATCCCACATGAGCCGGACTTTGGTATCAGTAGTCTGGTCTAGATTGTTACTGATACCCCGGGAGGTGGCTTGGACATCCTCGGATTCCCCTTCTTGTTTCTTGCATTGCATTGTTTAGATAAGTGGTTATTGCTAGATGCTGTTAGGATTTCTGTCATTGTCTCACATGATTATTATTCATGCTTTATGCCTAGTTTCGTTGTCCTTGTATTCACATGATATTACACTTGTCTTTATTCTATACTTGATGCATGCCATGACATTTAACTTTGCTTATCTATTGCTCAACATGTCGTTGACTCTGTTCCTTGGTGTGCAGACACCCCAGGTGACTACTACTACTATGAGGAGCAGGCAGGTGAAAAGATTCCAGAGGATCTCCAACCAGCTGAGGAGGAATAAGAGTAGCGTGCCGATGACGTAGAGTAGCGTCATTGACCACGACACGAGAGAGATTTATTGGGGCTTCTTTAAATTCTTTTATTCTTTCCTATCTCGTTGAACACTTCGCATTATTGACATCAGTTATTGTTTTAAATGGCCTTGATTATTGGGATGGCCATTGTAACTAATTAACTTCTTTTTTTAAGTTTTATTTTATTCCTTGTTCAACTTTAACATATATTGAGATTCATTATTCCTTGTTGATATCCAAATATGCCTAGAACTGTATGAGTTCCGCAAATTCTTATTACTATTTGAGGCTTGAAATATTATATCCTCATAGCGGACTTACGATCCTTGAGCCTAAGGGACAAAAATTTTAATTAGTCTTAAATTTCACTCCCCGGATTCGGTTTATTCTCTAATCGGGTTCGGGGGACGTGACAAGTAATATAGAGCAACTTCTTTTCCCTCATCGTTTTCTTGTGCTAGTAGAGCGCCCAAAGAGTAATCGAGAGCTCTTGTGTACAAGATGAATGGTTTTCTAGTTGTTGGGGCAACCAACACTGGAGGTTTGGTCATGTATGTCTTGATGTATTGAAATGCGACTTCACATTCAGCATCCCAAACAAAGTCCACACCTTTATTCATCAAGCGAGATAATGGATGGCACTTCCCTGACAGATTGGAGATAAACCGTCGGATGTATGTCAATCTTCCTTGGAGCCCTTTTAGTTCTGTTAGGGTCTTTGGAGATGGCATTTCTAAGATAGCCTTAACCTTGGTGGGGTCAAGTTATATTCCACCTTTCCAAACTATGAATCCGAGGAACTTACCCGATGATACACCAAAGAAGCATTTTAGTGGATTCATCCGTAGTTTGTGTTTGCAAAGTCGGAGGAAGACTTTTCGAAGATCTTTAAGATGGTTTTCTTGTCTTCTTCTTTTGACGGTGAGGTCGTCGACATAACATTCGACCGTCTTGTGCTGCATATCTTGGAATATCTTCATCATAACCCTCTGGTATGTTGCACCTACATTTTTCAGACCGAATGGGATGACAATGTAGCAATACACGCCAAATGGAGTCCGAAATGATGTATGCTTTCATCTTCAGGATACATCTTTATCTGATTGTAGCCAGAGAAGCCATCCATGAATGTCATTCGCTCAAATCCGCAGGTGTTGTCAATCATCACCTCTGGTATGGGGAGCGGGAACTCATCTTTAGGGCATGCACTATTCAGGTCTCTATAGTCAATACAGACCCTTATCTACCCATTCTTCTTTGTCACGGGGACGATGTTGGCCAACCATTCAGGATGTTGTTCCTCGCCGATGAAGCCAACGCTTTTGAGTTTCTGAACTTCTTGTTCAATTTTGTCCATCACATCAGGACGAAATCTTCTTTGGCCTTGTTTGACAGGCTTGATATCTTTTTGTAGATTGAGTTTGTGGACTGTTATTTTGGGGTCTAAGCCAGGCAATTCAGCGTAGGACCATGCAAATCAATCAACGAACTCACGAAGAAAAGCGATATACTCGGGTAACTCATCATCCTTTATATTCTTACTTATGAATATAGGACGTGGGTTGTCAGGTGTCCCCAAGTCTTGAAAGTCCAAGATCGAATCCTAGAGGGGGGGGGGTGAATAGGGTGAGCTCAAAGTCCTAGACCAATTTTAATTCTTTTAGCTTTTAAGTCTCTTATGCTTTGAAGAGGAATAATGAAATCAACCAAGAGAGCATAATCCATAAAATGAAAGCAAAAAGACAATCACCATAACACAAGCACATATAGTGGTTCGGCCAAATAGCCTACATCCACTCCCGGTACACCTACCGGAATTCACTAACTTCAATTAAGGTTTAGGATCACCTCAAACCTTACAAACAACACTATGCTTTTCAAGGCTAAGCATAAACCTTTACACCATATGCTTTTCAAGGCTAAGCATGAACCTTTACAACATAGAATTTTTCTCTTAAGAATTATGTCTATGAGTGCATGGATAAAGAGAGCAATGAAGTGCAATGGAGTGCCTCTAAGTAGGCTAATTAGAAAGTGAAAATCAACTCCTAGAAATATGCATAACAATGACCAAGTCTATGAATGATGCATTTTCTAGAAATAACTCTTTCTCTTTGAAAAGATAAAACCTTGAATGATGCAAAGATGTTAATCAAATATTTGAGAAAGAGTTGTATGTCTGACACATGTAATTAATAATGAAAATTAGCTTGTTTTCAAAAAGGATGTTCTAAAGTCAAACAAGTTGATTTTGAAACAAGAACACAAAATCATGTGTAACATAGACAATATGTTGCATTCATAAAGCTCATGTGATTTCTAAAGTACTAAGCATGTTATGAAGGTCAACATCTTAATAGAAAAGCATCTTGATAATCATGCATTGAAAGGAATCAAAAGAGAGAAACAAATCATGATTTTAAAATACTTAGGATTAAAGGAAGCACACCCATTTGAAGATCAAAGGTTGAATAAAGGGAATGGCTTCATAATCCTTGTCAAGATGCTCTTGAGAAGTTGCTAATCCTTGGCCTCAAAAGTCCCTCCAATGTCAGCAACTTTTCCCAAACAAAAAACCACTTTTTATAGAGAAAAAGTTCCCAATGGCTAGCTCCCCGGTCGACCCCATGACAGGGCCCGGTCGACCGGGTACTCACAACGACTATATTTCTGACCGTTTGAGCTACAGAAGCCGGTCAACCTGTAGTGTACCCGGTCGACCGGGTCCTCTGGGCCGGTCGACCGGCCACACAGGCTGGTTGACCTGCAAAGAGCCCAGAAATCTGAAAATTTTGAAACTTGCAATATTTGAAGGGCACTTTCTAGGGGACTTTGAGGACCATTTCTCAAGCAAGAATTCATGACTAAAAGAAGATGAAAAATGAATTTCTAAAGCCATGAAAACTCCAAAACCAAATAATGATTTTAAAGATAGAAACTTTGAAAAGCTGAATGATTTTGAAATAAAAAACTCCATGATCTTAAGAGACAAACTGAAATGAAAACCATGCATATCAAATGATAAAAACAAAGATCAAGAAAGATAAATATGCATGATGATCCTTTGAATAAAACCATGAATGAATGAGAGGACAAGCTTTATGAAAGTGAATGCATCCTATCAAATTACAACAAAACAAAAACTCTAACAAGTCTATCTTTTGAATAGGATCTTCTGTTGGAGGGTTTGAAAGTGGTTCCTCCACAATGTTTTCGGAGGCTTCCAACTCAACAAGACCTTCTGGAGTTCCAAAGGCATTTACAGACCAAGGCTTTGTTTTTTTACCATGGGTCTTCTTGATCGGTACTCTTTTCAAGACTTGCAATGAGATGATCCCAATCACCTGTTGAAACTGGGTCGAAGTAGGGTACTTCTTTTGGAGACGATGGTTCTTCTGGGTCAGAAAACAGCATGTCTTCATTTTGGAAAGGTTCAAGCGAAGAATTTGATGAAGAGGCTTCCGATCTGTGGAAGAAGATTATCTTTTCTTCTGCTGAAGTTACCGGAATGACAAAGGAGGCAAACGTAGGGTCTTCTACGTCAGCAGGTGTCCCCAATGGAGTGAGAGCGGGCTGAACTTGCTGAGTATCAGCTTGGCTTGACGCTATGTCGTATTCTGGCTCTGACTCTGAATCTGTGTCATGCACAATAGACATGAAGGAAACAACGAACTTGCCCCCGGCCTTTTGTTTTGTCTTCTTTTCTTTGGTGGTGATAACCAAAGGCTTTGAAGATTTGAGAGAGACAACGAAGGGAGAATGACTGCTCTCTTCGGATTTGCTGGAATGTTTGTTTTTTTTCGATGATTGCTGAGGAGCCTTGCCCTTATCTTTCTGGAGATTTTCGGCAAAGGGTGTTGTTTCTTCCTCCTTTTCTTCTTTTTCATCCTTGTACATCTTAGCATCTACAAAATGAACATCTTTGCCTTTGAAGGGCTTTTTGTATGCAAATACTCGATGTATCAAGCCGTCATTGCCAACAAACTTGATGCATTGATGTAAAGTTGAAGGGATGATACCATTCTCATATATCCAGGGGCGTCCAAGAAGGATTTGTAGCATGAAGTGGTTCTTATTGCGTATATAGTGACTTCAGAAATAAGATCACCGATTTGTAACTTGAACCTGATTTTGCCGATAGGCTTTTGAGCGCTCTCATCGTATCCAAAGATGGATACAGATGTGTGACTCAGCTTGCTAGGTGGAATACCTAACTCTTCAAGTGCCGAAGTCGAGATGAGGTTGAGTACAGATGCTGGGTCTATCTGGACTCTGTGTATTGACATTTCTTTGATGTACCCTGTGAAGTATAAGGGTCGGTTGTGCTTTATCTCTCCTAGCAGGAGGTCATCCTTATCGAAGGCGATGGTTGCACTTGCTGCCTTCTGAACCGAGAGGCATTCAATGCCTGATCCCTCAGTTTTCTTCTTTTCTCCGTTTGAGGAAGTACTTGATTTTTTTGACCCTATAGTCCATTTCAATTTGTAGGACTTGTGGGGCATGTTTGTCGACATCCGCATTTAGCCTTTGCAATTCTGAAATGAGACTATCACGAGTTTGTGGAGACATTCATAATAAGTCAAGGATGTGCAGTCGTGCAGGTATGTGTTTGAAGTGCTCAATTAAGTCATACTTGAAAGCCTCCTTCGGGCCTGCATTTTCATTATTGTTGCCACTTGGGGCGTTTACAACTTGCTTTCCCGAAGGATTTACATAAGAAGAAGAAGGTTGGTTGTAATTTTTGTGGTAATCTCGGCCAGAGCGGGTACTTCTACCAACTTTAAGAGCTTCTAGAGAAGGGTCTTCTTTTGGAATATCACTCTCAGGATTAAGGGGTTGATCCTTGTCAATTGTTGAAGATGTCTCTGTAGCAGTATTGTGGTCTTCAGTGATCGCGTTGCACAGAGCATTTTTGGGAACAAGTCCTGAACAGCTTCCAACAACTTCTCTTCTTTGTTGAGTAATTTATCGGTCCAGGCATCGCCTATGAGGTCGAGTATCTGGGACCAGTTGACCGAATTTTCATTGAAGAAGACTTCTTTGCCAGGAGCTTCTTCAAGATGATCAGTCGGAAGAGGCTTGAGTTCCGATGTCACAGTTTCAGGAGACGGGGGCTGAGAAGAAGATATCTCTGTGGAAGTCACCAGAGAAGATCTAGCTCTAAAGGATATGTTACCGGACGTAGTCTGAGAATCTGAGGCCTCAGCAGACGAAGCTTCAGAGGAACCATCATCCCGAACTATCGTATTGCAAGCAACTCCGATAGAACGCACTATTGAGATTCAGGCTCATCTTCAGATGTAAGAGGATCATCAATCCAGCAGTTTTCTTTATTTTCCGAGGTTACCGGAGGAGATGTCTGTAAGTTTTCCGGGATTTCTGGTTCTGGATTTTGATTATGACGAAGCTCATTGATGCGATCCTGCTCCCGCTCTATGGCAAGACGTTGCAAGTGAAAGTCCGTGATCCGAACCCTAGAGGGGGGATGAATAGGGTGAGCCTCAAATTAGTGACCAATTATGACCAATTTTAACTTCTTTAAATTAAATTAGCTACTAGTGATGATTATCAAACTAAATGCGGAAAGTAACGAAAACAATCACCACAAAGCATGCACCATCACACAAGGATTTATAGTGGTTCGGCCTGAATGCCTACATCCACTACCGGCTTGTGATCCAACACCCCACCGGATTTTCATTATTTATGCTTTTCAATAAGTTAAGCAATAACCTTTACAATATGCTTTTCAAGGCTAAGCAATAACCTCTACACTATGCTTTTCTTAGGCTAAGCAATAACCTCTACAACCAAAGGTTGGTTATCTCTCTAAGTAGTGTCTAAAATACACTTGATGGAGATACAATTTATAGCTCAATACAATGCCTCTTAATTAGATGGATATGAAAATGAAAATCTAATTCACACACACACACACACACACACACACACACACTGAATGCAAAGATGAATGCACAATGTTTATGTATGATGTCCTCAATCAATTTTAAAAGGAAAGCTCAAAAATGTATGCCTAAGGCTTTTGAAAGTTTTAGCTCATAAAAACATTTATGATTGAGGAAAGAATGCTAATCACATGTTAAAAATAACTTGTAAAAGATATACATATGTATACTAAACAAGTTGTGAAATTCTAAGAACAAAACATGTGATGCATAGGGATGTCAATCAAATTAACAATGTAGCTCAATATGTGTATGCTATAAGCATAAAACATAAAAATAGATTTGATTGAAGTTAGGGGATAAATCATATGTAATTATAAATTCAACTTGAAAATGATATACCTATCAATGCTAAACAAGTTGTGAAACTTTAAAACAAAAGTACATATAATTTGTGAAGTTGTTGAATCCAAAACAAAAGATAGATTTGAAAGTGATTTTCTTATGATGAAAAACAACAACCATAGATTCAACCAAGTATAGGAATTCATGTTACATAAAATTTCAAAGATGTTTTCATTAACATGATTTACTTAGATATACCAATTTAAGTACTACTTGGATTGAATCAAGGTGATGCATCCAAAACAATAAATCAATTCAAAACATATACATGTTAAGGACACAACAAATCATAGTTTATCATCCTAGAAAAGATTTACCAATAATTAAGCAAAGCATGAAAACATATGATTAAGAAAAGTAAAGCTTACTTAGTGATTTAACTCAATGAAACCAAGCTTTAGCTTTCCAAATGATCCCTTTCATCCCTTAGCTCATTCTCCTTTGATTGGCCTCAAAACATCTCAAGGAGGCCTCTTGATCCTCTAAATTTCTATAGGAATGAGCCACTATTTATAGCCAAAAACTGCCCAACGGCTAGTCCTCGGTCGACCCCATGACCCCCTGGTCGACCTGGCCTTCAACGGTAAAAAATCTGACCGTTTGAAAAAGTAGCCAACGGCTCTTTCCCGGTCGACCGCGCAGTGTGGCCGGTCGACCGGGTCCCCTAGGCCGGTCGACCAGCCACACTGCGGGTCGACCCGTGCCTGGGACCAAAATCCCCTAAAATAACATTTTTCAAAGTAATTTCATGTGGGGACTTTTGGGCCATTAAATCAAGTTTGGAATCATGATTTAAATCAAACTAAGAGGGTTAAAATCATGTAACACAAAAAGCCTAAAATGATTTGAAAGATTTAAACATAGGCTAGCTTGATTCATAAAACTTCTTTTCAAATTAAAATGCGTCCAAGTTTAAAATCAAAACATGCATAAATCAATATTTCTAACAATGCATGCGTAAATCAAGATTTCAAGTTTTTCTAAAACAAGGCGTGTGTGAAACTTCAAATGATGTTAATATGATAATGCATCCATCAAATTGCAATACACAAAATCCCTAACAATCTCCCCCTTTGCAATTTGATGGCAACTTACTCAACACCGAATTTTACACACTGAGTCTTCAGCTCCCACTAAGCTGGACAGGTCTTGAAATCTCTTGGACGCTCTTTCTCTTAGCTTGGGCTCTGGGTCTTTCTCTTCAGTCTTCTTGATGCTTGGAGCTTGATCATTCTTCAAGCTTTCTTTCATCTTTCTCTCTTTAGCCAAGCATCTTCTTTAGCTCCCAAGCTTTCTTTCTTCTTTCAACTCTCCCCCTTTAACCATGCACTCTCTATCCCTTTGGCAAGATATGCATTCTCTCCCCCTGTAGAAGATCATACAATATCTCCCCTTAGAAAGCTTGGACGTCATTCTCTTCCCCTTTAGATAACTTGAATGTTCTCTCCCCCTTTGACATTAAATTGCAAAGGTACCTACACAAATGAAACAAGGAAAATACCTTTTAGAAGCACCTATTAACAAAAGAAATCGAAAATGAAATTCAAAACAGGTTATCATGTATGGTTAGCAAGCTTAAAAGGGTAAAGAGTCAATACAAGGGTGAATTTGATCAAAACTAATACTTCCTATGAAGGTTTACACTCCCCCTCAATCCATTCTCTCCTTTTGTCAACATGTTGACTAAGATTTAATTATTTGGTGCAAGAAGAAGATGGTTCAACCAATTGAAGGTCAACTTTAAGGAAAGGATTAGACACGTTTAACTATAGAGCACAATATGATCAAATTACCAAAAGAGAGCAAGGTCAAGGAGAAAAGCGATCGTGGATACCAATTGGAAAAACAAAGAATACCAATTGAGATTCAAAGATAAGTCTATTAAAACAATCACTCTAAAATGGAGTTATAAAGGATATAACTATTAAGATAAATCCAAATTAGAGCTATCCATGATATTATGGGGTTTACTAAACATAGCATCAATTAATTTTACTATGAAAATCATATGCTATGAATGTTTTGAAATCATTTCGTTCAATCAATAAATATGACTATTAAGTGCAAGATGAGTGAAATCAAATTCAAATATGAAGCCAACCTCAACTAATAACCAACCAAGATTATGAATACATAAACATGGTGGTCATGAGATTTACCTATATGAGCAAGAGATGTGGCAAACATGAAAATTATGATGCTAATGGAGTGTGACATGGAATGAAATATCTTACTATCAAGTTCAATCCAATGTACAAAAGGTCTATCACATTCACAAGAAATGACATTAAATCAATCGAAAATTATACCAATTGAAACCAATTAAATTTGACAACATGATAAATAGCAAAGATTTGACAAACACAAAATTCCATCAAGCATCATAAATGGATATTCATCACTTTTAATGATATAACTAATGAGCATAGTGATGAACAAGGTAACTTGCAATGCAGAAGGATATAACTCGGTCATGCATGCAATTTTCAAAGTGTCAAAATCATATGAATTCAACATCTAAGATATCCATCAAACATATAGATATACGAGGAATGGATTTCAAAGAGTTTCATATAATCAAGATCACTACTATGAAGTTGAAACATGTATAAGGATGACATCACTTAAAGAATATACATGAATCAACATCATAACCATCCAAAAAGAAATGACTAGAAGGCATAAAGGATGGATTTGAGTTCTAGTATGGTTTCTACAAATATAACTAATATCACAACCATACATGGAATGATTTGACATTTGCATAAAGAGGATCAATCAACACTCAAGATCTAACTCAGACCATATCATCAGTAAAGAATATAACTATGCAAGCACAAGAAGGTATGTAGTTAGACGGATATCATGGATCGCATATAGATGAAGATGGATCTCATATATGGATATACCTATTAAGAACAATGGTTTAATTCCAATTCATCTAAAATGATCCATTAATCTATCACACAACATCTCCACTCTTAGCAAATGTACTAAGCTTACAATGCAATGGAAAATGGATATAAGGTTTATACCAAATGATCTTAGCACACTAAATCACATATGTACTTATAAAGTTCAAATACAAGATTTTACTATAAAGCACATGAACAATCATCAA
Organism: Cinnamomum chago; assembly: GCA_038049695.1. NCBI lineage: Eukaryota > Viridiplantae > Streptophyta > Magnoliopsida > Laurales > Lauraceae > Cinnamomum > Cinnamomum chago. Next base: position 30,122,895 of record CP142462.1, on the reverse strand, counting down.
TTTGCATTAATGAAAATATATACCAAGTTAGGCACAAACATGCAAATCAATGACACCATACTCAACCAAGCAATGTAAGACATCAAAAACAATTTGCATAAAAAGAATGTAATTAAATGAGCAAGGATGCAAATTGTTTGTAAAAATTATTTCCTTCCAAATGATATAATCATAATTAAGCACAAGGAAATAGATTCAAGGATAATGCTTCTAAAAATATAACCAATAAAGCTTAGAACATTTTCCAAAGTTTTTCAAATCACTTCAATATTTAAAATTCCAACAAAGAATCACTTATAAAATTATGAACAAGCGATTTTGAAAAACATGAAGTGTACTACTATAAATTTTCAATTTGTATTCTAAATATGACAATAGACACTCATACAAATTGAACACATATTTTCCATACCAAGAGATATAACTTGAAAAATAATGGAAAACTTAAATTGCTTCAAATCATTTGATTTACAAGAAAGATCTAATTATGACATTCATCAAATGATTTTCCAACATCAATTGATCATGAAAAATCTAGCTATGAAAGCTTTTGTAATCACAATTAACTGATCATCAATAGATATGCACTACAAGAGATATAACTATATGAACAAAATGCAAATCCATCATGAAAATATTGCAATCAAAGGATTTTGAAAACCATGAGATATAACTTATAAGTTCATGAAGACAAAATCAAATGATCACAAAGAAACATTGCATTTTAAGAGATGTGACTATAAAGAAACAAAATACAAATGTAACATGACCAACAATTAGATATAACAAAAAGGAATAGGTTGGTCTAGAGAGGTTCAAGGCCTTAAGGTTAGTCTAAATGTATACCTTTGAAGATTCACCTAAGGTCTTGATAAGGATGTCCTTGAGAGTTCACTTTGAGGACTCACCAACTCTTAGAGATATAACTCGAAAAAGTCTTAGAGTGGTGAACTGATACTTTGGGGAAATTTCATTTTCGATTATAGTGGAAATCAATAAAAAGATATGCAATAAAACACAACACTAGCGTTCTAATCTAAATCATAGCGAATAAGGATCAACTCCGGGTTGTTAAGCCCTAAAATGGAGTAACCTGGCTCTGATACCAATTGAAAGTCCGTGATTCGAACCCTAGAGAGGGGATGAATAGGGTGAGCTTCAAATTAGTGACCAATTATGACCAATCTTAACTTCTATAAATTAAATTAGCCACTAGTGATGATTATCAAACTAAATGCGGAAACTAACAAAAATAATCACCACAAAGCATGCACCATCACACAAGGATTTATAGTGATTCGGCCTGAATGCTTACATCCACTACCGGCTTGTGATCCAACACCCCACCGGATTTTCACTATTTAACCTTTTCAATAGGCTAAGCAATAACCTTTACAATATGCTTTTCAAGGCTAAGCAATAACCTCTACACTATGCTTTTCTTAGGCTAAGCAATAACCTCTACAACCAAAAGGTTGGTTATCTCTTTAAGTAGTGTCTAGAATATACTTGATGGAGATACAATTTATAGCTCAATACAATGCCTCTTAATTAGGCGGATATGAAAATGAAAATCTAATTCACACACACACACACACACACACACACACACACACACACACTATGAATGCAAAGATGAATGCACAATGTGTATGTATGATGTCCTCAATCAATTTTAAAATGAAAGCTCAAAAATGTATGCCTAAGGCTTTTGAAAGTTTTAGCTCATAAAAACATTTATGATTGAGGAAAGAATGCTAACCACATGTTAAAAATAACTTGTAAAAGATATACATAAGTATTCTAAACAAGTTGTGAAATTCTAAGAACAAAACATGTGATGCATAAGGATGTCAATCAAATTAACAATGTAGCTCAATATGTGTTGCTATAAGCATAAAATATAAAAATAGATTTGATTGAAGTTAGGGGACAAATCATATGTAATTATATTTTCAACTTGAAAATGATATACCTATCAATGCTAAACAAGTTGTGAAACTTTAAAACAAAAGTACATATGATTTGTGAAGTTGTTGAATCCAAAACAAAAGATAGATTTGAAAGTGATTTTCTTATGATGAAAAACAACAACCATAGATTCAACCAAGTATAGGAATTCATGTTACATAAAATTTCAAAGATGTTTTCATTAACATGATTTACTTAGATATACCAATTTAAGTACTACTTGGATTGAATCAAGGTGATGCATCCAAAACAATAAATCAATTCAAAACATATACATGTTAAGGACACAACAAATCATAGTTTATCATCCTAGAAAAGATTTACCAATAATTAAGCAAAGCATGAAAACATATGATTAAGAAAAGTAAAGCTTACTTAGTGATTTAACTCAATGAAACCAAGCTTTAGCTTTCCAAATGATCTCTTTCATCCCTTAGCTCATTCTCCTTTGATTGGCCTCTTAACATCTCAAGGAGGGCCTCTTGATCCTCTAAATTTCTATAGGAATGAGCCACTAGTTATAGCCAAAAACTGCCCAACGGCTAGTCATCGGTCGATCCCATGACCCCCGGGTCGACCTGGCCTTCAACGGTCAAAAATCTAACCGTTTGAAAAAGTAACCATTGGCTCTTTCCCGGTCGACCGCACAATGTGGCCGGTCGACCAGGTCCCCTGGGCCGGTCGACCGGCCACACTGCGGGTCGACCCGGGCCTGGGACTAAAATTCCCTAAAATAACATTTTCAAAGTAATTTCATGTGGGGACTTTTGGGCCATTAAATCAAGCTTGGAATCATGATTTAAATCAAACTAAGTGGGTTAAAATCATGTAACACAAAAAGCCTAAAATGATTTGAAAGATTTAAAACATAGGCTAGCTTGATTCATAAAACTTCTTTTCAAATTAAAATGCATCCAAGTTTAAAATCAAAACATGCATAAATCAATATTTCTAACAATGCATGTGTAAATCAAGATTTCAAGTTTTTTCTAAAACAATGCATGTGTGAAAATTCAAATGATGCTAATATGATAATGCATCCATCAAATTGCAATACACAAAATCCCTAACAGCAAGATTCTTGCATATTCTTTGAGATCGGGCATATGAGACAAATCTTCTTCGTCATCTGCTCCTTGTGATTCATCAATGTTTGCTTCCGCTGGAGCGCTTGCTTGTGCTGGATCAACAACATTTTCTTGAACAGCCTCTTGGTCTTCTTCATCATCAGACCAGGATCCTTGTTACTGTAATGGGTTATACCAGATTACTGGCATAAGATGAGATTCGGGAATCCATTCCTCATCGAAGAGGTATTCTCCTATTTCAAGGGATTCCTCCCACTCATCGGTATCACTGGCAGTATTATTGGACTCGTATCCATCAATGGAGAATCCAATTACCGAATTGCAAGAATATGATGCCCCCTGCGTAGTTTCATTTCTGTAATGAGGTGGCATGAAATCACCAAGGGTGAATTTTCTTACCACCTTTGAAGCCTTGGGAAGGAATTCTTCAGTTGCCCCTAGTGAAGCAGTGGGAAAGCTCTCCGCCTTTTCAGGGACTTCTTGCTTTGATTGAGTCTTCTCCTGCTGTTTGAGCTTGCAGAGTTGTTTCTTGGCTTGCCTTCGCTGTTGAGCGGTAAGCTTTGTTTTGATGATCTCCCAATTTTCATCTTCAAGGAGATTGGGACGCACCCATATAGGTTGTCCGTCTGGTGTTGGATAAGGAACCAGTTCGTAGGACGTTTGAGTCATTTTTATCACCTTGAAGGAAGTGGTGATTTTCTCCTTTGTTGACTTGGAAGTTTGTCCATACAACACCACGTTGACGGAGGCAGACCCATAGTTTTTGTCGAAGGTGATGACTCCGTTTTTCCACATCTCGTTGATCATCTCTCTCACAACGAAGCATTGATTGAAAGGATGTGAGACCATCTGGTGGTATGAACAATACCGGGGATCCTTGATTTTGCCAACATCTCCTAGTCTTTTGGCCTCAGGTAAGATGAGTTTACCATTTGCCATGAGAGCCTCGAAGATTTCTTCAACATCTTCATCGAACGGGTATTTCTTCTCTACTCGTTCTTTGAAGGCCTCAGAGAGTTCAGACTTCTTACCTGCAGTTTTATTTTCAGCTTTCTTTGGCTGCTGAGGAGTTGACTTAGTTTGCACATTAAGAACCTCTTTTTTCTTTGGTTTTGAGGTCGTAATGGCAGTCGGCTCTTTCTTTGATGATTTCTGACTGTTGAGGTCTTTGATCACCGTTTCAACCTCCATAGCTGCTTCTAGGAGTTCTCCCAAGTTTTTTTATTTATTGCAAATAATCATGGAGCGGATTCTTGCTCTTATGTTGTTACGGTAGAAGTCGACCAGCGATGCTTGTGGCAGTACATCTGAGCACTTGCACACCATCGCCTTCCACTTGTGAATGAAGTCGTATGTTGACTCATTCTCTCCCTATTTTAGGTTGCAGAGTTGTGTCATAGTAACAGGATGATCTTCACCTTTGAAGTGGGTCAGGAAGCATGTCTCCAGCATGGCCCAGTTTTGGATGGAGTCCTCCGGCAGAATGGAGTACCAATCAAAGGTCGTACCTTTTAGGGTACTTGCAAAGAGACGGATCTTGAGGGCATCTTGATCCGCAATGGCTCTCGTCAGGATCTTGAAGTGGATGATATGCTGTCTGGCTGAACCTTTCCCCGTATATGTTTGGAGAGTATGTTGTTTGAATTTTGCAGGGAATGGAACCGAGTCCATCCATAAGGGATATGGTGGCTTGATCCCATGCTGCTTCAATGTATCCTCTTCTTTTGCTTTGTCGAGGATATCGTCAATGTCCTTTTTGGTAAGGGCGTGTGACTCATTGTTTTCCCCAACATCTTGATGACTCGGAGGTGCTTCATTGTTAGGTGGATGTTGGAAAGTGAGAAGGAGGTTTTCCATCAGAGCCTTAATTATCTGTTATCCTTGCTCCAACTGCTGGATGCGTGTGGTTACATCATCATGCGGTAGGGGCTGCTCAACATTCGTAACCAAGACGTTCATCCTTCAAGAATCGAATGAGGATATCGTCTTGGTGACTGTGCTGGAGCTCATTCTTTTGGACGAAGAGTCCGAGGAGTGGTTACTCCGATGTCCTTGGCTTGAAGGAGCAGGAGAATCCTCCTGATGTCTTCGCGTCCGGGAGACGTTGCGAGTCACCGGTCATCTGACATGAATTTTGGTTGCCTACTTCTGGCGTCTTCTGGTTTTGCCAACCATATGGACAGCAACTTGGTCGGGTCTTTCTTTTTCGACCCATTTTTTAGAGACCTGGAGGGTAGAATGCTGGGTTCTTTGCTTCTCTAGTCTCTTTTGTCGATATGCCGCGCGACGACGTATACAACGAGCAATTTGAGCTTCAGTTAGCTCTGACTGTGCTTTGGCGATAAAGAACGTAGTTCCCCATGCGCAGCAACCGAGCTTGTCTTCTTTGAAGCTAGGCATGAACAGGATCCGGACGCGGTCTTTTGCCTATCGCAGTGAGGCTTTGAATTTTGCGAGTTCGGCCCCTGTTGAGATGAAGGGTTGACTCGCAGTAGTCTAGGCCTTAGCAGGTTCGTGCAGAGGCTTAGTGATGTATGACTTGATTTTGGGCTTGTAGGAGCACGCCGGCTCATGCTGGGTTGATTTGTTTGTTTAGTGGAGGGTAGGTTTCTCCTCTTTCATGTAAGAGAGATGGTAGAATCGGGTCTCCTTGAGAGGGGCCAGGTATGCTGGCTTTGTAGATACTCAGGACCTCCTTTGCTTTGGTGACGGTCTCGGGGACCAGGTCTTAGGGTAGACCTGGTCTCTTATAGGTCGAGGCTTCGTGGGAGTGCCACGGGCTTCAGGCTTCTTGATTGTTGCCCTTGGTGTCATGACATTAACACGTTCAGGGGCGGTTTTCTGCTTCTTGGCAGGTACAGTTTCTTCTACGAATAATGGGAATGGTCCCAGCGACCCGAAGACGATGGTCCGGGGAGTAGAGGTCGACCCGGTGTTTAGAGAGTTACCGAGGGAGATGACGCTTCAGCAGCTCCCAGGGCGCTTGTGAGTGCAATTGTTTTGCTTTTCTTGAAACAAAAGTTGGTACTTGTTCTCATCGAAGGTGATGGTCAATGATGAAAGTCCACGAGGATCCTAACCCTAGAGGGGGGGGGTGAATAGGGTGAGCTACAACTATGACCAATTTACACCAATTTTAACTTCTTAATATAAACTAGTCAAATGTGATGATTAAACAATCAATATGCGGAAGCTAATAAACAATCACCACACAAGCAATCACCACAACACAATATTTATAGTGGTTCGGCCTCAATGCCTACATCCACTACCGGCTTGTGAATCCAATCACCCCACCGGATTTCCACTATTTATGCTTTTTACTAGGCTAAGCAATAACCCTTACAATGTTGCTTTTCAAGGCTAAACAACAACCTTACAATATGCTTTTCTTAGGCTAAGCAATAACCTTACAATATGCTTTTCTTAGGCTAAGCAATAACCTTACACAATGCTTTTCTTAGGCTAAGCAATAACCTTTACAAATAAAGCTTTCTCTAAGAAAGTGTCTTTACAAGATCACTCTAAGAGATTACAATTTAAGCTCAAATGAAATTGCCTCTTGAATAGGCTAATATGAAAGTTTAAAACAAACTCACACAAACACTCTATGAATGCAAAAGTGTATGCTCATGATGTGTGTGTGTGATGACTCCAATCAAGTTTAAAAAGAAGGCTCACTCAATATATTGCTTAAAGCAATTCAAAGTTTAAAGCTCATAAAAGATTTGATTGAAGTCTTATGCAAATCACATGTAGAAATTCAACTTGTTTATGACATGAAAATCAAGGACTAACAAGTTGTATGAAAATGACTAATTTAGAACATGTGATGCATGTGCATGTTGTTTTCAAAACCAAATTAATTTAACTAATGCTTAAATGAATGAAAACAACAAACAATGTTTCAACCAAGTAAAAGACTCATGCTATGAAAGAAAAACAAAGATTTTGTCTAAGCATGATTAATAAAGTTAACAACTTGGATTGAAAACAAAGGTGAAGAATCCAATCTTAATTAGACCAAAGATTAGAACAAGAATGGATTCAACACATCATAGTTATTATGCTAAATATCATATACCAATAGTTTAAACAAAGCACATAACTATGATTAATAAAGGTAGAGCTTACTTGTAGGTTTAACTCATTAATCCCAAGCTTTAGCTCTCCTAAAGACCTCCTAGCCTTTCCAACTTCATCCCCTTTCAATGGCTCCAAAATGGTCTCAAAGGTTCAAGATTCAAGCCTTGAAAAAGGTTGGAAATGAATGGACTTTATAGCCAAAAAGTGTCCAACGGCTAGTCCTCGGACCGTTGGAGCTACAGAACAGGTTCTGGAAAAAATGACTTCCAGTTGTCTCGGTCGACCGAGACCTGTGTCTCGGTCGACCGGCGACACTGCCGGGACACCCCCTTTTTGCAAAAAATGCAACTTTTGCATATTTGAAGGTTTTTCTTTGGGGGACCTTTTGGCCACTAAATCAAGCTTGGAAAACATGTTTTAAAGATTCTAAAAACATGAAACACACAAAGCCTAAAAGGATTTGAAAACTTTAAAACCATAGGCTAGCTTGATTTGTAAAAACTCTTTTCAAGTGAAATTTGCATACACAAATGGTTCTTTTTGTGATGAATGTATGCAAAGCTCAAACCTAAATTCACAAGATGATTTTCCAAATATAATGCACAAGGAATAAGGTTTTCAAAAGAGTTTTGGGTTCTAAAACCAATGCATCCAAGTTTAAAACCAAAACATGCATAAAACAAAAGCTTTTCCAAATCTTAAAAGCTATGCATGGGTAAAACTAGATTTCAAGATATTTTAAATCAATGCATGTGTGTGAATTCAAATGATGCCAATATGCAAATGCATCCACCAAATTGCAAAAACAAAATACCTAACAAATGAAGCTGTCATTGTTAGTTTGGAAAACTTCTGAAACAAGACCAGATCCATTAGTAATCACAAGAATATGGTGATCGTAAATGGAAAATAACTATGGTCTTGTCTTTTCAAATTGCTCGAGGGGACATGGCCCAGCTCAAGCAAGATGAAGAAGGCAAAAAGCCATAAAGGGTACAATTACTTTAAATGCAAGTATGGTAGGCTCAGGGTGAGCGCTCTAGTGACTGCTAGAAGCAATTGTAAACCTTAATTCAAATTACTGAGAAGCAAGGCTCACTTGAGGTAAGATGATATAAGGTTGGAGATACAAATGTGTCGGTCGCGAATACAGTAGACCCGAAAGGGCGTACTAGCACCGCTAGGCACAAATGTTGTGAATCAGATCCTTGGTAAGGACACGAGATGAGATTTTCTTTTTGAAAGGTCAGGATTGGATTCATAAAGGAGAGCAAATGGTATTCCAATCCGAACACAGGCTCAAACATTTCTGCGATCACTGAGTCCGAAAGGGAAGGAACCAGAATTTCTTGAATCTGAACCCAAAAGTGACGGAAGTTTTTTTTTTTTTTTAAAAGGTCAAGATTGAGTTCATCAAAGAGAGCAAATGGTGTTCCAATCCGAAAATAGGCTCAAACATTCCTGCGAGCACTAAATCGAAAAAGGAGAGAAACAAGATTTCTCAAAACTGAACTCAAAAGTGATGGAAGTTTTTTTGTTTTTTGAAGAGATTTTTTTTTGAAGATTTTTTTTAAGGGTACACATAGGTTTCCAATTCGGTCTTATGAAACCTTAGTAGATAGATCAGCCCCCAGATAAGGGTATGATTACTTAATGAACCCGTTTGGAAGACCCTTGCCTCGAACAGTCTAGTTGCCTCCATACTCTGGACAAGGCTTTTCTTAGATCCACTTTGGTCAAAGAACGCAATTGGTGTAACCTTAGTGGGTTTTGAACTTTTTTTTTTTTAAGATTTCTAATGGACTCATCGAAGAGAGCGAATGGCCCCTCCAAATCCAAACGCTGACTACAAACGATTTCCGCTAGACATTGTCCGAAAATGAAGCAACCAAAGTTTCTCAAATTTGAATCCAAAAGAGAAATAAACTATTTTTTTTAAAGAGTTTGAAATGAGATTTTTTGTTTGTTTTTGAAAATCCCTATCAGATTCATCAAAGAGAAAAGATGGCCCATTCCCCGATACAAACAATAGCTGCAAACATTTCTTTGACCTATCAAATTCGAAGAGGAGAGGATCAAATTTTTCTCAAAATTGAATCCAAGAAAGAGAAATCAGATTTCTTTTTTTTTTTTTTGCGAAATAAGAAAGAGTGGAAATGAACTCAAAATGGGAATTTCCAAAAAAAAATCCCATCTCATGTTTCTTTTTTAGATGCTCATAGGCCACCAACTAGATAGGAGTCAAAGAATCTAAGCATCACGTTCTCAAATGAACGTGTCCCACCGAGTGTGCCAACTTGATGGACCTGGCCTTTCATCATCTCCTTCCTCCTCGGGGCCGCCGGGGTTCGGTGGAGGAGAAAAGCGGGCATCAACAATTTTTTTGTACGGGTATGCCAAATTTTCTATTCTACTTGGAATTTGAAGTGGTGGTTCGGAGATTCACCTTCACAAGTAGAAAGGAAATCAACTCTTTTTTCTAACTTTCCATTGCACATATATTTTTAAGAAAGAGATACATTTTTTTTTAAATGCCATGAGAGACAATTTCATTTTGTTTGCCGTGAAAGACTGTTTTTGTTTGTTTGCCATGAAAGGCGATTTACAAATCTCATCAATAATGAGAGACAAGAAATGTGATTTTTTGTCTCTTTAAAAAGAATACAAAATACAATAGAAAAGTAAGAAAAGGAATCTGACTTCTCAAGAGATTGTGGGAACACGTTCATATCGACGGTCGCAAGTCATGTATGGACTTCGCCATCGTACTTCAGATGAGAACACATGATGCTTTGATTCTTTGGCTTGGCTTAGACCTCAGTTTTTTAGAGGATAAAGACCAAGGGGAGGTCCTTTATCCAATAAAAACCCGAGTGACCGGCTGAAATGCCGCGTTTAGGCCATGTTGGATAGAAGGAGAGAGGACCTGGGGGGGCCAACCCCCCAAGGGGCTTCGATCACCTTGTGGTGTTTTTGCAGCAGAGTAGCAGGACTTCTTCAAAACTTCTCTCTCTTGCTTGTGCTAGGGTGTATGTGTGTATGGATCTCTACCCCTGTGTATCTCTGTGTGGGTCTGTTGGAATGACCCCTTTTTATAGGCTCTTGGTAGCCATGGGGTGATTTATGGCATTGATGACCCATGATGAGAGATGGCATTGATGCTCCATGATGGGAGGAGTTACAAATTTTAATTTTTTTATTTTGTAACTCCTTTTTATTGGCTTGTGATTGGCCAATGGAGAATGATGGCCATTTAATCGCCTTTAATCTCCATGATGAGAGGAGTTTCATGGTTTTAATACCTTGATTGCTTGGATTTGTAACTCCCATTTGCTTGATTCTGATTGGGCCGTCCAAGATAATGGGTTAATGACCGCATTACGTTGTCATAAAACGGGTCAATTAACAGCATTAAGTGGTCGCTAGGGCATTTGAAGAGTTGTGGGTCGTGCCCCGTCTTTTGGAATTCTTCTTGTGACGATCGCCGATGGATCCACATGCTGTTTGATGTCGGATAGCGATGCAACTTCAAACATTAATTGGTGCCAGTGGGCCGGTGACAACTGTCTTATCGATTTCTTGATCGGTAGGACAGAAAGTGTACTTTCTTGGTCAGCCAATTGGCGATCTTGGAGTGATCAATGATGATTTCATGCTCTTGACGACGGATCCGAAATGTTGATGAAGATCAGTCGATTTCAAGCATCAAGAATCAGATTTTCGGAAAACCACAGGGATTGAAATTCCCAAAACGTGAAAAGGGTCAGAAAACGAGCCACCCGGCGGAAATCCGGCGATGGGCTGGGGACCAAGGTCACTGGCGACCATGGATGGGGATTTTTCCCCTTGCGGTCGCCATTTCGCGGCCGTTTTTCGATCTTTTTTTCCTCCTATATTTTTCTTGACATTTTTCCTCATTTATTGGCTTGATTCTCCTAAAGAAAACCTGACAAGAAGCCGTACAAATCGGAGCACAAAGTTTCCTATTTTTTGGAAGAGCCGAAGACTTTGTAGCCGATTTTCCGTCAAGAGTCAAAACTAGGTCAAACGATGCCGGAATGACCCGAAATTTGAGGTGAAGCCTCCTGAGCAGTAGATAGGACCAACGATGGGCTTTTATTTGAGATTTGAATCCGTGTGGGGTCCCGTCTCCGGTAGACTTGATTTTGTCGCAAGAAAGATGTCACGCTTTGATGTACGGTCAACCGATGTCCGATCAACTTAAAATTTGATAGAGAGTCTATTGAAGTCATTTTGAGATGATCCATTAGCTTCGATTTGGATGTCATGATCCCAGGAAGCTCCGTCGCTGGGAGGCTTGATTTTATTTCAGAGCGTCAAAGTCGGGTCAAACGTTGTAGGAATGACTTGAAATTTGACGTGCAGCCCTTTGGAAGCATGTTGAAGCAACCCATGTGCTCCGTTTGATGAGTGATGGCCTCGGTGGTTCTCGCCGCCGTGAGGCTTGATTTTACTGCTCGAGGGCTGATGGAGGGTCAAACGTTGTCAGTTTGACTTGAAATTTGACATGGAGCCTTTTGGGGGTATTTTGGAACCATCCGTAGACTCTGATCGAATTTTTGATGTCCTCAACACTGTCGCCACTGGAAGCACCTGTTTAGCTGACGAAGGAGTGAAGTTAGGCCAAATGATGTCGAAATGGCCTGAAACTTGATGTAGAGCCTCCTAGTAGCATCTTGGGGCCAGTTGTGTGCTCTGTTTTGTGTGTCAGGGTCTTTGGCTTTACCGCCGCCGAGAGCTCCTTCTTAGCTGCTGGAGGAGTGAAGTTGGGTTAAATGATATTGAAATGGCCCAAAACTTTAGGTATACCCCTCTTTTGGCTGTCTTGAAGAATCTTACAGTTTCTTTCTGGTTCTGACAAGATTTGACGCTTAAAGTGGCATTGCCTATTTGTAGTAGGATGCGGCTTCATGTAGCTTCTTGATGTTGAGGAGGCAATGTGACTTTTTTGGTGTCAACACCAGCGGCCCGGCCAAAGGCTAACTGGCTACCCAGGTCTGGAGTTCTGGTGCTCCAGATGACTTACTGCAGTAGTCTCAAATAACTAAACCAAGGTCGAGTATCACAGAGTCGAAGCTAAGTAGTGTCGACTCAATCGAATCAAATAACAGTCGAATAATAATAGGATTTGAGTAAGTCTATATTCTTATACATAAATCGAATAGTAATCACATATTTTCGAATACTTACTCAATCCGCATTTTCAACGAATATTGGATCAGATATACAATATTTAGGTCACGAATTGAATTTAGAAAAATCGAACTACAATAAATCCTAACAATGCAACCAATATATCAATTAGGATTTGATATCAATGACGAAATTAGACTTCAATATGAAATGCAATAATTTAAGGGAATCAAGACATTTTTTACAAACCAATACTAAACTACTGTTTTTAGTCTTTCACCATCCAATACAAGGTAGGTTGGGATGGTCAATGTATTACTACTTTGTTAGGTGTCACTACGTATGAGAAATCCGTTAAATTTCCAAACTAACCTTCATAGCATGGTGTTAGACTAATGAATGCTCATTGGACAATTAACAAGGTTAACAGTTCTGTTTTAGGGTCATAAAGTCTCAAAAATCCTAAATTCCTATGGGAATAGGGGGTGAGCACCATAATCACCTATAAGAGAGGATTATGGTGGGTTATAATAGGTTAAGGATAATAATTCACCATAAAAAGTGGGTCAGAAAAGGACCCAGGCTTAATCTTCAAGTTCGCTCGAGCGGACCCATCCAAAGGCATGATCGCTCAGGCAACCCTATCGTTCGCCTAAGCGATGGTTTCAAAAGGGAGGTTCGCTCGAGCAGACCCCATGTTCGCTTGAGCGGACTCAATCCAGAGAAGTGGACGTTTGAGCGATCCTTTTGTTCGCTCGACCAACTGCTTCAGGAGGATGTTCGCTCGAGAGAATACTCCAGTTTACTCGAGCGAACGCTCCAGAATTCCTGATTTCAGAATTCTCTTTTGTTTCTTCTCCCATCCATTTCTCATCTTCCTTCAACTACATAACCTGCATAATGGAATGGAGCCTCCATGCTCCCATTCACCACATACACACCATCCAAATTCCTCATTTACAAAATCATAAAACAATCTAACCTATTCATTCCTTAGAGGATGGAATCATTGAGAAAGAGTCTCATTTGAATCAAATGTAATTAAACAAAATGTAAATCCAAATTTATGCTTATACTTACCTCAATTGGTGCTTTTCCAAGCTCTCTCTTCACTATGGCTTAAAGAAACCCAAACCCCCAAATAACAGACCCTAATCACAAATAAACATGGAAAATGAACATGAATAGGGATGTATGACTATGCAAGAGCCTTTTGACTCTAAGACAACTCCAAAACATAACAAAAAGGGGGTTTCCTCTTACCTATATCAAGAAATCCGAATTTGGGAAGGGTAGGAAAGATGGTGGAGCTAGCTTCTTGTCAACCACTTGAGGAAGAAGATGGAGAAGATGAAGATGATGAAGATGAAGTTGAGTCCTCTCCTAGCTCCCAAATGCACATGCCAAGGTCTCTTGATGGTTGAGAAAGAGATGAAGAAGGGGAGTAGAGAGAAGAGGAATGAAAAGGAATGAAAGGAAAAGGGGCAAGTTGTATTTAAGGGAATAAGAATGCCCTTTTTGCAAGCAAGCCCACTAAGAATAGTCTATTTTCATTTTGAGTCAAATGAGGGTCCAAATACTCAACGGTAACTCAAAAGAGGTAGGGTCTAATACGAAAATCAACGTACTCGTCGAAATACACGTGATGACGCTGAGATGACATGCAAATGATGCAAAATGCGAAAATCAATAATTACGAAAAGCCCTTGACTCTACCCAACCAAGTCAGTTGACATCTAACTCACCTATCCAAGGCTCAAGACTCAACTAACTCAGTCTATAGAAGCTAATTAACACTAATTATCATAATTAGTAATTAAACACAATTAATTTAGCTAAAACACACTTAATTAGCACTAAATAGGGTTAAATTGGGTCGGCGTGTAACAATTTTAGAACTCAAAAGGAATTCGTTACTTGTTGTAATTGCAAGGTTTTTTTATATTTTTTTTAATGGCTACAACTTTTCTCATGTTTTTGGAATGTGAAAAGGTATAAACCGTGTGAAGGAGTAGTTTGTTCGATTTTTTTGGAATGTGAACGGTTTTAATGGCTACAACTTTTCTCATGTTTTTGGAATGTGAAAAGGTATAAACCGTGAAGGAGTTTGTTCAATTTTTTTGGAATGTGAATGGTTTTAATGGGGCCTTATTTTTTGGGATCAATTGTTATGAGGCCTTCTTTTTTGGGAGAAACAAACTGACTTCATTGCTCTTTTTTTTTTAAGTTGAGAAAATTTGAGCCTAAAGCAAGGGCTTTTATTGCCTTATGCTTAAGCCGGCCTTGGGGCTGTGGCAGTTGGTATCAAAGTCGACGACAATACTAGGATGGGTGGGCGTTTGGGAAGTCCTCGGCATGCATGGAATTAAAGACTCTAATGAGGCGGAGGTGCTAGCAATTCTAGAGGCATTGAGAATATATTATGGGTCGTTTAGCGGTAAGTTAATCGTAGAAAGTGACTATTCCAATGCTATTTCTTTGGTCTCGCATAAAGATAAGGCTCATAAGTTTCTTTATATCCTTAAGTAGATTAGATTCTTGGCTTCTTTGAATCAGGTTGTGTTCAAGCATGAAAGCATTTCAGCGAGTGATATGGCGGATTCGTTGGTAAAGCAAGGTGTGTGAAAAGATGACATTTTTATTGGTATTTGATGTTTTGTTGTGGTGTTGTTTTTCCTTTTGTTGAGGTCTTGGTTTTTGTTGTTTGGTAGTGTTGATTGTTTTCTTCCTTTTTTTTAGGGTTTCGTAGAAGATTTTTATTCCATTCCTCTTTCCTGTCTTTTCTCATGTTCTTTTGTTCCATTGTATATATATATATATATATATATATATATATATATATATATATATATATATATATATATATGAGCATATATAGCAGGGCTCTCCTAAGTTGTAACTTATGTTATCGTAAGGTGAAACAGTGACGATTCCAAAAATTAAAAATGTAATATCTCTATTTTTAGCATGATGGAAATCAAAAATCCAATTTTGATTGGATTTATCTTGACTTTGGAATATCCATCATGCCAAAAACAGAGATATTACACTTTGATTTGTGTGTCAAACACTGCTTCAACTTAGGATAACATAAGCTGCAGCTTAGGAGAGCGCCCCCCCCCCGCCCCCTATATATATATATATATTTAATCTCAAAAACTCCTCTATCTCAAGATTATATATATCTAGGGAGGGCTACATGACTCTCCCCGGGTAATTAACAAATGAGGGTATCCCTCCCCTTGGTGAGTTGGACTTGTCATAAATGAAACTAAACTACTCCTACTTCTTCTCTCTCTTTATTTTCTTCCTTATCACCTTCTTAATTATGTTGCTTCATCTTTTTTCTCTCATTGTAACTCACGTCTTCAATTGAAGTATCCTCAATTCGACATTAATCACAATTGAGACAAAAGAAAAGAGGGTCCCACTAATATATTTTTTGTATTGCCACAGATGAATACTGTTGATCCATTGGCAGGTCTTTCTATAAAACAATACATGGTTTTGTAAAAAATTAAAAGAAAAAACCCACATCATCTCCTACAAATGAGAGATTTTAATATGAGTTGGAATTTTTTTTGGTTGGCTGCTGAGCCTTTCTTCTCATATATTATTTTCACCTTGTGATGTTTGAATAATTTATCAAAAAATAATAAAAAAATAAATATCAAATCAGTAAAAAAGACAATGATTGAATAAAGTATACTTCTCATGGACTATATTTACATTTATTTTTTCATAGGATAAAATAATTTGAAGTGAGAAGTTAAAACTAGTAAAGGAATCAATTTGTTGGCTGAGAATGTAAAAGTGATTTTTTTAATATTTATTTTCCTACTTATTGTGACAAGTAAAACGAAAAGACGACCGTTGGACTAATTAATTCCCCACAGTTTTTACTTTAATTAATATATATATATATATATATATATATATATATATATATATATAGTCTTAAGAGTTGACCTTTGATGTCGCCTGTTCAAAGAAACAAATTAACATGCATTCAGTACATAATTATTCATTGAATTTGCGAGTCAACTACATGATGAAAGAAGAAAGGATATAAAAAATATAAACAAATGTTAAAAGAGTGCTACCTATTTTCTTAAAACATCGAGTTTGATGTACTTGGTCGCTTAAAGAAAGAAAGAAAATTTTCAAACAATACATACGATGTTTATTTAAACTATAGAGTTAGTAAAAGTTTGAGGATTTGTAGATACTCCATCATATCTAAGGGATTTTGTTCTGTTTTTCATGTTCTTTATACTAATGGGGACTTTTATGGAAGTCTGCAGGGTACCCAAGGATTACAGGACCCTTGGCTAAAGCCAGTGTGGTAAAAAAAAAAATGCGAGTCCCTTTAGATGCTTGCATTTCTATGAATTTAGACCTTTCATGCAAAAACTACAGCTCAAAAAAGGTTATTTAACTGTGCCTAGGAGAAGTAAATTCCTTGGGCACATTAGCGTTACAAATTTTTTTCAGAAATGAGGAATGGAAAAACATTCCGACATTCCGTGGAACTCCTTTCCCATCATTTTGATCAGATATTTTTAAACAGCTGAAAATGTACTTGATAGGAAAATTACCATCAAAGCACCACTTACTTTTTTATATTTTTTTAGAATAATATATTAGTTTTATTATTTTTAGGGGAGAATTCCAAAAATAAATAAAACTTTTGGCTCATTTTTAAAAAAGTATATGAAGATTAAAATATTTTTAAAAAGTATAAAATTTTTCCACAATTTTTTCAGTCAAATCCTATCTATAATTTTTGTTGAGAAAGGACAAAATTCCCCTTATTTCATTCTCAAAACTTTCTCTTTAATAAATAATTTAAGAGAAATGATCAAGTCCATCACAAATGGCCTAGTGGAGACCACTTCAACTACCTTCATGCATGGATGGTTAAAACAAGAAAACTCTAAAATGACGAAAAAACTAACTTTATTAAATGTTTATGATCATAAAAACCAAAATTCCTAATTTTCTTGGGAGGAAAGAGGATAATAAAAGATAAAAACTTGTCATAAGGGAAGGGTGTTTTTGTCATTTCTCAAAAAAAATTATGGAGAGGACTTGATTGAAAGAATTGAGGAAGACTTGTATACTTTTTTTTTTTTTTGAAATACTTAAATCTTCATTTAATTTTTTGAAAATGGGCCAATATTTTTATACTTGTAAAGATTTTCCTTATTTATATTGATCAAATCGTGTCTAGTGATCAATATTGAGCTTTACCAAAAACAAAACCCAAGACCTAAGCTGAAATTACATAAAAATCACAACAAACCAATTGCACACTTGAATCTAATGACAAAAGATATGTCGACTTCTCGCTTGATCCAATTGATTTCCCATTCAAGCATTTCGTGTATTAGAGTGATGGATGGCCCTAAGATCCAAATACATAGCAACGAGATTCAAAAAAAAAATGTGCTTCTCTAAAAATTCATCCTTGGACTCCCATAAAAAATACATACCCATCAAATTAGGCCTTAAGTTTTAGCCTTATTTCAAAAAAGACCACACATTTGAAAACTTTTTCAATTAGGGCCTATATTTTCCATTAAACTTTCAATTAAGGACAACGGGCCATTTAAAGGTATTTTTAAGTAACTTTTTCCTCCGATTTTTAAATATCCAAATTAGCATTCATTAAAACAAAATCCTAATTCACTTCCTCCATCTTCTCCTCCTTTCCTTCACCAATGTCTTCTCGGTGATCGATGACAACCAGCATTTCATGTCAGTTGGAGGCATGCAATAGCTGCTGGAAGCATGCCATGGCTTTAAATGAAATGTAATTTGAGTATTTTTAAAAAAAATCTAAGGAAAAAAGTTGTCAAAAAATACCTTCAAATGGATGGATGTCTCTAGTTGAAAACGTACTATAAAACTTAAGTCTTAATTTGAAAAGTTTCGAAACTAGTGTCCTTTTTTAAAAATTAAGTAAAAATTTAAGGCCTTATTTGGGATTCTCCTTTTTTTTTGGTTCAAAGTTGGGCTACTCTTCAGAGGAGTGATACTTTAACCACTAAGACCCAATGATCAATCCTAAGGCATATACATGATACTAAAGTGCCAACACCGCGTAGACCATGAGTGCTATACTACCCAAAAGGGTTGCTTACTACTTACTACCCTATATGTGATGCCCTTGAGTCCTACATCGACTATAGAGAAGAAAGTGGTTGAGATTATATGTAGAGCTTGCACCCTTAACTTGTATGGGCATTTCGGTGGGTTGAGGCCTACCAAAAACAAAATCACGATGCCGGTGGGCCAAAGCGGACAATATCATACATGCATGTATGGTGGGGCATTACAAATGGTTTCTGAGCTAGGTTCTCAACTAGTTCGAATGTGGGCCCCATGCCGTGGTCTAGTGCAGGTAGGTGCCAAGAAGGTCGGCATGCTACTGCACAGGGACGTGTAGCCCTAAAGGGGTCGGATTGTGAAGACCCAGAGTCCTACATTGACTATAGAGAGGAAAGTGACTAGGATTATATGTAAAGTTTGCACCCTTATCTTATATGAGGCCTTTTGGTGGGTCGATGCGCACTAGAAATAAAACCATGAAGCCCGTTGGTCAAAGCGGACAATAACATGCATGAGTGTATGGCGGAGCGTTACACTGTATGTAAGTCCTCGGGGATCCTAACCCTAGAGGGGGGGTGAATAGGGTGAGCTTCTTTTATGACCAATTTTAATAATTTTAACTTCGTTAAAACAAACTAGTCACAAGTGATGATTATCAAACAAAATGCGGAAGCTTAAAGAAAACAATCACCACAAAGCAAGCACCATCACACAAGTATTTATAGTGGTTCGGCCTGAATGCCTACATCCACTACCGGCTTGTGATCCAACACCCCACCGGATTTCCACTATTTATGCTTTTTACTAGGCTAAGCAATAACCCTTACAAAGTTGTTTTTCTAAGGCTCAACAACAACCTTTACAAGATGCTTTTCAAGGCTAAGCAATAACCTTAACAAAATGTTTTTCTTAGGCTAAGCAATAACCTTACAAGATGCTTTTCTTAGGCTAAGCAATAACCTTACACAATTAAAGCTTTCTCTAAGAAAGTGTCTTTACAAAAGATCACTCTAAGAGATTACAATTTAAGCTCAAATGAAACTGCCTCTTGAATAGGCTAATATGAAAGTTTAATACAAATAACAAACATACACTCAAATAAGTTAAAGTGTGTGCACAAGTGTATGAATGTGTTTCTTCAATCAATTTTAACAAAGAAGCTCCTAAATGAATGCATGATGCATTTTAAAATCAAAGCTTATAAAATGATGATTGAAGAGAAAACTAATCACATATGAAATTCAAACAACTTTAAGAAATGAACTTAAACAAGTTGTATGAATGTAAAAGTCTAAGAAAGCATGTGATCAAGTTAAGAGAGTTTGCAAACTAATCTAATTTACCTTTAGAGTTTGCAAAACATCTCTAGAAATCATGCATATGTGAAATTACAAAGAATTAGGCATGCATGGATTTCATTTTAATGGAAATCAAAATACTAGTAATGTGTACCTTATGAAAAGTCAAGCATTTGATTTCCAAATGGCCCTCTAGCCTTTCCAACTTCTTCCCCTTTCTTTGGCTCCAAAATGGTCTCAAAGGTTCATGGTTCAAGCCTTCAAAAAGGTTGGAAATGAATGGACTTTATAGACAAAAAGTTGCCAACGGCTAGTGTCTCGGTCGACCAGGAGGGGTCTCGGTCGACCGGGAAAGCACAACGGTCAAAAAAGTGACCGTTGGAGCTTCAGGTCACAGGCACCCTGCAGTGTCCTCGGTCGACCGAGACACAGGTCTCGGTCGACCGACAACACTGCCGGGTGAGTGACCTGATGGTCCAAAAATCCAACTTTTGCTCTTTTGAAGGTATTTCTTTGGGAGGATTTTTGGGCCACTAAACCAAGCTAGAATACATGTTTTAAGACATTCTAAGATGTTTAAAAACATGAAACACCCAAAGCCTAAAATGATTTGAAAGTTTAAAAACCAAAGGCTAGCTTGATTTGATAAAACTCTTTTCAAATGAAAATGCATACAAAAATGATTCTTTTTGTGAAGAATGTATGCAAGGCTCACACCTAAATTCTCAACAAGATTTACCAAACATAATGCACAAAGAATTAGGTTTTCAAAAGAGTTTGGGTTTCAAAACTAATGCATCCAAGTTTAAAACCAAAACATGCATAAAACAAAAGCTTTTCCAAATCTTAAAAGCTATGCATGTATAAAACTAGATTTCAAGGTTTTCTAAAACAATGCAAGTGTGAACTATCAAATGATGCTAAAGTGCAAAAGCATCCATCAAATTGCAAATACAAAATTCCTAACACTGTAAGACTCTTTACATAAAGAAAAATATATTTATAGTGATTTTAAACCTTTAGGGCACGTTTGGCAACAATCCCTCATAAGGATTCCGCCGCCATTATCTCTGTAATCACAACATATCCATGTTGGGCAAGACCATCTTCTGTAAGAAGTTGACCAATAATATTGGTGAAAGAAAGGAAAGAACATGTCACACCTTCCCCTATCAGACTTCGCAAATCATCACACATAGTGATTTGCGAAGCTACAGTGAATAAGACGGTAATCTGCAAGGAACGGCCTTTTCCAAAGATTTTAATACTGTGGGGCTATAAATGATGATCTGAACCTTTAATCATCTTCACAATGCAAACAACGACTATGGAAACCAACATCAGTCGTTGGTTATTCACACATCTAGAGAGATTTTCAAAAACGTCTAGACCAATTGATGGCGATATTTCAACTTTTATGGGACCAATTTGCATAATATGAACCGTTGAACCTCTTCAAAAGGCAAGAAATGACCATATGCTCAAACTTTGGATCCTAATTCCTCATGGATCATGAAAACATTGCGAAAAATTCAAAACCATCCATATGCCATAATGCCAAAAATGAGGTATTGGGACAGGCCATTTTTTCCAATTTCTTGCTTCCTATGGGCCCTACAAATATGATTTGAACTATTTAGAGTTTCCGAAATGCCAAAAGAAGCCATGAGGTCAAATTTCACCTATAGAGTCTTCATGAATTTTAAGATATTTGCAAATAAGTTCATACCATAAAAATTGATTTTTTTATAGGCCCCATTTGCAGGATTTGAACGGTTCAGAATCTCAATAATAACAAAAGCAACCAAGGGATGAAATGTTAGGGCACAATTCATCACAAATTGTGAGAAATTAGTGAAAAATATGTGACCATTGCGTTTAGCTTAGTGCCGTCAGTAAAATATCCCAACTGTTTACCAAATGTGGAATCATAGTTTAAAATAACGGCCATTATAAAATAGTAACGGCTTATACCGTTACGGTATTTACAGTATAATGGTCATAACGGTCACGATGTCAAAAGACGGTGAAAATAATGGTCATAACGGTCCATATAACAGTCATAGCGATCCATAACGACCGATATTTTGAAAATAAGGATCAAATATAGGTCGACGGTGGTTTTTTTTTTTTTTTCTTTCCTCTTCCTTTTGATTTCTTTTTTTCCCAGTCCATTTGTGGAGCTTCACAAGACTACGTTAGAGCTTCCTAAGCTTATTTTCTATAAAAACTCAAGTGATTTGCAAGGTTTTATGTATTCTCATATAATGGTTTATTCCCTTCGCAACCACAATACCCTTATGTTCATGCTCCAATATTTAAATTAATTAATTAATCTTGATGTAGTAGTAAATGTTACTTGAAAGTTGAAATTCATCCATAATTTACTTGGTTATTGAATAATTGAGTATTGTAAATCTATAATAATAGTAGTAGTTTATTGACTTTAAGTGTTAGCACTAATAATTAGTTCAAAATTATGGTGGCAATGCATACCATAAAATTTATGATATTTGGACTTATTTTAATATATACATGAAAGCCTATTTAACTCATACTGGTCTATATAAGTATCAGATATGACAGTGATACAGGATGCAATGACTTAGGAGGAACCGATATCTTGCTTTAAAGTGTTTGCTAATGGAGAAAGATATGATTTTCCAGCATTTTAGAATATTCTGAATTTTTTGGATATTTTTTTGGTGTAAAATAAAAAATAGCACCGCGATAAACCGCGAACTAAGATCTGGCGCGATGGAGACCACGACCGTGATTTTGACCATGCGTGGAATGCAATGATTCCCCCCATGAAAAATCCACAGCGTTGATAGCATGGTTCTAGAGGATCAAATGAATCATGTGGACAGAGGATTCCTCTTCCTAACATGGACCATTGCCAGCCCTTAAGAAAAAAAAATCAGATTTGATAAATACTCACACACTCACGCCCACACCCTGTCCCAAGCCAGAAATTAATCCAGGGTTATTTGTGTGTATGTGGAAGGGAGGTGCTCACCACTGACTCCAGTGGAATGGCAAATTTAAAGTATTTTAAACACTAGAGATGACAAGACAGAAATTTAAGAAGCAGAGCCAGAGCCATGAAGGTGTGGCCAATGACACGTGGTTGTAGGACCAGTCAGGTGTGGACCTCACTTGCTAATGACCGCAGACAAAAGAAATGATATTCTTCAATCGTTTATATATATATATGAGAGCTGATCACACAGGCTGGAGCTTATTTTACCACAAGCTGGAGGCGTGTGAGCCCACCGGATCCTTATGACGCTTATGAGTAAGTTTGAACTGCAACAGTAAACGAAATTTTCATATGGCCCGCTCTTTCTGAAATCTTTTCCCCCATTTCTCATTTCTCATTCCTCATTCCTCATTCCACAGAGCAGCTTTGGAAGGACGTCTCTCCCTCCTCGTCTCTCTCTCCTCTGAATCAACGACGAAGCTCTCTATCTCGGACGTCTCTCCCTCTCTCGCCTCTCTCTCCAACGTGCTCTCCCGCTCTCACCTCTCGATCCAGCAACTCGTCCCTCAGTTGGATAGAAATTTCAAGCTTCCCCTGAGATTCTCCATCTCGTCTCTCTCCCGGGAATCGCTGCACTCTTTGCCGTCTCTCGTCTCTCCGATCCTTGCCATCATAGAAAAGGGGCGATTTCTTCACACAACAAAAAAGGTAAGAAAATCATCCCAATCATGTCGATTTCTCTCTCTCTCATTTTGGAACTAGGGTTCGTGTCCTTTTTTCCCCTTCCATGTTTGTTGCATTTTATGTTCTAATTCATCTTCTTCGTTAGGTTACTGTCTGGTTGTCGCTGAAATCGCCATCAGTTAATGGGACCCACCTCTGTGCCTCCGCAAATCTGACTCTCGATCGCCTCTGCGCCCCTTTTTTTTCTCTCGATTCTGATTGAGCATGCCACAACATTGTAAGAAACACCATCTCAGAGTGAACAGGTATTTGCAGATTGGAAGATCACAAACTGGTCAGCTAAAAATCTAAATAAAATCTTAGCTCAAATGGGTATTTTAGTCTCTACTCATTTTCAATGTACCGAGTTAGTACCAGATTCAGGGATTCAAAGTGACAAGTTGGAGGGGCCTTGGAGGTTCTACATCCACATTGGGCCTTGAAAATCAGTCCAATGATTTTTAGACTTCTTACAGCTTGATTACTCATTACAGCTTGATTGTTAGACTTCTTATATAAATCCTGATTAGTAAAAGGCAGGTTCATGCACCAAAACCCACCCACCAGTCTTATCTTTTGTAAGATTACTTATAGATATTTGAGTTACTCACTTCCATTAATTTGTTACATTAACAGGTATCTGTAAGCAAACAAAGAACATGGGAGATGTCATCAACAAAAAGTTTGAGCTTCAGTTTCTGCTGCAGTTAAAGGACATGGAGGGCCTTTGCAAGACTAATGGAAAATAAATTTGTAATTTTGAGCAAAAGAAATTTGAACAAGGGGCAAATGGTTGATTATTTGTATGTAAATAGTTTCAGATCAACCAGAGTTTGGCAAATTGTGTTGCTTAATGTGGCTTATAAAGCGTAGTCATTGAATTGTTGACGGTTCTATAAACATTTTCAATATAAATGGTTGTTTCCAGAGATTTTGTCATACTCTGTTTCTTTTGTTGTGGTGTTCAGGATGACAAATTGTTGTAACTTTGAGCCATTTGTATAGCAAATGGTTGTTAGTTTCAGCAAAACTGATGATTGAAATTGAATAATTGGATTGCATGGAACACATTCTACCATATTTACAAGAGTTTTGAAACTTTGAATAGCATAGGACCCCATTCTGTCACCAGCATGTCCTCAAATCGAAAAGGGGAGGATTTAAACATCTAACAATGTCATTACAATACCTTTAACATTTACATTGAAATGTTATCTTCCAACACCATACTTGTAATGGATGCTTAGTAGAAGTGCACTTAAGAAAAACACTTTTCAATACAAATCTCGTCAACATTCAAACCTGCAAATTGAATTCGGTTGTTGAATTGTATTAAGAACATCTCCTAAACCCAAATGGTGTAAGTCCATGGGGATCCGAACCCTAGAGGGGGGGGGGTGAATAGGGTGAGCTTCTTTTATGACCAATTTTAACAATTTTAACTTTTTTTAAAACAAACTAGTCACAAGTGATGATTATCAAACAAAATGCGGAAGCTTAATGAAAACAATCACCACAAAGCAAGCACCATCACACAAGGATTTATAGTGGTTCGGCCTCAATGCCTACATCCACTACCGGCTTGTGAACCAACACCCCACCGGATTTCCACTATTTATGCTTTTCAATAGGCTAAGCAATAACCTTTACAATATGCTTTTCAAGGCTTAGCAATAACCTTTACAATGTATTTTTCTAAGGCTAAGCAATAACCTTTACAAAGTGCTTTTCTAAGGCTAAGCAATAACCTTTACAATGATGTTTTTCCAAGGCTTAACATCAACCTTTACACTATGCTTTTATAGGCTAAGCAATAACCTCTTCAACCATAGGTTGGTTATCTCACTAAGAAAGTGTCTAACATACACTAGATGGAGATACAAATTAGGCTCATTACATTTGCCTCTATAATAGGCGGATAAGAAAGTAAATAACAA
The DNA here is from genome assembly GCA_038049695.1 of Cinnamomum chago. Taxonomy (NCBI): domain Eukaryota; kingdom Viridiplantae; phylum Streptophyta; class Magnoliopsida; order Laurales; family Lauraceae; genus Cinnamomum; species Cinnamomum chago. The sequence goes on along the minus strand of CP142462.1, from coordinate 30,097,541 downwards.
ATACACACTCACACTATGAATGCAAAGATGAAAGTATATGAAGTGTGTGTGTGTGGTCCTCAGTCATTTTGAAAATGAAAGCTCATAAATGTATGCCTAAGGCTTTTGAAAGTTTTAGCTCATAAAACATTTATGATTGAGGAAGTGATGCAATCACATGTTAAAAGTAACAACTTGTTAATGATATCAAAGTTACACAAGTTGTATGAAATGGATTAGCTCTAAACATGTGATGCATAGGGATGTCAATCAAATCATCAATGAAGCTCAAAACATAAAAATAGATTTGATTGAAAAGAGGGGACAAATCATATGTAATTATAAAGACAACTTGAAAAAGATTTACCAATCAAAGTAAGGCAAGTTGTGAAACATTAAAACAATAATACACATATGATTTGTAATGATGTTGAATCCAAAACATAAGATACATTTGAGAGAGATTTTCTTATGATGGAAAAACAACAACCAAAGATTCAATCAAGTATATGAATCATGTTACATCTAATTTCAAAGATGTTTCCATTAACATGATCTACTTAGATTTATCAAAGATTAAGTACTACTTGTATTGAATCAAATGGTGATGCATCCAAAACAATAGATCTATTCAAAGTATAAGACATGCTAAGGATACAACACATCATAGGTTAACATGCTACTAAGATTTATCAAAGATAAAACAAAACATGAAAACATATGATTTGTAAAGAAGTTGAATCCAAAACATAAGTTAGTTTTGAAAGAGATGTTCTTATGATGGAAAACAACAACCAACGATTCAACCAAGTATATGGATCATGTTACATATGATTTACCAAAGTTCTTTCATTAACATGATCTACTTAGATTTACCAAAGTTAAGTACTACTTGGATTGAATCATGTGATGTTGTATCCAAAACAATAAATCAACTCAAAACATAAAACATGTTAAGGACACAACACAAACATAGTTTAACATGCTAGAAATGATTTACCAAAAATAAAACAAAGCATGAAAACATATGATTAAGGAAGGAAAAGCCTACTTGGTGGTTTAACTTCATTAATCCAAGCTTTAGCTTTCCTAATCATCCCCTTCATCCCTTGGTTCTTTTCCCTTTTGATATGCCTCAAATCCTCTCAAGGAGCGGTTAAAAATTCCCAACTTTTGGCAAAGGAAAGAACTCATTTTTATAGCCAAAAATGCCCAACGGCTAGTCCTCGGTCGACCGGCAAAGTGGTCTCGGTCGACAGGGAAGGCACAACGGTCATATTTCTGACCGTTGGCTTGTTTCAGCTCAGAAACAGTCCACTCGCCCGACAGTGTTCCCGGTCGACCGGGACACAGGTCTCGGTCGACCGGCGACACTGCCGAGACACCCCCCTTTTTGCAAAAATTCCAATTTTGCATATTTTGAAGGTATTTCTTTGGGGGACCTTTGGGCCACTAAATCAAGCTAGAAAAACATGTTTTAAAGATTCTAATGGTTTTTAAAACATGAACATAAAAAGCCTAAAAAGATTCAAAACTTTTAAAACAAAGGCTTGCTTGATTTCTTGAAAACTCTTTTCTAAAACAAATGCATCCAAGATGAAAATACAAATCATGCATAAATCAATACTTTTACAAATCTTAAAAGCAATGCATGAATAAAACAAGATTTCAAGTTTTTTTAAAACAATGCAAGTGTGTGTGTGAAACAAATGATGCTAGAATGATAATGCATCCATCAAATTGCAATCTACAAAATCTCTAACAAATGGTGCTTTCATTGTTGTGCTCATGATTTAAAATCCATTTTACATTCCTTATCACAGATGTGTACAAAATAATAATTTGTCCAATATGTTTCAGCAAATTTGGCCGACAGGATAGGAAAAGTGCGCGGGTTGAAAACGCGGCAAACGCGATTGATTTCTACCCAAAAATTTCAGATTTGAAGTTCATCATATGTACTTCGAAACCCCCAAATTTCGTCCAAAAAATCAGTCGGGAAGTGGGTTAACCAATGCCCCAAACAGGGGCACTCATCAGCAAGGTTTTAGCAGATTTGGCCGATAGGATAGGAAAAGTGCGCGAGTCAAAAACGAGGAAAATGCAATTGATTTCTACCCAAAAATTTCAGTTTTGAAGTTCAACATATGTACTTCAAAAACCCAAAATTTTGTCCAAAAAACCCTCGGGAAGTGGGTTAACCAGTGCCCCAAACAGGGTTACTCAGCAAGGTTTCCACAGATTTTGCCGACAAGATAGGAAAAGTGCGCGAGTTGAAAACGTGGCAAACGCGATTGATTTCTACCCAAAATTTTCAGTTTTGAAGTTCAACATATGTACTTCGAAACCACTAAATTTCGTCCAAAAAATCAATCGGGAAGTGGGTCAAATAGTGACCTAAACAGGGCTACTCATATTGGTTTTTGGCAGATTTGGCTGACTGGGTTCGAAAAGTGCGCGACTGGAACGCTAGGAAAGCGCGATTTTTTTTAAACGAAAAATTGCAGATTTTAAGTTCATTATATGTACTTCGAGTTCCCTAATTTTCATGAAAAAAATCCCTCCGGAAGTGGGTCAAACAGTGACCTAAACAGGGCTACTCAGATTGGTTTTTGGCAGAATTGACTGACTAGGTTGGAAAAGTGCGCGACTTGAACGCTAGGCAAACGAGATTTTTTTGGAACGAAAAATTGCAGATTTCAAGTTTATTAACCGGACTTCGAGTTCCCCAATTTTCATGAAAAAAATCCATCCGGAAGTAGGTCAAACAGTGACCTAAACAGGGCTACTCAGATTGGTTTTTGGCAGAATTGGCTGACTGGGTTGGAAAAGTGCGCGACTGGAACGCTAGGCAAACGAGATTTTTTTTGAACGAAAAATTGCAGATTTCAATTTTATTATATGGACTTCGAGTTCCCCAATTTTCATGAAAAAAATCCCTCCGGAAGTGGGTCAAACAGTGACCTAAACAGGGCTACTCAGATTGGTTTTTGGCAGAATTGGCTGACTGTGTTGGAAAAGTGCGCGACTGGAACGCTAGGCAAACGCAATTTTTTTGGAACGAAAAATTGCAGATTTCAAGTTTATTATTTGGACTTCGAGTTCCCCAATTTTCATGAAAAAAATCCATTCGGAAGTGGGTCAAACAGTGACCTAAACAGGGCTACCCAGATTGATTTTTGACAGATTTGACTCATTGAGTTGGAAAAGTGCGCGACTGGAACGCTAGGCAAACGCGATTTTTTTTTAACGAAAAATTGCAGATTTTAAGTTTATATTATGGACTTCGAGTTCCCCAATTTTCATGAAAAAAACCCCTCCGGAAGTGACTTTAATTCGCAGAATTCACTTCAGATGATGGTGAGAGACCTGTATTGTAAGTTCCCATTTATCACTGTTTCTAATGAGGCACATGGATAAACATGATCTCTCTCCACATTAATTAAATAGTTCCTAATGAAGCAGCAAGCCAAACTATTCAAAAGAACAAAACGAATAATAACTAAAGAAAGGAAAGCTGCATCCATGAGCTATCTAAATAACAAGATTAACCTCTTTCACATATCATCAAAGTTCATACCTTGTACAAGGCTACACAACATTTCCACATAAGCAAACCAGTTTTCATAAGACAAAAAAAAAAAAAAAAAAAAACCCACATAATTAAACGTTCAATCCCATCATTGTTACAAGAGAAGGAAAAAGAATCCATAGACATCTTCCCTTCTGCAAAGAAGAGCATAGTGGGTTTACAGATCTCTTCCTCGAGTCGATGCTTTATCCTCTTCCCATCATCATCATCAGAGTCATCTTTACTCGACCTCTTCCTCTTTGTCGATGCTTTATCCTTCCCAGCATTGTCATCTTCATCATCATCATCAAGATCTTCATCCTCTCCATTCTCTTCGCCTGCCTCAAAATCACTAGCATCTTCCTCATCTGGAGCAAAGAAAATTCAGATAGAATGTAAGTGTAAAATTGAAATGTTTAGATGCAAAGAAATTCAGGAGTGGCATGCTTTCCCCCCAAAAAGGGATCCATTACATTACACATAGGACAGGAGACATACATGATAATGTGATTAATAGTGCCCCACCTCATGCAAGTTATGTTTCAGGGTAGCACCAATGGATAGACCATATCATCTGTTTAGCAAAAAAAAAAACATTATACTTGGGATATGGGATGACAACACAAAGGATCAAGAAAAGCAATTTAACATGTACATTGATGGTGGCGTTGATTTCCCTGTATCATGAAGTAGATCTAGAATATACTATTTTCGGGAGGTAACAGTTTCTCTTTGAGATCTAGCCACCTCAATACCCAATTACTTTTGTTTACCAAGATCTTTTATCCGAAATTCCTTATGAACTAATTCTCACTTTGATCTTATTAACATCATCACTTTTCACCAGGATATCATCCCTACATAAGCAATCATGATTGTAATGCCAACCCTCTCTTAAACAAGTGAATACAATTGCAAATTTAACACTAACTTAAAAGTATATCCATAATTTTGTAGGTCACTGTTGAATCTCTTAAACTGAACATAAGGATGGCTTCAGATTGCACAATGCTTCTGTAAGCTTAAAAACCATACCTTCATCAATTAAGAGAAGTTATTTCATGTTTGATGGAACAATATTCCTCTGCCATGATCCATGATGGTAACTGTATTTTATATACATGTCCAAACCAAACTCTCATTGTGTCATGTATGGACCAGCACTACAAATTTTCAAATTGTGCTACCAGCCCACAAAAGCAAAAGAAACAAAATTTGCAGGTTTTGATAGATAAACTCTAAACAGAATTTAAAAAAAGAAATCCACCAATCAGATTGCAGTCCAAAATTGAACTTTACATGCCAAAACTGCCAACACTAACCTTAGGGGATCAATCCATCACAAAACCAAACACCAATTCCACTGACAGAAAATCAACTGAATAAAAGAAGAATTAGAAATATGGGGCATTTTTTCTTCATGGGTTTTTTCTGATCCTCAAACCTGAATGGTTAAAAACTTCAGATCCTCGAGTTTTGGAGATTGGATTGAAGTGAAAGAGATGGAAAGAAAAAAATCAAGAGAGATACCTTCAAATCAATGTTGGAACGAGCGGAGAGGCAGTGACCGAATTCTGGGCCTTTTTGGATGGTTCTCCACTTGCCAGCGCCGTGCTTGTCCACTCCTGCTCGAAGAGCTTCTTCTTCCTCCGATGTCCATTTCTGCTTTGGAGCACCCATGATCTCTCTCTCCTATTTCGAATTACACAGACACTGAGCGGTGAATTTTCCCTTTTATGAGTTTGGGGATGCCATTGACTTAGATTTTAGGCTTGTGTTCGACACTTAGAACCCCAAGAATCAAGATCAATACAAACTAGGGTTTTAGTTTACAAGCTAGGGTTTTGGTTTCAGCAAAATCTAACCTACTCCTTGGCAGGGCAGCTGTTGCCAAATCACAATATGAAGGCACGTGATGAGACAGAGAGAGATGTGTTTTTTTGGGCGTCGCCGTGAAGTCGACATGATTGGGATGATTTTCTTACCTTTTTTGTTGTGTGAAGAAATCGCCCCTTTTCTATGATGGCAGGGATCGGAGAGACGAGAGACGGTAAAGAGTGCAGCGATTCCCGGGAGAGAGACGAGATGGAGAATCTCAGGGGAAGCTTGAAATTTCTGTCCAACTGAGGGACGAGTTGTTGGATCGAGAGGTGAGAGCGGGAGAGCACGTTGGAGAGAGAGGCGAGAGAGGGAGAGACGTCCGAGATAGAGAGCTTCGTCGTTGATTCAGAGGAGAGAGAGACGAGGAGGGAGAGACGTCCTTCCAAAGCTGCTCTGTGGAATGAGGAATGAGGAATGAGAAATGGGGGAAAAGCTTTTAGAAAGAGCGGGCCATATGAAAATTTCGTTTACTGTTGCAGTTCAAACTTACTCATAAGCGTCATAAGGATCCGGTGGGCTCACACGCCTCCAGCTTGTGGTAAAATAAGCTCCAGCCTGTGTGATCAGCTCTATATATATATATATATATATATATATATATATATATATATAGGGAAAGTTTCAAGTGCATCTATCCCTCACCATAGGGTAAGAGACACTTCTCATTTTTTCACATGAAGACAAGGATGTGTACCTCATCCTATGTACTTGAAAAGTAACTTTTATACTTGAAAATGCCCAATTATGGAAGTGTCCCTCACCCTATGGTGAGGGATGGATGCACTTGAAACCTCCCCATATATATATATTTTGGTTAACGCGAACAGTTTTGAATTTGTTGTTCATACAGTACATTTACATGGGTTGGCCAAGACTCTAGTTTCATAGATGCTGCTGCTCTTTCTACATGACGGTCAGATCCGGTGTTGGAGGCATACATGAAAGTTCCATATACCTTAAAATGGTACATTAGATGTAGCATGATGGGGAAATCTCTAAAATAAAAACCTTAGTTTGAGTTTTAGAAAGTCAACCCTCTCCTATTTGGTAGGGTGATGCCCATCCAGTACCCATCACATCAATGATCAACCCCTCTGAATTGGTCCAATCATGCTCCATTGGATTGAGTCAAATGAAAAACAAAATTTACTAAAGATTTTCAAAGGAATTTTCTCCTGGGAGAGTCCATAGGACAAACAATGCATGAAACTTCATCTCTGCTGTTAATGTATGTATTAATGCCAGGCATTGGATTTCACGTACCGCTTGCTCATAGGTTTATGTGGAAGAGGATCTCCTGTTTCGTCCAAACAGGGGAGCCCTATTTGGACGAATCAGGGGCCGCCACATGCGGGCGCGGAAGGGGGGGCGGAGGAAAGAAAAAGACAATCTCTCATTCCTCCGCCTCCCTTCCGTCCCCGCACGTGGAGGCCCCTGATTCGTCCAGACAGGAAACAGAGGATCCGGATCCGGTTTCGGTTTCTGCAGGAGAAAATCTCTTTGTAAAATCTGCCTAACATAATATCATTAAAGTGAAAACAGGCCAGCGCCTGTAATCTAAACAAGCCCTTTGATTGACCTGGATTAAGGTGTGCAAAGTGCGCATGATTTTGCAGAAGCACGCATGTAATATTTTCTTGAGAGTTACACAGCAAAACATGTGTAAGAGATCCCATCTTTAGAGGCCCTGACGTGTCCTGGCATTCTCCCGGAGATCGTGTTGGTCGGATTATAGGAAAATGGCACGGAGGGTGCAAATAGAGAAAGTCAAACCATAGATCAATATTATATACGAAAATGCATATTCAATTTTGGATTCTATCTGTCCTTTTTGAAAAAAAAAGATGATCTTTTTTTATATACCCCATAAGGTTGTTAGTATTTGCAAACAGGCCTGTATTTTCATTTTAATACCTTTTGTATCCCCAAAATCAATAGTCTTCCGACCACCATATGTTTTTAGAGTGAAATGACACTTTTGTCCATATATTTTATCCTTATATGCATAATTTCAAAAGCTTGGACTCAATATTATTTATAAAGTATGTAACATTAACAATTGCACTTAATGGGACAGAATAACACTACTTAAATTTCTTTTCTTATCAATACAATTTCATTAAATTCAAATTGATCATGACGACAATCAATACTTGTATTTATAACTAGTGATGATTTATCCAATCCATACATACATGTGCAGGAGAAAGATATTGATCAGAAAAACCATTGGGACTTGAGATAAAATATTGGTGTCTTTGTAAATGATAATATATTCATGGGCAAAGCTGTCATTTATATAAAAATTAAACACAAACCTCATGGTGGTTGCCCATTCTTGTTAAGAATATTGATTTTAGGGACATGAAAGGTATTAAAAAGAAAATGTCGGGGGCTATTTACAAATACTAAAATCTTCGGTGTCTATCTACAAATCCTACAAATCTTAGGGGGGGTTTATACAAAAAGCTCTTAAAAAATGTATCTTAAACTTTAAAACTTAGAATTTAGGGGTTCTTTTTTTTTTCACCCATTTAATAATTGTATAATATGAAGCTAACTAATCTAAATTTAGAAATCAATCTGATTTATGCAATTGATTTTGACTTTATTGCCAATTTATTTTGACCCTCAAATCCCCGTCTTTCACGTCTTCTTTCCCCACGTTCATTCATGATGGTCCTGCTTCCTTTTTATCACGTCTTCCTTCCCCACCTTTTAAGCACGTAAATTCGTAGTTCTCAGTAGGAAACCTATATCGTCAGAATATAGCTGCTAACATGATAATAGTTTTTGGTAAATGCAGGGTATTTAGATATGTAGTCATAGAATAAAAATGTGTCTAGGTTATATACACTACCAGATTTTCCCACATCTATCGGATATCCAGATTTCTAGGTCCATTTTAATCATTAAGACGGGGAGACTAAATAAGATTCCAATGAAGTGGTAAGGAAAGAAATGTAGACTTGTGGAAATATAGTGAACATAACCTCAAATTGAAGATAGGCTATAGTACAGTGTGTACAATAATTTTTATATTCATTTCTTTATGTAAAACTCTTTCAATGTAGAATATCATTGATTTTACTCATCAATTGGATCATATCAAAATACGTCTCCAATATTTTATAATTTGAATGCAAATGTTGTTTGATTCCTGCCGATGTTCAGTACGGGCATCTCTCACTAGTATAAATGATTCACATACATAATAGTCATGTGTCGATCACTCAATTGTCATCACGTTTGTTTCCTCTCATTTACGCATTTGATGAGTATTGTAAAATTGGTGTGTAAATAAGGCTATTTTCACGCTTAAATAAGTATGAAACACTTTTACATCTCTTCACTACACCAAAAATCGGAAATTGGAACGGAAAAGCGTTCCTAATCCTTCCGTTCCTAATCCGTTAAAGTGTTCCAATTTCCGTTCCAATTTGGATTAGGAACGGTTGGTACCAAATTGGAACGGAAATTGGAACACTTTAACGGATTAGGAACGGAAGGATTAGGAACGCTTTTCCGTTCCAATTTCTGATTTTTGGTGTAGTGCTTGCTTGTAAAAAGGGATGCAAGTCTTCACATAGTGATTGTATAGTTATACAGTTGGCCATGGGATCAAATGCCATGAACCACTTTTAGATCTCAATAGATTTAGAGTAATTTGTTGAAAACATAAAAAAAAAAATCCCAACCTATAAATCTAATTTTCTCACTAATTCATGATACGAATAATTCAATATTCTTATATTAATGAAGCCCAAAACATCTTATATTTTTATATTCTTCATGGATCTTGAGAAATTTATAAAGAAATCCAAAGCATCTAAATACATCTAAAATTATTGGATGTACTCATTTACTTATATAAAAATGGTGGTTTTGATGAACATAGTAATGTTTTTCATTTATGCAACACTTGCATATGTAAAAATCATTTTTCTATCCATTGCATGAAAGGCAAATGACCTTTAAGGCTAGGATTATCTAATGTACTAGATATCTCAAATTCTCATTTTCTATGTCCAAACCCTTCTGTTGCCGTCTTCATCCATATTACCCCACTAAGAATTGTTAAAAAAGTAATCATTGTCATTAAATCATGGTTTTTAATATAACAAACTCCACTTTTAAGAAATTCAAACATTCCATAATAGTTGGTTTGTTCATCACCAAATAAATTTCACTAGTGATAGAGGTGTTCATGGGCCTAGCCAGCCCAAGCCCAACCCGCTTTGGGCCGGGCTTGGATATGTAATTAGGGCCTGTTTAATAATTGGGATGGGCTTGGATTAAGTGACAGAAAGCCCAAAGCCTGCTTGGCCCATGTAAGGAATGCATGTAATTTAACTTAATTAGTCCAAATAATTGAACAAATGCCCACAAAAGTGATAAAAAGCCCAGCTCGGCAGGCCCAATTGATTAAATGGGCGGGCTCTAGCCTAACTTTTACGGCCCGTGTCGGGCTTGGGCCAGTGTTTCTAAAGCCGGGCCGGGTTTGGACATGCCTTAGCCCGACCCATGAACACTTGACCCTTTTTTTTGCAGTTTCTTCTTCGTTTTTTCTTTGGTTTTCTCTCTTTGTAATCTCTTCTTCTCTTAATGAAACTTTATGTTACTGACTAAAAAAACTTATATTCTAGTGATATTCACCGTCGGATGAGTAGTGATATTCACCATCGAATTGTTAGAATTTTTTTTTGTAATAGGAGAGATCTTGAAGTTCTATCAAATAATAGATAACAGGTTAAATCTGCTTAAGGTTGTTCGATCCAATGGTTATGATTCCACTAAAATATGGACTCATAGAGGTAAACATGGACAAATGCATTTGTTGAATGGTTTGATCTTCGTAAGGTAGACTTGAAGTGCGACTATATGACTTGAGCTTGCTTGATTAACATTAGGATTGACCTTATGTAATTTGAATTGACCTTATGTAATTGCCACTCTCTCTCTCTCTCTCTCTCTCTCTCTCATGATCACCAAGGTGACAGTGGGAGGGGACCAAGGTGTGGGCGAATCCAAACAGGAAGTTGGGTTTTGGGGCAAACTCATGACTTTCATGTAGGTATTGGGTGCAAACCCATGAATTTTATATGGCTTTTAGAAGGGAATTCGGGATTTTCATGTGTTCTTTGAAAGTGGACCCAAATCCGATAGGGGCAATCACCCCAAATTGATACATGTAGGTCTACCTTCGACGACATGCATCGTGAGATTCCAATGAGACCCACCTCTGATTACAATCCCTCTATTTGCCTTTGTGTGGTATGTTTCCCTAATAACAGGATTGAGCTGATCTCGGTAGCATTACCGACTTGGCTTAGTTCGATCTCGGTATCCAAGCTCGGCAACAGTGCCACGATACATCCAGCTCGGCAATAGTGTCAGCTAGCACCAAGCTTGAGCTCGCTTTGGTAAGAGTACCAGCTAGGCTCACATCGGTCTCGGCATAAGGCACCTCGGCACCAGTGCCAGGATGCGTTCATATCCGGTCTCGGCGTCATCTTCAGCTCGGTACGCTCACAGTGATGAATACTAAACCATGATTGTATTCTCATAAAGCTATGGCTACATTGCAGAACGTACTGATAGATTAGATGGGCGCCGAATATTAATAAGGGCTTGTCCTTATTGAACAATCACATCCACATCAATATGAGAAGTCATCTCATGATCCGACTGGACAGTATCTCCACCTACCCCCACTAAGGGAGCGCCAGATGGAACTTCCATCTATATATATACAAGGGTAAAGATCCCAAAGAGGTAGGCAATATAACGCCATACAATGCAACCCAGACTTTGCCTTTCTTCTTCATCCTTTGTTCAGTGATAGCACTAACATAGGCATCGGAGAGCCTTCGGCTAATTGCAGTCAGGGTCTCTGATCTCTATCTTTCCTTCCCTTTCAGGTTTTAAAGCAGTCCATCCTTTCCAAAGAAGCTTAATAGCATTATTATGAGTTCCATACTTACTTAATCAAGTTCGTAAGATTTAGGCACTTAAAGCCTTATACCCTTTTCTTTTATTAAGGAAGAACTCATTATGCAAAAGAGGGAAGAAACGACCAACAAGAGAACAAATCGAGACAAAAGAAAAAGGATATAAGGACCCTAAAAAAAAGTGCCCCCAACCCAAATAAAGTTTCACCCAAAATAACGGATGACCCAAAATATTTTTCACCTACAGGAGTCCTTGACACCTCTACAGGAAATTAGACCCCATGGGTTAATAATGCACTAGCACAACCACCCGTGCTCAGCACGATACATCCATGTAGTATAAATTAAATATTTGTACATTAAAAAGGTTACGTGGATTACCTCTTTCCATCCATTAAGTTGAATAAATGAAAAAAAAAAAAAAAAAAACTTGGGGAGAAAGGGAGTAAAAAGAGATGGGCGGAGCAAGAGACGTAAAAAAAAAAAAAAAAGAGGAAAAAGTAGAACTAAAGAGGAGAGTAGTGGGCTGTTTGATGAAATAAGAATATGAGTGGGCAGTTATGAGAGAAAAAGTGAAACATTTTAACAAAAAGGGATAACTGTCGGTCAAAATCGTAACTGATAGTCAAAATCCAATCCAAAAACAATTTAAGCTTAATATAATATAATAGGTGGGGCCTCTGCATTCAAGAGATTCATTGTCACACAGGAGTGTTCTTACGGACTTCTGTAAGGTGCAAACCTCTCAATGGAACATACTTCTTGCATCTTTAAGAATTTATAAATAGGTCCCATGCATCTTCACCAATTTCTCGTATTCATTTACATGTTTTTAACCAACATTCTACATTTTAATTGAGTATTACCGAGCTTAAATGATTAAATCAACCTTATAAATGCATATATTATTCTTCCTGATAAACCATTCATTGTGCGCGCCTTACGGCTAGTACCTCATTAATCTGCCTTTGGAAAACAAATACCCTGATCTCGTCCTGTCACATAATTTTTTAACGGGTCAAAATGGGTCCAAAATCCGAGTCCAATGCCCATTATTTGTTGGGCTGGCTCGTTAGTTACTTCTATAAGTACCAAGCTTTGTAGAGACTTGAAAGGTCTAGATGCTTTTTGTAGAGACTTGAAAAGTCTAGTTGTAAAAACTTGTAGAATGGTGAGTTGAATAGAACACGATAGAAAAGTCTATAATATTCCTTATCCACTAAAAATGGTGACATGTATATACATTTCTACAGGGGTAGACCTACATTATAAGTACCTGGGGCAGGGGTAGACCTATGTTATAAATACCTGGGGCGGTCACCCCATGTCGAATCATGTCGCAGCGTCAAGCATCTTCAGTTGTTAGGGTATTACATGTCTAAAATTTCTAATTTTCATGTTAGGGCTTCTTATTTAGATACGCATTTATAAAATTATTGGACTAATAATACCACATAGCACATTGAGGTTTTAGTAATGACAAATTGCTAAGAATATTTGTAATGTCCATTTACAGGGTACACCTCTATTTTGTTACGATATAATTAAAAAAAAAACCTAATTTCATGAGGAATTGAATGTTGTAGTTAAAAAAGCTTTTATAGGAATTGAGTTATTTATACTTAATTTTTCAAAAAAATAAAAGAAAAATTAAAATCATGCAATTAGTAGAGATTATTCATCGTTGGCATCGATGATTACTAGTTGGCGATGCTTTTGACTTTGTCAATTGAATATCCCCTGCCCCACTCAAACGGAAATTATGGGTCCGCCACCGCATCTCTAATCACTCATTGGGCAATGCCTTAGCTATAAATAGGGGCAACCTCCCTCATTTGTAACCATCTTTAAAAATTGATTGATTAGCTCATCTTCTCTAAAGTCCTTTCTCTACCATCTTATATCTCTTGTGTGCGTGTGAGGTTTGAATGTCTTTTGTCACTTGAGAATTCCTAGCATCTGTAACGCCCCAATTCTGGATATCGATATAATCGTTCGAATACCCGAAGTTGGTGCGCTACTTCCCGGAAAATCCGTGAACTTCCAATATCGTAGGCCGCAGTGAGGTCCAATTTAAAACTTTTTGACCAATATAGTTATAACATTTAAATTGCGGAAGCATAACGATTAAATAAAGCGGAAGCAATAGGTATCGATATATATTAAGTATGAGCAGAACTACAGTCTACTTAAAATGGTTCAGTGTAAATTAAAGTTAATACATTTGAGTTCTACCCAACTCACTACAAAATTGTTCTCTCAAAACCCAAATAACAAGAGACTCTCAAAACCCATGTAGATACTCCTCGCCCTCCAGCTCGACATCCGTGTCGGCCGGGCCCCATGCGTACTCTCCTGCGACAGGCGCCTCCACTAGAGCTAGTGCATCGTCTGGGATCTCGGGGTCAAGGCCTAAGCACCAATGAGTGGGTCAGATCTAAAAGATCTGGCAGGTTACAGCATACTACTAACATAGAACATATATATCAAAGGAAATAAAGACAGGTATATAAATTAAATGAATAACAAGGAAACGAACTAGGCAGTTGTGCATTTAAATCATAAGGAATCAGTATAAAGATAAACATCTAAACTACTACAACAAACTGGCACATTCACACGAGCTGGAATACCGCGGGATATTATGCAGCGGCCCTCCCATACTGAACACAGTTGCGGCGGGGAAATCTCACTAGTGCTAGGAATTACTAATCCCGCAAATCATCTCATCATCTCAACACTCCAGACCGGCACGATATCACACCGTCCGTCTTAACCACACAGCTCATCATGATAGCTTCACAATACTCATCTAGCTCCTACCGGGGATGATCAGTCCACAGGTTGAGCTTAAATCAACCGAGTGAATGTCTAATGCCGACTCAGGAATAACTCTAAGGTCTGTGTCTGTCTAGGCTTTGCCTTGCGTGAACAAGGTCCTAACAATATCTCTAAGAGGTCTACGCATCTCAATACAGTCTCTGGATCTCATTCAAGGTCCAGGCCCACTCGTTGGATCCATACCAAGGCCCATCAGTACATGGCCTGGTCTAAAACTGCCCATACGAGGCAACTAATCCATCTATTACTGATAACAGTTCCATTCCAATCCATATAACTTAACAGTCCAATAAAAACTACCTCTTCAAGCTAAATGGTTCACATCTCCACACTTAGGCCCAATAAGGGCCCGCCTAGACACAGACACGGGTCAATGATCTCCGAAATCACACTATCGGGTCACCTCTAGATACCCTAGGTTCAGGTCCTCCATTTATGTTTAATTAATAGTAAACAGCTATTCTAAAGATCTAAGAATGACAGAGTAATAATAACCGTGAAGTATAAACTTCGATCAGAGAATCAACGGGAAATCCAACGGTCCAATCCTAGGTAATGGGCCACTTTAGGTTCGGGTCCATCTCCGGTAATTCGATCTCTAAACGATGTCATTAATGCCGTAAATTACTGTATTTGGTGCTTAGTTGGTTAAGGGCATTGTTGACAACTCTTAGAGGTCGAATCATCTTAGATTAATAACCTAAACCCTAAACAGTGGTCCCCGCGAGTCAAGGTTGAGCCACACCATTGACTCGGGCTTAGATCACTGATAAATGCTCATTTGGATGGTCAATGGGCCCCATAACTGATCACAACTCCTAAATGTTGAAAACTGGAACAATCAGGGTTTTCCAGGTGAACCTGATGTGTTGTGAGCTCGGTTGATCTCCTGGCCGGGAGGATCAACCGAGTGCACTAACTAATCTGAATCAGGCTTCCTGGATAACTTAATCTGTTTCTAAAGGCTTACAGCGTGTCCGGTCAAACAACCTGGCCTAGGTGATTGACCGCATACTCTAAAAACCTTAGAAAGATTGATGTTCCAGCTTTAAACACTTTCTAAATGTTAATACTAAGTTTCAGGTTGATTTGGGTGTAAACTGTTTGAGTTTCGGGTGAAAAACCAACTTTCAGTCATTTCCTGCAAAAACCATGTATACCGGGTCAACCTGGACTAAGCCGGGTCAACCAAGTTGATTTAAATGGGTTTTCTGCAAGAAAAGGGCTGAGGGCCAATTTTTCATAAAAATATAGTGTTCTCGGTCGACCAAGGTAGGCCCCAGTCGACCAGGTACACTAAAAATACAGTCTGCAGAACAGCACTTAACTAGGAGCTGTTTTTCCAAAATTCCAGTGTTCTCGATCGACCAGGGTAGGTCTCGGTCGACCCAGAATACTGCCGGTTGAGTCAGGTCGAGTCTGTAGAAAACAGAATAACTGGGAGCAGAATTTTCAAATCTGCAGTGTCGCCGGTCGACGGAGGTGGGTCTCGGTCGACCGGGAACACAGCAATTTCAGTCCCGGGAGCACTTCTGCAGATTTTCCGTTTTGACTCCTTTTTCGCCCAAACCACTTCCAATCGGTTCCAAACTTCACCCAAACACTTCTAATCATTAAATAACTCATTAAACCATCCATTAACACCTTATGGCCCACTGATCTTCCAAATGGGGGGTGAAACCCCCACCCATCAGTGACCTTTTCATCCAAAACAGAAAACAGAGCTCCAGGTAGAAACTATGACATAACAGAACACCTTATGAACTGAAAACTACTGAATCACAAAATAAAACATACATCCTAAGTTATCAGTATGATGCACTTGCCTTTTAGTGATTGAGAGAGATTGTAGAGAAGAGATAACTTAAATAGAGAGAGAAGCAGAATTCCAGCAGTGAAGAAGAAGGAGAAGATGACACTGCAGCAGCTCCGAAAATAGGTTCCAGCAGTAGCAGCAGTTGTAGCAGGACCTCCCAGGTGATATGAAGAAGAAGAAGAAGAAGAACACAGCAGTAGCTTCTGGGAAAGGTCCCAGCACAGATTCAGCCCAGCTCAATAACAGTGACTGAAAAGGGGAAATGGGGAAGAATAAGAGGTAGTAGCTGCAGCTCCTTAATGAATAATCTCAGCAGTAGCAGTAGCTCAAGGGGAAAAGTGAGGGAGAGTAGAAGAGAGAAAGGAAGAAGGAAGATGGGGTGCCAGCAGCTACAGGGGAGGAGTTCCAAGATGAGGTTCCAGCAGAACAGTAGCACCCAGGTGGATTTCTTCTAGCACAGAACCACCACAGCAGCTGGGAGAATGGAATGAGGAAAGGAAGAAGATGGAATAATCACTGTTGCAGCAGCTGAGAAGGAATTCCCAGCAACAGTCACAACCGTAGCTCAAATGAAGAGAGGAATTTGAGAGATGAAGGAGGAGAAGAGAGTTTGCAATGGAATAGTGAATTGGTCTTGGGATGGGGGCTGGGCTTAGGCTTAGGGTTTTTGCTTAGGGATAAGAGATGTTTTATAGGTTTAGTGAGGGTGATTAAGGACCAAATTAGCCCTAGGGTTTTATGGAATTAGGGTTAGGGTTTGGGGGTAGTTAGGTCTTTGGTAAGAAGCTTCTAGAGGATGAAAGTCCAAGATCGAATCCTAGAGGGGGGGGGGGGGGTGAATAGGGTGAGCTCAAAGACCTAGACCAATTTTAATTCTTTTAGCTTTTAAGTCTCTTATGCTTTGAAGAATAATAATGAAATCAACCAAACAAGCATAATCCATAAAATGAAAGCATAAAGGCAATCACCATAACACAAGCACGTATAGTGGTTCGGCCAAATTGCCTACATCCACTCCCGGTACACCTACCGGTATCCACTAACTTCAATTAAGGTTTAGGATCACCTCAAACCTTACAATCAACACTATGCTTTTCAAGGCTTAGCATCAACCTTTACAACATATGCTTTTCAAGGCTAAGCATGAACCTTTACAACATGGAACTTTTCTCTTAAACAATATGCCTAATAATGCATGGATAAAGAGAACAATGAATTGCAATGAAGTGCCTCTTAATAGGCTAGTTTGAAAATGAAACTCAAGTTCTAGACAAATGCATGTGAATGACAAAGTCTATGTGAAATGCATTTTCTAGAAGATTACTCTTTCTCTTTTAAAAGATATGAACTTAAATGATGCAAAGATGTTTAACATATATTTGAGAAAGAGTTGTATGTCTAACACAAGTGATTCATAATGAAAAACAACTTGTTTTCAAAAAGATGATCTAAAGGCTAACAAGTTGATTTTTGAATCAAGAACCTAAAATCATGTGTAACTTAGACAATATGTTGCATTCATAAGTCTCATGTGATTTTTAAAGAACTAAGCATGTTATGAAGGTCAACATCTTAATAGGAAAGCAACTTGTTTATCATGCATTGGAAAATAGATCAAAGATTCAAAACAAAACATGATTTTGAAAAGAGTAGGATTAAAGGAAGCGCACCCATTTGAAGATCAAAGGTTGAATAAGAGGAATGGCTTCATAATCCTTGTGAAAATGCTCCTAAGAAGTTGCTTAGCCTTGGCCTCAAAGGTCTCTCAAAAATCAGCAACTTTCTTCAACCAAAAAGCCACTTTTTATAAAGTTAAAGTTGCCAACGGCTAGTTCTCGGTCGACCGAGAAACAGGTCTCGGTCGACCTAGAAGGCACAACGGATATAAATCTGACCGTTGGAGCTTCAGCTCAGAATACTGCAGAAATGACCTGCAGTTGTCTCGGTCGACCGAGAGGCAGGTCTCGGTCGACCGAGACCACTGCCTGCAACAGCCCAGAAATATGACAAATGAGAGAAACTTGAGGCTTATGAGGGCACCTTCCAAAGGACTTTCAAACACATCTACCAAGCATAAAATCATGACTAAAAGAAGATGAAAACTGAGATTTTAAAGCCATGAAAACTCCAAAACACAATAATGAATTTAAAGCTAGAAACTTTGGAAAGCTTGGAAGGAGATTTGAAATCAAAAAGTCTATGAACTGAAGAGGCAACCTGAACAAGTAAACCATGCATGATATTTGATAAAACAAAGATTCAAGAAGAAGAAATATGCATGATGCTCCTATGAATAAAGCCATGAATGAATGAGAGAACAAGCTATATGAAAGTGAATGCATCCTATCAAATTGCAACAAAACTAAAACTCTAACAATCTCCCCCTTTGCAATTTGATGGCTACTCTTGAAGCTTGAACTCTCTTTCAATTTCCTCTTCAGCTAGAACTCTTGAAGCTTGAACTTTTGAAGCTTGAACTTTGGATATTTAAGGAGCTTTGGATAATTAAGGAGCTTTGGATATTTGGGAGCATTTGGATCTTTTGGAGCTTTGGATTTTCCTTGTAGGAGCGACGACAAAAGACGACCAACCTAGAAGCTATACACAAAATGCACTCTAGGCAAAGCTACTCCCCCTCAATCAAAGCAACCCTTTTTAAATCTTCTCCCCCTCACTTGGTGAGCTCTCTCCCCCTTTGACATCTAATTGCAAAGGAGCCTGCCCATCAAAGATAAAACACATAACCTTGTTAGTAGCACCTGCTTATAAGAGATATAAACTTAAGATTAGAAACAGGTGAGAAGCCAACAAGAAGTTAGAATTCAGGGCAAGGGCCAATGCCCAATTGATGTCTCAATTTAATGAAACGATCATTTCCAAGGGGTTTAGTGAACAGATCAGCCAATTGGGTATCTGTAGGGACAAACAATAGCTCAATAGTGCCTTGGTCAGCATGATCACGCAAGAAATGATAGCGAATGTCAATGTGTTTAGTGCGTGAGTGTTGAACAGGATTTTTTGAGATACTGATGGCACTGGAGTTGTCACACATGATAGGCATGCATTGTTGTGGAACATTATAGTCTAATAAGGTTTGTTTCATCCACAACAGCTGGGCACAGCAGCTACCTGCAGCAATATATTCAGCTTCTGCAGTAGACAAGGATACAGAATTTTGCTTTTTGCTATGCCAGGCTACTAAGCAATTTCCTAAGAAATAACAGCAGCCACTAGTGCTCTTCCTATCATCTATGGATCCTGCCCAATCTGCATCACTATATCCAATTAATTGCAGAGTTGAGTCATGAGGATACCAGATACCATAATGAGAAGTCCCATTAATATATTTTATGATACGCTTAACAGCTTTAATGTGAGACTCTCGGGGGTCAGATTGATACCTCGCACAAATTCCTACGCTGAAAGAGATATCAGGGCGACTAGCAGTGAGGTAGAGAAGGCTTCCTATCATGCTCCTATAGAGTTTTTGGTCTGCTTTCTTACCCTGAAGGTCACTAGAGATTTTAGTAGAGGATCCCATAGGATTGCAACTAGTCTTAGATTCTCCTAATCCAAACTTTTTCACTATTTCTAGAGCAAACTTGGATTGACTAAGAAATATACCTTGATCAGTCTGACTAACTTGTAATCCTAAAAAGAACTGAAGGGGTCCTACCAAACTCATTTCAAACGTGGAGCTCATTAACTTAGAAAATCTTTGAGCAAGATGATCAGATGTTGATCCAAAAACAATGTCGTCCACATATATTTGAGCAATGAGAATATCTTTACCAACCTTTTTAATGAATAGAGTCTTGTCCACATTCCCACACTCATATCCATTTTCAAGTAAGTGACTTGTCAGCTTTTCATACCAGGCTCTTGGGGCTTGTTTCAATCCATAAAGAGCCTTTTTCAACTTAAAAACATATTCTGGGTGATGAGGATCCTCAAAGCCTTGAGGTTGAGTAACATACACATCTTCCTCAATTTCACCATTCAAAAAGGCACTCTTCACATCCATTTGAAACAGTTTCATCCTCATGCTGCTGGCATAAGCTAATAGAATTCGAATAGACTCCAATCGAGCTACTGGGGCAAAGGTTTCCTCAAAATCAACTCCTTCAACTTGAGCATACCCTTTGGCTACAAGTCTAGCTTTGTTCCTTATAACATTTCCTGATTCGTCCAGCTTATTCTTGAAAATCCATTTGGTGCCAATTTGACTTTTGCCTTCAGGAAGAGGTACAAGATCCCACACATCATTTTTTCTAAACTGGGTTAGCTCATCTTGCATGGCATCAATCCATTCAGACTTGGTTTCTGCTTCAGAGAAATTCTTGGGCTCAATTTGTGAAACAAATGAATAGTGAGCACACAGATTATGAACCTGTCTTCTTGTCATGACTCCTTTTGAGATATCTCCAATGACATAATCCAGATTATGATTTCTTAAAAGCTTTGTGGGCAAAGTGGGGACTGAGGGAATTTCTTCTTCAATTTCAGATGAAATAGGCTGCTTAACTGAGATCTCTTCTTCATCATGAGGAGTTTTCTTAATTTGATTAGCCTCATCAACTACAACATGAGCTGATTCCATGACAGCCATAGATCTAAGGTTGAAAACTCTATAAGCCTTGCTTTTATCAAAATATCCTAAGAAGATCCCTTCATCAGATTTTGAATCGAACTTTTCAAGCTGCTCTCTATCTCTTAAAATATAGCACTTGCTACCAAACACCTTAAGATACCCCAGATTAGGTTTTCTTCCAAAATACAGCTCATAAGGGGTTTTGTTAGTGTTCTTTGTCAGATAAACACGGTTAATAAGATAGCATGCGGTATTGATAGCTTCAGCCCACAAGTTTCGCGGGAGATTTTTCTCATTAAGAAGGGTTCTGGCCATTTCTTGAATAACTCTGTTTCTTCGTTCAGCTACTCCATTTTGCTGTGGAGTTTTTGGAGCAGAGAATTGATGACTGATCCCATAGCTTTCACAGAAGTCTGCAAATCTTTCATTTTCAAATTCACCTCCATGATCACTTCTTATCTTCTTAATTTTGCAGTCCTTCTCAACTTGAATTTTCTTGCAAATCCTTATGATATTATCTACTGCATCTGATTTAGCATGAAGAAAGGCTACCCATCCAAATCTCGAATAATCATCAACCATCACTAGGATATACTTTCTCCCACCAATACTCTGAACAGGTGCTGGTCCAATGAGGTCCATATGAATGAGTTCAAGGGGACGAGCAGAGGATATATCTTTTATACCTTTAAAACTTTTCTTGATCTGTTTACCCATTTGACAAGCCTTGCACAATTCAGATTTGTAATCATCTAATTTGGGTATTCCTCTAACAATTTCTTTCTTTGATAAGATCTTCATCAGTTTGTAATTTATATGTCCCATTCTTTGATGCCACAACTGATTTTCTTGAACTTTAGACATTAAACACATGGATTCATTCTCACTACATTCTTCTATGGTATAGATGTTATCTTTAGTACGTAATCCAGTGAGTAGAACTTTGTGGGATTTCTCATCCAGAACTTTGCAAGATTTGCTGTCAAAGACAACTTTGTTTCCTTTGTCACACAACTGACTTATGCTCAAGAGATTATGCTTTAAACCATCCACAAGGAAAACATCTTTTAATGTAGGCATTTGATCTCCTCCAACACAGCCTTTTCCTATAATTTGAGCTTTCCGATTATCTCCAAAAGACACATTACCTCCATCATAGTCCTCAAGAGTGATAAATCTAGAACGGTCTCCAGTCATATGCTTGGAGCAACCACTGTCCAAAAACCATCTAGAGTTTTCTTTAACTTTAAGAGCGGTTTGAGCAAAAAAATTCTTGACACTTTTCTCTTTTTCAATCCAAGTAGCCTTAATGAAGGTAGAGGTAGAAGTCTTGGGAACAAACTTGAAATGAGCTCTAGAACTAAGATTTTGAGACATCCTAAACTTAAAAGGACAGTTAGGAACTAGATGACCTATTTGATTGCAAAAATGACAAGTCCATCTAGAGGAAAAGAAGATTTTACCTATAGGTTTGAGATGAGTCCTAGTATTATGTTGAAAGCTATTCTTCTTGCTACTAGAGGAGCATTCAAAACCTATACCATTCTTGTTACCAAAGACTTTATTCAAACCTAACATTTGATAGAATTTGTCATTGCCTAAGGTAAATTTTTCAACAACATGTTTTCCCTTTTCAAGTTTCATTTGAAGAGATTCTGATTCTTGTTGACTGGATTCCAGCAGACTTTGTAATTTATGAATTTCTTTTTCAGCTTTAGCAAGATTGTCATTAGAGGTAGTCAACTTAGATTGAACATTTTTTATCTCATTGTCTTTCAAGATTAATTGATCTTTTAAAACATCTAGATCATTCACAAGCCTTTTAGATTCACTTTTTAAGCTTTTATTTTTCTTGGTTATGACTTCACATAGTTCATATAGTTCCTCATAGGCTTGATGAATGTCATTGTCACTATTCTCTTCATTTACTTCTTCTATTAACACATTATGATCATTGTTTTCTTCAATGGGAGTGAAGAGAAGCCAAGAAGTGGAATTATCATTATCTTCATCATTTTGAGGTTCATTATTGTCACTACTTTCATCTTCATCATCATCCCAAGTTATGTTCAAGACTTTCTTTCCTTTCTTATCTTTCTTTTCAGATTCTTTAGGTGAGGGACAATTTTGAGCGATGTGACCAAAGCCTTTACAGTTGTAACATTGCACATCTCTTTTGGTAAAAGATCCCCTTGAGTTCCTTTGAAAATTTTCATTTCTAGAATCCTCAAAATGTTTATAGTTCTTTTTATTTCTAAGGATATTTTTAAACTTCTTAACAAGCAAGATGGCATTTTCATCCTCACTCTCACTCTCATTATCATTTTCTTTGTGTTGGGAGCTAAGAGCTACACCTTTCTTCTTGCTAGGGACTTCAAAATCTAGTTCATAAGTGAGAAGATTTCCTCTAAGTTCTTCTATTTTGATCTTGTCCACATCTTTGCTTTCAGTTATAGCAACTATCTTAGGTTTGAACCTTTTGGGAAGAGATCTTAATATTTTCCTAACAGCTTTGGACTCATCCATCTTCTCTCCTAGACCTATGAGGGAATTAACAATCTCCATGAATTTAGTATAGGACTCATCAAATGTTTCTTCCTCTTGCATTTTGAGTTCTTCATACTTAGTTGACAACATTTGGATTTTAGCTATTTTGACTTGATTGGTCCCTTCATGAGTGGTCTCTAAGGTATCCCACACTTCCTTAGCAGTAATACAATTTACTACCCTATTGAACTCTTCTTGGGACAAGGCACAAAACAAGGCATTTTTAGCTTTAGCATTTAGATTTGCCCTATCTTTCTCTCCTTGAGTCCAATCTTTCTTAGCCTTACCCTTGATAGCTATGACATGTCCTTCAGAATCTTTTTCAGTGATAATGGGTTCATGATACCCTTCTTCAATGATACTCCAAACATCTATACTTTGAGATTCAAGAAAGACTTGCATCCTAATTTTCCAATACCGGTAATGTGAGCCATTGAACAAGGGAGGTCTATTGGTGGCATGACCTTCTCCTAAGTGGGATTGCATGGTGATCACAAAAGCTAAAACTCACTCTAAGGATTCTAACTCTAGGTGGTTAGACCTAATCAAGAGCACCTAGGCTCTGATACCAATTGAAAGTCCAAGATCGAATCCTAGAGGGGGGGGGTGAACAGGGTGAGCTCAAAGACCTAGACCAATTTTAATTCTTTTAGCTTTTAAGTCTCTTATGCTTTGAAGAATAATAATGAAATCAACCAAACAAGCATAATCCATAAAATGAAAGCATAAAGGCAATCACCATAACACAAGCACGTATAGTGGTTCGGCCAAATTGCCTACATCCACTCCCGGTACACCTACCGGTATCCACTAACTTCAATTAAGGTTTAGGATCACCTCAAACCTTACAATCAACACTATGCTTTTCAAGGCTTAGCATCAACCTTTACAACATATGCTTTTCAAGGCTAAGCATGAACCTTTACAACATGGAACTTTTCTCTTAAACAATATGCCTAATAATGCATGGATAAAGAGAACAATGAATTGCAATGAAGTGCCTCTTAATAGGCTAGTTTGAAAATGAAACTCAAGTTCTAGACAAATGCATGTGAATGACAAAGTCTATGTGAAATGCATTTTCTAGAAGATTACTCTTTCTCTTTTAAAAGATATGAACTTAAATGATGCAAAGATGTTTAACATATATTTGAGAAAGAGTTGTATGTCTAACACAAGTGATTCATAATGAAAAACAACTTGTTTTCAAAAAGATGATCTAAAGGCTAACAAGTTGATTTTTGAATCAAGAACCTAAAATCATGTGTAACTTAGACAATATGTTGCATTCATAAGTCTCATGTGATTTTTAAAGAACTAAGCATGTTATGAAGGTCAACATCTTAATAGGAAAGCAACTTGTTTATCATGCATTGGAAAATAGATCAAAGATTCAAAACAAAACATGATTTTGAAAAGAGTAGGATTAAAGGAAGCACACCCATTTGAAGATCAAAGGTTGAATAAGAGGAATGGCTTCATAATCCTTGTGAAAATGCTCCTAAGAAGTTGCTTAGCCTTGGCCTCAAAGGTCTCTCAAAAATCAGCAACTTTCTTCAACCAAAAAGCCACTTTTTATAAAGTTAAAGTTGCCAACGGCTAGTTCTCGGTCGACCGAGAAACAGGTCTCGGTCGACCTAGAAGGCACAACGGATATAAATCTGACCGTTGGAGCTTCAGCTCAGAATACTGCAGAAATGACCTGCAGTTGTCTCGGTCGACCGAGAGGCAGGTCTCGGTCGACCGAGACCACTGCCTGCAACAGCCCAGAAATATGACAAATGAGAGAAACTTGAGGCTTATGAGGGCACCTTCCAAAGGACTTTCAAACACATCTACCAAGCATAAAATCATGACTAAAAGAAGATGAAAACTGAGATTTTAAAGCCATGAAAACTCCAAAACACAATAATGAATTTAAAGCTAGAAACTTTGGAAAGCTTGGAAGGAGATTTGAAATCAAAAAGTCTATGAACTGAAGAGGCAACATGAACAAGTAAACCATGCATGATATTTGATAAAACAAAGATTCAAGAAGAAGAAATATACATGATGCTCCTATGAATAAAGCCATGAATGAATGAGAGAACAAGCTATATGAAAGTGAATGCATCCTATCAAATTGCAACAAAACTAAAACTCTAACAGAGGAGCACCATTAGCTTAAACTAAACCCTCCTAATTAGATCAAGACCACTAACTAATGTCCTATCTAGCACTAATAGCCTAGGATTAACCCAAAACCCCTTACTAATTAAAATACTAACTCAACCAAGCTAATCTAACTCTAACTTAGGCAAGTCTAACTAATCTCTCTAATCAACCCCTAATAAGCCCAATTAAATAGTAATTAGCAATAATTAGAAAAGATTAGCAATAATTAGCGAAGATTAGTAATAATTAGCGAAGATTAGTATTAATTAGTATAATTAACCAATAATTAGCATAGATTAGAATTAATTAGTCTATAAAATAGTAATTAGAGGGCCCACCAAGGGCGGGACCTCACATCATTCCCTCCTTTTAAAACATTTGGTCCCCAAATGTAAAAATAAAGTTAGAACATACCTGAGGTAGAAGATGTGGATAGTCCTTCTCCACCTGATCGTGTACCTCCCATGTAGCCTCCTCCGGAGTGTGATGCTCCCACTGAACCTTCACCCAATGAATGGTTCGGGTCCAGAGCACCTGCTCCTTGGTGTCGATGATCGCAACTGGCTTGGCGACGTACGAAGCATCTGGCTGGATGCTGAGTGGCTGATGATAGAGAATATGTGTCGGGTCCTCCACGTACTTCTTCAGCATGGAGACGTGGAACACATCGTGCACTCCCGAAAGCTCTGGCGGTAGCTGAAGCTTGTAAGCAACATCTCCAACTCTCGATCTGATCTCGAACGGTCCAACATATCTCCGCGCTAGCTTACCCTTCTCACCAAACCTCAGGGTACCTCTAGCCGGAGAAACCTTCAGGAAGACTCTGTCTCCCTTCTCGAACTCGAGAGGTCTGCGCCGGTTGTCTGCATAGCTCTTCTGTCGGCTGCAGCTGACCTTCAGGTTCTCAACTATCTGCCGAACCTTCTCGCTGGTGTCGCTGACTATGGATGGACCATGGAAACTCCTGACACCAACTTCTTCCCAGCAAACTGGGGTCTTGCATCTCCTCCCGTACAAAGCCTCGTACGGTGCCATCTTAATGCTCGCATGGTAGCTGTTGTTGTAGGCGAACTCGCAAAGTGGCAAGGAATCCTCCCAGTTCTCCTTGAAGTCCAAAACACAGGCTCTCAACATGTCTTCTAGTGTCTGGTTGTGCGCTCTGTCTGCCCGTCTGTCTGAGGATGATAGGCCGTGCTGAAGCTCAACTTGGTGCCCAAGGCCTGCTGAAGACTCTCCCAGAAATGAGAAGTCAAACGCGGGTCTCTGTCTGAAACAATCGAAGCTGGAACTCTGTGCAACGAGACAATCCTGTCGACGTACAGCTTAGCAAGGACGTCGAGTCCTGCTCTCATCGAGACTGGCAAGAAATGAGCTGACTTGGTCAGCCGATCCACAATCACCCAAATGCCGTCGTGGCGTCTCCTGGTGGCTGGAAGTCCTGCGATGAAGTCCATGGTGATGTGCTCCCATTTCCACTGAGGTATCTCGAGCTGATGAAGTAGTCCTGGCGGCTTCTGGTGCTCGACCTTGATCTGCTGACATGTCAAACACTTGGAGACATAGCGAGCTATCTCCTTCTTCATGTTGTTCCACCAGTAGTAGCTCCTCAGGTTCTGGTACATCTTGGTGCTGCCGGGGTGAATCGAGTATTTGATGTGGTGTGCATCTGCGAGAATCTCATCCTTCAGCTCCTGAATATCTGGCACGCACAGTCGGTCCTGATAGTAGAGTACTCCTCCAATCAACCTGAACTCTGGCCTCTGGTCAATCTGCTCGATCACTCTGACAAGCTTGGGATCGTTGCGTTGACTGTCCTTGACCTTGCCTAGCAACTCTGGTTCCCATGCGGACATGGTAGCAAGCAAGACTCTCTCGCTGAGCGGCTGAAACTGAACGTCTAAGCTGCTGAAGATGTCGGCCCACACACCCTCTGTTGCTAGAAAACTGACAAGGGCGGTCTTCCTGCTCAAAGCATCCGCTACGACATTCGCCTTACCAGGATGGTATTTGATAGGGAAGTTGTAGTCCTTGATATACTCCATCCATCTCCTCTGCCGGTTGTTGAGGTCGTTCTGAGTGAACAGGTACTGCAAACTGCGATGATCTGAGTGCACTTCGAACTTCTCGCCGTAGAGGTAGTGCCGCCACAACTTCAAGGCAAAAACAACTGCTGCAAGCTCCAAGTCGTGAGTGGCGTACTTCTTCTCGTGCTCCTTCAACTGGCGCGATCCATAGGCAATGACCTTGCCCTCATGCATCGGAACACAACGAAGACCGGTCCCTGAAGCGTCGGTGAAAACTACAAATCCACCGTTATCAGAAGGCAAAGACAAGATTGGTGTTGTCGTCAATCTCTCCTTCAGCTCTTGGAAGCTGTTCTCGCAAGCATCGGACCAAACGAACGGTACATCCTTCCGTGTCAGCTTGGTCAACGGGGCTGAGATCGTGGAGAAACTCTTGACGAATCTGCGGTAGTAGCCTGATAATCCGAGAAAACTCCTAATCTCTGTGGCATTCTTCGGTCTCGCCCAATTCGTCACTGCTTCTATCTTCGATGGATCCACTGCTAGTCCATCCTTGGAGATGATGTGTCCAAGGAAGACTACTTGCTCTAACCAAAACTCGCACTTGCTGAGCTTCGCGTACAACCGGTTGTCGCGCAACAACTGCAAAGACGTCCTCAAATGCTGCTCGTGCTCCTCTCTGGTCTTAGAATAGACCAAAACATCATCGATGAAGACCACTGTGAAGCTGTCGAGGTGCGGAGCGAAGATCTTGTTCATCAGGGACATGAACACTGCTGGCGCATTCGTCAACCCGAACGGCATCACAAGAAACTCATAATGGCCATAGCGGGATCGGAACGCTGTCTTCTGCACATCCTGATCTCTGACTCGCAGCTGATGATATCCCGATCTCAATTCTATCTTCGAAAAGAACTGCGCACCCTGAAGCTGGTCGAAGAGCTCGTCAATCCGGGGAAGAGGATACTTGTTCTTCACTGTTGCCTGGTTCAGCTGCCGGTAGTCGATGCACATCCTCATCGATCCATCCTTCTTCTTTACGAAGAGCACTGGTGCGCCCCATGGCGACACACTCGGCCTGATGAAGCCTTTCTCTAGCAACTCCTCCAACTGGGTCTTCAACTCTCGCAGCTCTGCAGGAGCCATGCGGTAGGGAGCTCTGGAAATCGGTGCCGTGCCCGGTGCAAGCTCGATGGTGAAGTCGATCTCTCGAACAGGCGGTAATCCCGGGATCTCATCAGGAAACACATCTGGAAACTCGCAAACAACTGGAATCTCCTCGACTCTCTTAGACTCCTTGTCCTCTGAGACGAATGCGATGTAGCCCTCGCAACCTGATTTCATCAGTCTCTCGGCCTTCAGTGCCGATATCATCCGAGTGCTAGGTGATCTCCTCTCACCCACAAACTCGATCGTGTCATCTGATCCGTCGATAGAGAGTCTGACTGTCTTCTTGAAGCAATCCATCACTGCTCGATATCTGGCCAACCAATCCATCCCCAAAATGACGTCGAAGTCATGCATGGGTAGTACGATCAGATCTGCAAGCAAAATGCACTCCCCGATTTGCACTCGGCATCTGGGGTGGTAAGTCTGACACACCACACTCCTACCCATCGGAGTGGACACAACTAAGGTGCAGGGCATAGCCTCACCTACTCCACCAAAGACTAAAGTAAAGGCAGACGACACAAACGAATGTGTCGCTCCTGGATCAGTAATACTCTAGCAGGATGATCACAAATAGAAAGGGTACCTTCGACGACGTCGCCTGCGGCCTCTGCCTCCTCATGAGTCAGCGCGAAAGCTCGACCCACAGCCTGGGGTCTCTGCTGCTGATGATGCTGGCCCTGGTGCCTCTGATGACGCCCACGGTGGAAGGGCTGCCCTCTGGGCTGCTGAGGTCCCCGTGCCTGCTGCTGATGAGCACGGTACTGCTGCTGCTGAGGTACTAAAGCAACCGGACGTGCTGGCTGAGCCGCTGGAGCTGGGGCTGGAGCTGCCGGAGGTGCGGGAAGTCGAAGCATCTGAGGTTGTCCTCCACGGAGCGGGCAATATCTGGAGATGTGCCCTGCCTCTCCGCAGTCGTAGCACACTCTGGGTCCGCGGTACGGCTGCTGCTGCTGGTTCTGCCCTGCTGGCTGCGGCCTCTGGAATGGCTGCCGCTGTCGTAGAGGCATGGCCTGCTGCCTGATCGGAGTGATCCGGAGTCGTTTCTGCTGGCGAATGGACTCTAGCCGCTGAAGATGCTCCTCTGCCCAGAAAGCTCTCCTCAAAGCCTCCTCGTAGGTAGGCAGCTCGATGCAGGTCATGTCTATCTGGACCTCCTCTCGCAATCCACCTACGAACCGCCGAACCCTCTCGGCTTCTGATGTGAGCAGCGCCTCTGCAAAGCGGGACAACTGAGTGAAGCGAACCTCATACTGCGAGACTGTCATGCCACCCTGAACAAGAGTCTGGAACTCCCGGAGCTTACGCTCTCTGACATGGGTGGGGATGAACTTCCGGAGGAAGTCAGTCTTGAAGGCAGTCCATGCTACCTCGTCCCCAATCTCCTCATAGGGCCTCTGTATGATCCTCCACCAATCCTCCGCCACGCCGCGGAACATGTAAGCCACTAACTGTACTCTCTGGCGCCCCGAGCACTCGAAGACTCGGAAGATCTTCTCCATCCTGACGATCCAGTCGTCCGCCACCATAGGGTCGTCGGTGCCCGTAAACTCAGGCGGTCCCCTCTTGAGGAACCTCTCGAAGATCAGGTTCGGGTCCGCCCCCCGAACTGGCACATCCTCAGGGGCAAGCGGAGCCACCCTATCAATAACATCCAGGACCTGCGCCTGAAACTGCGCGAAGTCCTCCGTCTGCCTCTGGTGAGCTACGGTCTGGGCCTCTTGAGCCGCGAGGAAGGCCTGAAGAAACCTCTCAAAGCGGCGCTCATGAGCGGACTGATCGTCGATAATTACCGTCTCCGGGTGTGCATCGTCTCCAGACATCTATCATGAAAAAAGAAATTGTGTCAGTTTAAATCCAAAACCTAAAACTATACTGACTCTACCCAATCCATCGTCCTCACACGTATCCCATCACTCGAATCCTCACTACGTCCTATGGTTTCTAGTGTGTTTTATTTCCTAGAGACCAACTCGCTCTGATACCAATAAATGTAACGCCCCAATTCCGGTTACCGATATAATCGTTCGAATACCCGAAGTTGGCGCGCTACTTCCCTGAAAATCCGAGAACTTCCAAGATCGTAGGCCGCAGTGAGGTCCAATTTAAAACTTTTTGACCAATATAGTTATAACATTTAAATTGCGGAAGCATAACGATTAAATAAAGCGGAAGCAATAGGTATCGATATATATTAAGTATGAGCAGAACTACAGTCTACTTAAAATGGTTCAGTGTAAATTAAAGTTAATACATTTGAGTTCTACCCAACTCACTACAAAATTGTTCTCTCAAAACCCAAATAACAAGAGACTCTCAAAACCCATGTAGATACTCCTCGCCCTCCGGCTCGACATCCGTGTCGGCCGGGCCCCATGCGTACTCTCCTGCGACAGGCGCCTCCACTAGAGCTAGTGCATCGTCTGGGATCTCGGGGTCAAGGCCTAAGCACCAATGAGTGGGTCAGATCTAAAAGATCTGGCAGGTTACAGCATACTACTAACATAGAACATATATATCAAAGGAAATAAAGACAGGTATATAAATTAAATGAATAACAAGGAAACGAACTAGGCAGTTGTGCATTTAAATCATAAGGAATCAGTATAAAGATAAACATCTAAACTACTACAACAAACTGGCACATTCACACGAGCTGGAATACCGCGGGATATTATGCCGCGGCCCTCCCATACTGAACACAGTTGCGGCGGGGAAATCTCACTAGTGCTGGGAATTACTAATCCCGCAAATCATCTCATCATCTCAACACTCCAGACCGGCACGGTATCACACCGTCCGTCTTAACCACACAGCTCATCATGATAGCTTCACAATACTCATCTAGCTCCTACCGGGGATGATCAGTCCACAGGTTGAGCTTAAATCAACCGAGTGAATGTCTAATGCCGACTCAGGAATAACTCTAAGGTCTGTGTCTGTCTAGGCTTTGCCTTGCGTGAACAAGGTCCTAACAATATCTCTAAGAGGTCTACGCATCTCAATACAGTCTCTGGATCTCATTCAAGGTCCAGGCCCACTCGTTGGATCCATACCAAGGCCCATCAGTACATGGCCTGGTCTAAAACTGCCCATACGAGGCAACTAATCCATCTATTACTGATAACAGTTCCATTCCAATCCATATAACTTAACAGTCCAATAAAAACTACCTCTTCAAGCTAAATGGTTCACATCTCCACACTTAGGCCCAATAAGGGCCCGCCTAGACACAGACACGGGTCAATGATCTCCGAAATCACACTATCGGGTCACCTCTAGATACCCTAGGTTCAGGTCCTCCATTTATGTTTAATTAATAGTAAACAGCTATTCTAAAGATCTAAGAATGACAGAGTAATAATAACCGTGAAGTATAAACTTCGATCAGAGAATCAACGGGAAATCCAACGGTCCAATCCTAGGTAATGGGCCACTTTAGGTTCGGGTCCATCTCCGATAATTCGATCTCTAAACGATGTCATTAATGCCGTAAATTACTGTATTTGGTGCTTAGTTGGTTAAGGGCATTGTTGACAACTCTTAGAGGTCGAATCATCTTAGATTAATAACCTAAACCCTAAACAGTGGTCCCCGCGAGTCAAGGTTGAGCCACACCATTGACTCGGGCTTAGATCACTGATAAATGCTCATTTGGATGGTCAATGGGCCCCATAACTGATCACAACTCCTAAATGTTGAAAACTGGAACAATCAGGGTTTTCCAGGTGAACCTGATGTGTTGTGAGCTCGGTTGATCTCCTGGCCGGGAGGATCAACCGAGTGCACTAACTAATCTGAATCAGGCTTCCTGGATAACTTAATCTGTTTCTAAAGGCTTACAGCGTGTCCGGTCAAACAACCTGGCCTAGGTGATTGACCGCATACTCTAAAAACCTTAGAAAGATTGATGTTCCAGCTTTAAACACTTTCTAAATGTTAATACTAAGTTTCAGGTTGATTTGGGTGTAAACTGTCTGAGTTTCGGGTGAAAAACCAACTTTCAGTCATTTCCTGCGAAAACCATGTATACCGGGTCAACCTGGACTAAGCCGGGTCAACCAAGTTGATTTAAATGGGTTTTTTGCAAGAAAAGGGCTGAGGGCCAATTTTTCATAAAAATATAGTGTTCTCGGTCGACCAAGGTAGGCCCCAGTCGACCAGGTACACTAAAAATACAGTCTGCAGAACAGCACTTAACTAGGAGCTGTTTTTCCAAAATTCCAGTGTTCTCGATCGACCAGGGTAGGTCTCGGTCGACCCAGAATACTGCCGGTTGAGTCAGGTCGAGTCTGTAGAAAACAGAATAACTGGGAGCAGAATTTTCAAATCTGCAGTGTCGCCGGTCGACGGAGGTGGGTCTCGGTCGACCGGGAACACAGCAATTTCAGTCCCGGGAGCACTTCTGCAGATTTTCCGTTTTGACTCCTTTTTCGCCCAAACCACTTCCAATCGGTTCCAAACTTCACCCAAACACTTCTAATCATTAAATAA
Source organism: Cinnamomum chago (assembly GCA_038049695.1). Lineage (NCBI taxonomy): Eukaryota > Viridiplantae > Streptophyta > Magnoliopsida > Laurales > Lauraceae > Cinnamomum > Cinnamomum chago. The sequence goes on along the minus strand of CP142462.1, from coordinate 30,064,522 downwards.
CTCATTAAACCATCCATTAACACCTTATGGCCCACTGATCTTCCAAATGGGGGGTGAAACCCCCACCCATCAGTGACCTTTTCATCCAAAACAGAAAACAGAGCTCCAGGTAGAAACTATGACATAACAGAACACCTTATGAACTGAAAACTACTGAATCACAAAATAAAACATACATCCTAAGTTATCAGTATGATGCACTTGCCTTTTAGTGATTGAGAGAGATTGTAGAGAAGAGATAACTTAAATAGAGAGAGAAGCAGAATTCCAGCAGTGAAGAAGAAGGAGAAGATGACACTGCAGCAGCTCCGAAAATAGGTTCCAGCAGTAGCAGCAGTTGTAGCAGGACCTCCCAGGTGATATGAAGAAGAAGAAGAAGAAGAACACAGCAGTAGCTTCTGGGAAAGGTCCCAGCACAGATTCAGCCCAGCTCAATAACAGTGACTGAAAAGGGGAAATGGGGAAGAATAAGAGGTAGTAGCTGCAGCTCCTTAATGAATAATCTCAGCAGTAGCAGTAGCTCAAGGGGAAAAGTGAGGGAGAGTAGAAGAGAGAAAGGAAGAAGGAAGATGGGGTGCCAGCAGCTACAGGGGAGGAGTTCCAAGATGAGGTTCCAGCAGAACAGTAGCACCCAGGTGGATTTCTTCTAGCACAGAACCACCACAGCATCTGGGAGAATGGAATGAGGAAAGGAAGAAGATGGAGTAATCACTGTTGCAGCAGCTGAGAAGGAATTCCCAACAACAGTCACAACCGTAGCTCAAATGAAGAGAGGAATTTGAGAGATGAAGGAGGAGAAGAGAGTTTGCAATGGAATAGTGAATTGGTCTTGGGATGGGGGCTGGGCTTAGGCTTAGGGTTTTTGCTTAGGGATAAGAGATGTTTTATAGGTTTAGTGAGGGTGATTAAGGACCAAATTAGCCCTAGGGTTTTATGGAATTAGGGTTAGGGTTTGGGGGTAGTTAGGTCTTTGGTAAGAAGCTTCTAGAGGAGCACCATTAGCTTAAACTAAACCCTCCTAATTAGATCAAGACCACTAACTAAGGTCCTATCTAGCACTAATAGCCTAGGATTAACCCAAAACCCCTTACTAATTAAAATACTAACTCAACCAAGCTAATCTAACTCTAACTTAGGCAAGTCTAACTACTCTCTCTAATCAACCCCTAATAAGCCCAATTAAATAGTAATTAGCAATAATTAGCAAAGCTTAGCAATAATTAGCGAATATTAGATAATAATTAGCGAAGATTAGTGATAATTAGCGAAGATTAGTATTAATTAGTATAATTAACCAATAATTAGCATAGATTAGAATTAATTAGTCTATAAAATAGTAATTAGAGGGCCCACCAAGGGCGGGACCTCACAGCATCTGTGGTGTTTTGGAATGCTCGATGGAGGTGTGGGATTTGGAAATACCAGGGTTTTAGCATTTGCAAATGTTGGAATTCCTGGATGTCAAGAATTCCATTAAAGAAACATAGAATTTTTGATAGAAATTTTAAAATTTCCAGACAATCGGAATTCCTAGCAAAATTCCAGGAAAGAAACGAGCCCATTCACAATGACTTGTGTGAGAGATAGTGTGTTGCCCGAGTGCCGGTGCCGCACGGAGAAGCGCGCTCACTTCAACCAAGTCCGTGACAGTCCCCTCCTTTCCGTCTTGTCCCAATAGCACTTGGGGTGAGGCCCAGTTACAAGGACGCCAAACCCGTTCTTATGCCATGCAATCGAGTACATTCAGTTCTATATTTACAACCTAAATAATATCCAACTATTGTAAATATACTATAATAATGATGAGGAGAGCTCACACAAGCTGGAGCCCAGCTTATTACAAGCTGGAGCCTCATAACCACTGTTGGGCCTCACAGGCTTCAGCTTGTAATAAACTTAGCTGCAGCCTATGTGAGCTCTCCTCAATAATGATTGCTCCCTTGTGGTGTTAAGCATTGTTACAAATGTTGCTCACAGGAAATCAGCTTACCTCCAATCTGAATTCCTCTCACCAAATTATCTGGACAATCTCATATAAAATAAACATTCTTTAATAATAAGAAATGATAAAATATATAAATTACTATTACTAATTGTTTTCACATGACTTTTAGTGCTCTACCACTCTTTTTTTAAGAAAAAGATGCAAAATTTTTTGCTTCTCCTTCCAACATTTTGGATTTTTTTTAATATTTAAAAATACTATTGTGATAACAAAACATTAATAATTTTAGATAATTTTGTAAATATTAAAAAATATCATGAATATTTCTTACACCATCCTTCAGCCACATACCCTGATTTGCCCATTCAACAAGCTAAAAAAAAAAAGGTACATGTAAAGCTCTGGACAACGAACAAGCCATCAGAAGAAAATCCACCACCAGCAGTGGCGGACATACACTTATGAACCCGGGGCGGGTGCCTCAGGTTGATTTTGAATTTGCCCATAATTTAAGTTGGTCTTACCTGTCGCACGTATATGTTGGCCCACGTCTAAACAATGTGATAGCCCTATGTTATAAAACTTTAATAATTGAAAGTACTAGATCCTCATGCCTTCTCTTTCGACATCTTCTTTTTACTGAGAGTTCGAGATCCTCTTTGTGCTGATCGAGCTTCTTATTGCTGGTCTTCTTTTGGTTAGACTCTCACCCAATAGCCATAAATAAAAAAACCTCCCTCCCTCCTCGGATTTAGTATAATCTTAATCACTCTACCCAAATCTGAGTCGTTAATCTCCAATCCTAATTTTAACCCCTTAATCCTCAAATCCTAATCCTAACCCGAAGCCCTAAATCACCTAATCTAACATATCTACAAGTCCAAAGATGACCAAATAACCATTGGGCACACTTTAATCTTCAATTCACAAATAAGTCAGGCCTTAGGATTCATATGTTTGATAACTTGAGTTAGATTTAAGTGAAAAATTTTCTTCTTTGCCATGAGCCATGACCAACTATAGAGAATTTTTTTAGAGCTAAGTAAATGTCGGTAATCAAAATCTTAGATCGAAATAGAACTCTTTTGGGTTTGAATTGATGATCACCTGAATTTGGGAGAGGCAATGGGAGGGCCCTTCAATTAGGCAAGAGATATGAGTACGAGATTTTTTTTTGTGTCTATTTAAATGTAATACATTTTATTTTTGGTATTTTTAATGTGAAAAAAATTAGCAAAGTTGAACAAAAAATTTACCCCCACCCAAATAAAAATTTTGGGTCCGCGACTGATCACCAGGATATGGTCAAGGCAGAATTAGGAGCAGCCTTGGTTGAAGACTCATGTAATTTGTTTGGTCGATAAATAGCAACAAGAAGAAGAACAAGATTCAAACAAATATAATCAATTCTAGAACCAAACGAGTAAAGAAATACAAAATGGAACAGAGTATAAGAAGACTCTGTTATTCATGTTGTGTGACGAGGCCTAGGGAGAAATGCTGGCACATGGTGTGGGCCCGCATTTGTCCCATTCTAGAGATTTCTCATTAAAAGGAGAATTCTAGCCTTTTTACTTTATTTTATTCTAAGTTTGGTGCAGTGATTTTTAATGTGAAAAGGTCTTCCCATAAACCATTAGTTATAAGAAACGTGGGATGGGATGATTCGGTGGGCAGGGCATCCCAACTCACCTTTAAGTGCCATCGACCCTTGGCACCAATGGCGAATGGTTGAAACATGTCACGGAGCACAGAGCACTAAGCGGACTACATATGAAAATCTAGGAGGGTAGCTCAGTCCGGCACGAAAAAACCATGCGTGGGCAGTTGACTTGATCAACGAGCCGGCACGGTGCGGCCCGAATTCCCCACCTGGGCCTTACTGGGCCAGGGGTCTTTGGGCCTCGACATGGCATGGAAAATATCTGTGCCTTGCTGGAAGCCTAGGCCCAGGCATGGCATGACCCATTTATATAAAATCTTTAATTTTTTAATATAAATAAAATATAAAAGTTAAAATGATTAAAGATTTATTATTCATTTATAAATTAGCTCAATGTTTGTGCATTTGTTTTAATAGTTTCAACTTTATTTCAAGTTAAGGACCTCTAAAAGTCCATAAAGTCTCTTTCAATTTATATAAAAAGAAACTTAAAAAAAAATAAACTAGAAGTGGCATGTGGGCTGGCACGGCCCAGCACGGCATGGATAAATCAGTGCCTTGGGGCTGAGCCCTAGCTGCCTGGGCCCGCCCTTAGCTGGGCCGTGCTGTGCCCAGTTTTCATGCCTAAGCAAACGGTATGGTGGAAGTACCATAGGAGGAGCATAGCACGGGAATATTGGAGCACCCTTGGGATGAGTACCCATAGATTAGGCTAATTTAGGACAAATATAGTTTACAATTCCTTACATGGAATAACAAAAAAAGAAGAAGAAGAAACCATTAGTTATGAGGGGTAAGAAAAAGAAATCCACAACAGTGAGGAAAATCAAACACAACACAAATGTCTCTTAAAAGTGTGGTTAGAAAATATATTAGTTAAGGAGAATATCCATTTTCCTGGAGATCACCAGCCGCCTCTAATAATTGCCTAGCATTGCACAACTAATTTCACTTTAGGGCGCATGTTAAACAATTTACTAGTAAAGTAATGTAATGTACATATTAGATTTGTAGGAATGGTAATGGTCATGTAAAAGCAGAAGCATTCATTTCAATGAAGTACAAATGTGCTTGTTTTCATGAGATAAAGTAAGTTTAAGTGAGATGAAAAGTCAATAAGTGGTAAAATAACCACTTAAATTTTATGGAGTGAGATTTTTTGGATGCCGATAAAGTAGAAGCAAGTTTTTTGGTGGCTGATACTTTACTTTTCGACTTATTGTGACCAACCAAACATGATAAAGTAAAATTTTAACAGTTGAAATTACATTTCCACAAATTTTACGTACCTTTTGTAAAATAAATGTGTCCCCAGGAAAGTGCCCAACAACAACAGTATGGGACATACCTCATAAATCAACCCTTTGGAAAACAAACAGCACCATGATTTCACCAACTTCTTTCAGTCTAGTCCCAATAGCCCTTTGGGCCAGGCCCAGTTAACAAGGACGTTGAACCCATGAATATGCAATCGGTCTTTGCTCACAACCTAAAAACTATCTAAATATTGTAAATATACTAAGATAATAATTGAATCTGCATTTGATCCATCTCTCTCACAATATTATCTGGTAAATTTCATGTAAAATAAGCCAAACGTAGTTGGGACAAGGCTCTAACGACGATGAAGAAAAATAATTAAAAACAGAAAAAAATAATAAAATATATAAACTATATATAGTTACGAATTGCTTTTATACAATTTTTACCGTTCTACCAATTTTCAAGGAAAAGAACTTCAAATTCTTGCTTCTCCTTCCTACTTTTTTTTTATTTCTTTGATATTTGAAAATAAGATGGTTTAACAAACCATTAATAATTTTAGATAATACCCAATCTTACAAAATATCAACAATATCTACTACACTAGTCTTCAGCCCCAGACCTTGACTTGATCCATTGACCAAGCTAAAAAAAAAAAAAAACAAAAAAAAAAAAAAAGTCCATGAAAAGGTCACGGCAATGGACAAGCCAAAAGCCAAGAAGAAAATCCACCATCAAGATATGGTCAAGTCATAATAAGGCCCAACCTTGGTCGTAGACCAATGGAATTTGTTTTGATCAATGAATAGCAACAACAAGAGGAATAAGATATTCAAAATCCAATCCATGATAGAACCATACTAGCATATAAATACAAAGTGGATGAGAGAAAACGGATACTGTTATTCATGTTGTGTGACTAGGCCTAGAGAGAAATGTTGGCATGTAGGCCCACTCATACGTGCCCCAAAGAGCCTTAAGGTTAAAGGCATTATTTTGACTTGGTCAATAGGTCATAGCTGAATAGGATATTTCATCAATGACACTAATGTGGGAGAACCATTTTCATCGCTAAAACCCTAATTAAAGTTGATATTAACCAGATGGCAAGCTTAATAAATGGACATATTGGTCCAAAAATAAAGATTTCTCGATGACAAGAAAAAACCTAACATTTCTTTTCTTCCTTCTCTTTTTCCAGTTAGGTACGAAGGTCTTTCTCGTGAAAAGAGGAGAAAATCGAACTATTTTTCCTCAGTTTCACAGAAAACTATCAACTACGGATGGGTTAAAAGATGAAATCTACAATATTGAAGAATTCTAGCACCACGCAGACGTGCCCGAAAAGTGATTATAAGATATACTAGTTCATGGAAAATTCATTATTATATAATAAAAGACAGCAGGTGAATTCGCGGGGGAGTGACACTTGGCGGCAGGGGACTTCCTGGGAGAGGAACATGTGGCGCATCCTTAGACTTTTTACAATCCTACAATCCAGAATTACCCTTCTAATCTAATCTCATCACCTAAAATATCTCAATGCAAATCGATCTAAGATATTCTTGAAATAAGATACTTATCAATTCCCTAAAACATAGCATACAATAATAACTTCTTTTTAATTACCTTCAAATGGACCCATGTATTCTTAAGCTAAAGAAAAAAGAATAAAGGCTCTTTGACTATGATTTTAGTGATCAATGAACATCTATGTATTAAATGTTATTGCATATCAATTTGTGGGACCCTCATGTCAGATCTAAGTTGCAGACATTTGGGGCACTTTTGTATACGGTATTTCGTTTGCATGTTTTTGGTGCTAGGGGCTGAGGTGGGCCCCATGGATTAAGGTGCAAACATACAAACGACTGCACTTGATCAATGGTATAACATTTGATCGTAGCCTCAAGTGCAAGGCCGCGATTATAGTAATAACTCGGTGAAGTCCGAGGTCGATCCATAGGGAGTAATTAATCGTGCAAAACTTGTCCTATTGAAAACTAGTTCTAGCTTAAAAAAAAAACTATAGAAATCAAATGTCCTGCTATAATTAAAAATTAATTACAAGTCTGAAAAATAAAATTAATTACTAATCTAATCTAGAAAAAAAATCATAATCTAGAAACCTAATCTAAGTACTGCATCACCATAAGAATTATTAGTCCAACCAATTGCAATAATTATTAAGATGCATGAAAATAAAATAAAATCAGAGAATAAAAAAATGGATTTTAATTCTAAAACTTTGCAATAATTACTTTGCTAAATGCCATCAATAAAAATCAAGACCATCGCACCAAGTGCACACTGTCACTACGCACAAAAATTCGATGTTGACCCATTGGTGAAGACCAAGACCCCATAAACTTGATTTATTAATGAAAGACTCATTACAAGCAAATAACCATTATAAAATTATTTAAATCAAAATAAAATGCATCCAACCTTACCTTAGACATATGAAACACTAAACGGAGGAGAGGGACTCGCGTTCTTAAACGGCGATCCAACCGACTCTCGTTTTGCGATCTGAAATCCAAGCAAGGGAAGATGATGAATGACTGGTCCGATGGTGGATCGACGGTAGCAATGGCGGTGGCGTAGAAATCCAAGTGGTGGTGTGCCTTAGGGAAGGCCTAGGATGAAGTAGTAATGGAAATAGGGAGAGATGGAGGAAAATAATGAAAATGAGGGAATTTTTTTTGTGTTCTTTTTTTTGGTTTTTTTTATTGTGCTGGTCGTGCAAGGGAAAGGGGGGATTTTTTAAAATTCCTCCTCCACGTCCAGGGGCTCTTTTTTTTATAATCCTATGATGGCTTGTGGTCCATATGAGATGGGCATGATTTGAATAATTACTTGGATAAGAACAAGCAATAGATGTGCATATTGATAGATATCTTTTCTTGAATTTTTTTTTCTTCTTATCTCCTTACTTCTCTTCTTTCCTTTCGTTCTTTACTCAAGTTTCCAACTTGCAATGGAGATGGGCCCATGTGTGGGTGCTGTAGGTGGCTGTTGGACGTCCAACACAAAAGATTTTTTTGAATTTTTTTTTTTTTTATGGCTTGGGTTTTCCCTTTTGGTTTGAAAGGTTCTTATCTTAATCTCGAAGTTATGATAGGATTTTTGGTAGATTTAGGAGACTTTTGTGGGAATTTCAGATTGGAAACAAATTTTGAAACTCATTGGAGAGCCCATTTTTTTTTGGACGTACGTGTGAAGTCTTAATATGGAGGCTTTGGACGACTGATAGCTTCCTTGGAAAAGTGTTGGACGTGTGAACTTGTTGGAAGAATCTTGAGTTGTAAAATTCAAATCTTGGAAGCCTATCTTTTTGGAGATCTTAGTGCTAAAATCTTGCACTCTTTTGCAGTTAGTTTCTATCTTGGATTACTTTGGCTAACATGAGTCTTGTAAATCTCCTTGCATGGTCCCACCTTGGTTTTCCCTCTTTAATTCTTTATTTGATCTATCTCTTCCGTGGGTCCCAATTTTTGAAATTCCCTACAAAAATAAAAACAAATGTCAAAGAATAATCTATTCATATAGTGAAGGAATGATGCAAGATGCGGGCCCAATTCACACTAAATAGATGCATAAAATGTCACCATTTTATCTAATCTTCAATTAAATCAATGGTGCAAATAAAATTCATCATTTTATGTGTAAATAAAAAGCAATGAGAAACTTGTGGCTTTCAATGCCAAAAATAGAGAAATTCATGTTTTTATGATAAAATACAATTTTTCAATGAGTTTTGACTCGAATTCAAACTTTGATGCCCACAAACATAAATCATGATTTTTATACGAAAATGGTGCATGATTTGATGATTAAGTCCTTAATTAATTCTAAAATAATGAGGAAATTGTGCATTTTTATGGACTTATCAACATTTCTTTTCAAAATCTTTTTTTTTTAACGTTGTTGAATGGATTTCAAACTTTGTATATTCCTTTTAGATTTATTTTTTTAATAATATTTCTAATTATTTAAATCTTATTTTGAGAGATGCTTATATCTAATTGATTGTATTGGTAGTAGCGAAAAATGTGACATGTAAATTCCCAGAAAGGTGAGTGATTTGGTTGGATTGATCATGTAGACCATTCACCAACAAAGTAGCAAGAAGAGAAATTTCTTAAACAAACATCTTTCCTCTCATGCCACAAAAGCCACTAAAATCAGTCTGGATAGTTGGAGCTTTAGAGCAAAATCATTATAAGAAATCCATAGAGGTTGTCTGCATGATGGATATGAATATAAAAAAATATAGGATATGGTGGTTGATAAGAGCCTAAAATGCACCATTTAGGTCCCTTAATTTAGACTTTGATATATGCTTTGATGAGTCTAATTAGTCTAATTATAGTATTTTCATGTTTGCAGGTGTTCTAGGAGCGTTGGAAAGAAATTGGCGCAAGATGGAGAAATGGGCGAAAATCCAATCGAACCGGTGCTCACTGGCACCGGGCGTCCGGAAGCCCGGTCACAGAGACGTGCAAGACATAAATTTGTCCTGGCGTCCGGACGCCCGGTTCCTGGCATCCGGACGCCCAGACCGTATGAGAGTCCGTCACATGCACGTTTTGAAGAGGTTTTTCATATTAAAACCTATAAATAAAAGCCCAAACTCGTTTTTGAAGATATACACATCTTGGGAGAAGGTCTGGAGCAAGGTTTTGGAGCTTTTGGAAGAGCGTCAATGGGGATTTCTTCAAAGATTCATCGTCAACTTCTTGCCATGCATAACTAAATCCTTATCTTTGGGTTGCGATGAAGCCCTTATTAATGGTGATGTATAGGTTTCTGGTTTTATTTTAAACGCTTTTGGTTATATGACAAGATGTTAATCCATTGACTGGATTTTATTAATGCAATATCTCTTTCTTTGGTATTTTAATCTTGTAGATTTGAATACTAAGTTATATAACGATGCTTAAATGAATGTGTTTGTTAGATCTAGGATAATTTATACCATAGAGATAGGTTATGCCCCGATTTACATCCACATCCCTTATTTGTTGACTCTGAAGGTTTGTAACCAGAACGAGTCTTTATAGCGTTGATAGTGAAACCCTAGGTCTATACTTGCCATTGTGCGAGGTTAGAGTGGATGCGTACCCTAAGATCTTTTCTCTGATTGAGTCAACCTTGTCTTTTAATTTGTTAATTTAGGAAGTACAATCAATCAACCCAACACTTCGTTTTCTAATAGGATTAGTCTAAGAATCATAACTTTATTTTCTAATAGAATTAGTTTAGGAATTTAGGAAACAACACAACTTAGCCTTTTTGTCCCAGTGGATACGATACTCGGTTAACATCTTTGCTTTTGCAAGCAAAGGTAGTAGCGGAGGAATAATTTATATTTGCAACCTTGTTTTAGGGCTGGTCAAAATTTTGGAGCCGTTGCCGAGGACAATTAGCACGGTTGTTTGTTTCTTTTAAGTTCTAACATTAGTTTAGCTTTCCCAATTTCTTTTTATTTTACTTTACGATCTTTTTATTTTACTTTAGCTTTCTCACACCTCTATAATTCTTACTGCAGGATATTGATTCTAACACAGAGAATCCTAAGGTATATGCAGGACCCCAGAGCACTGTTGACAAACTTGAGAGTCCTACTCAATTAAAAGGTGGCTTATAGCTGGAGCGCGGTAAGCCTAGACTTTCTGATTTTTTTTCATATAATTGCAGTAAGTTTTGTGTGTGCATGCTTGGTCGTCACTCTTGTCACCCAGATTTGATTTCTCTAGACAAAAATTTAGAGCGAGTCCTAAGAAAAATTAAATCATCTAAACACCCTTTTGCTGTCTCACACACAAATTCACTAATGACTGAGACAAGAAAGGAAGATGGGGGTCCCGAGGCTCCACCTCTCTGACCCTTGAAGGAGCACTATACTCCTTCAGAATACGCTTCACCATCGTGTATTCAGCTGCCTGTACAATATGAAATCAAGCCTAGCACAATCAATCTTATTCCCTCTTTCTATGGCTTGAACAATGAGGAACCGTACAACCACATTGATGAGTTCTTGGTTATTTGCTCCACGGTGCGAATAAAATTTTTTAGTAGTGAGTGTTAGGGATTTTGTAGATTGCAATTTGATGGATGCATTATCATTCTAGCATCATTTGATTTACACACACTTGCATTGTTTTAGATAAACTTGATATCTTGTTTTATTCATGCATTGCTTTTAAGATTTGTAAAAGTATTGATTTATGCATGATTTGTCTTTTTATCTTGGATGCATTTGTTTTAGAAAAGAGTTTTCAAGAAATCAAGCAAGCCTTTGTTTTAAAAGTTTTGAATCTTTTTAGGCTTTTTATGTTCATGTTTTAAAAACCATTAGAATCTTTAAAACATGTTTTTCCAGCTTGATTTAGTGGCCAAAAGGTCCCCCAAAGAAATACCTTCAAAATATGCAAAGTTGGAATTTTTGTATAAAGGGGGTGTCCCGGCAGTGTCGTCGGTCGACCGAGACCTGTGTCCCGGTCGACCGGGAACACTGTCGGTCGAGTTGCAGGTTTTGAACTGAAACCTGCCAACGGTCAAAAATATGACCGTTGTGCCTTCCCAGTCGACCGAGACCCCTTTGCAGGTCGACCGAGGACTAGCCGTTGGGCACTTTTTGCTATAAATTTGAGTTCTTTCCTTTGCCAAAAGTTGGGAGTTTTAAGCCCCTCCTTGAGAGGTTTTGAGGCATATTCAAGGGAAATGAACTAAGGGATGAAGGGGATCATTAGGAAAGCTAAAGCTTGGATTAATGAAGTTAAATCACCAAGTAGGCTCTACTTTCCTTAATCATATGTTTTCATGCTTTGTTTTATTTTTGGTAAATCATTTGTAGCATGATAAACTATGTTTGTGTTGTGTCCTTAACATGTTTTATGTTTTGAGTTGATTTATTGTTTTGGATACAACACCATTTGATTCAATTCAAGTAGTACTTGAATTGGTAAATCTAAGTAGATCATGTTAATGAAAGAAGCTTTGAAATTATATGTAACATGATTCCTATACTTGGTTGAATCTTTGGTTGTTGTTTTCCATCATAAGAAAATCACTTTCAAAACTATCTTATGTTTTGGACTCAACTTCTTTACAAATCATATGTTTTCATGTTTTATTTTATCTTAGGTAAATCTTTAGTAACATGATAAGCTATGATGTGTTGTATCCTTAGCATGTTTTATACTTTGAATAGATTTATTGTTTTGGATGCATCACCATTTGATTCAATCCAAGTAGTACTTTATCTTTGGTAAATCTAAGTAGATCATGTTAATGAAATATGTAACATGATTCATATACTTGGTTGAATCTTTGGTTGTTGTTTTTCCATCATAAGAAAATCTCTTTCAAATGTATCTTATGTTTTGGATTCAACATCTTTACAAATCATATGTGTATTATTGTTTTAAAGTTTCACAACTTGCCTTACTTTGATAGGTATATCTCTTTCAAGTTGTATTTATAATTACATATGATTTGTCCCCTCTTTTCAATCAAATCTATTTTTATGTTTTGAGCTTCATTGTTGATTTGATTGACATCTCTATGCATCACATGTTTAGAACTAGTTAATTTCATACAACTTGTGTATCTTTGACATCATTAACAAGTTGTTTCTTTTAACATGTGAACTGCATTCTATCCTCAATCATAAATGTTTTATGAGCTAAAACTTTCAAAAGCCTTAGGCATACATTTATGAGCTTTCATTTTCAAAATGATTGAGGATCACACACACACACATTATGTACTTTCATCTTTGCATTCATAGTGTGAGTGTGCAGTAGTTTTTCACTTCCATATCCGCCTAATTAAGAGGCATTGTAATGAGCTTAATTGAATTTCCATCAAGTGTTTATAGACACTAACTTAGTGAGATAACCAACCTTGTGGTTGAAGAGGTTATTGCTTAGCCTATAAAAGCATAATGTATAGGTTGATGTTAAGCCTTTTAAAACATCATTGTAAAGGTTATTGCTTAGCCTTGAAAAGCATATTGTAAAGGTTATTGCTTAGCCTTTTGAAAAGCATAAATAGTGAAAATCCGGTGGGGTGTTGGATCACAAGCCGGTAGTGGATGTAGGCATTGAAGCCGAACCACTATAAATCCTTGTGTGATGGTGCTTGCTTTGTGGTGATTGTTTTATTAAGCTTCCGCATTTTATTTGATAATCATCACTTGTGACTAGTTTGTTTTAAAGAAGTTAAAATTGATTAAAATTGGTCATAGTTGAAGCTCACCCTATTCACCCCCCCTCTAGGGTTCGGATCCCATGGACTTACAGTGAGGCCTTAAAAATGTTTCTCTTTCCGTTTTCATTGAAGGACAAAGCCAAGTATTGGTTGAGTACTTTACCTGCAAACTCTATCAATTCTTGGGCCTAACTACAACAAAAATTCTTAGGCAAATATTTCTCTGTGGGCAAAACAAATCAGTACAGTAGGTCTATCACATCCTTCGCCCAAACTGACAATGAACAATTTCATGAGGCGTGGGATAGATTCAAGGATCTCATTAGAAAGTGTCCTCATCACCAAATTGCCAAATGGCAATTGGTGCAATTCTTTTATGATGGGCTATCACCCGAATGGCGAAACATGGTAGTGACCGCCAGTGGGGGATCAATAATATTAAAAAATGAGGATGAGGCATGGGAACTCTTTGAGAATATGAGCGAAACCTTCCAACACCATGCCTTCACTGTTAGATTGGAGAGGCCGATGGCCTCTATTTTGTAAAAACCTAAGGGGGCATTTGAAATTCAGCCCTCTAATGAACTCACAACCCAAGTGGCTGCCTTGACCCAAAAGATAGATCAATTGATTTCAGGGGGACAATCTCTCCAATCTTCACCTCCCTAGCCCCCTGCTCATCAAGATGCTTGCGCTTTGTGCAACAGTCCTGCTCATTTTGTAAGTGACTGTGCTGCAGCACCCCAATTTCCTGAGTTTGTGCAAGAGCAGGTGAATGCTGCTTAGGGGTTCTCCAAACCAGGTAATGATCCTTATTCAAATACTTACAACCCGGGATGGCGCAGTCACCCCAATTTTCATGGAAGTCGCCTGATCAAGGCACTTCTTTCCCTCAAACGGGAAATAGGCCTAATTTTCAATACAATCCTGCGGCCTATCGTTCCCAACAATCTTACCAGCCACCCAACCCTCAACCACCTCAAAGAAATCCATCATTTGAGGAGACAGTACTGCAAGAGCTAAAGGAGCTCAAAGCAGGTAATCAACTGGTCCACTCTCATTCTCAGTCCATAGCCAAGCTAGAGGCCCAGATGGGCCAAATAGTTATTGCTCTTAATAGAAGAGAAGAGGGCCATTTACCTAGCCAACCCACTGTCAACCCTAAGAATACCTTCGAGGTGGGAAGTAGCTCTCAACCTCATGACACTTATCATGAGGAAGCTAAGGTAGTTGTCACGCTGAGGAATGGGCGTGAGGTCGAGACTAGGCCTGAGGAGCCTAAGAAAATCGTTAGAGAATCTGCCCCAAACCCCAAAAGCTCTAGGGTGGAAAAGAGTCCCAAGGAAAAGGAGGCCAGCCCTTCCACTTCTTCATCTATTTCGGCTGTGGCACCTACTTATGTGCCTAAAGCCCCTTTCCCTACTTGCCTGAACACACACCCTCCCTTCGGGAAAAAGGGAGCAACCATGGATGAAATGTTAGATGTGTTCAAGCAAGTAAAGATCAATCTACCTTTGCTGGATGCTATCAAGCAAGTGCCTTCGTATGCAAAATTTCTAAAAGACTTGTACACTCAGAAACGCAAATCCAAACCCATTGTGTCCAAAAAGGTCCTGCTCACCGAGCAAGTGAGTTCCCTAATTCAGCATGACACTCCTCCCAAGCTGAAAGATCCTAGCACCCCCACTGTAACTTGTACAATCAGGAGTCACATCATTGATCATGCTTTGCTAGATCTTGGAGCTAGTGTCAATCTCTTGCCTTACTCACTGTATGAGCAAATTGGGTTGGGCGAGTTGAAACCCACAACAGTCACCTTGCAACTTGCTGACAGATCCGTTAGGGTGCCCCGGGGTATAATTGAGGATGTTCTTGTCAAAGTGGACAATTTTTTTTTTCCCGCTGATTTCATTGTCCTTGACACAGAACCAGTGCCAAACCTGCGAAAACAAACTCCAATCATCCTCGGCCGCCCCTTCTTGGCCATAGCTAATGCAACCATTAACTGTCGCACCGGAGTTATGGATGTTTCTTTTGGCAATATGAAAGTCAGGCTGAATGCTTTCAAAGCCTCTCATCAGCCTCCCGAAAAGGACGACTGCTTCACAGTCAATGTTGTTGATGAGCTAGTGGATGAAGCCCTCCCTTATATTTTAACTGAGGATCCCTTAGAGGCTTGCTTATCCCATTTTAGCTATGATGAGTATGATGTTGACCATTCAATTAACAAGGTCAATGTCCTTTTGAATGAGGTAGCTATGCTGGACTTTCCCTCATGGAGGGCAAAGATCGAACACCTACCTCCACTTTCTAAAGCACCAGCCCTTCCCTCGATTGAAGTTCCCCCCAAACTTGAGTTAAAACAACTTCCTGCTACACTGAAGTATGTTTATCTTGGCCCAAAGGATACATTGCTAGTCATCATTGCTTCTGATCTATCTGAAGATCAGGAGGGTCAGCTCTTGGATGTGTTACAAGAGCACAAAAGTGCAATCGGCTGGTCTGTAGCCGATTTGAAAGGCATTGACCCCTCCATCTGCATGCACCACATTCATTACGAAGATGACGTGAAACCGTCACTTGAAATGCAACGTCGTTTAAATCCTAACATGAAAGAGGTGGTCATGAAAGAAGTACTAAAGCTTCTTGATGCAGGTATTATATACCCAATTTCTGACAGCAAGTGGGTGAGCCCTACTCAGGTGATGCCAAAGAAGTCTGGAATCACGGTTGTGGAAAATGAGAATGGGGAACTAATTCCCACACGAACCACTACTGGGTGGCGCGAGTGCATTAATTATCGAAAGTTAAATTCCATGACCCGAAAGGACCACTTTCCCCTACCTTTCATTGACCAGATCTTAAAAAGGTTAGCTGGCCAAATTTTGTATTATTTCCTGGATGGTTATTCCGGATATAACCAAGTGGCCGTCTACCTCGATGACCAGGAGAAAACAACTTTCACTTGTCCTTTCGGTACATTCGCTTACCGGCGGATGCCTTTCGGACTTTGTAATGCACCCGCGACTTTTCAACAGTGTATGATGTCTATTTTCTCCGACATGGTGGAGAAATTCTTAGAGGTGTTTATGGATGATTTCTCTGTTTTCGGACCTTCATTTGATGAATGTCTCCATAATTTGGCAAAGGTGCTGAAACGTTGTACCGAGACAAACTTGGTCTTGAGTTGGGAGAAAAGTCATTTCATGGTGCGAGAGGGCATCGTTTTGGGGCATATTGTTTCCGCTAGAGGCATTGAGGTGGATAAGGCCAAGGTTGATCTTATATCCAAACTTCCACTTCCCTCGTCGGTTAAGCAAGTTCGTTCCTTTTTAGGACATGCAGGGTTTTACCGCAGATTTATTAAAGACTTTAGTAAGATCTCTCGACCCTTGTGTGCATTGCTCACCAAGGAGGCCTCTTTTGTCTTTAATGAGGCTTGCATGCAAGCTTTTGAGAAGCTTCGGGAGGCCCTGTCCACCGCCCCTATCATTCAGTCACCGGATTGGGCCCATCCGTTTGAGATTATGTGCGATGCTTCCGACTAGGCTGTTGGTGCAGTCCTGGGCCAACGGGTGAACAAGGTTCCACATGTTGTCTATTATGCTAGCAAGACCCTCTCCGATGCCCAACTGAATTACACCACGATGGAGAAGGAATTATTAGCTGTTGTGTTTGCCTTGGATAAATTTCGGTCTTATCTGTTAGGATCGAAAGTCATAGTGTTCACAGATCATGCTGCGTTGCGGTACTTATTGTCGAAAAAGGACACTAAGCCAAGATTGATTAGGTGGATTCTATTACTTCAAGAATTCGACTTTGAGATTCGGAACAAGAAGGGTTCCGAAAACTGTGTAGCTGACCACCTATCCCGGATCTTGGTGGATACCACAAAAGACACCTTACCCATGCATGACTCATTTCCAGATGAGCAATTGTTTACGGTGTCCCAAAATCGCCCCCCCTGGTATGCTCATATTGTGAATTATTTAACAGTGGGGGCGATTCCTTCAAATTGGTCCAAGCAAGACAAGGATCATTTCTTCTCCCAACTAAAGATGTATTTTTGGGAGGATCCTGAACTTTTCAAGTTCTGTCCAGACCAAGTGATCGGGCGATGTGTACCTAAGAGTGAATATAACAGTATACTTACTTTCTGTCACTCTCTTGCGTGTGGAGGACATTTCAGTGGGAATAAAACTGCTGCGAAAGTTTTACAGAGTGACTTCTATTGGCCCACTCTTTTTCGAGATGCTCATTAGTTTTGCAAAACTTTTTTGCGCTATCAGCAAACAGGTAACATGTCTAGGAGGGCCATGATGCCCCTACAACCGATTTTGAATGTAGAAGTTTTTGATGTGTGGGGCATAGATTTTATGGGACCATTTCCGCCGTCTTTTGGTTTTCAATACATTCTAGTGGCGGTTGATTACGTGTCCAAGTGGGTGGAAGCGGCTGCTACTAAGACTAATGACCACAAAGTTGTGGCCAAATTCCTACAAAGCAATATTTTCAGTCGCTTTGGCTGTCCGCGAGCAATCATAAGTGATGAGGGCACCCATTTCGTGAATAAACACTTTGAGGCGCTGGTAAAAAAGTACTCCATCACACACAAGGTAGCTACACCTTATCATCCTCAAACCAGCGGCCAAGTCGAAGTGACCAATAGGGAGGTGAAGCGTATTTTGGAAAAAATGGTGAAGCCAGACCGCAAAGATTGGTCATTGCGGTTAAATGATGCTTTATGGGCTTACCGTACTGCTTACAAGACTCCAATTGGTATGTCCCCCTACCGATTAGTGTTCGGTAAGGCTTGCCACTTGCCAGTGGAACTCGAGCACCGCGCCATGTGGGCTATCAAGCAATTCAATTTTGATATGGCCGCTGCCGGTTTTACTTGGAAACTCCAACTCAATGAGTTAGAAGAGATTCAGAACGAAGCCTACATTAGTTCCAAAATTTACAAGGCTCGGACTAAAGCTTTCCATGACAAACACATTTTGTGAAAGTCTTTTGAGCCTAATCAAAAGGTATGGCTTTTCAATTCCAAGTTACGACTCTTTCCAGGTAAATTGCGGTCAAGGTGGGATGGACCGTATGTGGTAACCAAGGTTTTTGATCATGGTGCAGTAGAAATTTGAAACCCCAACACTGGGGGTTTTCTTAAGGTAAATGGTCAACGGTTGAAACCCTATATAGAGGGTATTACTGCAGGTGAAGTGGTGGAGTCCATTGTTTTAATGGACCCGTCCTATCTTATGGGCTGAAAGTACTCGACATCTAGCTGACGACGTTAAACTAAGCTCTTGCGGGAGGAAACCCGAGTGTAGATAGAGTCGTAGCATAGGTGTTAGTGTCTTTTTGTCCTTTTTGTCATCAAAATTGAGTCCATTTTGAGTCATCCATGTTGGAGGAGGGGGATACCTTTAGGTGGTTAGCCCTCACCATTGAGAGCGAGTTTTGGTAAAAAAAAAAACTTATGGGGCGTTCGGACGCCAGATCTGGGCGTCGGACGCCTGAATTCGTTGTCAGGCACCTTGCTCTCTGGAATGGGGAGTCCGGACGCCATACCTGATGCCCAGATTTTTTTACAAAGACTGCTCTCTGTCTCTAGGCGTTTTTTTACAAAGACTGCTCTCTGTCTCTGGGCGTCTGGACGCCGGAGATTAAAAAAAAAACAGACCTGCTCTCTGGCACCGGGCGTCTGGACGCCGGAAAATTCCAAAAAAATAAAAATAAAATCGTGGGACACATCTTCGCAGCCCCTTCCCCATTCTAGCAGCCCCTTCCCCATTCTCTTTTCCTCTTCTTCAAACCCCCCTTTTTCTTTCTTTCTCTCCCACAACCAACCCTCACCACCACATACACAACCACCACCCTCCTCCTCCATTTTTCTCCACCACCATTGCATTCCTCGCCTTCCCATCTTCCATTCTATCTCATTCTTTTATCAAACAAGTGCCACCGGAACCTACATTCCCGCCGGCGAAGTCCACTCTTTCCGGTTAGATCTACCGGCGCTCGAGGCTCTCCAACCGGTTGACACACTTGGGTTCTCTTCCCCCACGAGCTCTTCTACGCGCCGGCGGTGCCCGTTTATCCCCAGCCAACTTTTCCAGTCATCTTTTCCGGCGACCTCGCCAGAGCTCCGGCGAGCAATTTCTGGGTAGATTTCTTTTTAATTGTTTTTCTTTACTGTTCTTTTTCTTAGTTATTTTGCAATTGTGTTAAGTTGTTTTAGGTTTGTTTTTCCTTTTTCATTATCACTTCCAATTAAAAAAAAATGTTTCGAAGGGGGAGAAGTAAGTCCAAGGCCCCTGCAAATGAGGGCTCCTCCAATCCACAACCCCACAAACGGAGTGCACCCACTCCTACTCTTGAACAACCATCTGTAGAATGGGTCAATCGACCCTTAGAAAAGCATACCACATTTGACTTGAATTTTTTTTAAGCCGACCAATCCACACGTTGGGCGGTTCAACAATTACGTTTGCGTCAATTGACGGCTCTATGTGGACCTTCTCCCCCGGCGTACCCCCATTTGGTAGGCCTTTTTTACCAAAATTTGGAAATCAAGGGGCAGAATGACAATGTCTTGTCCTCCACCATTGATGGACATGACATTACAGTAACCGAGAGGGCCATTGCTCATGCCCTCGGCTGTAACCCCGATGTAGGTGACTTTCCATTTTTTCCAGCCACCCCCACTGTGGCCAGTATCACCAATGAGATGTGTGGGGGTCGGTTTAGCAAGGCAAACTACACGAGCACTCGTCTTAGTTACCTGCCTCAACGGATGTGACTGATCGATCAAGTGCTGCGTGTACATGCGTTCCCCAGGCATCACAAGGATGAGAGGAGGGGGGACTTCCTCGCTATCCATGCAAGATACACGGTATCTCTCCCGCGTATGATTTTTCGAGAAATGTGCAAAGTCTATAGGCTCTTTAGAGAGTCTAAAAAAGATCCGGAGAAGAAGAGACCTTTGCCTTTGCCTCATTTGATCACCATGTTACTTCTCTCTCATTCGGGTCCATTGGCTGTCCCCTATCCCATTTCACCTGCTGAGGAGTCTATCCCATGCTCTGACCTCTACGGTGAGGTGCGATGGACATAGAGTGTCCAGACCATACTGCCTAATATGCAGCACGCTCACCCTGCCATGATGCCGGGAGTAGACGCACCTATGGTTGAGCCACCGGTGCCACCTCAAGCCCCTCCGGTTGTACACCCTCCTGCGGGGCAGGCTGACCCGTTTTACATGACCTATGCCCAGTACGAGGCTATCCTCTAAGTTCAGTAGGCCCTCCAATCCCGTTAAGTGGCTTTTGAGTCCTGCTTTGAGGACTTTGCCACTCACACTACATACTCTCTTTTCGAAATGCGATCTTTAATGAGAGGTCTGCGTGGCCTTTCCCTTCCTCACAGAGATGATCACATGCATGATGGAGGTGGAGGGGCTGGCCATGGCGGGGATGGGGAGGATGATTGAGGCTGTTTCTTTTTCTTTTTCGGTAGTATTTTCTTTTTAGTTTCTTTATTTTTGTTTCTAGATTGTTGCTAACATTTTGCAGGTTCTTTAGTGCAAGTTGGGGGGTCTACCCGACTTTTCTTTACTGTGCATCATTTTGTTCAGCAATACCCAGGTGACATCCCTCCTTTTCTTTTACTTTCATTGTCCTTTATCTTTTATTTTGTGTTTAACATTGTGGACACTATTACATTCAGTTGGGGGGGGGGGGGGGGAGGGTATTAACCTTTGGAGTAGTCTAGGGGTAGTTTTTAGCAGTTTTTAGTTCTTTTTACTTGTCGTCTTTTCCTTTAGTTGCAATTTAAAAAAAAGAGTTTTTGCTAGTTTTGTTAGTCTTTCGGGAGATTTCTAACCGGGTTTTTATGAAACGAAGATACCTTGATTTTTGAAACTTTTTATGAGGAAAAAGAGAAAAATGGTTCACTATCTTGTTTTAGGAAATAGTTTTTGAGAAAGTGTTGAATTATTGATCTCTGACTTAACACGTATTATATAGAAAATTTGAAATGTGAAGCTATGATTTCCATACTAGTGAAAACTTCAGAACAATTATGATGGAAAGCTGACCCTCG
Source organism: Cinnamomum chago (assembly GCA_038049695.1). Taxonomy (NCBI): domain Eukaryota; kingdom Viridiplantae; phylum Streptophyta; class Magnoliopsida; order Laurales; family Lauraceae; genus Cinnamomum; species Cinnamomum chago. Next base: position 30,043,328 of record CP142462.1, on the reverse strand, counting down.
GTTATACTTAAGTCGGGCATATGGAAAGGGCTACCTATTGTTAGGGATAGTTAAAAAAGGAAAAGTTGTGACTAGTTTGGGTTCGTAGCCTTTTTAATCCGAGCCAGTAAGCCCATAGGGGTATTGCCATACCTAGTGCCCTAAAGACATCTGTTTTGGGAGTCATTGGCTGAATGCTCGTTACATGGGTTAATTAGAAAGCTTAAGGAACCTAGGCATTGCACAGTCATTTCTTTATATTAAAAAAAAAGAAAAAAAATTGAAGTCAAAATAGTGTTGTCACGTCCTTTGAAAAACAATAGTGTGAAAGCCACCACAAATGCCTTGAGAGGAATCATGTTAACTTTTACTGAGGTTCGGTGGCCCAGCATTTTGAAAGAAAAAGATGTGTTTTCATGGAAATTCTTAGTGGATCGTTTTATGCTCTACTGTGTCTATATATATACATAATACTCATCGTGCACGATCAATTTTTCCAGCATGATTTTGAGGATTTCGGACCAAAAGGATAGGATTTGTGAACCACATTTGAGTTGTGTATTGAAAACCCCAAAATCAGGAATATCCGGTGTTCGTAGATACCTTGGTGGAAAATACTACCTGTGTTTCTTTTATGTTTCAGGAATTTTGTGGGTAGATTCACTGCAAACCCTCACGAGACTATAACTCGTCCTCTAGGGGGAACTTAGAGGCTAAAGGCTTGCTACACATGCTAAGTGCAGCTGTGCTCCCTACGAAAATGGCCTTAGTTAGTTTTCTTTTTGTTTTAGCTTTGCTCGAGGTCTAGCAAAGTATAAGTTGGGGGGTGTGATAAGAGCCTAAAATGCACCATTTACGCCCCTTAATTTAGACTTTGATATATGCTTTTATGAGTTTAATTAGTCTAATTATAGTATTTTCATGTTTGCTGGTGTTCTAGGAGCGTTGGAAAGAAATTGGCGCAAGATGGAGAAATGGGCGAAAATCCAATCGAACCAGTGCTCATTGGCACCGGGCGTCCGGACGCCCGGTCACAGAGACGCGCAGGACATAAATTTGTCCTGGCGTCTGGATGCCCGGACCATATGAGAGTCCGTCACATGCATGTTTTGAAGAGGTTTTTCATCCCAAAACCTATAAATAAAAGCCCAAACTCGTTTTTGAAGATATACACATCTTGGGAGAAGTCTGGAGCAAGGTTTTGGAGCTTTTGGAAGAGCGTCAATGTGGATTTCGTCAGAGATTCATCGTCAACCTCTTGCCATGCGTAATTAAATCCTTATCTTTGGGTTGCGATGAAGCCCTAATCTCTTGTTTATGGTGATGTATAGGTTTAGGGTTTCATTTTAAACGCTTTTGGTTATATGACAAGATGTTAATTCATTGACTGGATTTTATTAATGCAATATCTCTTTCTTTGGTATTTTAATCTTGTAGATTTGAATACTAAGTTATATAACGATGCTTGAATGAATGTGTTTGTTAGATTTAGGATAATCTATGCCATAGAGATAGGTTATGCCCCGATTTACATCCACATCCCTTATTTGTTGACTCTGAAGGTTTGTAACCAGAACAAGTCTTTATAGAGTTGATAGTGAAACCCTAGGTCTATACTTGCCATTGTGCGATGTTAGAGTGGATTCGTACCCTAAGATCTTTTCTCTGATTAAGTCAACCCTGTCTTTTAATTTGTTAATTTAGGAAGTACAATCAATCAACCCAACACTTCGTTTTCTAATAGGATTAGTCTAAGAATCAGAACTTTGTTTTCTAATAGGATTAGTTTAGGAATTTAGGAAACAACACAACTTAGCCTTTTTGTCCCAGTGGATACGATACTCGGTTAACATCTTTGCTTTTGCAAGCAGAGGTAGTGGCAGAGGAATAATTTATATTTGCAACCTTGTTTTAGGACTGGTCAGTGGTCCAAGTAGTTTTTAAAATAAACTAAAATGATTTGTTGGATCTTTGGACATTAGAGTGATCTTCTTCTCTTTGGAAAAATAGAAAAAAAGAGAAAATAATCATTGCACATGATCTTTAGACTCCACAATTACGAAGAAACAACCATCGTTGCATAATGAATATGAATATAGGAAAATGTAGGATATTGTGGTCCAAGCAGTTTTTAAAATAAACTAAAAGGAATTGTTTTCCATTTTTAATTTTCTTTCTTCTGTTATATTTTGTTTAATATGTTATGAAATTTTGTCATTTGAGCTTATCTTAACCTAAGCTTTAGCTTATGAGAGCTGCCTCTATATAGACGCACATTCATACTTGTGTAATGGTCAATGCCTTTAAATTCAAGAGGTCGTTAAGTTATGTAAATTTACTTCGGTTTATATTTATTTTCACTACATTTTAAAAGATACTAATAATAAAAAATAAAAAATTTCTTTCTTTTAGACTTATTTTATCTTAATAATATTTTAAAATAATTCTTAAAATTTTAATATATTTTTATTTTTGGCCCGGGCCGAGGACGGGCCCTTCTAATCTAATCTTAGCATCTAAAATATCTCAATGCAAATCTAAAAAATTCTTGAAATAATATACTTATTCCTTCACTAAAACATAGCATACAATAATAACTTCTCTTTACTTACTTTCAATAGGCCCCACATATTATTAAACTAACAAAAAAAATTTCCTACCATAAAAAGGTTTGCATTTTCTTTTAAGCCTTATCTTTCCATATCCTTCCATTGATAACTTTCTAATAGGGGCCACTTCATAGATTTCTAACCTTCAAATCGAAATATCATGATTCGACTGTATCAATTTCTCTTCTTTTTAATTGGGATGTTGATTTTGTAAGAGATTGCTACAATGATCCGTACCTTTGAAATGATGGGACTCATTGTAAATATATCAAAATAAATCCAATTAGACATTGGATCATCATGATTATTCAAAGGATGGACTAAGGATCCTAAGTAGGCCTACTAGCAAGTTTTATAAGAAGGTTCTATTATAAGAAGTTTTATAATAGATTTAAAGGACTGGAATCAAATGACTCAGATTAATCTATATATATATATATATATATTTTATCTCACCGCATGATTTTGTAAGGCCTTGCTACAGTGATCCATGGGGACCCATGGTAGAAAAACCATATGCAAATGCAATTAGTTGGAACGGTGTCATTATTCAAAGGACGAAGAACAAATGATTCAAAGGACACATATTTAAAAAAACTTTATTAGTGCAATAGGCCTGCGTTGTTATTTAAATTTCTAATTAAAAATATTTTTATAAATTTAAATAACTGATAAATGAATATTAATATATAATTCATAATAAAGATGGAAACTCATTAGAGAAATTTTAGGTAGCTGGAAATATTTAGGGAAAGATCAACTAAATAGTAAAGATTTTAGGACTTTGATTTGATTATATTTACGCTTAGCCATAAATTATGTACCATTTCAGAGTTAAATTTGGATTTTGGAATTAATTAGCTTCCACAATGGGACCCATATATTAATTAATCCTACCAAATATCCAAAGGAAAATAAGGAGAAGAATGTCCATAATGGGCCCCACAAATTAATCTCATTGAATATTGAAAGGAAAACAAGAAGAGAAAAGTAGAAGAATACACCCTATGAAAGTCGCCCCTGTTCTGGTATAAAAAAAGCTCTTCGTGTATTGGTATAAAAAAAAAAAAGTCGAGGATCACACCAAGCAAGCAACATCATTTATGGATGATGAAATACTAAAGAATTTCATAAATGCAACTGAAGATGCATTTAAAGACTATGCGGATAAGGTATTTTTAAATTTATCTGCATATAAATAAATTATGTTCTTTATTTTAAATGTTTCTATGTATAAACATTATGTATGTATATGTATACATTAACTTTTAAACTATTTTGCATATTAATTGGTATGATTTATTGGCAATTGAAATAAAAAAGGCCCTGTGGAAACAATATTTATTTCATATAAAAATAGACTCAAGTATGAACAAATTGACATTTGAAAGTGGAATCACGGTCAAGAAATTAGAAGAAATACATTATAAAAAAGAATCGATATTTTTGTTGGAAAAATTTGAAAAATGTAAGTTTTATTAAGACATATTTAGCACTGTTCTATGAAATTCCATTAACATTTCATAATTCATGTGAAAATTGAACATGTAGTATCAAACAAGCAAGAAATTGGGACAAGTGAAGATGTTGGAGCAAATACTTTAGCAGCAATACCAAATAGAAATAATATTGCTGAGACAAGTGCAGGTGCTGAAACAAGTGCAGTTGCTGACAAAATATTAGGTGCTGGGACAAGTCAATGTGCTGAGACAAGTTCAAAAGATGAGACAAGTGACATAAATGACACAAGTGGATAGGGTGGAACAACTGCACGAATTTAAGGAGTTGATGGACAGAAGAAATATCCTGAATTGATCGATGGAGACTTATAAACATTATTCATGTTTTATTTTAATACATTGGCCCTTCATATCATAGTTCTTTTATATGTTTTTTTATATACTAATTCTATTTCCTAAGTCTTTAAAGTATTTCCTTTTAAATAATTTTATTTCTTATTTCTGCTCATCATTTTCCTTTCTTTTTTTAATTATAAAAAGGGTCATATAACATTCATGCATGGTTTATGGAAATAGAAATTTTAGTTATTCCATTGCAGATTAGAGCGTCAACATCAGCCTCCTATCTGGTTGCATCATATGATGTGTTACATAGCATAGACAGCTCTAGTATCATCGCCACTGATACCATAAAGAAATGGGTATTACTTGAACATGATTCGATGTTTTCCTTTTGACGATTGATTTAGATTTATATATAAGATTCTTTTAAAATATTTGCCTTTATAAAAAAAAATTGTTCCTCCCATATACATTTTACCAACATTTACTTCCTATTTATATTTAAATTTACTTTCAACTAACCTCTCTCTCTATCAAATATCCACGGCACATGAATTGGAAGGCATAAACGTATATGAGGTTCTCCAAAAGATGGTAACCAATCTTAAATTTCCTATATAATTGTATTAAATGTAGTTCGTATGTTTACTAGGTGTCTACTTTGAATTTAAACTGGGTTTTCCTTCCATAAATTAAAAGCTTGCGTTGGGCGCGGGCCCTGAAGTGCTAGTATTAGTGAAAATCACCACCCTCACAAATGTGGTCAGTGAGTAGCATGCAAAGCAACCGGGTGTAAATTAGTCGAGTTCTGATTAGGTCCATTTAAAGAAAAATTACTTATGTCAATTTATACATGTATAATGTTCAATAATATAATATAAGACAAAGTACATTTACACAATGGTCCCCTACGAGCACACTACATATCAGCAGTATGCGGTCCAGCTCATGGGGCCCACTTAGATACATGTTTATCAATGAGAGAAGGGCAAATCGAAAGGTCTACTTATAGACAAGAGGAAGCAAAGAATAAAAAGCTCTACCAGATTATCCTAGCTCTTGATTTAACGGTGTTAAAGTTTAATTGTAGCTTAATCATAGATTTTTCTAAGACTTAATCTATCGGTGAGTGAAGATTTCATGAGTGTAAATTAAGTTTTTGTTCCATATCATAATATGAAAAACCTATCAAAGTGGCTGCAATAATCAAAGGTGGGACCGAGTGGGCGCCTTGGAGCTGGATTGCACATGATTTCTGTTCGTAGGAGAACATTCTCTGTTCAATTACTACTAGATATGGACCTGACCTGATTGAAAATAGGAACCATTCCAAGGACCCACCCACACATCTCACACATACATACAACACAACCTTCAGATTTTTTAATAGTTTTTGAAGGCTTCTTCTTTTTTAATTTTCTTTTTCTTTTTCTTTTTCTTTTTTTGTCTTTTTTTTTCCTTTTGGATTCCCAACAGGGTATAGCAGTTGGAAGATTTTTCTAACAAAAAAAAAAAGTTGTTAGATTCTTGGATACTCTTTTCATAATCATCATTCTCTCTTAAAATTAGTGTCGAAAATTCCATGGAGAAACAACAATTTTAAGAGCCCATTTTTGGTTCGGAGACTTGCCTTTTGACTTCTTTTATATAGAATTCCACATTGAATGAGTTGAATACGAAGTATGCGTTTATAAGAGATCCCTTTCACCAACCGTGTTAGTCTATTGGACTTAGGGCTTGTTTGGGAGGTCTAGTCTATTTTTTAAAGACCATTCAAAATAGACCCATAGAAAAAAGAGCCATAGAAAAAAGAAGGCTAAAATAAAAGGAGGTGTTTGGTAATGCAAGGGTTCGGCAGGGGGCTTCTTGGGAGAATGACACGTTGCGCATTCTTAGACTTTTTGCAATGCTACATTCCGGAATTACCCTTCTAATATAATCTCGTTGCCTAAAATATCTCAATGCAAATCTAAGATATTCTTGAAATAAGATACTTATCCATTCCCTAAAACATAACATACAATGATAACTTCTCTTTAGTTACCTTCAAAGGGCCCCACGTATTATTAAGCTAACAAAAAAAAAAGAATAAAAGCTCTTTGGCTATGATTTTAGTGATCGGTGAACATGTATGCATTAAATGTTATTGCATATCAATTTGTGGGACCCTCATGATCTAAGTTGAAGAAATTTGGGGTACCTTTGTAGACAGTATTTTGTTACTTTTTTTTTTCAGTATTTGGTATGGTTAATCCGTGGGGACCATTGTGGAAGCCAGTTAATTTCAAAATCCACACTTAATATATAATCATTTATATTTACTAATTTAATCAAATAAATTTCAAGTCTTCTTTATTTCCAAACACACAATTTATGGGGGCCACATTTTTTTTATACCATCACACCAAGAGCTTTTTTTATATCAAAGCGGGTGCTACTTTCATAGGCTGTATTCTGCTATTTTTTTCTCCTTATTTCCCTTTCAATATTTAGTAAGATTAATCTGAGTGGCCTATTATGAACATTTTTCTCCTTATTTTTCTTTAGATATTTGGTAGGATTAATTAATCTGTGGGGCATATTGGGGAAGCCAATTAATTCCAAAATCCACATTTAATTCTGAAATGACACTCAATTTATGGCTAAGCACGAATATAATCAAGTCAAGGTCCTAAAATCTTTACTATTTACTTGATCTTTCCCTAAATATCTACAGCTACCTAAAATTTCTCCAATGAGTTTTCATCTTTATTATGAATTATATATTAATATTTATTTATAATTTATTTAAATATTTAGAAATATTTCTAATTAAAAATTTTAATTTTTTAATTTTTTAATCCAGCACAGGCATATTGCTCTAGTATTTCTTGAGACCTACAAGGTATTAGGCCATGAAAATTGACCAGATGAACGTGCTCGGCCATCTAAAGAGATCTCAAGGTTTGGATCTTATGTTTGGGGGCCCACATAGTCTACAAAATTATACATAATGAATGGCTCACGTTTCTGCACATATCTAGAGATTTGTGATGATCCAACGGGTGAAACTTGGTCTCGTGGCCATGTTTGATATTGTGAACACTACTAATGGTTTAGATCTTATTTTACATGCCTTCAAATAATAAAAATAATTAAAACAGTTTACTGCTCATGGACAAATGCAATATTGAGCATATTATATCAATGATTATTTTTGTTTTGCACATATCTCGAGACTCACAGGGTATTATGTGATCAAAATTGACCATATAACCCTTTTTAAGCCTCTGAAACATATCCAATGGTTTTGATCTTGTGTTTAGGGCCCACAGATCATAACAAATTATATCCAAATGGCTCACGTGATTTGGCATATATCTCGAGATTGGTGATGATTTAATGGTTGAAATTTGGATACACGGTTGTGTTTGACCTTGTGGACATTTTCGACAGTTTTCGATCTTGATTGGCTCTCTTAGATTTGGAGAAAATTTGAAAATACGGACTGTGCGTGATTATGCACAAAATACTGTAGCTCCACCTCTTCTTTTTTCCCTCTATTTCTCAACTACTTCATCAAGGGGGCTGTAATGCCTCTACTTCTCTAAAACGGGTAGAGGCTGAATGTTGGTGCCAAACACTCTATTTTTTCAAACTTCTACCCATTTTAACGAAATAAAAAAATAGAGAGAAAAATTAGACCCACACCTAGACCTTAATAGGTGAGCTTGGGCATGTAGCTTTAAGCCGGGCTTAGATCGGTATCTACTGAATATCAGGCCAATAATAATAACATGCAAAAAAGTCCAAACGGATGCTATGGTATGGGCAAAATGAGGTACGAAACCTTCTACAAACAGGTAGGACTGTACTTATAATTCTAAGGGACCGACGTTTACAAAAAATCTCATTTTAGGAAAAGTCAACAACAGATGCAATCAAAGTTTGACTAGTTTCGAAAGTCAAAGCAATAGTCAAAGATCATGAAAGGTCTAGCACATGATCAGGAGGGTTCCCTCAAAACGCGCAACTGAGTGCAGTACATGCATCATGCAACTGGGCATGGCGACCACATCCGGTGTCGACTTAGCCAACGCCGAGCGACAGTTCCAGGCAGTTCTGCATGTCGCGTGCATTCCTCGCCCCACAACTGACCCGCGTTTTGTCCTTCTTACTGCAACCCACAACCGATCAACTCCAGAAACCACCCGGAAGTGGATAACAGTGCAACTTTGGTGCCCAATTGCCCGATTCCTTCGGTAACTGTTCCCTCCTCTTTAAAGCCTATAAAAGAAATACTTTGGGCAGTCTTCATAGTCAAGCTCATCTGAATTGACCTGAAACTCTGCTCAATCCTCACCAGTAACTTTACTTCTCCAAAAACAAGGTAAACAACCTCTGGAAGCACCACCGGACAACCATGACAGGGTTCTAATGCTATGACGTTTCTATGTGGAGTGTTTTTCTAAGAGTAAAATTACGCTAGCCTCGGTAGCAGTACCAGCTCAGCTCATTCCGATCTCGGTACCCAAGTTCGGCCACAACGCCAAGATCCACCTAGTTTGGTAACAGTACCAGCTAGGCATCTCATCTCAACTCGGCAAACAGTGCCAGCTTGCGCTAAGCTTGAACCAATCTCGGTAAAGAGTACCGACTGGGCTCATCTCAGTCTCGGTATAAGGCACCTCGGCAATAGTGTCAAGATGCATCCAAATCTGGCATAAGTACCATCTTCAGCTCGGTCCATCCACAAAGATGGGTACTAGACCATGATTGTACTTCTATGAAGTTACGACTACATTGCAGAACGTGCCGACAGACAAGACAGGCGTCGGAGAGTGATCAGGTGTTGTTTGGATCAATCACATCCACATTAATACCAGGGGTCATCTCTTGATTCAACCAGACAGTGTTTCCACCTACCTCCACTAAGGGTGCGCCATATCATATACTGCATAAACAAGGGTAAGAATCCATTCGGAAGAGAGGTGATGATATGTTATGTTTTTTACAACATCACGCAAATACAACATTAGTACGCCATATCATACACTGCATAGCGTGTTATAGAACGCCTTGTATAAGAGCATACTTGCCTCTCATCTACATCATTTTTTGAGTGATAGCACTAACTCAGGCATCGGAGAGCCTTTGGTTGACGGCAGCCAAGGTCTCTGATCTCTATTTCTCCTTCTCTTTCAGGTCCTAAGGCAATCAATCTTCCCCAAAGAAGCTTACACAGCAAATCACAAGTCTCTCACTAACCTAACCTGAGTCCTTAACTTTTAAGCACTCACAATTGGCGCCGTCTGTGAGGAGAATGGATCGAAGAAGCCATGCCTCTAGCAGCGACAAAGGATTTGCAAAGTCCAGCCACCGTCATCGACAACCCCTTGTCGAACCAGTTCCAGGGGAAGTCTGATGCGGCAGGCATGGGACAACCTGTAACTCAGACATGTTTGTTAGCAAAGGGGGTGATAGCACATCTTCAGCAGAGCACTCCTCCACAAGAGCACACCTAACAGAGTACTGCCCTGCTGGAGACTCCCCTGTGGAGCGAAAGTCCTAAAAGCAGCCGGGTCTCGTCATTTCCTCCACCAAGTGGGTCGCGACATCGATAATGATGAAGATCCATCCCTTTTTGATATCAGGGCCCGCAGCCGGGGCCCTTGCATCTTCCGAGCAAGCTCCACTGTCAGACAACAAGCTTTGAAAGTACCACGTTCGGATCCCCATAGTCACTGTGAAGGCACTAATCGACAGGGCGAACCAAGACAAAGCTCGAGCTCAAGCTCACCAGAGCTTCATCTCTGGCGGGGCCCCTCCCCCAGTAGAGAACGACGGTCATGGAAACGGTTCCTTAACTGGCTATGCGATCGTCATCCTCAAGTCCCGGTCCGGTGATAGTGCTAGCCACAGCTCGGACAACTCCATGTTGACACAAAAAATGTCACTTTGCTTCTTCAACATCAAGAAAGCCACATGAAGTCGCATCCTACTACAAACAGGCAATGCCGCTTCAAGCATCAGATCTTGTCAGAATTACTTGAAAACTAATAGATCCTTCAAGACAGCCAAAAGAGGAGTTCATATGAAGTTTCGGGTCATTCCGACATCATTTGGCCTAACTTCACTCCTCCGGCAACCAAACAACGCTCCAAGCGGCGGCGGCGTCGAAGACATCAAAACTTCGATCTGAGCCTATGGATGGTCTCAAAATACCTCCAAAAGGCTCCACGTCAAATCTTAGGTCATTCCGACAATGTTTGACCCGACTTCGACACTCTGAAAGAAAATCAAGCCTCTCGGTGGCGAGAACTGCCAGGACTATTACTCATCAAACAGAGCACATAGGCAGCTTCAACATCCTTCAAAAGGGTTGCACGTCAAATTTCAGGTCATTCCGACAACGTTTGATCCGACTTTGACGCTCTGAAAGAAAATTAAGGCTACCGGCACCGGAGCACCCTGGGACCATGACATCCAAATCGGAGCCAATGGATCATCTCAAAATGACTCCAATAGGCTCCCTGTCAAATTTTAAGCCAATCGGACATCGGTTGACCGCACATCAAAGCGCGACATCTTCCTCGCGGCGAAATCAAGCCTAGCAGCGACGGGATCCCAAACGGCTTCAAAACTCAAACAAAAGCCCATGGTTGGTCTTATTTACTGCTCAAGAGGCTTCACGTCAAATTTCAGGTCATTCCGACTCATTTGACCTAGTTTTGACTCTTGACAAAAAAATGACAACTCTGCGCGGCAAAGTCTTCGGCTTCTCTAAAAAATAGGAAACTTTGTGCTCCGATTTGCACGGTTTCTCGTCAGGTTTTCTTCAGGAGAATCAAGCAAAAAAAAAAATGAAGAAAAATGTCAAGAAAAATACAAGAGAAAAAAAAGAAACAAAAAACTCGAAAAATGATCGACGAAATGGCGACCAAAGGGGAAAATTCCCCCATGGGAAATCCGGGTCACCGGATTTGTCGCCGGATGACCCGTTTTCCGTCCTTTTTCGCGTTTCGGAAGTTCCAGCCCCTGTAATTTCCTGAAAATCTGATTTTTGATGCTCGAAATCGACTGATCTCCGTCGCCATCTTGGATCAGCCGTCAAGAGCATGAAATCATCATTGATCGCTCCAAGATCTCCAAACGGTTGACCAAAAAAGTGCACTTTCTGTCCGACCGATCGAGAAATCGACAAGACAGATGTCATCGGCCCGCTGGTATCAACCAATGACTGAAGTCGCATGATCATCCAACATCGATCAACATGAAGATCCATCATCGATCATCGCGAGAAGAATTCCAAAAGACGCGGTATGGCCCGCGACTCTTCAACTCCTCGGCGACCACTTAATGCTATTAATTGACCCAACTGAATGCGGTTATTAACTCATTATTTTGGACGACCCAATCAGATTCAAGGAAATAGGAGTTACAAGTCAAAGCCATAATGGCATTAAAGCCATGAAACTCCTCTCATCATGGAGATTAAAGGCGATTAAAAGCCCATTATCTCCACCGGCCAATCAGAAGTCAAGAAAAAGGAGTTACAAAACAAATGAATTAAAACTTGTAACTCCTCCCATTATGTGGTTTTTAATGCATTAAAGCCCATAAAGTCACCTAAAGGCTACCAAATGCCTATAAAAGGAGGTGACTCCAAGAATCCCGGAGACAGAATCCCGGAATCCCGAACTCATGATCCAGAAGCCCTGCTATTCTGAAGAAACTTTGCTGCAAGAAGAAACTCTGCTGCAACAAACACCAAGAAGGTGATTGAAGTCCCTTGGGGGGCACTCCCCCCCAAGAAAAAGCCTTCTCTTATCCTATTCAACATGGCCAAGACGTGGTTCTTCAGCCCGTCTCTTCGTTTTTCATTGGGTATCGGACCTTCCCTTGGTCCTTATCCTCTAAAAAACTGAAGTCCAAGCCAAGCCGAAGAACCAAAGCATCAATCGTTCTCATCTGAAGGACGATGGCGAAGTCCATACATGACTTGCGACCGTTGATTTGAACTGGTCCCCGCAATCTCCTGAGAAGTCAGATTCCCTTTCTTACTTTTCTATTGTAGTTTGTTTTTTTTAAGAGACAAAAAATCACAATTCTTGTCTTTCATTTTGATAAGATTTGTAAATCGCCTTTTACGGCAAAATCGCTTTTCACAGCACAAATCGCCTTCTACGGCACAAAATTGCCTTTCACGGCAAACAAAATCGCCTCTAACGACATTCAAAGAAACTGTCTCTTTTCTTAAATATATGTGCAATGGAAAGTTAGAAAAAGGTTGATTTCCTTTCTACTTGCGAAGGTGAATCTCCGGATCACCATTTCTAAATTCCAAGTGGAATTGAAAACTTGGTATACCCGTACAAACAATATAGATGCCCTTTTTTCTCCCCCTTTCTTCCCTCCATTCGGATCCTCTGGGTGACCCCGGGGACGAATGGGAGAGGAGAGGAAAGAAAAAATTGGGTCCATCAAGCTGGCATACCAGGTGGGACAAGTTCACTTTAGAATGCGATGCTTGAATTCTTAGAATGCGATGCTTGAATTCTTAGACTCCTTTCTAGTTGGTGGCCTATGTTGGATCTTGCATAAAAAAAAAAAAAATGAGATGGGATTTTTGGAAAATTTCTACCTTTGAACTTATTTCCATTCTTTCTCATTTCAAAAAAAAAAAATCTGATTTCTCTTTTCTTTGGATTCACTTTTGAGAAACATTGATCCTCTCCTCTTTGAACTTGATAGCTCACAGAAATGTTCGCTGCTATTGTTTTTATCGGAGAATGGGCCATCTTTTCTTTTTGATGAGTCCGATAGGGATTTCCAAAAAAAAAAACTCCTTCAAAATATTTTTTCCCTTTTGGAATCAAATTTGAGAAAGTTTCGTCCCTTCCTTTTCGGATTTAGCGCTCGCAGAAATGTTTGAGCCCTTATTCGGATTGGAACACCATTTGTTCTCTTTGATAAATGCATAAAAAAAATCAAATCAAATTTTTTTTTCAAAACCCACTAAGGTTGCACCAATTGCATTCTTTGACTAAAGTGGATCTAAGAAAAGCCTTGTCCAGAGTGTGGAGATAGCTCGACTGTTCGAGGTAAGAGTCCTCCAAACGGGTTCATTAAGTAATCCTACCCTTACCTGGGGGCTAATCTATCTACTAAGGTTTCATAAGGCCGAATTGAAAAGCCTTTGTGTTCCTTCAAAAAAAAAAAAAAAAGAACTTTCAAAAAAAAAAAAAAAAAAACTTCCGTCACTTTTGGGTTCGCATTCGAGAAATTTTGGTTCCTTCCTTTTCGGATTTAGCGCTCGTAGAAATGTTTGAGCCCTTATTTGGATTGGAACACCATTTGCTCTCTTTTATGAACCCAATTTTGACCTTTCAAAAATCCCATCTCGTGTCCATTCCAAGGATGCGATTTGCAACATTTGTGCCTAGCGGTGCTAGTACACCCTTCCGGGTCTACTGTATTCGCGACTGACACATTTGTATCTCCAACCTTATATCATCTTACCTCGAGTGAGCCTCGCTTCTCGGTAATTTGAACTAAGGTCTACAATTGCTTCTAACAGTCACTGGAATGCTCGCTCTGAGCCTCCTGTACTTGCGTTCAAAACAATTGTATCCTCTATGGCTTTTTGCCTTCTTTCGTCTCGCTTGGGCTGGGCTATGTTCCCTTGAGCGATTTGAAAAGACAAAACCATAGTTCTTTCCCATTTATGATCACTATATTCTTGTGATTACTAATGGACGTGGTCTTGTTTCAGAAGTTTTCCAAAACTAACAATGGCAGCTTCGTTAACCATCACTTTTGATGAGAACAAGTACTAGCTCATGCTCTAGGAGAAGCAGAACAAGCACATTCATAAGCGCCCTGCCAGCTGCTGAAGCGTCACCTCCTTCGGCAAATCTCAGAACACCGGGTCGACCTCTACTCCCCGGACTATCATCTTCGGGTTGCTGGGACTGTTCCCACTTTCCGTAGAGGAAACTGCACCTGCTAAGAAGCAGAAGACCACCCCGCAACGTGTCACTGCCATGACACCAAGGGTGAACACAAAGAAGCCTGAAGCCCGTGGCAACCCCACGAAGCCTCAACCTACAGAGAACCAGGTCTACCCTAAGACTTGGTCCCCAAGACCTTCACCAAAACAAAGGAGGTCACGAGCATCTGCAAGGCCAGCATACTTGGCCCCTCTCAAAGAAAACGGGTTCTAACCTCTTGCATACATGAAGGAGGAGAAACCAACCTCTTGCCTGACAAAGAAGGCAACCCACCATGAATCGGCTTGCTCCTATAAGCCAAAAATCAAATCATACATCACCAGGCCTCTGCAAGTACCTGCCAGGGCCTGCACTCCTACAGTTCGACCCTTTATCTCAACGGGGGCCGAACTCGCAAAATTCAAAGCTTCGCTACGACAGTCGAAGGACCGGGTCCAAATCCTGTCGATGCCCAGCTTCAAAGAAGATAGGCTTGGCTGCTACGCTCGAGGGAGTACATCCTTCATTGCTAAAGCCCAGCCAGAGCTGACAAAAGCTCAAATTGCCCGTCGCATACGTCGCCGCATGTCGTATCGACAAAAGAGACTAGAGAAGCAAAGGACCCAGCATCCTATTCTCCAAGTTTCCCAAAAATGGGTCGAAAAAGAAAGACCCGATCAAGTTGTTGCTATCCATATGGTTGGCAACACCAGAAGATGCAAGAAGTCGGCAACCAAAATTCATGTTAGACGGTCGGTGACTCTCAGCGTCTCCCGGACACGAAGACGCCTGGAAGAGTCTTCTACTCCTTCAAACCAAGGACAACGGAGTAATCCTTCCTCAACCTCTTCAAGAATGAGCCCCAGCTCAGTCACCAGGACAATCTCTTCGTTCGAACGACAGAGGATGAACGTCTTGGCTACAAACTCTGAGCAACCTCGCAATCCACCTCCTGATGAAACGATCGTACGCATCCAGCAATTGGAGTAAGGTCAGCAGAGGATTGAGGCTCTGATGGAAAATCTTCTTCTCGCTTTTCAGCGTCAAGAAAACAACCAACCTCCTCCAGATAACGGGGAAAATGCAGAAAACAGTGAGTCACACGCCCTTACCAAAAAGGACGTTGACGATATCCTCGCCAAAGCAAAGGAAGAGGATACACTGAAGGAGCATGGGATCAAGCCACCATATCCCTTATGGATGGACTCGGTCCCGTTTCTTGCAAAATTCAAACAACCTACTCTCTAAACATATACGGGGAAAGGTTCATCTAGACAACACGTCATCCATTTCAAAATATTGACGGGAGCTATCGCGGATTAAGATGCCCTCAAGATCCGTCTCTTTGTAAGTACCCTAAAAGGTACGGCCTTCGATTGGTACTCCACTCTGCCGGAGGACTCCATCCAAAATTGGGCCATGCTAGAGACTCGCTTCCTGACCCACTTCAAAGGTGAGGATCATCCTCTTACTATGGGACAGCTCTGCAGCCTAAAACAGGAAGAGAATGAGTCAACATACGACTTCATTCACAAGTGGAAGGCAATGGCATACAAATGCTCAGATGTGCTGCTACAAGCGTTGCTCGTCGACATCTACCGTAACAACATGAGAGCGAGGATCCGCTCCATGATCATTGACAACAAATCAAAGAACCTGAGAGAACTCCTACAAGCTTCCATGGAGGCTGAAACGGTGATCAAAGACCTCAACAATCAGCAATCATCTAAGAAAGAGTCGGCTACCATTACGACCTCAAAGCGAAAGAAAAAGGAGGTTCTTAATGTGCAAACCAAGCCAGCTCCTCAGTAGCCAAAGAAAGCTGAAAACAAAGCTGCAGGTAAGAAACCTGAACTCTCTAATGCCTTTAGAGAACAAGTAGAAAAAAATACCAGTTCGATGAAGATGTTGAAGAAATCTTCGAGGCTCTTGTAGCAAATGGTAAACTCACCTTGCTTGAGCCCAAAAGACCGGGAGATGTCGGCAAAACCAAGGACCCTCGGTACTGTCCATACCACCAGATGATCTCGCATCCTCTCAGTCAATGCTTTGTTGTGAGAGAGAAGATCAACGAGATGCGGAAAAACGGAGTCATCACCTTTGACAAAAACTATGGGTCTGCCTCCGTCAACATGGTGTTGTATGGACAAACTTCAAAATCACCAAAAGAGAAGACCACTACTTCCTTTAAGGTGATAAAGATGACCCAGACGTCCCAAGAGTTGGTCCCTTATCCAACACCTAACGGACAACCTATATGGGTACATCCCGATCTCCTAGAAGATGAAAATTGGGAGATCGTCAAAACAAAGCCTACCGCACAACATCGAAGGCAAGCCAAGAGACAATTCTGCAAGCTCAAGCAGCAGGAGAAAGCTCAACCAAAGCAAGAAGTCCTGGAAAAAGTAAAGACATCCTCTTCCACTGCTTCGCTGGGGGCAATGGAAGAATCCAAGGCTTCAAAGGTGGAAAGAAAATTCACCCTTGGTGATTTCATGCCACCTCAATTTAAAAATGAAACTGCGCAGGGGGCATCATACTATTGGAATTCAGTAATTGGATTCTCCATGGATGGATACGAGTCTAGTGACACCGCCAGTAACACCGATGAGTGGGAGGAATCCCTTGAAACAAGAGAATATCTCTCCGATGAAGAATGGGTTCCCGAATCTCACCTTATGCCGGTAATCTGGTAAAACCCATATGGGCAACAGGGATCCTGGTCCGATGATGAAGAAGACCAAGAGCCTGTTCAAGAAAATGTTGTTGACTCAGCACCCTTCGCTGAAAATCTCCAGAAAGATAAAGGCAAAGCTCCTCAGCAATCATCGGACGAAAACAAACCTTCCGGCAAATCTGAAGAGAGAAATTCATCTCCCTTCGTTATCTCTCTCAAATCTTCAAAGCCTTTGGTGATAACAACCAAAGCAAAGAAAACAAAACAAAACAAAAGGTCGGGGGCAAGTTTTTCGTCTCCTTCGTGTCAATCATGCAAGACACGGATTTAGAGTCAGAGCCAGAAGACGACACACCGTCATGCCAAGTCGACACTCAACAAGTTCAGTCTGCTTTACCCCCAATAGAGACACCTGCCGACGTAGAAGATCCTACGTCTGCTTCCTTTGTTGTTCCGGCAACTTCAGCAGAAGAGAAGCCAATCTTCTTCAATAGATCAGAAGCTTCCTCATCAGATTCCATGCTTGAACCTTTCCAAAACGAAGGTATGCCTCAACTATTTCAATATAGTCCTATGGCACAAGCTATTATGAAGAAAATGGGTTATGACACTCAAAACCCAATCGGTCTGGGGCAAGGTTGCGGTATTATCACACCATTGGAACTCGCCTTGACCAAAAGTCAATTGGAAGATTGGAGACTCTACGGTCATGTAGAGAAATCTTCACATAGGCTGGGGTATGATCCCGACGCCCCCATGAGACAATTGACACAAATGCCGAGGAGTCGATTTGCCGACCAAGCCTCGACATCTCATGTCCTTAACGACATCAACCTCCCTGGATATCTCTTTGAAGAGTCACCTGTCAAGGATCTGGGAAGCTCTACCAATTCGTACGGTTTCTCTGATGATGAAGATGAATTGTCTGGTGATAAAGACATGTGGCGTTCTGACCCAGAAGAACCATTGTCTCCAAAAGAAGTACTCTACTTCGACCCAGTTTCAACAGGAGATTGGGATCACCTCATAGCAAGCCTTGAGAAGATCACCGATCCTGAAGGCCCATGGCCAGAAACAAAGCCTCTGCCTGAAAATGCCCTTAAAACTCCAGAAGGTTTTGTTGAGTTGGAAGCCTCCAAAAATATTGTGGAGGAATCACCTTCGAGCCTTCCAACAAAAGATCCTGTTCAAAAGATAGACTTGGGAACATTAGATAACCCACATCCTGTATTCATAAGCAAGAATATAAAGGATGATGAGTTACCTGAGTATATATCTTTTCTTCATGAGTTCGTTGATTGTTTTGCATGGTCTTATGCTGAAATGTCTGGCTTAGACCCCAAAATAGCAGTCCACAAACTCAATCTCCAAAAAGATATCAAGCCTGTCAAACAAGGCCAAAGAAGATTCCGTCCGGATGTGATGGACAAAATTGAACAAGAAGTTCAAAAACTCAAAAGCGTTGGCTTCATCCTTGAGGAACAACATCCTGAATGGTTGACCAATATCGTCCCCGTGATAAAGAAAAATGGGCAGATCAGGGTCTGTATTGATTATAGAGATCTAAATGACGCTTGCCCCAAAGATGAGTTCCCGCTCCCCATACCAGAGGTGATGATTGACAACACCTGTGGGTTTGAGTGAATGACATTCATGGATGGATTCTCTGGCTACAATCAGATAAAGATGCATCCTGAAGATGAAAAACACACATCATTTCGGACCCCATTTGGCGTGTATTGCTACACTGTCATGCCATTTGGTCTGAAAAATGCTGGGGCCACATATCAGAGGGCTATGATGAAGATATTCCAAGATATGTAGCACAAGACGGTTGAATGTTATGTTGATGACCTTGCCGTCAAAAGCAAAAGAAAAGAAGACCATCTGAAAGACCTTCGGGAAGTCTTCCTCCGACTTCGCAAAAACAAATTACGAATAAACCCCCTGAAATGCTTCTTTGGCATCTCATCGGGTAAGTTTCTCAGATTCATAGTCCGGAAAGCTGGAATAGAGCTTGACCCCATCAAAGTCAAGGCTATTCTAGAAATGCCATCTCCAAGAACCCTAAGACAACTAAAAGGGCTTCAAGGAAAATTGACATACATTCGACGGTTCATCTCCAATCTGTCAGGGAAGTGCAATCCTTTCTCTCGATTAATGAAGAAAGGTGTGGACTTTGTTTGGGATGCTAAATGTGAAGCTGCATTTCAAGACTTCAAGTTGTACCTAACTAAACCTCCAGTGCTGGTTCCCCCTACCACTGGAAAACCATTCATCTTGTACACAAAAGCTCTCGACCACTCTCTGGGCGTTCTGCTTGCACAAGAGAATGACGAAGGAAAAGAAGCTGCTCTATACTACCTCAACCGTATGCTGGTAGGTGCGGAGCATCGCTACTCTCCAGTTGAGAAAGAATGCCTAGCAGTGATGTTTGCTGTACAAAAGCTACGTCACTACCTTCTTTCCAACACAATCTACCTGATTTCGAGGATCAACCTCTTAAAGGTCCTTGTCACAAAAGAAGGTTCTCTTAATGCCCGACTGGCAAAATGGTCCATCCTCCTATCACAATTTGATATCAGGTATGTACCACAAAAGGCGATCAAAGGCCAAGCTCTAACAGATTTCCTCGCAGAGCATCCGCTGCCTAAAGATTTCCCATTGAGAGATGATCTCCCAGACGAACCTGTCTATAACGTGAAGACTTTCTCACCAAATGCCTCCTGGGATATGTACTTTGACGGTGCAACCAGGACAAATGAAAAAAGAAAGTTGATCTCGGGAGTTGGCATCCTCTTTGTTAGCCCCGATAAGCACATGATTCCACACGCTTTCTTGCTACTGGAACCATGCTCAAACAATGCAGCTGAGTACCAAGCTCTCATTGTAGGATTGGAACTAGCCCTAGAATCTCGCATCACCATGCTGGAAGTCTTTGGAGACTCTCAATTGATCGTCAACCAAATGAATCAGAAATTTGAAGCCAGAAAGCCTGATTTGTTGCCTTATTACAACAAGGCACAATCACTTCGTCAAAGGTTTGACATTTTTCATATCACCCATATCCTCAGAGGTGAGAACATCCATGCAGATGCCCTAGCTGGACTTGCCGCATCCATGGCGATCCCAGAAGGGGAAAACATGCAAATTATAGTGTGTCAAAAAAGGATTCTCCCTCCTCTTAACACACACCAAGCAGTTACTGAATGCCACCAATTGGCCGGAAGTCGGATCTCCATCCTCAAACCTCCGATCGGCGACTGGAGAGATCCGTTCATTGATTACACCATGTTCGGAATCCTCCCTGAAGATCCAAAAGAATGGGTAAGCATTCATTTGGATATACCTTCAAAAATGCTTTATAGAAAATCCTTTGACGGAGTACTTCTGCGCTGCTTGTCACAACAAGAGGCTGAAGAAACTCTTAAAGAAGTACATGCTGGTCTTTGTGGAGCCCATCAGGCTGGGCCCAAGCTCTACGATCAGATAAAAAGGTTGGGATATTACTGGCCTACCATGGTAGTTGACGCCATGCAATTTGCTAAACGCTGCCGCCAATGTCAAGTTCATGGAGACTATGTTCATATGCCTCCAGAATGGCTACACCCCACAGCAATCTCATGGCCATTCGAAGCTGGGGGTATGGACATCATAAGTCCTATCTCTCCCCCGTTAAGCAAAGGTCATCGCTTCATCTTCGCCGCTACGGATTATTTCTCTAAGTGGTCAGAAGCATTTGCGCTTAGCGAAATGAAGACCTCATCAGTCCTTCAATTCTTGCGCATCAACATCATTTGTCGCTTCGGCATACCTAAAAGATTCGTTCATGATAACGGACCACAATTCCAGGATCACCGATTCTATAAGTTTTGCGACAAATACAAAATCCAGAGTTGTCCTTCGACTCCATACAATCCGGCAGCGAACGGACTAGTAGAAGCCTTCAACAAGACACTCTGTAAAGTTCTCAAGAAAATGGTCTCTACTCATAAAAGAGACTGGGGTGACAAATTAACTGAAGCTTTGTGGGCTTATCGAACCACCGTTTGAGGGCCAACCCATAGCACACCATTCTCTTTGGTCTACGGATGCGAAGCTGTTGTCCCTCTAGTGGAAGTACAAATTCCTTCCTTAAGGGTATCTTTACAAAATGACATGACGCAAGAAAGCAATGTCAGATTGAGACTCCAAGAACTGGACAATCTCGACGAAAGACGGTTCGAAACCTTTCAAAGCATTGAGCTGTTCCAAGCACGCATGGCAGGATCTTTCGACAAAAGGGTCCGGTAACGCGCCTATAAAAAGGGCGACTTGGTTCTTGCAGTAAAAAGGCCAATGGTTTTTGCCCACAAATCCAAAGGCAAACTCGAACCAAAATGGGAGGGACCCTTCGTCATTGACAAAGTCTTCTCCAATGGCGCATACGCACTTCTAAACATGGAAGGCGACAGATGTATGCTGCCCATCAACGACAAGTTCTTGAAGCGGTACTACCCTTGAAGACTTCCGTCATTGGGTCAGAGCAGTGCATGCACGGCCAAAGCCTATTCTCAGGTACTCGCTCGTCAAACCCGCCTCTTTTAGATTTTTCATCCTTATGTTGAGATTTCTAAAAAATTCAAAACAATGCTTACTTTCATAGTTTCATTATTAAAAAAAAAAATCCAAAAATCCAAGTTTAGGAGCCTCTTCCCGGACTTGACCAAATTTTCGATCCTTGAACCCAAAATTCATGGTTTGAAACAAAATCAGGACTCAGGAATTTCCACCCTAGTCCACCCTGACTTTTATAACCAAAAACAATTTTAAGTCAAAATTTACGACCCTCGTGTCTTTAAACAAAAAAAAAAGGTTTTTTAGAAACCTCGAGAAAGCGACGCTCAGTCGATACTAGTAAAACCCAAAAATCGGAAGGATGCGAACCCCATTCGATACTTCCAAAATTTCAAAATCGCAGAGAAGTGACACTTTGTCGATACGTGCAAAATTTCAAAAATCGTGGAGATGCAACATTCCAGTTGATATCCATAAACCCAAAATCCAAACAGAAAACCGAGGTAAAAAAAGAAGACCTCAAAATTTCAAAAATCGTAAGGAAGCGACATTCCATCGATACCCACAACACCAAAATTTTGAACAAGCAAGGAAGCGACGCTTTGTCGATACTTATGCCCAAAACCGCGAGGAGGCGACATTCCATCGATACTAGTAACCGAATGAGCAAGGAGGCAACATTCCATCGATACTTGCAAGACCATTCAGCAGGGAGGCGACTTTTAGTCGATACTTGCATTTTTGAAAACCAAAACCTCGGCTATAAATGCCACAAAAATCGGATATAAATGCCAAAAACCTGGCTCTCACGCCAAGCTCGGCTATCAATGCCAAAAACCTTGCTTTCACGGCAACAAAAAAAAACTTGGTTTTAAAAAAAAATTGGCTATAAATGCCACAAAAATCGGCTATAAACGCCACAAACTCGACTATAAATGCCACAAAAAACAATCGGCTATAAACGCCACAAAATTTCGGCTTCCATGCCAAAAAACAAATTTCGGCTTCCATGCTAAAAAAAAATTTCGGCTTCCATGCCAAAAATAAATTTCGGCTTCTATGCCAACAAAAAAACAAATCCTGCCAATCAATGCCACAAACAAAATTTTGGCTCTCATGCCATCTCAAAAATCGGCTTTCATGCCATTACAAAATTTTGGCTCCCATGCCACAAACAAAACCGGCTTCCATGCCATCCCAAATTTTGGCTTTCATGCCATTTCGAAAAAAGAAACTTCGGCTCCTACGCCACAAAACCTGGCTCTCATGCCATTTCAAAAATCGGCTTTCATGCCATTACAAAATCTGGCTCCCATGCCACAAACAAAACCGGCTTTCATGCCATCCCAAATTTTGGCTTTTACGCCTCAAAATTCCGGCTTCCATGCCGACCCAAATTCAGCTTCCATGCCATCTCAAAATTCGGCTTTCACGCCAAAACAACCTTTTGATAAAAGGTTTTTCACAAAATGACAAACTTTTGATCAAATTTTCAAACAAACATTCCCTTTTAACCATTGCTTGAATTTATCACAAAGAATTTGAGTGAAAAGAGGGAATACAAAAAAAGAAGTGCTAAAAAAAAAGTGTCCACAAGCACTACAAGAAAAAGAGTACCAAAAAATATATGTGTGTATACACGGGTACAAAAAAAAGAAGAGAAAAAGGGTCTGTTACAAGAATCAGGAGCTCAGTCTCACATGGTCTTCAACCAAAGGCTCAACTCCTCAAGCAGACTCTTGGCCTTAGCCTCTAAAGCTTCCAGGCCACACTTCTTCAAGATCTTCCCATAGAACGCTGCAGAACGCCGCGATCCGTCTGCAGCACGGGGAAGCTCTTCCCAAAGAATCTGCCATTGCTCGTACTCTTGAGTCTTCCTCCGAAGATTGCTCTCGGCCTCTTCGATTTGGCGAATCAGAGATCCTTCTCTGGCACAAGCTTTCACAATGGCAGCCCATTTTGTAGCAGCTTGTTCCTCCAATAGCTCAAGACGCTGCTTGGCCTCAACGACCTCTCTATCAACACGGTGCAAATCTTCTGTCAGCCCGATGATAGCCAACTATGTAACGTTCCTCTCCCGAACGAATTGCTTCCGAGTCCGTGAGATTTCGTCCAGCTTAGACTTGACCTTGCCAGAAGGCTTCAAAAACATCTCATTGAAGAAGTCACCACTTGGGAAGCTCTTGGTTTCATTCCACTTGTTCCCTAGCGCTATGACTTCATCAATGAAAGCCTTCGCATCTGCAATGTCCAGGCCGACCTCTTCGCTATCAGCAAGGATGTCCTGTACATGCTTGACCATGCCAAAGCCAGCTTCTAAATGGCCAGAAGAAAGAGTTTCGATCCATGAGCTCAAAACGCTCTTCAACACTTTCTTCGCATACTCAAGAGATGGCCCGGACGAAGGCTCGACCCTCTCCATTGGTCGACTGCCACCGTCATGTCCTGCTGGAGGAGTGATCATTAAGCTCTTTCTAACCGGAGACACTGGTGAAGGAATCTGTTCTGCAACATTAAAACTGGAAGAAGAAGTCCCTGCTTCTGGTTCAACTGTAGGCATCCCCTACTCTGGCACTGAGAAATACGGAGGAACTTCTTCTGTCGCCTCACAATCTGCCAGTAAAACAAAACAAAAGAGGTATGAATATGATCCTATTGAAAAAATCATTATCATTAGGGTTATTGCTACAAATACCTTCTTCGACGATCAGCGGAATACTCTATTCCTCCATGAGTTCATCCGAAGCGTCGTCAAAGGCCGCGTCCATGGATGGCTCGAAATCGTCAGAATCCTGTGACAACTCAGCTGACAAAAAAAATAAATAAATAAAACAAGCAACATGTTAACATATAATAGCACTGACAAAAAAAAAAGAAAGGAAAATACAAAGAAGCCATACCAGGAGAAGATTCTGGAATCATTCCAGAAACCCTTAGTTCTTCTTCAGATGCTGCAACCGGATCCGTCACTGCCTCATCAGCTAGAACCTCAGGCATCATCAAATCCTCATCTTCCACTGAAAAGGGGAGAGAAGGAAAATCAAAGCAAGAAAATCTCAAAGAAAGAAATGGAAAGAGAAAGAGAGGAATCATACCTTCATCAACGGTTTCTTCCACTCGGCTCCTCTTTTCTGAAGGCTCATCAACATCCCTTGACATCTCTTCAGCGGTGGTCAGAGGGACTTCCAAATCCGGAGAGTCATCGTGTCGTCTCTTATTACGGTGCTGCCCTCTCTTCCTCTTGCTTCTATGGTTGATTTACTTGAAGTACCTGCCCCATCGTCAAAGTCAGGATCTCCGCTTGACTCCTCACCGGATGGTCTGCTCTTCCCAGTAGACTCCATGGAAGCCTTCGTTAATTCCGCTTGCATCCAAGCGTCGATCTCGGCTTCCTCCTCTTCAAGCTGATCCAAGACCTCACTAGGTATCTCTTGTACAGCTCCTGGTCTGATGATGTCATGCTCATTGAGAAAGCCAATCTTGTGCTTCTCTTCGGAAATGAAAGCCAGAACTTCCTCTCGACGGACTCCATCTGATCTGCCAAGACCCTTCCTAGGAGATTACTTGACATCAAGCTCCTTCTTGGAAAGCCCTCGGTACATTGAAAAGCTTTCCACGAACCATTTCGTGAAGCCAGCAGTCCGGAAAATGGATAACTCAGGATAGGAAATCATGGCGGTTGTGTCCTCCGCACTGTAAAAAACCCATGCATTCCTTCCATCCTGTAAACCTCCAAAGCGCTTCACCATGCTCGAAGGCGCTCCAACAACGCCTTGAGAGAGGCTCAACTGCAGCATGAAATGCGAGGGAACATACGACTAAATATCAACGAAAATATGTCTTCAGTACACCATCGTACCAACACGTATGTAAAAAAGCCATCCATTTTCTGCATTGGTCAAGGAGTATTGTCTTCCCGACCCCGCCCTAGTGGAATCACGGGAGGCACCAAAGTCAAAAGCCTTCTTCCGCAAACCTGGAGAAAGCTTCACTGAAGATTGCCCAATCTCGACGTCCCTGAACCGTCGGGTCCTCAAACGGGCAGACAAAGGAGATTCAGAGACGGCTGTCCCTCTAGCCAACCGAATCATGAAAGGGTCATCATCCTGTGCAACTCCTAATTGGTGGAAGTCGGGACAGTGGTACACATACCACGAATAGAAAATATGGGCTGAAAATACCCTGTTCATAGGGAGCCCAAGAGGAACCAAGAAAGAAGCAGCCTGCAAATCGGTACATAGGTAGGAGTGAAGAGTTGGCACCAAAGCTAACTGCTCTCCAAACGCCAACTGACAAGCCGGAAAAATAAAATGTGGCCTGATGTGTGTTCCATCTCCTCCAGCAAAAACAACCTCACCTAACCAATAAGTGAGGTAAACAGCGAGATCTCTTCGCAGTGCAATGACAGGACAAATGGCGTCTGTACTCTCGAAGAACTTCTTCAAGTCATCTCGCATAACGAAGATCTTCTTCGAACCTGGGTTCTTGGCCCTAGCATCTTGGGCCATACTTCAGAAGACTCTCCACTGTCAAAGAAGTTAGAGCTACAACTCTTCCAATTGCTACAACGGACTTTGTAGCCCTCCATCTCCTTCAAAAAATCATAGAAGGCGACGAGCTGAAAGTACAGGAGCATGAACTCCTCATACTGCTCTTCAAGGACGCTGTCGATAGGCATAAACTCCTCATAGAGTTTGCCAAGGATAGGCAGCCCGATGATGACGCTTAATTCCTTCAAAGTAAAACCAATCTCACCATTCGTCACAACGAAGGTGTTGGTCTGTGGAAGGAACGACTCTAGCATGGCCATGAAGGCCTCATTGGAGAAAACCACGGTCTTTCGAAAACCGCGAACCGCGTCGAAGATCCCGACTTCCTTCAAAATGGCACCACCAGCCTGTATGGTGTGATCAGTCCATGATTCCCAGCTCGAATCAGCACTGAAACGACCACGAAGTCGAAAAGGCTTCACCCAACTGCTGCTGTTACCCCGAAAAATGCCAAGGCCAACCAGTCTAAAATTAACCGCTGGATGGTCAGAACCTTGGTAGCCACTTGAGGGCATCAACATGTCCATATGGACGGGCGACTTCTCCGCATATCTTGAAGGGCCGCCAACAAAAACCCCGGTCTGTATCACATTGGTCCTCTTCACCCAGCTTAGAGGATCCTCCCTCTTGGAACACGTGGGAGAAAGGCTCATGATCGATACACTCCGATCAAAGGTCGATAGGGTAGAAATAGTTCTCTCCTCACCATCAGCTGTGTAAGAGAACTGAAAGTATCTTCTTTGGTACGTCAAGTCGTCAGGAACTGCATCGCCAAAGAAGAAGGTAGGCTTGGGCACAACGCTCTGATCGTCCATGACCCAAGGACGGTTGCTTACCACAATTTTGTAAAACTCCTCATCCATGAGAGCGATCAATCGTTGTCTCATTTCATTGCGGTTGAGGGAGTAACACTCTTCCAAGTTTCTCTCCACAAATTGGACCTTCTCCCAGGCCTGCTGTACGACCACATTAGGAGACCTGGTAAACCGACGAGGTGCATCAGTAGCAGGCTCTTTGCCCTTGTTCGTTCTGGAGGAACTACCTATAAAAGGATGAAAAAAAATCAATCATCAAAGTGACAGAATTTTGCTGAAGAAAAATTCTAGCGAAATTTTGGCATGATTCTGAGACAATTCCGAAGAAAAGGGAGACATCCAGAAAAAGATAGGAAGCTTGAAGAAGAGCTCAACATCGTTGCGAGCTCATTGAAGCATCCTCAAAGAAGGTTTGAACTCAAACATTGCTGCGAAATCAAACCAATCTCATCAAATCTCCGCAAGCTTGAAGAAGGGCTTAACATCGCTGCGAGCTCAAACTTCAAAACTTGCAAAACTCCTCAAAATCTAGCAAGGTCAGGAAATGGCACAACATTGCTGTGAGCTCCAAATCCCAAAACTTGCAAAAGATTTCCAGGTATGTGTAGACACCTCATTTTGGCCCCCTATGATAGCCTTAAAACACTTATCATATATGATGATGCCCCCATTTCACCCATAATTGAATGGTTAATGGCATAATTCAAATTAATTATTGACGATGAAGATGCTTGTTGATAGTTTTAGACTTAGTTCGGCAATTCATAGAAATTATGAGAGAAAAGGCCGAATCGCGTTGAGATCTCGAGTTCGACCAGCTACTCATACCAGGCATGGACTACAACACTATTCCAAACCCTTTTCAGACTATATAGAACACCCTCAGGTTATTCTTAGAGAAACTACACATAGTTTGCCTAAGTACAATGCGATTAACATGAATTAAGAGGTTAGAATCATTGATCCAAATATTCCTTACTTATCCTGACCTCTGACCTTTAGGATCTATAGACCACAAGATTCTACGTTCCAAGAGCTTTCCGATGATGTATAGAACGTCTAATTCCGACCAACGGATTAAAAGATATGGCCCTCAGAAGAATACATAAATGATACCGCACAAGGGACACACTTGGGCGCCCATATAGGTGCGCCCAAGTTCCAAGCTGCACTTGGGCGCATACACAGGTGCGCCCAGGTTCCAGGGGCACACTTGGGCGCCCATGCAGGTGCGCCCAAGTCTCTGGTTACCCTAGAACCCACTTTAATGCACATTTAAGTTGGTTTCGCTCCACTCTTCATAGTTCTGACCCAATCTCAATCCGAAAGCAACCCGAAACCAAACCTTAAGCCCATTCAACCTAGAAGATAACATGGGCGCACTTGTGTGTGCGCCCAAGTTCTAAAAATCCACTTGGGCGCCCCCACAAGTGCACCCAAGTCCAATGCCCTTTGTTTTAGTCCAAATTCAACCCGAACCAAACCCTAGGTCAACTGAACCCCAGGTCCCTGCCGTTTTCCAACCTCTGATCACTATGATGTATGGACCAACAGATTCTACTTTTCAAGAGCTTTCCGACGATATATAGAACGTCCAATTCCGACCAACGGTCCAAGAGTTATGGCCCGCGGAAGATAGCCCTAACGATCCCCCACTAGAGACCACTTGGGCGCCACCCTAGGTGCGCCCAAGTTTCAACCTGCGCTTGGGCGCACACACAGGTGCGCCCAGGTGTCCAGTTGGCTTAGAATGGAACTTGAATACATATTTGTGTGGGTTTCGCTCAATCCTTCGCAATCCCGACCTGATCTCAATCCGAAAATAGTCCGAAATCGAACCCAAAGCCCACTTAGCTTCCTAAGCCAACATGGGCGCACCTATGTGTACGCCCAAGTTCCCGGACCAACATGGGCGCACCTATATGTGCGCCCAAGTTCCCGGAACCCTAAACCTACCTTGGTTTGCGTGAAACTTCTAGAGACTCGTGCACATAGCAACCCTAAACCCCTCCTCCACGAAAAAAACCCTTATATAAGGATCTCTTATGTCATTTACAAGGGGAGGCTACCAAGAAGAATAGAAAACTAGAAGAAGAGAGAGAAAAAAAAAGAAGAGTAGCCACCATAGAGAGAGCTTTAGATCTAGGAGGAAGAAGAAGGAGAGGAGATTTCTGGTTCTCAAGATTAGCAATGGAGAAAGCTTCTGAAAGCCATGGATCTGCGCGAAAGCTTCGACCTAGGACTTGAAGGATACGATTCGAACCGGTATTTCTAGATTAGGTTCTCTTCCATTGATATTTAGTATCATTAATGTTTAGAAATATGCTTAGGATCATGCATGCATTGTAGATCTGCATTAATAGTAGTCTTTTTTAGTAGATCTAATACTTAGCAATCATCCATCATTAGTAACATGCTTAGGATCATCCCTACTCTGTAGATCTGCATCATTTCTTGCATTCCGAACTCGTGATTAGGATAGACTTTGCATCCATTTCGTTTTCATTAAGTAAAATAAATAAAAATAAAAATAAATAAAAGAAGTACAACAGAACACTTGGGCGCAACTATCTGTGCGCCCAAGTGTCTGCTTTAGGTTTCCATTTCGAGTTTCATATTAAGCATAATTTATTTCTCAGATCCGAACTCGTTTTTCATACATATTGATATTGGAACCTTCGGATCTATAATATTGCACCCCAAATCGCGCGAAAAGCATTGAGAAAAGAAACAAAGAAGAAGAAAAGTGTAGGAAAGAACTTGGGAGCAACTGTGTGTGCGCCCAAGTTTCTGGATAGGGTTTTGGCCCCGATTTCTCGTTTCGCGCGTACTCTGGTTCTTAGATCCGAGCCTACCCCTATAAAAGTTAGTATTAAAGTCTTCGGATTTGAGAAAAGTGTTAAGAGAATCGAAGGAATACAGGAATATAGTACCAAAAGGTAAAGATTAAAAGAGACAGCAAACTTGGGAGCAACTGTGTGTGAGCCCAAGTTGTGCAGAGGAACTTGGGAGCAACTGTGTGTGAGCCCAAGTTGTGCAGAGAAACTTGGGAGCAACTGTGTGTGCGCCCAAGTTCCAAATTCGTTTTCCGGCCCGCATCTTCATATCTTTGCATTCCATTTAGCTTGCTGCTTTATCTTTTTGGTAATTTCAATTGATTACTGCACTTCTAGACTTCGAAGCATCAAATCATCATCATTTTAGGTTAGGGTAAATTGCATAAAAAAAACCAAAAAAATCACAAAATCATAAAATACTTCTCCTCTCATCTTACTCCTTAGTAATTAGAGAAGAGAACAAAAAAAAAAAAAAAAAGAAAGTAGTTAAAGGAAGTGTTAGAATTATAGAAGTAGACATTAAGTATCTAATTTTAGGATATTTCATTCATGCCTAAGTAAATCAATAAATTCGATCAACCCCATTCTAAAACACTTAATTATCTCAAAACACCTAATTAAAACAACCAATTGAAATCCACAGAATTAATTAACTAAATCCCTAAAATTGATTAACAACTCTAAATTAAAACCCTAATCAACAAACCTTAATTAAAATTCTGATTAATAAGCCTAAATGAACCAAAACCCCTAATTAATCGAACCCAAACAAACAAAACCCTAGCCACCAATCCCTAATTGAGACCCTAATAGAAACCTAATTAAAGACGATAAGATCTAGCCACACCCAGAGAATAGAGACATTCCCCAACCAGAATACCAAATCCGACTTAGAAGCACCCTAGAATTGAACGAACTAGTAGCTCCACAACAGGCAGACACTTAGGAGCAACCACAGGTGCGCCCAAGTTACCCCAGAAACCTAGGCTCACATATAAGTGCGCCCAACTTCTTATTCCAATCCCGAAGCACATTGGTCGCGTTTTTTTAACTCCCGAATTTAAACCACGTATATTTATTGACATAGATCACCTGAGACTCCAAGCCTAAGTGAACAGAATCTCGTAGGAACCAAAACACGCGAATCAGACACTTAGGAGCAACCATAGGTGCGCCCAAGTTATTCAGGAAAGATAGGAGCAACCATAGGTGCACCCAAGTTATTCAGGAAAGATAGGAGCAACCACAGGTGCGCCTAAGTTATTCAGGAAAGATAGGAGCAACCATAGGTGCACCCAAGTTACTCGGGAAACATAGGAGCAACCAGAGGTGAGCCTAAGTTATTCAGCAAAGATAGGAGCAACCATAGGTGCACCCAAGTTATTCAGGAAACATAGGAGCAACCACAGGTGCGCCCAAGTTCGCCTCCACCCGGGATCTCCGAATCCATATTCACCTTGAACCCTGACTTTAATCAACATCATAAGACTATCACAGAACCAATAACAACCCACAAATTATAGATTTAATTAACTTAAACCCAACCGGAACCTCGAACCGAAGACGGACGGGGAAACAACATCAAAGCACCACTTGGGCGCCCACCCAGGTGCGCCCAAGTTTACAACAACACCTAGGCGCACTCACAGGTGCGCCCAGGTTCGCTGTCTAGCCCAAAGTAGTAAACCTCGGTTATATTTCAAATTCCGGACTTAAATCATTAAGATAAAATCAATCCAGAACCTAAAACAATATTAAAACAAAAGCTTACGCTTATAGAAACTCCCCGAATTCCAAAATCAATAGCGATTCCATCGTCACCAGCCCAAGCACACAGAACCTGACACTTAGGCGCAACCATAAGTGCGCCCAAGTTGCCTGAGTAACATAGGCGCAACTGTAAGTGCGCCCAAGTTCTCCGTCAGTCCTATTTCACCGATTCTGACATCTTTTCATCATTTGGAGTAAAACCTGAAAGTCCATAGCCTTAAACAACTAAAAAAGAACCTCAACATATTTAAAAACATATTAATCAGAACTTTAAAGCATCCCTAAATCACTCTTAATCAACTTTCAATTTAAAAAAAAACAAACCGAATTAATTAAGATCATAACCAAATTCCTTAGGCATAGAAATTGCTAAGCTTAGGCTATTTACACCCTAGGATTATATCAGATTTCCTTCATTAGATAGATTAGAGCATTAGGCTTCGTCCCATCACTTTTCCTGTTCCGTTAGGGGACTGGGAGAGCTGATGTGGACGGTCTAGGACATTAGGTTAAGGTTAATCCGATGATCAGTAATAAAGCATTAATCACGTAAATCCAAGTAAAATCCCCTAGTTAGGCCCTTCTAGCCCTAATATCAAAAATCCATAAAAACTATAAAACCAACAAAATAAACCTAAAAAAAGTTTTTTCCTTTATTTCTTCCTCCACCTTAGGTGCCAAATATTTAATTGAACTTAATGATAAAAGGGAACAAAGAACTGACTTCTAAAATTGAATAAATGAGAATAATTAGATGAGATGAGTGATTTCACACGCTTTGCATATTTTTATTTCGGCCCATCGGCCACCCTCAAACAATCACGGCCCATCGGCCACCTTCAATCAATTACAGCCCATCGGCTTTTCACTTTATCACTCGTGTATCGCACACGAAAAACACAGAAATCACAAGTCAAAGTCTCATTTGCATCATCATTTTAGTTTGAAAAAGTCAGCCTTTAAACCCTATTTTGCCAAGGGATTAGAAGGGGGTACCCGGGAACGGGGCCGATCCTCTTCTTAAATATTTGGCACCTCCCCCCTTTTTATTTTCTTTATTTTAATTATTTTGTCTTACTTGGATATACCATGATTTTGCTATGTGAGGATTAACCTTATTTGGACTTTTACTCATAACCCTGAATTGACCCAATATTAAAGAGACCCAAAGAGACCCAAATTAATGTGACAGGAAAACCGTCGTGTGTTGCCGGCAGCACATTAGACGAGAGAAGAACCCACCCACTTATTTTCTCCCATTTTTCTTTGGCTTTCGTCAAAGAACGGTGTTACGGCTGTTACCGTAGCTGGCGATCGTGATCCATCGATTTTGAGGGTAGTCGGAATCCTCATTTTCGATGTAAAAATTTAAATAGCACATATAGATGAATGGCGATTTCCCTCCCCTGGGGGATCAAAATTCACATCCGACAGCCTGGCGATCGTGATGGGACCTCTTTTGTTTTCCTGTCACTTATTTGGGTTTTTCTGGAATTTTATTATAAGACACGAACATCCAATCAATGATCAGATGTCCGTGTCCCATTCAGTTTAGGGTTATTATGAGTCTAGTCTGAAACTAAACCTAAGGTCCGGATGGACCGTCCACTAAGCTTTCCCCCATTACATCATAAGAAACAAACCTTCACCAACAAAATCACATAACGCGTGCTCTTCTCTTCCCTTCACTCTTTCTCTTCTCATCTAAGCATTTCTTCACAAATGGAGGGCCAGACATTCGAAATGTCCGACTTTCAACCCATTTCACCTCCACTAGTGATCCGCACCACCGGCGGGT
This sequence comes from Cinnamomum chago, assembly GCA_038049695.1. Lineage (NCBI taxonomy): Eukaryota > Viridiplantae > Streptophyta > Magnoliopsida > Laurales > Lauraceae > Cinnamomum > Cinnamomum chago. The sequence continues at coordinate 30,009,963 of CP142462.1, read as the reverse complement.
CACACCAAACCCTGCAAAATCCGGAACCCTCTAGGGTATTCGATGGATCCTTGGCAACTTCAAGCTATGACTCACAACAGATAAGACGGTCCCTTTTCGAAGGAGGCCCGCTACCAGCTAATACCATTACAATGGGGAGGAATCATTCCCATACGTCCACCCCTTCTCCTTCGTCAGGGAGGAATCAACATTCCTCGCATTCAGGGGTTACTTACACGGACTTAGTCAGCCCCACCGGCCAGGTTATAAGATATAGGGTTCACGATAATATTTCGTCAAGGGATCACTCTCTCCTCGCAAGCGATCCTGTGGTTTCACAGGTTATACCCTACTCTTCCCTAATTAGTCAGACGGAGCCAATTATGTCTTTTATCCCACAGTACGGGATGCCTACTGATGCACCTATCATAACCCCAAGTAGAATCATCGCCCCTTCTCAGACCCTCGCAATAAATGAAAGCCCATATCATCAGGTGAGTCGTGGTCCAGTGAACGTGGGTCAGTCGGCAACATCTAATACCTTGCACCAAAACCCTTTAATCCATGTAGGAACACCAGATACCTACGGACAATGTGAGATGGCCCGACCCCAATTCCAGGTAATGACTCCTCCACCAATGAACCAAGCTCGTTACAACCCTGTAACGTCCGACACTAGTATGTTATATCCCCAGCCGATTCAATACGAGGGGGGGCCTCCCACTTATCAAAATCGAACAGTCCCGATCTATCAGGTGCCCAATACGGACCAGAATCCCCTAATCCAGAACGCGCAAGCTACTAACCCCACGGGCCTTATAAATTCTTATCAAGAACCGCACTATCAGCAGGCTTATCCGCTGCCTACCTTAAGCCCGATAGTTGACCCATACAGAGGACAGTCGGTTACTCATAGGGGAGGTCAGTTGAACCAAAGCTATCAGCCTATCCCGCAGCCGTACTTCCAGGGCCAATTCCAAGAACCAGCCTATGCCCCTACTTCGCTAGAACCGCAAAGAGAGCATCAGTCGCAAACCATTCAATACCTGGATCCTTTAGCATTCAAAGAACTGCAGAAAAACGTAGAGGAACTTAAGAACGAAATTAAGAAGAAATCCTCGAGCTCAACTGGTAAGAAATTAGGATTTTACGATTTTACCAAAAAGGAAGAAAAAGAGAAATCACCTTTCCCTGTTAGAGCTCCAAAATTCATACCTTACGATGGGACGACTGACCCTCAGCATCACCTAGTCTCATTTTGCAACAAATGTCGGGCCATCGCCGACAATGACTCCATGCTCATAAATTATTTTCAAGAGTCATTGACCGGAGATGCATTGACTTGGTACACATCCGTGCCGTCCCACGAGATTAATACTTTCGAGGATGTGGTAGAGAAATTCCTAGCGCGATACCAGCACTTAACTAAAAACAAACCCTTATGGCATGACTTGGCTAACCTCAAACAAAAGAACAACGAGGACTATGAGGAATTCGCAGTAAGGTGGCAAAACCAATTCGCACGATCGGACTGCAACATGCAGGAAGAAGAACAAGTGAGAATGGCTATATCAAATATGAAGGATCCGATGAGGGCTTTGATGACAATCGGAGAGGTTGTTAGTTGGAGTGGCCTATACCGTAGGTTGTCTAGGATGAAACAAAACTTAGACGAGGGTGTGTTGAACACCATCATTGACCATAAGAAGAACACACGTAGGGTAGGCACAACCACCCAACCAGAGAGCCGCGCAACTCCTGAGGTAAGCTTAAATCAGGAAGAGGTCTACCGACCGTACCAAGAGCGTACCAATGTTAGCTTTAACCAACATCAAAACCAAGCGCAGAATGGCAATCCTAGTTTCCAAGGTGGTAACCCGAATTACCAAAGGAATAACCAAAATTTTCCACGAAATAATCAGAACTACCGGAACCTTCCGAGGAATAACCAAAGTTTTGACCAACCGCCAAGGAACCAAGGACCTCCAATGAATCAAAATCAGAATCCTAATCCTATGCAACCGGCTCAAAATCTGACGGCTCCGCCGCAAAATCGAAACGTGAATCCTCAACCTAACTATGGTACTGTCCCCTTCAATTACAATAGAGACAATAACGGCAACCAAAATAACCCGAACAACGGAAATAGAAGAAGATTCGGACCTAAGAGGGCAAACTACCCATCCCTTCCTCAACCATGGACTGCTGTCTTCTGGTCTCTTTTAAGCCAGAACGCCCTCCAACTCCCACCGGAACGACCGCAGGCATGGTCCGAACACCTGGACAAGACCAAGTTTTGCGCCTACCATAGGATGCCGGGTCATGACCTCACCCAATGCTACACGGTTAGAGATTTGATCTATGACCTCAATGACGAAGGTAGAATTGATTGGGGTAACATTAGGCCAATAGGCGGGAATGACCTGCGAGGTGCCACTCCTAATCAAAATTCAACCGCTAATCCAGCGCAGAATATTCCCAACATGCAGATCTATATGAACCCGTTACCTCAGCATGGAGCATCAACCTCTAGACAGGGCCCACAGGCCCAACTAATAAACATCGCCGTAATAGAGCACAAGCACATTGATGTCCCAGCTCAGGGGAGTATACACCATAGCCAACCATGTCATGATGATTTCTTTGAAGAGGAGGATTATCGAAAATACATTACGCCATGGGATGGGAAGACCAAATTCAAAATCTTTAACTCAGGGATGGATGCGATCGTTGACTCCCCTGACTTTTACAAGGTAAATTTTGATGAGCCGGATGATCGAGGATCACCCATCATCACGAACTCACAGCCAGATCCTCACCCAGATACAAATGCACCTCAGGCCCACCTACGATCTGGACGGATCCGTCCTCCCCGGCTACCTCCTCATCCAGTTACTCAAAACTTAGATTCGCAAAATCCCAATGATCAGGTTGAGGAGTCTGTTGATGAAAGAGCTTATACTTCGATAGAAACGGGGATAGAGTATGACCTCTTAGGACACCTCACTAAGATCCCAGCTAAGGTGTCTGTCCTTGATTTAATTAAGACATCCCCCAAGCATCAGCAACAACTACTCGAGGCTATTACGCGCTTACAAGTCCCGGTAGGCATAACTCCAGAGGAATTAAGGACATCTATCGCGGCCTTGGCCCCGGGAGCTTCATTCCCTGCCATCACTTTTACTGAGGAAGAATTAAAGGAGATACCGCCTGAGGCGAGGACGTCTCCTTTACATCTAACAGTCAAGATAGCGGGGAAGGAAATGTCAGGAGCTTTGGTTGACACTGGCGCATCACTGAATATTTGTCCGTTGAAAACCTACAAAGCTTTAGGACTCACAGTAAAAGACCTAACTCCAGCCCCTATGGTTGTGACCGGTTACGACGGGAATAAGAAAACAGTTTGTGGAAAAATTATGTTATTAGTGCAAGCGGGCCCGCTCTCAATGCCTGAAGAATTTTATATTATGGATATCCCCGCCACTTTTAACTTAATCTTGGGACGCCGGTGGTTGAATCATATGAATGCCGTCATGTCAAGCAGGCATCAATGCGTCAAATTCCCCTACTTAGGCAAGATCATGAAACTAATGGGGGACCCGCCTGTCATTGAACCAGAAGAACTTCAAATACTCCCAACCCTACAACCCGCTCCTATTACGCCAGAAGTCAAAATTCATGGATACAGGGTCGACCCTCTCATCTCCTTGATGGATACAGACTTGATGCAAAATATGTTCTCTGATCTATCCTGCCTGCAGAATCCTGCAGTGGACAACGAAGGTCAAGATCGAGGATGGACCCTGATGAAAAAGATGGGGTATCAACCCGGATTTGGGCTAGGAAGGAACGGAGAAGGAATTATCGACCCTTACATACCAGACCCTCGAGTGAGAGCAGAAGGGTTAGGGTACGACACACACGATGACATAAGGTATAAACGGGAGGACTGGACCTTAAACGAACATTTTGTGAAGTACGACAAGGCCCTAGATCCCAACACACCACCGACCAGGGAGGGATGCTACAATTTAGACCCAAATGATAAAGGCAAGTTCGTTTTAGTAGAGGATTGGGGAGATTCGACATCTTCCGAAAGCGAGACTTACGAGGAAATCTTCGGCACTTGGAGAGAGCTCCATCCGCTAAAGGAAGTGAACAATATAGACCACACCATTGACCTGAGATCCCGTACCTTATCATGTAACATGCTGAGTATGAGCGAGTCAACTCATTTACCCAAAAAAAAAAACGCCGATTGCCAAAATCCCGGAAAGTCGCGAAACGTGGGAAATCGAAGACTCTACTAGCGAAGAAGTGGTATATTGGCCTGTTGCCTGGCGCCACTTGCGAGAAGACCCCTCTCCAGAAAACCGCAAAATCTGGGAAACCGATGACCTCAATGATCACGAAGTGGTATACCGCCCCATCGCCTGGCTACGCCAGCGGGGAGGATCCTCCTCGGTAGATAATCCATCCTCGATCCCATCTGTACCATATCATTCCAAAAATCCCAAAAAAATAGAAAACCCCAAAAACCCAAAAAAATTAGAAAATAGAAAACCCAAAAACATAGGAGCCGTAGGAGTAGAAGACTTTAGTCATCATCAGAATGTGGGCAACCTAAGACGATGGAAGATACCACCGGTAGAACAGTCTCGACTAGAGGAAATTATGACCAACATCAATAAGTTAGGCTGCGAATCTCTACCTGTCGTTTCAGAGCCCGAGCCTTCCACAGAGCATGCAAACATTAATGATGGAATGGGTGTTTATGAACTAGTGGACGCCGAAGAAGGGGATGATGAAGTCTCTGAGGAATTTAGGAGAGTAATCAAAAAGTTTGATGAGGAAACACAAGCAGCTGCTGAAAAGACAAAAGAGATAAACCTGGGGACGGAAGAGAGACCCAAACAAGTCCAAATCAGTGCATGCCTGGAACCTAATGAAGAGATTGAAATATTTGAAGCCCTAAGAGAATACCAAGACGTGTTCGCATCAGATTATAACGACATGCCCGGACTTGCACCCGACCTTATAGAACACCGGATACCGTTAGAGGAAAATGCTAGACCTGTCAAGCAAAAGTTGAGAAGAATGCTCCCTGATGTTGCGTTGAAAGTGAAGGAGGAGGTTGACAAACTCCATCAGGCTAAGTTCATCAGGGTTGTGTTGTTTCCTCAATGGGTTGCCAATATAGTCCCGGTGAAGAAAAAAGATGGACGCGTCCGAGTTTGTATTGATTTTCGGAATTTGAACAAAGCGTCTCCCAAGGACGATTTCCCCTTACCTCACATCGACGTGCTTATTGACAATACCGCAGGGCACGCTATGCTATCATTTATGGATGGTTATTCGGGGTACAACCAAATCAGGTTATCACCAGAAGATCAGGAGAAAACCTCGTTCACTACACCCTGGGGGACTTACTGTTATGTTGTTATGCCCTTCGGTTTGAAGAATGCCGGCGCCACTTATCAAAGGGCCATGATGGCAATATTTCATGATATGATACACGATTGTGCGCAGGTCTACGTGGACGACATTCTAATCAAATCCAAAACCCGTGACACCCATGTCATGGCCCTCAGGAGAGTCCTCCAACGATCTAGGGACACCCAACTGAAGATGAATCCGAAGAAGTGCGTTTTTGGAGTATCCTCTGGCAAACTCCTGGGCTTTATGGTGAGCAATCGAGGAATTGAAGTTGATCCGTCTAAAGTAAAGGCCATTCTTGAAATGCCGCCCCCGAAGAACCTAAAAGAATTGAGGGGCCTCATAGGACGACTACAGTTCATTAGAAGATTCATTTCGCAGCATTCGCAAAGATGTGAACCGTTCTACAAATTGCTAAAAGGAGGTGTGGAGTACCACTGGGATGACGACTGCCAGAAGGCATTCGAAGATTTGAAGAAATATCTATTGAGTCCTCCGGTTCTGAAACCCCCTACTAAAGATGAGCCTCTCATTTTATACGTGTCAGCGACAGAATCTGCGATAGGTGTGGTCCTGGGTCAGCATGATGAGACCGGCCGAAAGGAGAATGTTATTTATTACCTGAGCAAATCTCTGCTACCCTATGAAAGAAAATACTCCCCGATGGAGAGAACCTGCTTAGCAGTTGTTTGGGCTGCTCTGAAATTGAGACACTACTTCCTAGCCCACCAAGTCAAACTCTTAGCTAGGATGGACCCTTTGAAATACATTTTCGAGAAACCCGTTACTTCGGGAAGAGTCGCGCGATGGCAAATGCTCTTGGCAGAATTTGACATAACCTATGTTACCCAGAAGTCTATAAAGGGACAAGCAATCGCCGACCATCTGGCACACCTCCCTTTGCCACAGTACGAGCCAGTCAAAACCGAGTTCCCTGATGAGGACATTTTATTTACAGACATTGAGGAGGTTAAGAATGATGACTTATGGACCATGTATTTTGATGGGGCTTTGAACCAAAATGGAAAAGGAGTCGGGGTAGTATTACTATCCCCGGAAGGAGTTGCCATACCGAAAGCCTACAAAATCGGGTTTCCAGCAACCAACAACGTGATGGAATACGAAGCTTTACTAACAGGACTGAGAGAGGCCCACACCCTAGGCATCGAGAAATTAAGAGTCTTCGGTGATTCCAAGGTTGTTATTTCCCAAATAGCCGGCGAGTGGAAGGTCAGCGCCCCAAAGCTCGCACATTACCATGCAAAAGCAAAAGAATTAATGTCCGATTTCAAGAAGATTTCCTTCCTCTACATCCCTCGCGCCTTGAACCGATTGGCTGACTCGTTAGCAATTTTAGCCTCAATCATAGAGATGCCCAATGATAAGGATTCCAAAGAATTCCTGATTAAAAAGCTAGATTCTCCGTCCGTCAAACCAATAGACCTGACCAAAGGGGACCCTGCCGAAGTCCTGCCAACAGTTTCAAAAGATAGGAGTAAGGGAGCCAAGGCCAAAGAGTCTGGTCACGAGGAGAACACCAAGCCTGAAGGGGTCCTAGCCCGCATACAACATGACGATGACTTGGTAGACGATCACCCATGGTACTACGATATCTGGAATTACTTACACGATGGCTACATCCCTGAATACGCCACCCGATCGGACAAAAAAGCATTGAAAGAAATGGTTCAGAGATATGTCATAGTCGCGGGACTATTGTACCGTAGATCATTCAGTGGAATTCTCCTACGATGTGTGACCACAGAAGAAGGGCAGGAGATAATTGAAGAAGCACACTCAGGAGAGTGTGGAGGACATGTCAACGGCCAAATGTTGGCTAAGAAGATTATCCGTTTAGGTTATTATTGGCCATCCCTAGAGATGGATTCAGTCCATTATGTTAGGAGATGCAAAGAATGTCAGCTGCATGCCGACCTAATACATGCCCCCGCATCATCCCTTCACCCTACCACAGCTCCATGGCCTTTTTCGACATGGGCCTTTGATATCATAGGACCCCTGGCCCCTACACTAGAAAACACACAAAATAAGGCATTCATATTAACAGCTACGGAATATTACACTAAATGGGCAAAAGCAGAGGCATATGTTAATATTAAGGCAACCTCTGTAGTTAAATTCATCAAAAAGAATATAATAGCCAGGTTTGGCATCCCTAAGGTATTCATAACAGACAATGGCCCCCAATTTATATCTCAACAAATGAATGAGTTGTGCACAAAATATGATATAGAACTGCATCATTCAACCCCATATTATCCCCAAGCCAATGGTCAAGCCGAAGCAACCAACAAGACCTTACTGAAGATCATCAAGAAGACTGTGCAAACCGCCAAAGGTAGTGATTGGCCAGACCATTTGGTTGAAGCGTTGTGGGCGTATCGGACTTCTATAAGAACTCCTACAGGAGAAACCCCATACTCTTTAACTTACGGAACGGAAGCAGTCCTTCCACTCGAGGTCCTTCACCCGTCACTGCGTGTCCAGCTAAATGAAGATATAACAGAAGATCAGAGGAGAGAAGCACTACTACTTCAGCTAGACCTACTCGATGAGAAAAGAATGAAGGCAGCAGAGCATGCACAAGTGTATCGGAAGCGGATTGCTAGAGCCTATAACAAGCATGTCAAAGAGCGAAGATTCAAAGTCGGTGATTTCGTGCTAAAGCGCATCACTCCATCCCAGCTTCCGCATCCCAGAGGTAAGTTACGACCCAATTGGGAAGGCCCTTATGTAATTAAAGAAGTATATTCTAGAAATGCATACAGACTAGTAAATGCAGAAGGGGAAGAGCTCCCCGATCCATGGAATGCTATGTACCTAAAAAGGTACACAATTTGACCCTTCCCTACTTCTCGCGGAGTATGACCCTCCTTGCCCCTTAGCGTAGTTGAAGAAATCCAGTAGGAGGACCAAAGAGATGCACATTGATCAAACTTGGAACTCAAGCACACACCAGCACCTAAAAAAAAAAAAACACAAAATGGTGAGTCTACCCCACACAAATTTCGCACGGCTAAAGTCACCCAATGTAAAGGTTTGAAGGTGGGATTGCCCGTGTCATGAAAGCTTTTTGATTCCAAAAAAAAAAAAAAAAGAAACGAAAAGAGTTTGTTTAGCTGGGAGCCCAAAAAAAAAAAAAAAAAAAAAAACAAAAACGTGACTAGTTTGGGTTTGTAGCCTTTTTAACCCGAGCCAGTAAGCCCGTAGAGGTATTTACATACTCAGTGCCCTAAAGCCATCTGGTTTGGGAGTCATTGGCTGAAAGCTCGTTACATGGGTTAATTAGAAAGCTTAAGAGACCCAGGCATTGCACAGTCACATGCTGAAAAAAAAAAAAAAAAAAAAAAAAAAAAAAAAGGAGAGAAGAAAGAAAAAAAATATTTAGTTAGAAGTCCTGAAAAGAATAAAAGCTTGCTGGCTAGTCTGGGTTCGTAGCCTTTTTAACTCGAGCCAGTAAGCCCGTAGGGGTATTTACATATCTAGTGCCCTGAAGCCACCTGGTTTGGGAGTCATTGGCTGAATGCTCGTTACCTGGGTTGATTAGAAAGCTTAAGGGACCTAGGCATTGCACGGTCACATGTAAAAAAAAAAAAAAAAAAAAAAAATCTATTAGAATTAGGCTCGCTGAAGTGACACGGGTACTCATCGGATGAACTAAGCAGAAGGTGGTCGAAAACCACAACACTAAGGTAGCACGGTGACTCACCAACCCACACACACACATTACTCACAAATGAGCCCCGTAGGCAGTCATGTGCGCTCCAAAGGTCAACCGAAAAGACTAAGCAGCTACAAAAGGAGGCCCGTGAGGGTTCGATCTCCAAAGGAAAGTTAGGGAGGAGCACATCACCACCGGAATGAAAATCATGGATCGAGAAGCTAATCTACCTTCACGCCCTCACCCACAGCCCAAATGAACACTAGTCTTATGCTGGGGCATTTTTTTTTTTTTTTTTTTACATTCTTATTAACATCTATCTATCTTACACGGCCTCCCAATATGGGTCCTCATCATACACGATTGTCACGAGCACTCACTAGCCCCCACACACTCACCTCATGCATGCTTTCGTTACTAACGACTTTTGATTGGATGCAGTAAAGAACACTTCCCCTAAGGTATCAATCCCATCTTGTTCTTTCCCAAAGCTTAAATGCCAAAACGGCCCCCTGACATTTTTACCGAGAAAGAAAATATTACCTTAGCCAAATTATGCAGGGGGGCCTAAAATATTAAACTAACAAGTTTGTTTTGAGACCTTGCAGGGAACCCAACCCCGATCACATCCAAAACATCCCACAAGCTGGGGCATTTTTTTATCTTACCTGCATTATTTTGCGCACAACCCCTCATGATTTGAAAAGAATACAATGGTGGTATTTAAATTTGAGATATATAAATTATGCATGTTATGATGCTTTATGATGAATTTAATTATAAATGCCTATTGTCCATACCTTTTCTATGATGTCACATGCTGTGCTATTAAAAAAAAAAAATGCAGTTATCTTGAACCTCTGTCTTTACATTTATAGCTAGCAATGTGAATGCCTTAAAACATAGAACTGATTAAACCATCACAGACACACACCCATGCACTCCCATTGTTTGAGAACCCTAGGTCTATATCACATCTCCGGAACAAAGTTGTAGTCATTTAATCTATTGTATAGGTTTCGTTACTGGTTATCTCTGATTACCGATGGCCTTCCATATGAGATCCATGCTTAGAGCACGAATTTCAAGGAATTCTAAAAAAAAAAAAAAAAAAAAAAAATTCGGCAGCATCTCCCCTTGTTTTTTTAGCCCCCGGAAAATTTCCGGATACAAGAAACATGTTACCTGTGAAGAAAAACACTTCGTATATTCCCCGACACCCCCACAAAGGCTCCTCATCAATCAACCACACCAACCGTAGCTCTTCTAAGGCATTAAAACATACTATATCAACTACCCATACATGGTACATACATACACATGATACATCTCAGACCAAATACATGCGAACCCACGCCGTGAGCCAAGTACAACACGAAATAACATAAATACATGGCCAGCACATGTGAATACGGTACAGAACAAGGATACACAAAGGATGGATCCCTAGGAGATCAATCAAAGAACGATAACCCTAAGGAGCAGCTCCATTATGACGAGCCGACGAAGCAAATGAAGACAGACCAGGAGCACGTTGAGAAGGAGCTCGTGTCGAGTCAGAAAACGCATAACCTTTATCTTCCGCCCTCTGGCGATATCGATCGAGGCGCCTTCGCAAATCAGCAACCACCTCCTCATGAAATCGAGCCATGCGATCCATGCGCTCGTTGTACTGATCCTGAATAAGAGCCCTCTCCTCCCCCGGGCTGAGACGCGGAGGAACGGAAGCAACGATAGCGCCACTCTGCAAGACGACATTCTAAAGAAATATTACATTGACCAAACCTTGTAGTAGCAGACATGGAATTTAAAAGGAAGAAAAGGCCCTCACTTGCGTAGAGGCCTCATAGCTCACGAGTTTGACACGTAGCTCGTTAACCTGCAAATCACAAAATTACAAACTACATCAGCAACGAATGAAAAATTGAGATTGAAGTATCACATAAGTAGGGCCCATACCTGTGCCGTTAAGGCAACTCTCTCCGCAAGCGCTCTATCACGCTCACTACGGGCCTCCTCCTAAAGATCATAAAGGCAGACAGTCAGGGGTCAATTGTAAAAAAAAAAAAAAAAAAAAAGGGGGACGACACAATAAAAGTTTGAGCCTTACTAACCTTTAGTCGGTCCATCTCAGCTCGCAGTGTCTGCAGCTCGCCCTCCAATCTCAACCTCACAGCCTCGGACGCAGCCAAATCCCTATTCCTCTGCACAAGCAATTAGATGTCATAAGTTTTAATTTGCGGTGAAGATTGGGTTAATAACCTTCTACCTCAGAGGTGTTCGCCGGGGTATCAATGATGGCGTCACCTGTCCTCGATTCCTTTTGTAGATCCATCTGGACAAAGTAAAATGAGTCAGTGGGCTCAAGGCATTACTTTTACAATAGACGAGGGATCATGATTCCCGTGCCTCCTTAGCCACAAAGGACGCATGTAGTCCCATCGTCATGGCCCCCTAAGGTCACGAAGTGTATGGTGCAATAAATGAGCTCTCTGGCACACAACACCAAAGGATAGTACCCCCAATCACCATATTACGAATTGCACGGACATTACCTTCTCTCCCACCAACGTGGATAGCCGGAGTACCTCCTCCCGAAGGGCTAACTCAACATCAGATATCACTCTTGTAGAGGTCCCCTACCATGAGGTACAATGGGAACAATTAGAAAGGGAGGATAAAAGATATACATATATATATGTGTATATATAAGGTTCATGAACTTGGTGGAATTTACCTCGCCTGCATTGTCATCTAATGGACGAGTCCCTTCACACCCCATCCCAGCCGAGGAAGCCGCCTGAAATAAGAAAACAACATGGTGGATTAGATCGAGAATAAGGGACAATATCAAGTCAGATAAGTAGAAAGGATTAAATGATTACCCGAAGTGATAGCAGCGTCTCCATCGCCTCAGCGCAATTTCGAATAGAATAGGAAGATCCACCAGAATACGACTCAGGCAGTATGTACCGGTGCGTGTTGTCCCTCCAGCGCTGCTCATAATCGCGTGATGCCTCTTCATCCGCGCTGAAGGTAGGCGCTTGTCCCCCTCCATCCCAATCATTTATCTCACGCTGGTGCGGATGGGAATGACTAAATATCGCTTTGCGCCATCCCCTATATGAATGACTCATGGCAGGTTCAAGAGGTAGGACGACCTGACAACTACCGAACTGGCGAGCAACTCGGCTCACAACAAGCTTGGAAACAATCTGAGGGGCGTGAAGCCATATATCTCTCGCAAATAAATGCACCCCCTCTCAGCTCCGCTACCCCCGTCGTCCATCGGGTCATCACTATCATCGGACGCAAGTAGCTCATCCAGAGGCGCTATATACTCCTCATCATCAGAGTTGCTAACCGCGCCCTCGCTCTCATCCATGCCCGTCTGTTCGGTAGGAGTCGGGGCAGGTCCACCGTCTCCACCCCTAACCGGTGAACCTCCGGCAGCCGCCATCTGCACCCCATGGCCAGCAAAGAGCTCTGCCTGATCACGAGTCCAACCTACATTGCATAAGAAACAATGATGAGCGAGTGAGCAAATGAATCAAAGACTACCGGAACAAAGGGAGAATACTCACTGTCTAGAATCTCCGCCCGCGTAGGGCCATAAGCCTCCCATAGCCACTCGATGTCAATCTGGCTAGAGCCAAGGTAAGGCCGTGCGCCAAACAAACGCTGAAGCAAGGGCCGGATGAGCTTGGGGTTAGCATCAACCGCACCGGTCGAAACCGGTAGACCGCTCACCCTCAGACCCCAACATCTTGCTATATCCTCGAGGGTGATGGTCATCTCGCCGGTCGGGAAATGGAAAGAATGGGTCTCATCCCTCCATCTCTCCGAAAGTGCGCTGATAAGACAGCGGTCGACTCGAAAAGCTACAATAGACATAAAATCTCCAAAACCCATAGCCCTGAGACGATCCTTCAGAGTGTCTGGCAGCTCCGTCCACCACTCTTTCACCTTAAGCCACCCCACCCTTATCTGAGCAAGAGGTACAAGCTGAAATTGAAAAAAAAAAAAAAAAAAAAACATCATGATCGTTAGCCCAAAGATTTAAAGATGAGTAATGATGAGACAAAATACAGAAGAGACTAAGTGTCATTACCTTGCCCGCTCTTATCTCGTCGGCAAGGTGGGGATCATTTTTAGTTCGTTGCTTCTTATGCCTCTTTCCAGGCCGGGCCGTATTCTGCCCCGCCTCGGGCTCTCCGGTAAGTCCAACCTCAGGGTCCTCCGCTAGTCTATCTACGGGAACGCCCCCGTAATCTCCTGACGCACCCTCTCCCGACTCAACCATAGTCGAGGTCCTCTTACCAGCGAGCCTTGTCTTAGCCATCCTGCACATTAAAAAAAAAAAAAAAAAAAAAAAAGAAAAAGGAAAAAAAAAAAGCATATATGAGAAACCATGGATTTAGAAATACATGAGCAAAAGGGAAAGTTTTAACTTTGAAGATGTCACCTAAAAGATTGTGCAAAACAACCAAAATGAATCCATGAGAGACATCGAATTAGAAAACATTGGCCAATCCAATCCTGAAGCGAATTAATCAAAGAACAAAAGTAAAGCCAATAACAATAATAAGTAATTATAATATTAATGAGAACGAGTAAGGTGAACCCCGTCTGAGTTGAGACGATCCCCTGACTTTGCCCACTGTCCCATCATAATTATCACACCCCTCCATATACAAATTCACTCTTCCATGCAAACAAACAAACAAACCAAAAGAGAGGGGGAATAAATAAATAAATAAAAAAAAAAAAAAAGCAGAGGATCTTTAAACACAGTCACACATATAAAAGCCAGCATAAAACATGTCATCATCATCTCATCAGGAACAAGATTAAAGAAGCACTCTACAAATTTAGGCCAATCCCTGAATAACAATGACAGAAAATTAATACAAAAAAAAAAAAAAAAAATGTCCAAGCCGTCCCCTGCAATGGCCAAAATCTGTGTCAGGGGTCCGAAATCATGTTCGCCACATTCTCATTTAAGGTTAACGGAAGAGTCCAATAAACCCAACTATCCTCACTGGACTCAATAGTCTCCATGGGTGACACCATACTCCACTCCTCATCATCTCGTCAGTCCTAACTAGTTGCAGGTAAGCACCCATTCTCCACCCAGACTGATTTTGCCGAAGGTTCCTCACCGTGCAATCTTTCAAATTAGAGTCATGAGGGCTGGATTGCCAACCTCACAACAGAGACAGCTCTGACATTTCTCCTCGTCTTGAGCCACCATTCTCTTGACTGCCCTTGACCAAAACCAGGCTCGGCACCCCCATTCCACAACCATAGTAAAACAAAAGGAAAACAAAGAGAATGAATAGATTGAAGGGGAGGGACCCACACACCTGGATGCTCTAGACCCCGCGCTGCTCCTTCTCCACTGTTATTTCCACTCTTCCTTCACCTACAAACAACAACAGATTCAAAACGAAAAGGGGAGGGAAAGATGAACAAAAAAAAAAAAAAAAAAAAAAAGAACAGGGGAAAGGAATAGAGCACGCATACCTGACTTCTTCTCTCCTCCCTTCCTCTTTCCTCTTCTTCTTCTCTCTGTTCTCTTTCCTCTTCCTCCAATCGTTTTACACCTGCAGCAACAGCAACAGGTTCAAAAAAAAAAAAAAAAAAAAAAAAAAAGAAGAAAGAGAATGGAAATGGAAATAGAGATGAATGGAGCGACCTACCTGACCTCCTCTCTCCTCCCTTTCCTTCCTCCTCTCTGTTTCCTTTACTCCTCCCCCACTCGGTTTCCACCTGAAGGCAGCAGCAATGGATAAAAAAAAAAAAAAAAAAAAAAAAAAAAAAAAAGAGAAACACAGAGAAAGAGAAGGCGAATAATAAAAATAAAAAAAAAGAAGAAGAAGACTAGATTCACATACCTGGGCCACTCAGGAAGAACTACACTCCCCTCTCTTCTCCCTTTCCTTCTCCTTCTCCTCAGCCCACTCGTCCTTCACCTGAAATGGCAGCAGGAGCATTCAAAAAAAAAAAAAAAGAGGGAAGAAAGAACAGAAAGAGGGAAGGGACGGTCCACCTACCTGAGCGCCAGCAAGCCTGCGCCGCACCTCCCTCGCACCTCTCCTCTATCCACTCCGCTCCCAGCTCCTCTGTCTCCACCTGAACTCACGCCCAAAAGAGAAAGGAGGAGTGAAAAAAAACGAAAGAAAAGAAAGAGAGGGAAACGGGGAATGAAAGCAAAAGAAAGAGGGAAAAGGGGGCTAACCCCATGACCTAAAAGCACGCCCAAGGCTGGGCGCTGGATGGCCCAGCCCCATCATATGGTGGGGTCCATCTCTGTGGGGGACACACCTAAAAGCATAACCCTGTATCTCTTCAAAAAAATAAATACATATATATAATAATAATAATAATAAAAAAAGAGACATAAACATAAAGAAAACAGTTAATTAAGAAACTTAAACATCCCCCATAATCATGAACTCAATTACAGTACATAAAAGAAAATCCATGAGATTAATTAGTCATCACCCATTCATCATACATTAATAATTCCTGATTAAATCTCATAACTCCTCATCATAGTATCACAGCAATGAGAAGTCTCCATTATTTAAGACTAAAGCATCATCACATAATAAATAAAAATAAACAAAAGAGAAAAAGGGAATTATAAAATCTATATTGTTTTTATTAAAATTTTGATAGGAGTTGGTTAACAGTGGAGTGACAAATTAAACTAATTGCCCTAGGCACAAACTAAAACGAGAAGAGGTGATCATCTCTGCCTCCAAATCACACTTGAGGCTTATAACTACTATTAGCGGTCCTAATGACCCAACCTCTTGATCACAACCTAGCCTAAAATGGGGACTCCTGGTGAGCCATTCAGAATGGGTGAATCATGCCGTTGAAGACTGGGAAACGAGCCATCCGTGCCTCCATCCCTGCGACGTGAGCCTCGAGCTGCCCTTGTATTTCATTGAAAATATTTAGGGGATTACGAAGGGCATCACAAATCTCTCGAATCTGCCGGGAGTCGTCCTGAAAGGCGGTATATACTGGGTGAATGAGCGCTGAAAGCGTAGTGTTCTGCATCTCGAAATATTTCCTATAACGCCTAGGAATGCACGCTTCAGCCTCATGGGGGCAAGACATGGTCATGGGCCCTAGCTGATCCATCCGCCTTTGCAGGGTATTGAAGTCATCGATCGGAGCCCTTTCGCTTGCAGTTTTGGTAGCTTCCCAAACCCCCAGCATTGCTCTGAGGTCTATCAAACTCCATAAAAGGGATTGAAGCACCTCGCTGACAAAACCCGGTAAGTCCTCCATGAGCCGAGTATAACCTCCCAACCTACCAAGGACAGTCCTCCCAACGACGCACAAATCTTCATATAGCCCGCAGATTCGTTTGTATTTTGTAACTAGCAGATCATACGTCTCGCGCTTGTCTTCAGTAAGACGTTGGTCCATTATCTTTTCAAAGTCAAACACACAGTCATAAATAGCGGGAATGGATGACTCATGCTCGAGATAGAATTCCGCTCGATCCTCGGAGTCGTGGTAACCTATCATCTCAGTTCCAGGGGACCAGTATTCCTCCCCTGGCACATAAGGCTTGCAAGCGCCAGGACCTGCACCAGCGTCGATGGTGAATGAAAAGACAGGAAAACCAGCCATTGAATGAAGTCAAACCTGCGAACAAAAACACCCAACCTTAGAGACTCTCCACTTGAATAATAGCAAAAAAAAAAAAAAAAAAAAAGAAAAAAGGTAGAAGATCACTTGGGCGCACCAGGGGTGGCGCCCAAGTTTATCTTATGAATTTCATCCCATGTGGGTCCGGTTCAACCCAAAACTATTCATCATAACCCTTGAGATCCGTGAGGCAAGTTCCCCGAGGGTACTGACAGATCACTTTCAGATCTTTAGGAAACCAAAAACATGTCCTTTTTGCTCAAGCAAGTATCAATAATGCAATGCAACATATTAATAATAATAATTAAAAAAAATATATTAATAATTGCAAGAGAGAAACCTGAGAACATGGGGAGTAAATAAAAAACCCACTGATATTCAATCAAATAATAAAACTCCAACCTTAAAAACATCTCTCAAGAAAGAGCAAAACAAATAGAAAACATGTTGCATAATTCAAGACCAAAAGAGTGAAAAGAGTGCTTACTTAAAGACAAGAAGGAGAGCAAAGACCCTGGAACTCGAAGTTTGAGGAGTGAAAAAACTTAGAGAAACCCATAGGCAGCCCTTCCTTATATAGGTTAGTGTCCTAACATCAAAAGGAAAAGAACACCACTTGGGCGCGCTCCTAGTGGCGCCCAAGTTCTTCGCTTTCCAATTCTAAGCCAAGAAGGAGAATGCCACTTGGGCGCACTCCTAGTGGCGCCCAAGTTCTTCACTCTTCAATTCTCCCCCACGGAGGACACCTCACATAACCAAGTTCTTCGCGTTCCAATTCTAAACCAAGGAGAAGAACACCACTTGGGCGCACTCCTAGTGGCGCCCAAGTTCTTCATTCTTCAATTCTATCCAGGAAAGGGCACCTCGTGTAACCACCTCACAAGAACTCTAAACCAAGTAGGAGAGACTACTTGGGCGCCCATAGTGGTGCGCCCAAGTGCGCAGGAACACATGGGTGCCCTTCCATGTGCGCCCAACCCTATGTTTTAGCCCGGAGGACCCCACAATGCATAGATTCAAGACCAAAATGGTTCTTTGATGATTACTAATCAAATCAAACAAAGGCAACAACAAATAATAACCGAAAGAGAGCAATGAAAGCATCTGAATGGCCAAAAAAATAAAATAAAATAAAATAAAATAAAAAATAGAAGAAATGCTCACCGAACATCATCCTTTCACATGAGAACTCATTGCATACATTCTAGTCCCATCACATATACATCTAATATTGTGCATTGCATTCCATGTCATCTCCATCAGTAGCAATTAAAATTACTATTTCTGCAAGTTATAAAATTGAGTACTAACAAGCAAGAGCGCAGAATCTTTTAGTGTTTATCCACTGCAGATTTACAACCCATGAATGAGAATAACAAAAGTGATTCAAACACGCTGATGGGGATGAATGACACAAACTTATGCAAATGGACAACGAAAGAAAGCGGCAATGAGCCCCATCGTCGGATTTATGAAAAGCCCTTGAGGTAGGTACACCTAACTGTGGATTTTCATGATTTTACCCCACGTCTAGAAATTGAGTCGCCGTAGGCCTCCCTTAAGCGCTTATAATCGGTACGGCAACCATAATATCGTGTTATCACGAATTGCGGTGTTTGCCGACTCAAGTCTTGACGTTGGAGAATGGAATCCGTGTGACTCGAAACTCTCCATGATAAGCACAAAATGATGATCGAATCTATCCCAGGTTCTCATCTAGGCTTGGGTGAAGACCAAGATCCCTAGAGAGTGACGATTATTCCGGTGGACATTTTCCATTGATTTAGCTTTTTCGATGCATACCTGAGTTTTAAAATAAAATCTCTTTTCAAAAAAAAAAAAAAAAAATGCATCTCATTCTCACATGCACCTCACACAATTGCTTGAACTATGTTTGTGATTTCCTTCAAGATCTCCATTATTGTTAGTTAGTTTTAACTATGCCTTACGCATTCCATTGTGGATGAAAGTCAAAAGACATTATATATGACAAACAGAATAAAACTCTATTGCAAGAACAAATGAAATTTTAATAGTGACTTAGCCAATCGAAAGATCGACTTCTGATTCAGACCACTGGGGC
Organism: Cinnamomum chago; assembly: GCA_038049695.1. Lineage (NCBI taxonomy): Eukaryota > Viridiplantae > Streptophyta > Magnoliopsida > Laurales > Lauraceae > Cinnamomum > Cinnamomum chago. The sequence continues at coordinate 29,991,109 of CP142462.1, read as the reverse complement.
ACAGTTCCCACCATCTTTTTTAAATTAAGCAACCGGGGCACAGTTCCCAACCCCCCACGTGGCAATACCACGGGCACCGAGGCACAGATCTCGGGTTTCCAATTCAATCAGTAGGCACGTAACTTCTTCTTTTTTCCCTTTTTCCCCCTGAATCAGGATCGATCCTAGAAAAGTGAACCTCACCTTTAGAACAAGTTTGTAATTGCATACATCCGTAAGCGGCCACTCCCGCGAGCTCAAAAGCTCCCGTGAGTCATGAGTGGAGTGTCTACTTTCTTTGGAGCACAACTCTCCACGTGTTGTTCTCCAAAGAGGGGCATACTGTAGACACCTCATTTTGGCCCCCTATGATAGCCTTAAAACACTTATCATATATGATGATGCCCCCATTTCACCCATAATTGAATGGTTAATGGCATAATTCAAATTAATTATTGACGATGAAGATGCTTGTTGATAGTTTTAGACTTAGTTCGGCAATTCATAGAAATTATGAGAGAAAAGGCCGAATCGCGTTGAGATCTCGAGTTCGACCAGCTACTCATACCAGGCATGGACTACAACACTATTCCAAACCCTTTTCAGACTATATAGAACACCCTCAGGTTATTCTTAGAGAAACTACACATAGTTTGCCTAAGTACAATGCGATTAACATGAATTAAGAGGTTAGAATCATTGATCCAAATATTCCTTACTTATCCTGACCTCTGACCTTTAGGATCTATAGACCACAAGATTCTACGTTCCAAGAGCTTTCCGATGATGTATAGAACGTCTAATTCCGACCAACGGATTAAAAGATATGGCCCTCAGAAGAATACATAAATGATACCGCACAAGGGACACACTTGGGCGCCCATATAGGTGCGCCCAAGTTCCAAGCTGCACTTGGGCGCATACACAGGTGCGCCCAGGTTCCAGGGGCACACTTGGGCGCCCATGCAGGTGCGCCCAAGTCTCTGGTTACCCTAGAACCCACTTTAATGCACATTTAAGTTGGTTTCGCTCCACTCTTCATAGTTCTGACCCAATCTCAATCCGAAAGCAACCCGAAACCAAACCTTAAGCCCATTCAACCTAGAAGATAACATGGGCGCACTTGTGTGTGCGCCCAAGTTCTAAAAATCCACTTGGGCGCCCCCACAAGTGCACCCAAGTCCAATGCCCTTTGTTTTAGTCCAAATTCAACCCGAACCAAACCCTAGGTCAACTGAACCCCAGGTCCCTGCCGTTTTCCAACCTCTGATCACTATGATGTATGGACCAACAGATTCTACTTTTCAAGAGCTTTCCGACGATATATAGAACGTCCAATTCCGACCAACGGTCCAAGAGTTATGGCCCGCGGAAGATAGCCCTAACGATCCCCCACTAGAGACCACTTGGGCGCCAAGTTTCAACCTGCGCTTGGGCGCACACACAGGTGCGCCCAGGTGTCCAGTTGGCTTAGAATGGAACTTGAATACATATTTGTGTGGGTTTCGCTCAATCCTTCGCAATCCCGACCTGATCTCAATCCGAAAATAGTCCGAAATCGAACCCAAAGCCCACTTAGCTTCCTAAGCCAACATGGGCGCACCTATGTGTACGCCCAAGTTCCCGGACCAACATGGGCGCACCTATATGTGCGCCCAAGTTCCCGGAACCCTAAACCTACCTTGGTTTGCGTGAAACTTCTAGAGACTCGTGCACATAGCAACCCTAAACCCCTCCTCCACGAAAAAAACCCTTATATAAGGATCTCTTATGTCATTTACAACGGGAGGCTACCAAGAAGAATAGAAAACTAGAAGAAGAGAGAGAAAAAAAAAAAAAAGAGTAGCCACCATAGAGAGAGCTTTAGATCTAGGAGGAAGAAGAAGGAGAGGAGATTTCTGGTTCTCAAGATTACCAATGGAGAAAGCTTCTGAAAGCCATGGATCTGCGCGAAAGCTTCGACCTAGGACTTGAAGGATACGATTCGAACCGGTATTTCTAGATTAGGTTCTCTTCCATTGATATTTAGTATCATTAATGTTTAGAAATATGCTTAGGATCATGCATGCATTGTAGATCTGCATTAATAGTAGTCTTTTTTAGTAGATCTAATACTTAGCAATCATCCATCATTAGTAACATGCTTAGGATCATCCCTACTCTGTAGATCTGCATCATTTCTTGCATTCCGAACTCGTGATTAGGATAGACTTTGCATCCATTTCGTTTTCATTAAGTAAAATAAATAAAAATAAAAATAAATAAAAGAAGTACAACAGAACACTTGGGCGCAACTATCTGTGCGCCCAAGTGTCTGCTTTAGGTTTCCATTTCGAGTTTCATATTAAGCATAATTTATTTCTCAGATCCGAACTCGTTTTTCATACATATTGATATTGGAACCTTCGGATCTATAATATTGCACCCCAAATCGCGCGAAAAGCATTGAGAAAAGAAACAAAGAAGAAGAAAAGTGCAGGAAAGAACTTGGGAGCAACTGTGTGTGCGCCCAAGTTTCTGGATAGGGTTTTGGCCCCGATTTCTCGTTTCGCGCGTACTCTGGTTCTTAGATCCGAGCCTACCCCTATAAAAGTTAGTATTAAAGTCTTCGGATTTGAGAAAAGTGTTAAGAGAATCGAAGGAATACCGGAATATAGTACCAAAAGGTAAAGACTAAAAGAGACAGCAAACTTGGGAGCAACTGTGTGTGAGCCCAAGTTGTGCAGAGGAACTTGGGAGCAACTGTGTGTGAGCCCAAGTTGTGCAGAGAAACTTGGGAGCAACTGTGTGTGCGCCCAAGTTCCAAATTCGTTTTCCGGCCCGCATCTTCATATCTTTGCATTCCATTTAGCTTGCTGCTTTATCTTTTTGGTAATTTCAATTGATTACTGCACTTCTAGACTTCGAAGCATCAAATCATCATCATTTTAGGTTAGGGTAAATTGCATAAAAAAAACCAAAAAAATCACAAAATCATAAAATACTTCTCCTCTCATCTTACTCCTTAGTAATTAGAGAAGAGAACAAAAAAAAAAAAAAAAAAGAAAGTAGTTAAAGGAAGTGTTAGAATTATAGAAGTAGACATTAAGTATCTAATTTTAGGATATTTCATTCATGCCTAAGTAAATCAATAAATTCGATCAACCCCATTCTAAAACACTTAATTATCTCAAAACACCTAATTAAAACAACCAATTGAAATCCACAGAATTAATTAACTAAATCCCTAAAATTGATTAACAACTCTAAATTAAAACCCTAATCAACAAACCTTAATTAAAATTCTGATTAATAAGCCTAAATGAACCAAAACCCCTAATTAATCGAACCCAAACAAACAAAACCCTAGCCACCAATCCCTAATTGAGACCCTAATAGAAACCTAATTAAAGACGATAAGATCTAGCCACACCCAGAGAATAGAGACATTCCCCAACCAGAATACCAAATCCGACTTAGAAGCACCCTAGAATTGAACGAACTAGTAGCTCCACAACAGGCAGACACTTAGGAGCAACCACAGGTGCGCCCAAGTTACCCCAGAAACCTAGGCTCACATATAAGTGCGCCCAACTTCTTATTCCAATCCCGAAGCACATTGGTCGCGTTTTTTTAACTCCCGAATTTAAACCACGTATATTTATTGACATAGATCACCTGAGACTCCAAGCCTAAGTGAACAGAATCTCGTAGGAACCAAAACACGCGAATCAGACACTTAGGAGCAACCATAGGTGCGCCCAAGTTATTCAGGAAAGATAGGAGCAACCATAGGTGCGCCCAAGTTATTCAGGAAAGATAGGAGCAACCACAGGTGCGCCTAAGTTATTCAGGAAAGATAGGAGCAGCCATAGGTGCACCCAAGTTACTCGGGAAACATAGGAGCAACCAGAGGTGAGCCTAAGTTATTCAGCAAAGATAGGAGCAACCATAGGTGCACCCAAGTTATTCAGGAAACATAGGAGCAACCACAGGTGCGCCCAAGTTCGCCTCCACCCGGGATCTCCGAATCCATATTCACCTTGAACCCTGACTTTAATCAACATCATAAGACTATCACAGAACCAATAACAACCCACAAATTATAGATTTAATTAACTTAAACCCAACCGGAACCTCGAACCGAAGCCGGACGGGGAAACAACATCAAAGCACCACTTGGGCGCCCACCCAGGTGCGCCCAAGTTTACAACAACACCTAGGCGCACTCACAGGTGCGCCCAGGTTCGCTGTCTAGCCCAAAGTAGTAAACCTCGGTTATATTTCAAATTCCGGACTTAAATCATTAAGATAAAATCAATCCAGAACCTAAAACAATATTAAAACAAAAGCTTACGCTTATAGAAACTCCCCGAATTCCAAAATCAATAGCGATTCCATCGTCACCAGCCCAAGCACACAGAACCTGACACTTAGGCGCAACCATAAGTGCGCCCAAGTTGCCTGAGTAACATAGGCGCAACTGTAAGTGCGCCCAAGTTCTCCGTCAGTCCTATTTCACCGATTCTGACATCTTTTCATCATTTGGAGTAAAACCTGAAAGTCCATAGCCTTAAACAACTAAAACAGAACCTCAACATATTTAAAAACATATTAATCAGAACTTTAAAGCATCCCTAAATCACTCTTAATCAACTTTCAATTTAAAAAAAAAACAAACCGAATTAATTAAGATCATAACCAAATTCCTTAGGCATAGAAATTGCTAAGCTTAGGCTATTTACACCCTAGGATTATATCAGATTTCCTTCATTAGATAGATTAGAGCATTAGGCTTCGTCCCATCACTTTTCCTGTTCCGTTAGGGGACTGGGAGAGCTGATGTGGACGGTCTAGGACATTAGGTTAAGGTTAATCCGATGATCAGTAATAAAGCATTAATCACGTAAATCCAAGTAAAATCCCCTAGTTAGGCCCTTCTAGCCCTAATATCAAAAATCCATAAAAACTATAAAACCAACAAAATAAACCCAAAAAAAGTTTTTTCCTTTATTTCTTCCTCCACCTTAGGTGCCAAATATTTAATTGAACTTAATGATAAAAGGGAACAAAGAACTGACTTCTAAAATTGAATAAATGAGAATAATTAGATGAGATGAGTGATTTCACACACTTTGCATATTTTTATTTCGGCCCATCGGCCACCCTCAAACAATCACGGCCCATCGGCCACCTTCAATCAATTACAGCCCATCGGCTTTTCACTTTATCACTCGTGTATCGCACACGAAAAACACAGAAATCACAAGTCAAAGTCTCATTTGCATCATCATTTTAGTTTGAAAAAGTCAGCCTTTAAACCCTATTTTGCCAAGGGATTAGAAGGGGGTACCCGGGAACGGGGCCGATCCTCTTCTTAAATATTTGGCACCTCCCCCCTTTTTATTTTCTTTATTTTAATTATTTTGTCTTACTTGGATATACCATGATTTTGCTATGTGAGGATTAACCTTATTTGGACTTTTACTCATAACCCTGAATTGACCCAATATTAAAGAGACCCAAAGAGACCCAAATTAATGTGACAGGAAAACCGTCGTGTGTTGCCGGCAGCACATTAGACGAGAGAAGAACCCACCCACTTATTTTCTCCCATTTTTCTTTGGCTTTCGTCAAAGAACGGTGTTACGGCCGTTACCGTAGCTGGCGATCGTGATCCATCGATTTTGAGGGTAGTCGGAATCCTCATTTTCGATGTAAAAATTTAAATAGCACATATAGATGAATGGCGATTTCCCTCCCCTGGGGGATCAAAATTCACATCCGACAGTATGCATCATCATGCTCCCAATCAATTTACTGAAAAGCATGCATCCAAAAATCATCATGCATTAGATGCTAGGAAAACTTTAACCAAAGTTTGACCAATCCCAACCTAACTTGGTCAAAACCAACCAAACTTTGTCAAAGTCAAAACTCATGTTGACTTGACCTAGAGATTCTAGCCTCTTATCTTGATGCATCGAACAAAAAAGAAAAGAAAGAAACCAATATGCATGAACATCTTGAAATGCATAAAATCTTATCATCATGGTGCATAAACCTCAATATCATAGTGAACAAAAAAGAGAAGCAAAAAAAAAAAAAAAAAAAAAAACAGAGAGAAGTTTCAAAAAAAAAATGAAAAGTTTTTTTGGGTAGCAGGCCGTGGCCCACTGCCACGTGGCAGTACGGCCAGGTCCGTACAACCAATAAAAAGAAAAAAAAAGTGCAAAAGAAAGAAAAAAAAGTCCAAAAAATATATATAAAAAAAAACAGCACGTGAAAAAAAGAAGGGAGAAAACACGTGAAAAAAAGAAAAAAAAAAGAGAAAAGAAGAAAAAAAAAAAAGAAAAGAAAAGAATCCTACTTCTACAATGGAAATTTTTTGAAAAAGAAAACTCACTTGAAGCCATTGATAGAGAAGAAGAAGAAAAACTTGAAGATCTTTGAAGAAGAAGAAAAATTCTTGATCTTGGAGCACTCTTGAAGACACTTGCAAAGAAAGAAAGCAAAGCAAAGATCCATTCCCCTCTTGCTTTTATAGAAGAGAGCAAACCGAAAGAGGAAACAAGGAGAAAAGAAAGGAGGTAAGTGCAAAAAATTAGCAACCTTCTAAAAGAAAGGAGATTTGAGATATTCTCTGCCAAAGAGAAGATTCTTTGAGAAATTTTTTAGAAAAAAGAAAGGGAATGAGAAATATTCTCTCCCAAAGAGAGATACTTTGAGAAAATCTCTCCCAAAAGAAAGGAAACTTGAGAGATTCTCTCTAAGTAAGAATATTTTTAGATATTCTCTATCCAAAAGAGATATTTTTAGATATTCTTTACAAAATGACACCACGTGAGATCTAAGCTATCTTTAAAAGCTTAAGGTCCCATGGGCTGGCCCACATGAGTTAGGTTTGACCACCTAGGCACTAAAAGGGGCTTCCTTTAAAAAAAAATCCTCTTACCAAGAGCATACAAAATGGTTCCATGCCTCTTTTGAGTCGATTGAACCATTCAAAAAAAAAAAAAAAAAAGAAAAAAAGGGAAGAAAGCCTCATGAGTTTCCAAAAAACCAAACCATCCCACCTCATGAACCAAATTAAGCTAAAATCTTGAAATTGACATTCCACAAAAATCCAAACCCAACCTCCCAACTTGCCACATACAGCTTGTTGGGTCACAAGGTCAAAACCAAATCTGACTCCCCAACTTGCCACATACAGCTTGTTGGGTCACAAGGTCAAAATCCAAATATCCAACCCCGACCCCCTAACCTGCCACATACAGCTTGTTAGGTCACAAGGTCAAAAACCAAAAATCCTTCTTGATCGCCTGATGTGCCACATAAAGCCCTTAGGTTTACAAGATCAAAAGGAAAACAAAAATCCAAAACCCAAATCCAACTACCTCATGTCATTTTCAAAACTTTGCCTTGAGATGGTACGTGATCCTTTTCACTACCATAAAATCCCATTGGAAACTCAAAAGGCTATTAAAAAAAATGATCAAAGACTCTTGGCCAAGCTCTCCTTCAAGTTTCTCTTCTAGGCACATCGACTCCAAAAGCTACTCGTCGCTGTACCTCGATGGGGCATTTGTTGACACAAAAAATGTCACTTTGCTTCTCCAACATCAAGAAAGCCACATGAAGTCGCATCCTACTACAAACATGCAATGTCGCTTCAAGCATCAGATCTTGTCAGAATCACTTGAAAACTGATAGATCCTTCAAGACAGCCAAAAGAGGAGTTCATATGAAGTTTCGGGCTATTTCGACATCATTTGGCCTAACTTCACTCCTCCGGCAACCAAACAACGCTCCTGGTGGCGGCGGCGTCGAAGACATCAAAACTTCAATATGAGCCTATGGATGGTCTCAAAATACCTCCAAAAGGCTACACGTCAAATTTCAAGTCATTCCAACAATGTTTGACCCGACTTCGACGCTTCGAAAGAAAATCAAGTCTCTCGGTGGCGAGAACCGCTGGGACCATTACTCATCAAACGGAGCACATAGGCGGCTTCAACATGCTTCAAAAGGGCTGCACGTCAAATTTCATGACAAAAAACGGCAACTCTGCGCGGCAAAGTCTTCGGCTTTTCTAAAAAATAGGAAACTTTGTGCTCCGATTTGCACGGCTTCTCGTCAGGTTTTCTTAAGGAGAATCAAGCCAAAAAAAATGAAGAAAAATGTCAAGAAAATACAGGAGAAAAAAAAGAAACAAAAAACCCGAAAAACGGTCGACGAAATGGCGACCAAAGGGGAAAATCCCCCTATGGTCGCCGACGACCATGGAAATCCGGGTCACCGGATTTGTCGCCGGATGACCCGTTTTCCATCTTTTTTCACGTTTCGGAAGTTCCAGCCCCTGTAATTTCCTGAAAATCTGATTGTTGATGCTCGAAATCGACTGATCTCCATCGACATCTCGGATCTGCAGTCAAGAGCATGAAATCATCAATGATTGCTCTAAGATCGCCAAACGGCTGACAAAAAAGTGCACTTTCTGTCCAACCGATCGAGAAATCGACAAGACAGATGTCACCGGGCCGCTGGTATCAACCAATGTCTGAAGTTGCATGATCATCCGACATCGCTCAACATGAAGATCCATCGTCAATCATCGCGAGAAGAATTCCAAAAGACGTGGCACGGCCCGCGACTCTTCACCTCCTCGGCGACCACTTAATGCTGTTAATTAACCAAACTGAATGCGATCATTAACTCATTAGTTTGGACGATCCAATCAGATTCGAGGAAATGGGAGTTACAAGTCAAAGCCATCATGGCATTAAAGCCATGAAACTCCTCTCATCATGGAGATTAAAGGCGATTAAAAGCCCATTATCTCCACCGGCCAATCAGAAGCCAAGAAAAAGGGGTTACAAAACAAAGGAATTAAAACTTGTAACTCCTCCCATTATGTGGTTTTAAATGCTTTAAAGCCCATTAAGTTACCTAAAGGCTACCAAATGCCTATAAAAGGAGGTGACTCCAAGAATCCCAGAGACAAAATCTCGGAATCCTGAACTCAAGATCCAGAAGCCCTGCTACTCTGAAGAAACTCTGCTGCAAGAAGAAACTTTGCTGCAACAAACACCAAGAAGGTGATTGAAGTCCCTTGGGGGGACACTCCCCCCCAAGAAAAAACCTTCTCTTCTTCTCTTCAACATGGCCAAGACGCGGCTCTTCAGCCCATCTCTTCATTTTTTATTGGGTATAGGACCTTCCCTTGGTCCTTATCTTCTAAAAAACTGAAGTCCAAGCCAAGCCGAAGAACCAAAGCATCAAGCGTTTTCATCTGAAGGACGATGGCGAAGTCCATACATGACTTGCGACCGTCGATCTGAACTGGTCCCCACAATCTCCTGAGAAGTCAGATTCCCTTTCTTACTTTTCTATTGTACTTTATTTTTTTTAAGAAAAAAAAATCACAATTCTTGCCTTTCATTTTGATAAGATTTGTAAATCGCCTTTCATGGCAAAATCGCCTTTCATGGCACAAATCGCCTTCTACGGCACAAAATCGCCTTTTTAATGGCAAACAAAACCGCCTCTAACGGCATTCAAAGAAAATGTCTCTTTTCTTAAATATATGTGCAATGGAAAGTTAGAAAAAGGTTGATTTCCTTTCTACTTGTGAAGGTGGATTTCCGGATCACCATTTCTAAGTTCCAAGTAAAACAGAAAATCTGGCATACCCGTACAAAAAATATAGATGCCCTTTTTTCTCCCCCTTTCTTCCCTCCATTCGGATCGTCTCGGTGACCCCGGGGATGGATGGGAGAGGAGAGGAAAGAAAAAATCGGGTCCATCACTCCAATCACGACAGCTTCGGCTATGGCCTCAACAATATCACCAGCCACGACTCAGGTAGAAGCGCAACCCGCTGGGAGTTTTAGCTACGGTTTCGGTGAAAATACCAAACCACTGCTCAGCTCCTTCAGCTGCTAGCTCCAACAACGGCCTTGGTGATAGTATCAGCTGCTGCTTAGACAATCTCAACCTTGATAGCTCCAGCAACGGCCTCGGTGATAGCACCAGCCTTAGGTCGGATGGTTCCAGTCCTCAGAGCTTCAGCAGTAGCCTCGGTGACAGCACCAGCCTTTGCTACACAGCTTTAACGTCGGGCCTCGGTGACAACACCAACCTCGACTTACAGAGCTTCGGCTAAGGTCTCAGCTCGGTGACAGCACCACCATAGAAGAGACCACAGCTCGGTTACAGAACTAGCTGCAAAGCGCCGCAGTTATGGAACTCGGCAAAGGTCTCAGCTCGGTGACAGCACCAGTATGGAAGAGACCACAACTCGGTTACAGAACCAGTTGCAAAGCGCCGCAATTACTGAACTCGGCAAAGGTCCCAGCTCGGTGACAACACCAGCATGGAAGAGACCACAGCTCGATTACAGAACCAGCTATAAAACGCCGCAGTTATGGAACTCGGCAAAGGTCTCAGCTCAGTGATAGTACCAACATGGAAGAGACCACAGCTCCGTTACAGAACCAGCTGCAAAGCCTTGTAGTTATGGAACTCGACAAAGGTCTCAGCTCGGTGACAACACCAGCATGGAAGAGACCACAACTCGGTTACAGAACCAGCTGTAAAACGCCGCAGTTATGGAACTCGGCAAAGGTCTCAGCTCGGTGACAACACCAGCATGGAAGAGACCACAACTCGTTTACAGAACCAGCTGCAAAGCGTCGTAGTTATAGAACTCGGCAAATGTCTCAGCTCGGTGACAACACCAGCATGGAAGAGACCACAACTCGGTTACAGAACCAGTTGCAAAGGGCCGCAGTTATGGAACTTGGCAAATGTCTCAACTCGGTGACAGCACCAGCATGGAACCGACAACAACTCGGTTACAGAACCAGCTGCAATGCGCCGCAGTTATGGAACTCGGCGAAGGTCTCAGCTCGGTGACAGCACCAGCATGGAAGAGACTACATCCCGGTTACGGAACCAACTGCACAGCACCCAGTTATGGAACTCAGCCAAAATCTCGGCTTGGTTACAAAACCAACCAACTTGGTCACGATACCAAACAAGCAACACGCCAAGTTATGGAACTCGGTGGCTATCTTAGTTAGGTTATGGAACCAGCTATGCAGTTGAAGGACCTGATCACCTCCTCTGAGAATCTAGTTCGGTTGTGGAACCAGCTACGAGTTTTCTACCTCTAAAGGTGTAGGTACCTCTCAAAGTTATTTAAACTTCAACGCAATTTGAATTCGGGTTGTTGAACTGAGTTCGACTAGCCTGAGTTACTTCTGGTTGAAAGAACCAAAGTTATTCTTATCCAATAGTCACTCAGTTCCGGTTACTGAACCGAACTCAACTACTTGGTCAAAATTCAGGCGTTCGTGCTAAGAACGAAAGTCAAGCACACATATTGTTATCAGAAGAAAAGAGAGGCAAGTATGATTGTAAAAACTCTTTCGTTGATAAAAGAATCATTACAAGATCAGTTCTTTACTTGAGAAAGAAAAAGAAAAAGTACAAAAGTTTCAAGATTCAGTAGCCTCGACGTTGACGTCAAAAGGCTCGGTCCTGGTGGCTTGGGGAGCATCCTCAGGTGGAATAGCTTCCGTAGTAGCTTTTGCAGTGAAGGCAGAACTCGGCTCAGTCCCAGGGCGAGTGAACTTTGGCAGGTCCTGATAGATGGGATGCTCATCTGGGATCCCTGCCTTCTTTAAGTAGCTCGGCACCCGAGCTCGAACAACTCTGAGCAGATGTTCTTGACTTGGGCCTCGTACTCCTTAGTAGCCGCATCCACCCTGTCCTGAAAATATTTTTCGATCTCAGCGTCGAGCGAGGCTTGGAGTGCGGCTTTCTCCCTATGCGCCATTTCGAGCTCGGCATCCCGCTTTGCTAGCTCGGCCTCAAGTGTGAGAATCTTCTTTTCTTTGACCGCGGCCACGCCCGTCAACTCGTAGGTCTCTTCCTTCACATTACAGAGCTCTTGGAGCGCAACCTCCATTTCTGCATCCTGGTTACTTATTTTCTCTTCCGCCGCCTTCAGCTCCTGGCTACTCCCCTCCAAGGCTGCAGCGAGTTTCTTCTTCTCAGCTTTGATCTTCTCGGCCTTGGAGTCACTTTCGCGGGCCCTCTCCAGGACCACTTGAACCCTCTGCGCAATCTGAATAAGAAGACGAAGTCAGAAGAAAACTAACAGAAACAAATGCTACTCAAATATCTACATCAAACACTTATCGAGAAAATCGACTGCAGAGATGCAGACAACAGTGTCATGTCATCCGCCCCTTTAAGCCTCTGCATATCTAGTGGCAGGGCGCACGCGTTGGCGAGAGCAGTGAAGACCGACGGACTGCTGTTTAGACGGTCTTCCATTGTCATGGGCCTCCCAGGGCCGAGCTAGAGGCTTGGCCTCCATAGAGCCGCCCCCGCGGGCTGAGGGGCCGAGGTCTGGCCAGGGCCTCTTTCTGACGAGCCCTCACCCTGCTGCCTCTTCTCCCTTGGGGCCTTCTTTTTAACCCCTTCAGCTGGCTGCGGCCATTAGATTGCTGCCTCTTCTCAGATCGGCCTCCCTCTCTTTGGGCTTCGGCTGAACGCTGCCGAGCTGTACTAGCAGCAACACAAGTGCCGGGGGCACTAGCAACATCCCCAGCAGCAGCAGAACCCTCGGTGCCCAAGGTACCACCCCCAGCAGCAGTAGTAAAATCCTCGGCGCCGCCCGAGACTGCTGAGGAAAAGGGAGTTCGAGCCCCCAATATTTTCGCCCCCAGGTCTTTCACCTTCAAAACAGGTCGCCTTTTCTCCATCTCCTCTCCCCTATCTTTTTCACGGTTGGAGGGAGATGAATAACTCTCGACGAGCTGGGCCAAATCAACAGCCTCCGAGCTGGCGGGCGCGAGCTCCTTTTTCTTGATGTACGTGTGGTACATCGGCTCGTATCCGAGCAAGGACCAGGCAGCTTGCCCGTTGTGGCCGTGATATTTGCGCACGAGTTTCAACCAGCTGTCGTTCTGCTTCCAACCGGCGCGCTTAGCTCGTTGCTTCCTCTGGCTGGTCTCTGCACGACAGAAGATAACATTAGCTCAGCAAGACAACAGAAGGAAAAGACAACACTCTGAGCTCTGTAATTACTTGGAGGAACCCCGAAGCGTCGAGGCATCCTATGCGATTTCTCCGCCTCGGTCTCATCCTTGCAAAACTCCCAGTAGCCAGAGACGAACAGACGATCGTCCCCAGCGTGTTTGTTTGAGTCCTCCAGATCATGGACGAAGGGCTCCATCTTCGGCTTCCCACGGAGATAATAACTGTGACCGTCCCCGGCGGTGTTGCACAGGTCATATATATCCTCAATGTCATGGACACCGAGGTTTATGCCCAATATCTTATTGAGCTCGGCAACGCCCATTATGACCTTGAAGCCATTGAGCATCAGCTGGCATGGGCCGAGGTGCCATGTCGCCAAGCAGGCCCTGAGCAGAGGGTGGACGGGGAACCTAACCCCTCCCTCTATTACTAAAACCAACGGGAATGGCATCCTGCCATCCTGAAAGGATCGACCCTCGAAGAGGTCCTTTGGGTCATCCAGTTTCGTTGGGACATCCTCTGGGATCCCATACATTTCCTTGAAGCAGGCCATAGCCTCAGGGGTCTCCGCCCAACTCCTAAAGGATCCCATTCTTCTAACAGGTGGCGACACTGGAAAAAAGGGAAAATACAAAACCCCTAAACCCTATAGCAGAACCCCTAAAATAGAGAAAGGCGGTATGCAAAGAAAGGGACAGGGAAAAAAAACTCACAAATAAGGAAGCAAACTCCGCGCTCCGGTTTGCTAAGTCAGACTTCCAGCAAAGCTCCGACAAAGTCTCAGACATTGTTCTCTTCTCTCTCAGCAGAGCTTTCTCTGATGAAATTCCAAAGTGAAAGAGACGACGGAGGAAAAAGCCCTATTTATAGACGGTATGGTGCCCGTTCCGATTCTTGAAGGCACGCGTCGCTTCGATTTCGTTGAACGACCAACTAGATGAAGACACGTGGCACTGCCAATTAATCTTGCACAGAGATTCAGACGCTACATTTATTGCCTTGGGAATGCGAAACATCAGCATGCAATTTATTGCCTCGGGCTGATAAAGCGTCACTTACCTAATATTTATCGCCTCGAGAAGACGAAGCGTCACCGGCGTGATATTTATTGTCCCGGAAAGGCAAGCAGACTTGTGATAAAGATCAGATGTCACCAGCGAAACACCGAGATGAATTTCAAAATTGATACCTCAGATTCTTTCGACACAATACTCAACACCCGACCTCAAAAAGTTAGAGAACTCCAAGAAGTCGCGAGCTGGGGGGCAATTGTGTGGGGTGTGTTTGAAAGTCCGTGATCCGAACCCTAGAGGGGGGTGAATAGGGTGAGCTACAAGTTAGTGACCAATTATGACCAATTTTAACTTCTTTAAAATTAACTAGTCACAAGTGATGATTATCAAACAAAATGCGGAAACAAACAAAAACAATCACCACAAAGCATGCACAATCACACAAGGATTTATAGTGGTTCGGCCTCAATGCTTACATCCACTACCGGCTTGTGATCCAACACCCCACCGGATTTCCACTATTTATGCTTTTCAATAGGCTGAGTAATAACCTTTACATTATGCTTTTCAAGGCTAAGCAATAACCTCTACATTATGCTTTTCTTAGGCTAAGCAACAACCTCTACAACCAAAGGTTGGTTATCTCTCTAAGTAGTGTCTAGAGTACACTTGATGGAGATACAATTTAGCTCATTACAATGCCTTTTAATTAGGCGGATATGAAAGTGAAAATCTAATTCACACACACACTATGAATGCAAAGATGAATGCACAATGTGTATGTATGATGTCCTCAATCAATTTTAAAATGAAAGCTCATAAATGTATGCCAAAGGCTTTTGAAAGTTTTAGCTCATAAAAACATTTATAATTGAGGAAAGAATGCTAATCACATGTTAAAAATAACTTGTAAAAGAAATACCTATGTATTCTAAACAAGTTGTGAAATTCTAAGAACAAAACATGTGAGGCATAGGGATTTCAATCAAATTAACAATGTAGCTTAATATGTGTATGCTATAAGCATAAAACACAAAAATAGATTTGATTGAAGTTAAGGGACAAATCATATGTAATTATAAATTCAACTTGAAAATGATATACCTATCAATGCTAAACAAGTTGTGAAACTTTTAAAACAAAAGTACATATGATTTGTGAAGTTGTTGAATCCAAAACATAAGATAGACTTGAAAGTGATTTTCTTATGATGAAAAACAACAATCAAAGATTCAACCAAGTATAGGAATCATGTTACATAAAATTTCAAAGATGTTTTCATTAACATGATTTACTTAGATATACCAATTTAATACTACTTGGATTGAATCAAGGTGATGCATCCAAAACAATAAATCAATTCAAAACATATACATGTTAAGGACACAACAAATCATAGTTTATCATGCTAGAAAGATTTACCAATAATTAAGCAAAGCATGAAAACATATGATTAAGAAAAGTAAAGCTTACTTAGTGATTTAACTCAATGAAACCAAGCTTTAGGTTTCCAAATGATCCCTTTCATCCCATAGCTCATTCCCCGTTGATTGGCCTCAAAACATCTCAAGGAGGGCCTCTTGATTCCTCTAAAATTTCTTTAGGAATGAGCCACTATTTATAGCCAAAAACTGCCCAACGCCTAGTCCTCAATCGACCCCATGACCTCTGAGTCGACCTGGCCTTCAACGGCAAAAAATCTGACCGCTTGAAAAAGTAGCCGACGGCTCTTTCACGGTCGACCGCGCAGTGTGGCCGGTAGACCGGGTCCCCTGGGCCGGTCGACCGGCCACACTGCGGGTCGACCCGGGCCTGGGACCAAAATTCTCTAAAATAGCAGTTTTCAAAGTATTTTCATGTGGGGACTTTTGGGCCATTAAATCAAGCTTGGAATCATGATTTAAATCAAACTAAGAGGGTTAAAATCATGAAACACAAAAAGCCTAAAATGATTTGAAAGATTTAAAACATAGGCTAGCTTGATTCATAAAACTTCTTTTCAAATTAAAATTCATCCAAGTTTAAAATCAAAACATGCATAAATCAATATTTCTAACAATGCATGTGTAAATCAAGATTTCATAAAACAATGCATGTGTGAAAATTCAAATGATGCTAATATGATAATGCATCCATCAAATTGCAATACTCAAAATCCCTAACAGTGTTCCTAAGAGTAGGATTACGCTAGCCTCGGTAGCAGTACTAGCTCAGCTCATCCCCATCTTGATATCTAAGTTCAGCCACAGCGCCAAGATCCACCTAGTTTGGTAACGGTACCAGCTAGGCATCTCATCTTAGCTCGGCAAACAGTACCAGCTTGCTCCAAGCTTGAGCTAGTCTCGGTAAAGAGTACCGACTGGGCTCATCTCGGTCTCGGTATAAGGCACCTCGGCAATAGTGCCAGGATGCATCCAAATCTGGCCTCAGTACCATCTTCAACTCGGTCCGTCCACAGAGATGTGTATTAGACCATGATTGTACTTCTATGAAGTAACGGCTACATTGCAGAACGTGCTGATAGACAAGACAAGCGCGGGAGAGTGATCAGGTGTCGTCTGGATCAATTACATCCACATTAATACCAGGGGTCATCTCTTGACTCAACCGGACAGTGTTTCCACCTACCCCCACTAAGGGTGCGCTAGGTGAAACCTCTACGTAAACAAGGGTAAGAATCCATTCGGAAGAGAGGTGATGATATGTTATGTTTTTTACAACATCACACAAATACAACATCAGTACGCCATATCATACACTGCATAGCGCGTTACAGAACGCCTTGTATAAGTGCATACTTGCCTCTCATCTCCATCCTTTGTTCAGTGATAGCACTAACTCAGGCATCAGAGAGCCTTCTGCTGACTGCAACCAGGGCTATGATCTCTATTTCTCCTTCCCCAAAGAAGTGATGGACCCGAGTTTCCTTCCTTTCCTCTCCCATCCGTCCCCAGGGTCGCCGAGAGGATCCGAATGGAGGGAAGAAAGGGGGGAGAAAGGCGGGCATCTATATTTTTGTACGGGTATGTCAGATTTTCTATTCTACTTGAAATTTGGAAATGATGATCCGGAGATCCACCTTCGCAAGTAGAAAGGAAATCAACCTTTTTTCTAACTTTCCATTGCACATATATTTAAGAAAAGAGACAGTTTTTTAAAATGCTGTGAGAGGCGATTTCATTTTGTTTGCCGTAAAAGGCGAGTTTGCCGTGAAAGGCGATTTACAAATCTCATCAATGAAGAAAGATAAGAAATTTGATTTTTTAGAGGATAATGACCAAGGGAAGGTCCTATACCCAATAAAAAACGAAGAGACGGGCTGAAGAGCCGCGTCTTGGCCATGTTGAATAGGAGAAGAGAAGGCCTTTTCTTGGGGGGAAGTGCCCCCCAAGGGACTTCAATCACCTTTTGGTGTTTGTTGCAGCAGAGTTTTTTCATAGTAGCAGGGCTTCTGGATGGATTTCCTGATCTTGAGTTCGAGATTCCGGGATTCGGGCTTGTTTCTTCTTGGAATCACCTCCTTTTATAAGCATTTGGTAGCCTTTAGGTGATTTTATGGACTTCAATGCATTTAAAGCCACATAATGGGAGGAGTTACAAGTTTTAATTCCTTAATTTTTTAACTCCATTTTCTTGGCTTCTTTTTGGCCGGTGGAGATAATGGGCATTTAATTGCCTTCAATCTCCATGATGAGAGGAGTTTCATGGCTTTAATGCCATGATGGGTTTGACTTGTAACTCCCATTTCCTTGCTTCTGATTGGGTCGTCCAAACTAATGAGTTAATGAACGCATTTAGTTGGGTTAATTAACAGCATTAAGTGGTGGCCGGGGATTTGAAGAGTCGCGGGCCGTGCCGCGTCTTTTAAAATTCTTCTAGCAATGATCGACGATGGATCTTCATGTTGATCGATGTCGGATGATCATGCAACTTCAGACATCGGTTGATACCAGCGGGCCGATGACATCTGTCTTATCGATTTCTCGATCGGTCGGACAGAAAGTACACTTTTTTGGTCAGTTAATTGGCGATCTTGCAGCGATTGATGACGATTTCATGCTCTTGACGGTGGATCTGAGATGTCAACGAAGGTCAGTCGTTTTCGAGTGTCGAAAATCAGATTTTCAGGAAATCACAGGGGCTCGAACTCCCGAAACACGAAAAGAATCGAAAAAAGGGCCTTCCGGCAGAAATCCGGCGACCCGAATTTCCAGGGTCGCCAACGACCATGGGGGGATTTTCTCCTTTGGTCACCGTTTCGTAGGCCGTTTTTCGAGCTTTTTGTCTCTTTTTTTCTCCTGTACTTTTCTTGTCATTTTTTCCTCATTTTTTGGCTTGATTCTCCTGAAGAAAACCCGATGAGAAGTCGTGCAAATCAGAGCACAAAAGTTTCCTATTTCTTAGGAAATGCCGAAGACTTTGCCTCGCAGAGTTGCCGCTTTTTTGTCAAGAGTCGAAACTAGGTCAAACGATGTCGGAATGACCTGAAATTCGACGTGAAGCCTCCTGAGCAGTAGATAGGACCAACCGTGGGCTTTTGCTTGAGTTTTGAAGCCGTTTGGGGTCCCGTCGCTGCTAGGCTTGATTTCGCCGCGAGGAAGATATCTCGCTTTGATGTGCGGTCAACCGATGTCCGGTTGGCCTGAAATTTGACGGGGAGCCTATTGGAGTCATTTTGAGATGATCCATTAGCTCCGATTTAGATGTCGTGGTCCCAGGATGCTCCGCCACCGGTAGCCTTGATTTTCTTTCGGAGCTTCAAAGTTAGGTCAAACGTTGTCGGAATGACCTGAAATTTGACGTGCAACCCTTTTGAAGCATGTTGAAGCCGCCCATGTGCTGCGTTTGATGAGTAATGGTCCCCGTGGTTCTTGCCGCCGAAGGGCCTGATTTTCTTTTGAAGCGTCAAAGTCGGGTCAAACATTGTCGGAATGACCTGAAATTTGACGTTGAGCCTTTTGGAGGTATTTTGAAATCATCCGTAGACTCTGATCGAAGTTTTGATGTCTTCGACGCCGTCGCCGCCAGGAGCCTGTTTGGCTACCAGAGGAGTGAAGTTAGGCCAAATGAAGTTGGAGTGGCCCGAAACTTCATGTGAACCTCTCTTTTGGCTGTCTTGGAGGATCTTGCAGTTTTTGTTTGATTCTGACAAGATCTGATGCTTGAAGAATCATTGCCTTTTTGTAGTAGGATGCGGCTTCATGTAGCTTCTTGATGTTTGAAGAGGCAAAGTGACATTTTTGGTGTCAATAAGAAGCTTACACAACAAGTCACAAGTCTCTCACTATCCTAACCTGAGTCCTTAACTTTTAGGCATTCATAGTTTCATTGCTTCAAGTCCTTTAAAAACTTTCTTTGTCTTCTTCACTTAGGAGGAAGGGAAATTCATGCCTTTGTAGTGTTCATCACTTCAGCTTACCATACAAAGCCCCCAGAGTGACACTACCTTGAATATTCTCTTTGTCAATATTCGCATTGACAGCTCCTTCAAAAATTGCACTTTTGCATTCCGGAAAAGAAGTGATAGACCACAAAGATTCTCAAGGGACAAATATAGCTTACACTTTGGGTTCAAGAGCACTATGAACTTGTCAAAGGACCCCATACTCATGGCAGAAAGAAGGAGAGATATGCTGGAGAGTTCTGCAAGTCACTGCCGGATAGAAATCGACATGAAAAAATGAACTGCTACACACTACCGAACAGAACACCAAGTGAAGAGCAGACTGCAAGGCGCTACCAGACAGTCCTTAAGACTGTTAGGCACTACTGGGCATAATAAGGGCCCATTTGGCATCATGCTAAAGAGACGTTTCCGTGTTTCCACTGGATAAAATCATGGAAGACTTGTTTGGTAAGTTTCTAATTGAGTTTCCAAATATTGTTTTGGCTCGAATGATCTTTAAAAGCTTACTCGTTGGAATAAGAAATGAGAAACAATAAAACTTCAATTTTCTTTGGGAACGACTAGTTGGCAAGATCACGTCTCTACACTTTTTCCTCCCTCCGTGTCTGCTCCAAGTTATTTGCAAAGTCTTCAAAAGCTTTTCAAGCATGTCATCTCTCTTCCCTCTCTTCCTTCTCCCTACGCTTCTCTGTATCTCTATCTATTCTCTCTCTCTCTCACTCTCTTGTTTGACCCACTCTTCCTGTTTCTTTCTCCTCTCCTTACCCCTCCTCCCTCTCCCCTGTGCAGTCAGACCCTCCCATCCAGCAAACTGCATCTCTCTATTCCCTCCTCATCTCCTAAAAACACAACTGCTTAAAGAGGTAGATTGGGCATGAATTATAGACTCTTTCAATTCCTCGATTTTAGTAGGGATTCATGAATTGAGATCTAACTTCTTGTAGTAGTACACATAACAGGCAAAAACACGCAAAACAATATGCTTTGGCCATGGAAAATAAAAATTAGAAATCTAATCTAGGACGTTTGAAGGTAACCTGCAAATTATATTGTCGATTCACATTAACTGCATGGTGGTCCATGTTTTTATCTTCAAAGGCGTTATGGGATGAACCTTTTCTTTTATTTATTTATTGTGAAAGCTTATTTGATTTTAATTTTTCAATGTATAATTGTTGCTTTCTCCTTTTTTCAAAATTTTTATTTGCAGTGTTTTGAACTGCTGCATAATTATTCAAAAATGACAGAAATGGTGGGTTTTACATTCTAATTTTTAAAAGGTGGGCCTCAATTACCATAATTTCTAAAGGTGAGTTCCATATTCATTATCACAAAAGGTGACCCCGCTTTATAATTCTTAAAGTTAGGTCACATGTTCGCAATCACAAAAGGTGGGCCCACATTATAGATCCTATAACAGTGTGCTCATATTATAAATCCTATGAAGTTGGACTTCATATTGTAATTTCTAAAGGCGGGACACATATACAACAATGTTAAATTTAAGTTTGACACTGTTGCCAAACATGATTTTCCATATTTTGCTCTTTAGAACAAAATTGTTATAATGTTATCAAACAAGTTCCATTCAGCAAATTTTCAGTGAAACAATTTAAACTAATGTTGTCAAACAAGTTCTACATAGCACGGTCTCAGTACAACCTGATCTCAGCACAAAATCGGGAACAACACAGAATTGATGCCAAACACGCACCCTAAATGTCTCCCGGTAGTACTTTATAGTCTTATTTTTCATCTTTTTATGTGTTTTCCTTTATGCTTGATCTCCTAGGCCGAACGGAAGATCATATAAAAATATGTTTAAATGACTTGCATCGAAAGGATGAGGAATGTAGAACCCACGTGAAAAAAAAAACTAGGAAGATGCATTTCATATTTATTCTATTCTTTGTGTCCTCTGTTTGTTGTTACTTTTGAGACTGTGGCATCATCCCATGTCCACAAATGCCTCTTCAAAATTGTTTTAGCCGACAATCGGTAGGCGAAGTAAAATGGAACAATGAAAGTTAAGTGTGTGGGGCATTTCTTAATGCCAAGATAATTCTTGATCTCGGTCTTACCCAGCTCGGCAGGAGTGCCAGCCTGGAAAGATCCTACGACCCAACCCAGTGGAAATATCTACAAGACGCACCTCAGTCTCACCTTTAACTTGATCTCGGTCTCTGTTATCCTTCAGCCATAAATGCGCTGCCACGAGCTGACAGAAAGACTGGGCACCAGACCTAGATAAGTAGCCAGCCTTATCTTACGGTCCCATCCGCAGCCATTGAGGCAAAATACAGGTTGATGGGACTTCCCCTTTTTACCTACCTCCACTCAGGAAGGGCCTGATGGGACCCTTGTCCCAAGAGTCAACTCTCAAGCCTATATATATGCTGAGGTAAAACTACCAAAGGTATGCAAGGAGAGACATTCATATTTCCTTTCTTCTCCTTCATTCACTCCTCCTCAGTTTAGTCACCGAACAAACTCAGGCATCGGAGTGCCTTCGGCTGCCTATAACCAGGGGCTCTGACCTTTGCCTTTACTTTCCCTATCAGGTTTCAGGAGGACAATCCTTTCCCAAGTAATCAAATTAAGAGCCTAATCCTCTCCTAACCAAGTCGGTAATTTTTAGGCACTTACAATTGGCACCATCTGTGGGGAAGAATTAAACCAAATCTGCCAAAGCCATGCCCCCAAAAGCCAGAAATGGCAAAGGCTCGTCAAAAGTCCGAAAGGACTCATCATTGCCACCTCCAGTTGCACCCAAATCAATGAAGATGATGACCCTCTGCTTGAAGACCTCAAGGTCCAGAACCAAGTCATCCAAGAGAAGGACGAATTGATTCGTCAACTCCAGGAGCAACTCAGGACAAAGGAGAAGAGGACCCGTGCTCCGCCCCTCGGACGCCAGCGAAACCCTCTGGATAGACGGGACTTAAGGCAAGTCCTAACCAATAAAAGAAGAGATTGCAGAGAAGAAGAAGGCTCGAGCAGCAGCCATTTGCGCAGCGACTCCAGGAGATCGCGCCAAGAACAAAATTTGCTCAGACCAGAATCGGTCAGGCCAGAGTTGCGGAGGCTAGAGAACGTAGGAGACCTGAGAGAATGGCTTGGTCGCCATGTCAGGCGGGAGGTCCAGCACAAGATGGCCGAAGTCGGCCTTGATCGAGACAAGCTAGACGCCTACGACGCAGAAGACCAGGGCATGTCTCCCTTCTCTCAGGAGATAAAGGACTCCTCTCTCCCTAAGAGATTCAGCATTCCGAGGTTCGTCCTCTATGACGGAGCCTCGGACACCGCGGCGCACCTTTGGCATTTCACCTTGCAAATGTCGGTCTGGGGGATGTCGGCCACCTAAACTGTAAAGTCTTCTCCTCCAGTTTAGGCGACCTTCCCCTCAGATGGTTCTGCGCGCTTCCGGAGGGATCAGTTTCGAGTTGGCGGCAGCTCCGGAACTCCTTCGTTGAAAAGTTTCAAGCACATCGGGTCATCCCGAAGACGGGTGGCAACCTCTTGGCAATCCAGATGAGGGAAACTGAAAACGTCACTAAATTTGCCAAAAGGTTTTGGACAATGTATAGCCAGATCGAGGACGCCAAAGATGATATTGCCATCATGTGCTTCCGGCGGGCTTTGCTTCCAGGCAATGAGCTCCGCAAAGACCTGGCTAAATCCCCTGTCGTCACGATGAAAGTGTTGATGGCCAGGGTGAACCAGTATATCGAGCAGGAGGAAGACGAGGCCCGAGGCAATGAAAGATTAGGCCTCTTGCAAGGAAACAGACCCCACAGAGGAGAGAAAAACTTCTCCAAAAAGGAGCCAGACAGGAGGAAAGCCTCGATGAGTTCGGCAACCTTCTCGGCCTCCACCTCTGGGGACAATAAGAAGTCAAAGTTCAAGTCCGCCATGCCGGCCGGTGATTATTACAAGGCCGTCAATACGATCTTCGAGGAGCCCATCTATAAGCTCCTCGGCAAGATCAAGACGGAGCCTTACTTCCAATGGCCACAGCCGATGAAAGGCGACTCATCCACCCGAGACCAAGGCACGTTCTACACTTACCATAAGAAGAATTGGCACAAGACTGAGGACTGCATGGCCCTCAAGTCCCACCTCGAAAGGCTCGTCAAGGATGGGCACCTTAAAGATTACATTAAGGAGGGTGGAAGGGTCAACCGAACTCAGCAGCCCCGACCTGATGAGGATCAGGACAGCGACAAGCCCGCGGGCATCATGAACGTCATCCACCTAGCCCCTGCTCCCAAGGGAGGTAACCAAGCTCGTGCCGAGGCCAGGAGGGCTTCACACGACAAGCAAGTGATGTCGGCCGAACTAGAGCCTGCACCTAAGAAGGCTCGGAAGGAAAGGCCCAGGATCTAGTTCTCAGACGACGAATTGGAAAGAGTCCAGCTCCCCCACAACGACCCACTGATTCTCACTATGCGGTTGAAAAACTACACGGTGAAGCACATTCTTGTGGATCCCGGGAGCTCGTCCGAGATCCTCTACTTCGATTGCTTCAAGAGACTCGGTCTAACAGAGGAAGATTTGCAGGAAGCCCGCACTCGCCTGGTGGGCTTCAGCTCGAAGCCAGTGTATCCAAAGGGGAAGGTCTCCCTAGAAGTCCAAATTGGAGGTGCCATTAAAACAACCGAATTCTTGGTGTTGGATGCACCATCCCCGTACAATGTAATAATGGGGCGAACTTGGCTGCACGACATGGAAGCAGTGCCCTCCACCTGTCACCAAAAGCTCAAATTCCTGTTGGAGAGGGTTAGCGGAAGAATCGAGGTAATCGCTATACGAGGAGATCAGCAGATGGCCAAACAATGCCTGATGGCTATGGTTCCTGGTGAAGCGGAGCCGTAGAGGTACATATGGCCGAACTCGAAGCTGAGCTCGGGGACGTCGGTCGATCAGTAGAGTAGAAGAGCGCAGAAGACTTGACCGAGGTCAGGATCGATCCCGACGACCCCGAGAGATATTTTTCCTAGGGAGCCAGCTCCCTGATGATGAAAGGTCCGAACTTCTCAACTTCTTGTTGCAGAACAAGGACGTTTTCGCATGGACGCCATACGAGATGCCACGGATCGACCCCGAGATCATGTGCCATAAGCTAAATGTGGATCCCAAGCACAAACCTATAGTGCAAAAAGCTTGCAGGATGAGGGTCCTGCAAACAGAGGCAATGATTGATGAGGTCGAAAAGCTCCTAGAATTCAGGGCAATCCGAGATGTACATTATCCAGAATGGCTGGGCAACACGGTGGTGGTCAAGAAGAAGAGTGGAAAGTGGAGAGTCTGCGTGGACTTCACCGACCTCAATAAAGCCTGTCCCAAGGATAGCTTTCCACTCCCAAAAATCGACCAGATGATTGAAGCCACCGCAGGACATGATAGGATGAGTTTCCTCAATGCCTACCGAGGTTATCATCAAATTTTGATGCACGGGCCTGATGAAGAAAAAACTGCATTCATAACAACTAGAGGCATCTATTGTTACAAAGTGATGCCCTTTGGGTTAAAAAATGCAGGGGCAACTTACCAGAGGCTGGTAACGAAGATGTTTCAGGCCCAGCTCGGGAAAACAATAGGGGCATGTTTGTGTAGCCCATTTCTACAGAAAAGGTTGTAGTTTTCTGTGGAAAACTTCTTTTTCATGTGTTTGGTGCGGCAGTTTTCCGCGGAAATGCTTTTTCGCCACTTCAACTTTTTCCTTCCTAACCATGGAAATAGACTTCCTATGGGGGGGGTATGGGAAGTCCATTTCCACGGAAAACCGACCCCCTAATTTCCTCTCTCTCACCCTCACTCCACCCAACCAACCTCTTTCTTCCTCTTCCCCTCCCAAACCCACCCACCCCACACACATACCAACCCACCCACCCAATAGTTTTCACTAAAAAATGGTTTTCACTAAAGAAATCCATAGTAGCACCAAACAACATTAACACTAATTCATCGAGGAAAACCTTTTTGCACCAAACATAAAATTTTGACTTCCGCGGAAAAACTTTTCTAAAGAATTTGAAACTCATGGATTTTGCTTATGTGGCAATTTCCAATTTCCACGGAAATTACATGTACACAAACGTACCCCAGAGGTCTATATTGACGACATGGTTGTCAAGTCTAAAAGATCACAAAACCACTTGACAGACCTACGTCAAACATTTACCATCCTCAAAGAATTCCAGCTCAAGCTGAACACTTCCAAGTACGCATTCGGTGTCGGCTTCGGAAAGTTCCTAGGGAGCCTGGTCACCCGAAGAGGGATTGAAGCCAACCCGAAGCAGATCTCAACGATCCAAAGCCCGACCTCGGCGAAACAAGTTCAAAGGCTCACAGGAATGGTCGCTGCGCTCAATCGCTTCATCAGCCGAGCCTCGGACAAGTGCCGCCCTTTCTTCCAGCTTTTGAGAAAGAGCTCAAAATTTCAATGGCCTCTAGAGTGTGATCAAGCTCTGCAGAAGCTCAAAGATTATCTTTCTTCATCACCCCTGTTGTCCACTCCAACACAAGGTGAAGTTCTTTATCTTTACTTAGCGGTCTCGGATCACACAGTGAGCTCGGTACTAGTCAAAGAAGAAGGCAAGCACCAGCAGCCTATTTATTATACGAGCAAGATTCTGCTCGACGCCGAGACCAGGTACCTTCCACTCGAGAAACTTGTATTGGAGCTCGTCAGTGCCTCTCGCAAACTCTCTCATTACTTCAAGACATACACAATAGTGGTTGTTACAGAACATCCGCTTAAGTCGTTTTTCAGAAAGGCGGACTTTTCTGGAAGAATTTCCAAATGGGCTGTCGAACTGGGTCCGTACGATATCCAATATCAACCCAGGACGGCGATCAAAGCCCAAATTTTGGTAGATTTCATTGTAGAATTCACCTCTCCTAGTTTGGCACCGAGACCGCTCGATACTGAACTGGGGAGCAATAAGGATAATGAGGCAACCGAGACAGAACAACACCGATCTTGGAAGCAATTCCTTGATTCAGCATGGAAGGTCTTCGTTGACGGATCCTCGACATCTAGAAAGGCTGGCACTAGCATAGTCCTCCAATCTCCAGAGGGCCTCATCATCGAGCGAGCCTTAACCCTTGACTTCAAAGCATCCAATAACGAAGCTGAGTACGAAGCACTAATCGCGGGTCTCGGCAGCGCTAAAATCCTGGGGGCACGTCGGCTAGTAGTTTTCAACGACTCCCAGCTGGTGACGAACCAGTTGAGCGGAGACTACTAAGCCCGTGATGAAAGGATGACAGCCTACTTGATCCGCACAAAGCAGTGTTAGGGATTTTGTATTTACAATTTGATGGGTGCATTTTCACTTTAGCATCATTTGATTTACACACACTTGCATTGATTTAAAAAATCTTGAAATCTTGATTTTTACATGCATTGATTTTAGTCTTGAAGAAATCTTGTTTTATGCATGTTTTGGTTCTAATCTTGGATGCATTGATTTTAGAATTCAAACTCTTTTGAAAACCTAATTCTTTGTGCATTATATTTGGAAAATGATTTTGAGAATTTAAGTTTGTGTCTTGCATACATTCATCACCTTCAGAATCATTTTTGTATGCATTGTAATTTGAAAAAGAGTTTTATCATACCAAGCATGCCTTTGGTTGTAAAGTTTCAAATCTTTTTAGGCTTAGTGTGTTTCATGTTTTTTAAACATCTTGGATTGATTTTTAACATGTTTCCTAGCTTGGTTTAGTGGCCCAAAAATCCCCATAAAGCAATACCTTCAAATGTGCAAAAATTGGAATTTTTGTCCAAAAGGGGAGTCTGCCAGCAGTGTCGCCGGTCGACCGGCGCACAGGTCCCGGTCGACCGGGACCACTGCAGGCAGAAAGTGCCTGGGAGCTCCAACGGTAAGAAATCCGACCGTTGTGTGATCTTGGTCGACCGAGACCTCTTTGCAGGTCGACCGAGGAACTAGCCGTTGGACTGTTTTGCTTTATAAAATCCATTCATTTCCAACCTTTTTCAATGGTTGACACATGAACCTTTGAGACCATTTTGGAGCCATAGAAAGGGGATGAAGTTGGAAAGGCTAGAGGGTCATTAGGAGAGCTAAAGCTTGGATTAATGAGTTAAACCACCAAGTAAGCTCTACCTTTCTTAGTCATAGTTTACATGCTTGTTTAAGTTATTGGTAAATGTTTTTGTGCATGATAACTATGATGTGTAGAATCCATTCTTCTCTTATTCTTTGATCTAATTAAGATTGGATTCTTCACTTTGTTTTCATCCAAGTAGTTTTTAAAACCTTCTTAATCATGCTTAGTCTAAATCTTTGATTTCTTTTATATAGCATGATTCTTTGTCTTGGTTGAAACATTGCTTGTTGTTTTCATTCATTTAAACATTAATAAAATTAATTTGGTTTTTTGAAAAAAACATTGCACATGCATCACATGTTCTAAGTTAGTCATTTTCATACAACTTGTGAGTCTTTGATTTTCATATCATTAACAAGTTGATTTACATACATGTGATTTGCATTAAACTTCAATCAAATCTTTTAAGTGCATTAAACTTTGAAATGCTTTAAGCATATAATTGATTGAGCCTTCATTTTAAACTTGATTGAAGTTCCCACACACACACATCATGAGCATACACATTTGCATTCATTTAGTGTTTGTGTGAGTTTGTTATTCACTTTCATATTAGCCTATCTAGAGGCAATTCATTTGAGCTTTAAATTGTATCTCTTAGAGTGATCTTTTGTGAAGACACTTTCTTAGAGAAATCTTTATTGTGTAAAGGTTATTGCTTAGCCTAAGAAAAGCATTGTGTAAAGGTTATTGCTTAGCCTAAGAAAAGCATCTTGTAAAGGTTATTGCTTAGCCTATAAAAGCACATTGAGAGGTTGTTGTTTAGCCTAGAAAAACAACATTGTAAGGGTTATTGCTTAGCCTAGTTAAAAGCATAAATAGTGGAAATCCGGTGGGGTGATTGGATCACAAGCCAGTAGTGGACGTAGGCATTGAGGCCGAACCACTATAAACCTTGGTGTTGTGGTGCTTGCTTTTGTGGTGATTGTTTTTATTAGCTTCCGCATATTGTTTGATTTATCATCACATGTGACTAGTTTATGTTAAGAAATTAAAATTGGTTCAAATTGGTCATATTTGTAGCACACCCTATTCACCCCCCCCCCTCTAGGGTTAGGATCCCCAGGACTTTCAAGCAGCTCCTCTCTCAATTTGGGAAAGCCAAAGTCAAGCAGATCGACAGAGAATCCAATTGCCATGCAGACGCTCTCGCCAACCTGGTCTCCGCTGTAGAGGTCGGAAAGAGAAGAACAGTTGAGGTAGAGACACTGGAAAACCCAAGTATAGAGCTTCAACCACATCAGCAGGTTTTGTGCATTGACCTCGGCCCAAGCTGGATGGATCCAGTCATAGCATAACTGAAAGAAGATCAGCTCCCTGAAGACAGAAATGAAGCTCAGAAGGTCAGAATGAAAGCAGCTCGTTTTTTGTTATCTCCGGATGGAAAGCTCTATAGAAATTCCTTTACTGGACCCTATCTCCAATGCGTCCACCCAAGCAAGGTCGAAAACTTCCTTTGCGAAATTCATGAAGGAATCTGCGAAAGTCACATCGGAGGAAGATCGTTGGCATACCGAGCTATCAGTTAAGGCTACTGGTGGCCTTATATGCAGAAAGATGCTCAGCTCTACGCTAGGAAATGCGAAAAGTGCCAGAAGTTTTCACACTCTCTGCACCAACCAGCACAAGACCTGACTCCACTATCCAGCCCGTGGCCCTCGCTCAGTGGGGTTTGGACATCGTAGGGCCTCTTCACCGAACTCCAGGGAATAAAAGGGGGCTAATAGTAGCCATTGATTACTTTACCAAATGGATAGAGGCCAAAGCACTGTCCTCCATCACCGAGCAGGAAACGGGGAATTTTGTGTGGAAGAACATTGTTACAAGATTTGGAGTTCCTCGAGCTCTGGTCTCGGACAATGGGACCCAGTTCGACTCCAACTTCTTCAAAAACTTCTGCTAAGAGCTTGGCATAAAAAACTAGTATGCGACTCCGGCCTATCCACAAAGCAATGGACAAACAGAAATCTCAAATAAAGTAGTGCTGGAGGGACTCAAGAAAGGCTCGACCAAGCTAAAGGCAGATGGGTAGAGGAACTACCGAGTGTCCTTTGGGCGTATAGAACTACCCTAAGGTGATCCACTTCGGCAACTCCTTTCTCCCTAGCCTACGGAATGGAAGTTGTGATCCCTCTCGAGATCGGCCTTCCAACCCTGAGATCGGACCTCTTTGACCAAGGACAAAACGAAGTCAATCTGGCTAAAGAGCTTGACTTGGCTGAGGAGCGAAGGGAGGCAGCAGCTGTTCGCTTAGCCTCTTACCAGATGTAGTTGGCCAGAGGATACAATCAGGAGGTCAAGGAAAGAAAATTTTCAGTTGGAGAATTGGTCTTGAAAAAGACACTTCCAGCAGACAAAAATCCTAATGAAGGCAAGCTTGCACAGAACTGGCAAGGGCCATTTAAAGTGATCTCGGCAGTCGGGAAATCAGCTTACAAGCTCGAAAGCATGGATGGTAGAGGGTTACCACGACCATGGAACGCCACGCATCTCAAGAAATACTACTTCTGAAATGTACTCAGATTTTGAATCAATGAAAGAGACTCTTATAAAGATGTGCTTCGTTGCTTTCAAGTTGTGGAACTTGGCCCGGTCGCAGGACCAGCCACCTTCAGCTCGGTTATTGAACTAGCTGCCTGGGCTCGGTCACGGGATCAGCCTCCCTCAGCTCTGTTATGGAACCAGCTATTTAAGTCGCCAAGTTACGGAACTCGGCATACTTTTCAGCTCGGTTATGGAACCAGCAAGACATGGCCCGGTCGCAGGACCAGCCACCTTCAGCTCGGTTATTGAACCAGCTTCCTGGGCTCGGTCACGGGACCAGCCTCCCTCAGCTTGGTTATGGAACCAGCTATCTAAATTGCCAAGTTGCAGAACTCGGCATACTTTTTAGTTCGGTTATGGAACTAGCTCTCCAAGTTATCGAATTCGACACTTCGGCCCAGTTGTGGAACTAGCCAAGCAAAATGCTGAGTTACGGAACCCAAGTTTAGTTAAGATAACTTCCTTCTGGTTACGAAGCCAAGGTTGTTTGCCCGGTGATTATTTAATGGTTCCGGTTATAGAACCGAACTCAGTTATTATAATCCTATACCGAACTCACATCCTTCTGGTTACAGAACCGACCTTAGTCACTTGACAAAATTACAAAAAGATGGAGAAAAGATCTGGAAGCAAAAATTTCTATTTTATTGAATGGAAGTGTTTATTACAAATCTTCTCGAAAATGAGAGTACAGAAACCAAACACATACATATCAGAAGAAACGAGAAGGCAGGTATGGAGAAAAATTTTATTTCATTAATTAAAAGAATGGTTACAAAGATCTATACACTTTCATTACAAAGAAAGAAAAAGAAAAAAAGATACATCATTTTTTAGAAGCGCCCTCTGCTGCGGCTTCACCAGTAGGAGGGGTCGGAGGAACTGATAGGTTGGCCTCACCAGGAGTCTCGGGCAGGGGACAGACCTGGGCGCCTTCACCTAGATTCACAGGCGGAGGAAGGGGACCGAAGGTGCCAGGAGGAGCTTTAGACGGGTTGGAGGTAGAATCTGGCTCAGGATCGGACGAGGCTGGCTGGAACTTGGGCAAATTCTCGAGTATGGGATGATCCTCGGAAACCCCATATTCCTTCAGCGCATCTCTGCATCCCATTTCGTACAGCAGCGGGCTCAGGTTTTTAATCCGAGCCACGTATTCTGTCGTCGCCTAACCCACTCCTTCCTTATAAGCGCGAGCGACCTCGGCCTGAGAAGAGGATTCAACCTTAGCCCGCTCCTTCTTCAAGGACTCGAGCTCGGCTTTTTTCTTTGCCAGCTCGGTCTCCTTCTTCGCCAGCTTACCTTCTAATTCGTGCACCTTCTTTACTTTGGCCTCGGCTACGCCCTTCAAATGCTTCGTCTCAGCACGTAGCTTGATGATCTCGGCCTTCACCGCTTGGTTCTCTGCTGCGAGTTCAGCGCTCCTCCCTTCCGCCTTCTTCAAATCTTCGGCGCTGGCTTCCAGGGCCGCTCCCATCCTCCTCTTCTCACCCTCCAGCTCGTTGAACCTTGCGGCCCTCTGGTCGACCCTCTCCACCACCACTTGCATTCGCTGCACGTTCTGTGAAAAGGGAAAATAAGTCAGACGAGCGACCAAGGTACAAAACTTAGAGAAAAATTTGAAACTCACCTCAATCGACGCCTTTATTGATGACAGAAGCAGACTCAGCTGGCCGGCCTTATGATGCTTCTCCATATCCTTTGGGGGAGCACAGGCCCTGGAGAGCGCCGCAATGACTCCAGCGCCGGCCCCTACCCGATCCTCTACATTAAAAAATAAGCCGGGCTCAAGCTGGAAGTCGGGCTTGAAGTGGGGTGGCCCGGCGTGCTAGCGCTCCAAGGCCGACCCGAAGGTCTACTCTTACTGACCCTCCACCCGGGCCCTATTTTCGGGTGGAGGCCTCTCCCCCTCCTTTCTGGTTCCGGAAGCCTTCTCCCGAGCCTCCTTGGCTGGGCCCTCCGACCCACTCCTTTTCTCCCGATATGGGCCTTGGGCGCTTTTCTTTGGGGCAGAGGATAAGGCCCCGGCTGCATCCGAAGGACCGGAGGGGGCGCCGGCCGAGGACCCGGAAGCGGCGCCGGACCTGTTGGAGGGGCGCTTTGGAGCGGGCAGACCTCGACTTTTGAAGATGACGGCAGACAAATCAGTGATAGGAGGTCGCTGCCCGTCCATTTCTTCTTCTTTTTGTCCTCCTTCTTCTAGGTTGGGGGAGAAAAGGTAGGTTTCAACGGCCTTGACCGGATCAGAAGCCTCGGCACCCGAAGACTCTCGTCCGCTGGTCTCGGCAAGGGCAAGTACCACCTCCCCTATCGGCTTGGTAGGGAGCTCGGCCGTCTTCCTGGTGTAAGACTGGTACCTCAGTGTATACCAGAGTAGGGAGAAGGCAGCTCGGTCGTTATGGCCGTGGTACTTGTATACTTTTTGGAACCAGGCCTCGTTCCTTTTCCAACGGTCTCGGCCGGCCTCCCTCCGTCTTCGCTGGACGCCTGCACAAAGACAGAAAAGGGAAAACGTCAACTTGACAGATCAGTACTAAAGTGAATACAGCAGCCCAGAGGAAACGAGTATTTACTCGGAGGGGTCTTAGGTCTCCGAGGAACCTGAATTCTCCTCGCCGCCTCTGTCTCGGTCGGCACGAACTACCAATTCCCCGAGACAAGCAGGCGGTCATCCCCAGCATATTTGCTTGAGTCCTCTAAAGCATTAATCAGGGGTAGACATTTCGCCTTCACCCGAAGGTAATATGAGTCCTCACCCCCTTTGCAGATGTCGTAGACATCCTCGATGTCATGCACACCAAGGTTAGTACCAAGGATCTCATTGAGCTCGGCGACGCCCATGATTATCTTGAAACCATTGGGCATTAAATGAAAAGGGCAGAGCCGCCAAGTGCTTAGGCACGATCGAAGAAGGGGATGGATAGGAAATCTGACCCCGCCTTCGGTTATTGCTACCAAAGGAAAGGGCATCCAATCTTTGAAATAGGCATGGCCATCAAGACTATCCTGGAGCTAACCCGACTTCACTAGAACGTCGTCTGGTATCTTGTATACATTCCTAAGCCCCTCCAGAGCCTGGGGGTTCTCTACCCAGTGACTGTAAATCCCCATTTCTAAAAACTAGAAAGGTCAGGAAGCAGGGAAGAATGGATTCGAAACCTTAGAAGACAGTGGAGTAGAAACCCTAAAAAGAAAGACAAGAACCCTAGACAAAGACGAAGGGAGCAAGGCAAGATAAGGAAGAAGAAGACTCACAGAGAGGAAGCAAATGGTTCGAGAACGGGGATCTCCGAATTCGCTAAGTTCTGATCTCTGCAGAAGGTCTTCTCCAGCAGAGTTTTCTTCCAAGCAACAGCAAAAGTAAGAAATGGAAGAAGGAGCATCCCTATTAATAGAGGGAAAATGCGCCTTTTAAAAGCATGCGTGCAAAGCGTTGCCTCGAACTGTCCACACGTCGCTTCGGTACAAGCAGCAACTAGCCAAAAGATGACATGTGGCACCGCCAGTTTATCCCCCACAATAACTCTCATACATCATTAGTCACCTCGGGCATATGAAGCGACGTTCGCATGTTCAGTCAGACGAAATAATAATGACATGCCATTTATTGCCTCGGGCAGACGAAGCGGCATCATGATAAGGATCAGATGCCAGCGGACGTCAGCGATTAGCACCGAGATGGGACCTGGGTGCAAAATGTTCTCTCATTTTTAGCTCCCGACCTCAAAGAATATGAAAATTCTAGAAGGTCAGGAGCTGGGGGACAATTGTGTGGGGGCATTTCTTAATGCCAGGATAATTCTTGATCTCGGTCTTACCCAGCTTGGCAGGAGTGCTAGCTTGGAAAGATCCTACGACCTATCCCAGTGGAAATATCTACAAGGCGCACCTCAGTCTCACCTTTAACTTGATCTCAGTCTCTGCTGTCCTTCAGCTATAAATGCGCTGCCACGAGCTGACAAAAAGACTGGGCGCCGGACCTAGATAAGTAGCCAGCCCTATCTTACGGTCCCATCCGCAGCCATTGAGGCAAAATACAGGTTGATGGGACTTCCCCTTTTTACCTACCTCTACTCAGGAAGGGCCTGATGGGACCCCTGTCCCAAGAGTTAACTCTCACGCCTATATATATGCTGAGGTAAAACTACCAAAGGTATGCAAGGAGAGACATTCATATTCCCTTTCTTCTCCTTCATTCACTCCTCCTCAGTTCAGTTACCGAACTAACTCAGGCATTGGAGTGCCTTCGGCTGCCTACAGCCAGGGGCTCTGACCTTTGCCTTTACTTTCCCTTTCAGGTTTCAGGAGGATAATCTTTTCCCAATTAATCAAATTGAGAGCCTAATATTCTCCTAACCAAGTCCGTAATTTTTAGGCACTTACATTAAGCAAGCCAAACTCGGTTGGACTTACACAAACTAGACTATACAGACTTGACTTAACACATAAAAATGGTCATTTTCCCTAAGTTCAAGTGGATAACATTTCGGCTGAAAATGGATGCTCGAAGTGTGAAAAGGTCAAGTGGATCGGGTCAACGAGAAAGGTAGTATGGCATCCTGGGCCGACTCAACAACCACCTAACCACTATGAGGATCCCGTCAATCCTAAGGTATACACGACACCGAAATGCACGAACTACGAAGGACCTAACTCAAGCATATTAAAATTAGCTACACTAAGGTTGGGTAAGTCCCCGGTCCAGTACGCACTACACCAAAAACAGGAAATTGGAACGGATAACCGTTCCTAATCCTTCCGTTCCTAATCCGTTAATCCGTTCCAATTTCCTATTTTTGGAACGGATAACCGTTCCTAATCCGTTAATCCGTTCCAAAAATAGGAAATTGGAACGGATTAACGGATTAGGAACGGAAGGATTAGGAACGGTAATCCGTTCCAATTTCCTGTTTTTGGTGTAGTGACGGTTTCAAACTACGCATAAATAGAGTACATGTTATGTATAATAGATTTTTCATGCTCTTTTCATGTGAGGGCAGTAAAACGCTCCAATAGATAATACCTAAATGCTCTTACTAGGAGGCTAAACTTAGTAGCTCACAATTCAGTGAAATATTCTTACTCTTCATGTATTGGGGTGATGGGTGGAGGACCATAATTTTTCTATGATTTTATTTCTATTATGTTGTTGTTTGCCCTAGTGTTTGTTTTAATGAAGATTTTCTTTCTAAACAAAACCTCCTATTGGAGTAAATTTTTGGAGATGCACCGCATATTGGAAAGTGATTGATTTAAGCAATAAGTGAGCACGTTTTGTCCTTGGTTGTGTGAGACTTTAGGTTCCTAGCCCCCTTAGTTAGGATACACACACACACACATATATATATTGTTGGAAGTAGGTGGGCATCGTGGATAACTTTTCAAAACTTTTTGACTGACTTGACTCAGGGATCAAGTACCCATAAGGCCATAAACCACATCCAGGATCCAAGAACCTCAAA
Organism: Cinnamomum chago; assembly: GCA_038049695.1. NCBI lineage: Eukaryota > Viridiplantae > Streptophyta > Magnoliopsida > Laurales > Lauraceae > Cinnamomum > Cinnamomum chago. Next base: position 29,955,536 of record CP142462.1, on the reverse strand, counting down.
CTCATTATTAAGATCGGTAAACTACTATATCTAAGATAGAATATAGCATCACCATGCAACCACAATAAATCCACAACATACAAGGATGTAGATTATACCTTTGGAGCTTGGTTGTGCTCTAATAGAGAAATTGACAACTTGCTTGATTAAGAACTCTTCTTTGCAGCAAATTAGGATCTCTAAGACCTTGTTGTCTTTCACTCTATGACCCGCTTCAAATCTCTATTCTCAAGGAGAATGGTGAGATCTCCAAAAGAAATCAACTAGAACCTCAAAGGCAAACCAAAAGAGAAACTAGAAGAATGAGGAGAAGAGAGAGAGAGGCGTGCAACTCTTGCACAAAGGGGCTTGGGCGTGTACTCCTATGGAATGAATGTCCACCTCCTCTTACTCCCTATTTATAGCTCTAAGCCACCTCCTATTACTAATTAATAATAGAAGTCTCACTTCCATAAGAATTAGTAACTATTTTCTTTCTAATTATTATTAGAAGTCTCACTTCCATAACAATTAGTAACCTTCTATTTCCTTTTCTTTTGAGTTCAAGTAGAATTAGTAATGATCTAATCTTGGGCTAGCATAGGGACTACTAGGGTTCCATAGAAAGCTGACTCCAATTGAGACACCCTGACCCCACATCTCATGTGCAATCCGGGCCCACAGTTAATTGCAAATGACTCCACTATATAAATGCAACTATACTCCAGTCTTATGAATTAATTATAAGAAGACCCTAAACTTCCCTATGACCACAAGTAGGCCCCTCTATCCATATCCATGGATCAATTGGATAAAATATGTCCAACCAATTTAGATCCACATCTTATTATCCTTGAGACCTAATCAATCACAATAATCATCGGTATCATCCAATTAACTCTTAATTGAGATGGATGTGCACTTACTAATGATAAATCTATTAATTGGCACAAGGGGATAATAAAGATAGATTCCATCTTGACCATCGAATGTTCCCACAGTCCTACTACCACGTACCCAAGACACCGAGGTGTTGACCTACAATTGGCCTCATTCATTGGTGACCCAAAGCAAATGAATAGATAGAAACTTGAGTTCATCAATGTCTTAAGATTAAGAGCTTATTGCTAGGAAATTTTGAGAGCAGACCTTAAAATAAAGATAGTATTTCATAATGTGCTTCTCATGGTCCTTCAATACATCCAATGGACCAGCACAATGATACAGAATCTTACACTTCGATGGTCAAGACAAATCACACTATCTCATAGTGATCAAAGTGCTGCAACCTTGTCAGATGAGATGCCCAATCTGTTGTGACTCCGGACCGAGTCTACGGGCCTAATCCGGGATCGGGATCGGGACAACATAAAAATTTCTTTTAAATGCGAAAGCGTGTAGTAAATGAAACATTCAATCCATCTTTAGTCATAAAGACGATGACACATGTATAAAGAAAGTATCAGAATGAGCAATGATCATTAGCACTTTCCAAAAGTAATGTTAAGTTTTTAAACAAAAGATCATTTAATTACATTCCCAAAATAGAGGCCAACAAAGGCCAATATAAACAAAATATAAAACCCTAGAAGAATGGTTAACCACAACCCCCAAAATATGTCGTATCTCAAGGAAACCGAGTGTCTAGATGACATCATCGGCATGCCACTCGACTAGACGTTGCGGTTCTCCGACCACTTCCTCAAGCTCCTCCTCGAGGTAATAGACATTGGGACCCGAGTACAAAAAATGGGTCAAATATGACAGTTTGGCAGGTGGGTGAAAAGATATGACAATATAATAATAAATGAATTCACCTTCAAAAGCATTTAAACCTGCCTAAATAATAATTTTCATAAAAGAGATAAATCATTTATTCAAAAGCAAGAATGCAATGTAAATCATGTAAAGGTAACCAAGGAAACGGGAAACAAATAAGATGGCAACCACATGAAGCTAAGTCCTCTATCACCGAAGTGACAAGAGCATATTGGGGCGTTGATCTCAGTCACACAAGGTGAGGAGATTCAACGAAATATAAATATACATATAATAATATGGGACATGACCACGGTAGCGAGCAGGGCATCGGGAACCACGGTAGCAATCCGGGGTATCGGGACCACGGCAGTAACCGGGTAGCAGGATCCAAACTGCAGCTGGCGGGACAGGAGGGGGATCTCCAAGTCGGTGGATCAAACTGACAAGGTCATCCAAGCTTAGTGGTGCCGACTCATATAGGTCAAACAACGGAAATCAAGACATGTGTAAAATACATCAAGTGTAAGTATGTAAACAAGCGGGATGGGGATGCTCAAAGGCACAACTGTCATTTCAATTCGGGCATGCACATCGGGGTTAACAAAATGCTACAATTGCAATATCAATATTTTCGGGAATGCATATAAAATTCGGGAACAATGAAATACTATTGAACTTTGGAAATCGCAAGAAAAGCATCGGGATTCAAGACTAGTTCAAGGTGAATAGGGATCTTGTATGTCTATATCAATAAAGACTTGGTACTCCTTGAGTTTGGGAACACTCCAGAGTCCTTATACACTTTGGGTAGTTTCAAAACTTCAAATGAATCTTCGTGATGGGTTTCTTTCACAAATAGATTGTAAATAATGAGAATAAGTCTTCCCATCACAATGGGGCTCCCAACAAACCTCTCTCAATCATTTAAACATTTCATTTGTGCTCCCAAAATAGCCCCAGATGAACAGTACCCATCGCTCGAGTGGTGAGCTCTCTGGAATGACTTCCTGGGTGGGTTCTGGGAGGGTTCACTCGAGCGAACTGTCCACTGGAATAGTTCGAACCCTTTTCTAGACACTTCGCTCGAGTAACCTGTCAAGTTCGCTTCGAGCGAACTGTCCAGAAACTGGTTCCGGGACAGTTTTGCTTCTCCTCTTTTCCTCTTCTTACAACTTCTTTTAGTCTCATTTCTACATCAAAATGGGAGGCTCCACACCCCCATTAAACTCCTCATAAACTTCCACCAATAATACATTCAATCATCTTCTTCTCAACCATATTCAACCACAAGAAAGAAGAGAAAATCCACAATCATAATGATTCATTTAAGTCATAAACAAGCAATAAATGAAGAGTCATAAATGTCAATATTTTCAAGAGTTAAACAAGCTAACAAGGTACAAGAATATTTATTTCAAAATCAATGCAAGTTAAGAATAAATAGTGAAATCATATACATTTCTCATAAAAGCCATTCAATAATAATAGTATCAATTCATCCACTTGCCTTGGGTCTCTAATCAAGAAATCAAGCCCTATTCACTCTTCCAAGCCAAGATTCCAAGCTACAAACCAAAACCCAAAAAAAAAAAAACCCTAAAAGGGTCAAAACAAGGGACAAGAAGAGAAAGCTTTCAATAATGAAAATGGGGTTTCCCTAAGGCTAGGAGAACATATATCAAAGAGATTGGAAGGGTTACTTACTTGTGAGTCTCCAAATTAGCAAGAATAGCTCAATGAGGACCTTGGGAATGGGAGGTTTCCTTCAAGAATAGTATCAATGGAGAGTCCTAGCGGTGAGGAAGAAGATGATGATCTCTACTTCTCAATTTGTGCAAGGTTGGTGGTGATTTGGTGATGGAAAAGCAAGAGAAGAAGAGAAAAGAGAAAACCCTAGTTGGTGGTTGGAGTTGAGCTAAAAAAGGGACAAGAGAAGGATAGTTCTCCTTTTATACAAGTCAAGAGTGGGCTCTACCACTAGAAATCTTGTGGGGCTGAAATCATGGTTTTCGGGACTTCAAACGAATTTGACGAAGAAAGGAAAAGTGATTATTGAAATATCTAGTTTCCAAAAAGTATATATTTCAAGGGTTTTGAGAATATCAAATTTTGAGTACAGATTTAGTGTAAAAAGACTGTTTTGCCCTCAATGCTAGGAAAGTCGGGTTTCGGGATTCCGAACGGGAACGGGATCAACATAAGAGTTGAAGAGATTAACGAGATGAGTAAAACGGGGTAAGATACAAATCATAGGAATCTCAGAAAATCTCTCAAGCAAATGCAAAGTCACAAAAGGAACCCCCAAAGGGTCCCACTAAGTATAAAGGTACTCAAAATTCTCCAAAGCTATAACAAAAGCTATTCTAATCCCAACTTAAACACAATACATGAATCACGCTTATAACTAAAGCACTACTTAATCAGTACTAATCGAGGTCACTCGGGTCGGGGTCTTACACATTCTCATCACCGATTGTGAATCAATTTAAGTATAAGATTTGCGACACATGTCTCCCATATTTGGATCTCATTCATACACATGTATTACATCTAGTATACTTGTGGACTCCGGTTTCTCTCATGAACTATCATGTCATACATATTGGTTATGTGCAAGAAGTAATAAAACACCATTCATCTCATGAAAGGAAAGCATGATTATATTGATAAATAAATCAATTTATTACATTATCTACTAGATTGAGACCATATATTCTAACAATCTCCCACTTGAGCTCAATGCCAGTCTGGGTTGCATCTCATGCCCATCCCATCTACATGCTTCTCAAAGACTTTGGAGATCAAAGGCTTAGTAAAGGGATATGCAAGATTGTCCGCAGAAGCTATCCTGGTGCTGGCAATGTTATCTCTCTACACAATCTCCTTGACCAAGTGATACTTCCTCTGTACGTGCTTTTGGCTCTTCTGACTCCTGGGTTCCTTAGACTGAGCGACTACCCCACTATTGTCACAGTAAACTGTGAGCGGCTGTCGTGCCAAAAGTACCACTCCAGGTTCCATAAGTTATCTTTTGAGCCACACTGCTTCTTTAGTTGCTTCATAAGCCGCTACAGCGTAAACATATACCCAGAGGTTGATTTCTTGGAAACCTTATCTGACATGAAGTCAGAATCCGTGTATCCGACTAGAATCAACTCATCACTGCCGTAGATCAATATGTAATCTCTAGTCCTTTCCAAGTATTTGATAATACATTTTACAGCAGTTCAATGGTCAAGACCTGGGTAGACTGATATCTACTGACTAGGCCCACTGCGTGACAAATGTCCAGTCTAGTACGAAGCATAGCATACATGAGGCTACCAACAGCTAAAGCATATGATATTGCTCTCATTTGCTCCTTTTCCTTAGGTGTCTTGTGTCAGACCCCGACCCAGGTTTAGTACATTTTATTATTATTTTAACTGTGATTAGTCTTTAAGAGGGAGTAGAGGATGATTAGCTTAGATTTTTAGTTAGATTAGAATTTCGAATAGCTTTTGGGAATTTTAAGCACGTTGAGTCTGGTTTGACCGGGCCGGGGTGGCCCGTGTGACACGTTAGCATGGGAATTTGCTTTATTTTGATTTTGAAAAAAATTGATTTTGATGTTTTTGAATTTTTTATTTCGATCCCAACATCTTTCATGTTTGCTCCGTTTGAACTTGAAACTCAGAAATTGCGTTTTTCGAGGAAAAAGGGGCAAATTCGTCTTTTTACATTAAATCTGTGCATAAATATTGAATTTTGAAAACCGTGAGGAAAATATACTTTTTGAAAACTAGATTTTTCAATGATCAACTTTGCCTTCTTCGTCAATCTCATTCAGGACCCACAAATATTAGATCCAGCTATGTGAAGTTTGAGGCCAAATAAGGCCCACTTCCGTAACTTAAAACCCAATTCACGTTTGGGTCATCTTCTCTTCTTTATTTCATTTCCTGCAACCAACCTAAAGAGAGTCCATTTCTTCCTCTCACCGTCTCTCCTCTTGCATGTATAGCAAACTCACTCACATTGGAGAACAAATCACACCATTGTCTTCCTTATCTCTCAAGCTTTCCAACCATACTATTTTTAAGGAATTCCAACTGGGTTTTCCTTCTTCTCCAAACTCTTCTTCTTTTTGAGAGCTTCTCAAGGTTAGCAATGGATGTCTTCGTCTCAAATCTGGTTTTTATTGGACTAAATAGAGCTTCTCACCATACATGCATGGATCCTTTTGTAGAACTCCATTGTTTTTCAAATTTTGTGGATTTGAAATGGGTTTTTCCATGGGATTGGTGTAGGCCTGTAGCTGATCTGTGTGAGAGTTATTGGACTATTCTTGAGACCCATTTCAGTTGAGGCAAGTGACTAATTCTATTTGAGAATGCATGCTACATAAAACTTGATTTATCCTTGGAATTTAAGTTGAAAATATTAGGTACTTCAATGTTTAATTTGCTATAAAGATGTGAGTTTCAGAATGGGCAAAAGTTATCCCTTACTCAGCTATTTTCAAACCATGCTCAGTAATATGATTTCAGTACTTTCTTTGATATGATTCAAAATGATGAATACTTCAGTTGGAGATTTATTTGGTCACTTCTACTTTAAATTCTCAAATAAATTTTGATGTTAGCAATTGAAGGGTTATAATGGTTTGTGGTTGAATGGGATTTATCAATGTTCATTCAAGATTCAGAATGTATGAGAACTTTAAGGAGGGAAATGAAAATCAAATGGACAGAAAATAGTGCAGAATTCTGCACTAGACCGGACAGGGCAGAAGCCTAGTCAACTCGAGCGGGCCTTGGGCCGCTCGAGCGGACCAGGCTCTGCCTGGCCTGCTTGGCAGCAGGGCGAGCCAGAGAGCTGGCCGCTCGAACGGGCCTCTGGATGGGCTCCGCTCGAGCAGATCCATCACCGCTCGAGCGGGCCTGGTCAAGGCCCAGGCTTGTTTTCAGGGCCATTTCAGGGTTGTTTTCAGCCTATATTCAGATCCATTTCAGGCCCATTTCAGGATCTTTTTCCAACCCATTTCCTTCATTGTTTGAAGCCCATTTAGCTCCTATTGATGTGTGGAAATCCGGAATGAATACATTGAAGCAAATTATTTGAATCGTGAAATTTTAATGGGAAAAGTGATGGAATTACTTGATGTTAGAATTACCCGGGAATTTATTTAAGTCTTAATGTACACTTTATATCCTTAATTGTCGGAGATCTTTCGTGGCACCAAGCTCCTCATATATTATCGACATTAGGAGTCTAAGTGTATATCGAGACGACCCGTGGTAAGCCATTAAACCATTATACAGTAATTCATTCCAGGTGATAAAAAAATTATTTGTTTCTCTTTTGTAAACTGATTTGAAATAGATTGAATGATTCTTCACGTTTGAAAATATCGATAAGACTACTCATTTGATTTGTTTGCTATTGTTCGTTTGTTATTGTTTAGGGGTAGTCGTTTTTATCGATGAAAATGTATCGAAATGACTTGATATATTGATTTAAATTTTAAACGGCACCACTAAGCTTAGATTACCTTGTCGGGCTGATCACCCGGCTTGGGATCTTTAAATTATCTGCAAACTGCGGTTTGGACTCTATCTGCTCCGGCCATGGTAACGGTTCTGTACTCCGGTCCCACGAGTAGTGGCAACAGTTTCTGTCTGTCCATTCTGGCCATTTCATATGACAACGGTTATTTATTTGTGTGCTCTTGTTACTTTGGTAATATGAGAATATAACTAAATGTGGTTTGTCAATATTTTGATTATTTGTCAGTTAGTTCAAAATATTTAAATTATGAGATTCTTTTATTTGTATAGAAATGGTTCATTTGATTTACTCCTTATATATGTTTCATTCCATTTGCTTTTTTTTTTTATGATTTTAAACATGGCATTTATAAAACTTGTATATCTTATCTGTTTTATTCACTTGCCAGACCATCGTGTCTGATATTTTTTGTTTGGTGTCAGATATCGGACCCGCAGCCTTTGAGGCGGAACGCGTGGATGAGGCAGTAGGGCCTCTAGTGGAGCATGAGTGGCAGCCAAATGATGTCATGTAGACGTCATGTTGGGTCTAGAGTTCGATAACATCTTTTGGGGAATGATTTTTATTTTGGGAACTTTGTTTATGGCCTCTGTTGGTTGTATAAATTAAATATACTTTTGTGATCCTCATAACTTTAACTAACTTTGGGTTATGCTCATTTATATATTTCTCTTTTAATACAATGTTTGTGTAATTATCTTATGTTTCAATTAAATTTATTTAGCTACATGCTTCCGCATATTATTATTTGTTATGAAATCGATTAATTGGTTGTGATGGATCGTCTGGAATCCTCACCGCGGAATCCTATGGGGAAATAATTAGCGACTGCCGGCGGAATTTTCTGACCCGTCGCGCTGCATTCCCAGATTAAGGACTTAATTATCAGGGCTTGGGTCCAGGGGCGTGACATCTTGGGACATTGATCTTTGGAAATGTGCATTCTATGCCTGAAAGGTGTGATTCATTCTTGGAATCCTGCATAGCAAACCGTACCAGCACCTTATCTATGTACGCAACTTGGAATAAGCCAATCATCATATTTTTCCGGTCTCGATGGAGTTTGATCCCTAGGATGTAGCTAGCTTCTCCAAAGTCCTTCATATCAAAAGTCTTAGCCAACCAAACTTTTACCGTTGACAACATTCATATGTCTCTTTTAAGGACAAGGATGTCATCGACATATAAAACCAAAAAAACTACCATGCCTCCTTCACTTTTCATGCACAGACATGACTCATCCGGATTTTGACAAAAACCAAATGACTTGATTGCCTGGTCAAAACGGATGTTCTAGTTTCAGGATGCCTGCTTCAGTCCATAAATGGACTTCTACAGCTTGCAAACTCCTTGCTCTTGTTTTTTAGTTATAAAATCGTCTGGCTGCATCATATAAATGTCTTCCTCGAGATGGCCATTGAGAAACACTGTCTTGACATCCATTTGCCAAATCTCGTAATCGAGATGAGCCGCAATGGAAAAGAGTATCCGAATGGACTTGAGCATGGCTACCGGTGAGAAGGTTTCCTCATAATCGATACCCTCTTTTTTAGTATACCCTTTCGCAACAAGCCTGGCCTTAAAGGTCTCCACTCTTCTTTTTTTTCTCTTGTAGACTCATTTGCAGCCAATAGGATTAATATTGGTAGACAAGTCCACAAGTGTCCAGACCTGATTGGAGTACATGGACTCCATCTTAGCTTTCATTGCTTCTTGCCAATGTCCTGAATCTATGTCATTGATTGCTTCATCATAGTTACAGGGATCTTGCTCCAATTCTTCCAGGATTGCCTCATAAGACTCTCTAAAAAACGAGAACCTGTCAAGGGGACTAACAATTTTCCCACTACAATGAGGCACTGGTATAACTACTAGGTCAGGTATGGGCGGATTTTCTTCAAGTTCGGTTATCCTTGGATTTGGATTTGATGTCTCTTAAATTTCTTCCAAGATAACATTTTCTAAAGATTTCTGGTGAATCATATAATTTCCTCCAGTAAAACCGCATTGGTGCTAACTAGCACTTTCTGCTCCCTGGGATTATAGTAACCAACATTTAGTTCCTTTAGGATACCCTATAAAAGTGCATACTTTCGACTTCAATTCCAACTTATCCATCTTAACCTTCAGCACGTGTGCCGGACAACCCTAAATATGTAAATGTTGTAAACTAGGCTTTCGCCAGGACCACAACTCCCGGCGAGTCTTAGGTGCAGACTTAGATGGTATGAGGTTTACTATGTATGTTGCAATATCCAAAGCATATCCCCAAAAGGAGATAGGTAACCCTGAGAAACTCAACATAGACCTGATCATATCTAAAAAAGCCTGGTTCCTTCTTTTCGCTACTCTATTCTGTTGAGGCACACTAGGAGCAAACAACTGTGATAGAATTATCTGATAGGTATCCCATAAATTCAGTAGAGAGATATTCCCCTCCTCGATCTTATTGAAGAGTATTGATACTTTTACCTAATTACTTTTCCGCTTCTACTCGAAACTCCTTGAACTTTTTAAAAGCCTTGGACTTACGGTGTATAAGGTATATGTATCCATATCTTGAGTAATCATCCGTGAACGTGATGAAGTACCCATATCCTCCTCTTGCTCTAACATTTATGGGTCCACACATAGCAGAATGTACTAATTCCAATAAATCTTTGGCCCTATTGCCCTTGGATGAAAATGGTCTTTTGGTTATTTTGCCTTCCAAACAGGACTCGCAGACAGACATTGGTTCTACCACCAATGAAGGCAAGATACCATCTTTCACCAGCCTATCAATCCTATTTAGGTTAATATGACCTAGCTTCAGGTGCCCAAGTTTTGTTGGATTAGACAAATGTGACTTTCTCTTTAATGATGGCATATTGATTATTTCAGTGCCATGTATCTCGTACATTGTGGGAGTTAAGAAATAAAGTCCATTGATTACCTTAGCAGAACATATAAAAGTACCGTTCCTTTTTATGACAACTTTAGTACCAAAAGTAATATAATAACTCTTATTCACCAAACTAGAAACTGAAATTAAATTCACTGTAAAGACGGTATATATAATGTATCTGACAAAATAAATTTAATATCTGAAAACAATAAAGTAACTACCGCCACTGACTCTGCTTCTGCCTTGGTATCCGATCCCAAGTTAACAATGATTTCCCCGCTACTAAGCATCCTGGTTTCCCGGAACCCATGCAATGAATTACAGATGTGATTAGTTGCACCGGAATCAACACACCAGGATTCTTAAGTACTAGTTAGAAAACTAACTTCAGAAATAAGTGACTCAATCATATATGATGTCTTTTTCTTAGACAAAAAATCAGGACAATTCTTTTTCCAATGTCCTGTCACACCACAGAGGAAACACTTTCCCTTTGCTCCCGTACCCTTAGCCTTTGTGTTAGGCCCCGTCTCGAGTTAATCGAGATTAAATCTAATTGATTGGAAATTAAGCTAATTAACCATGGTTAATTAAGCTAGTGATGGTTTATAACCGAATGGGATTGAATTAGCCTAGAGTGAATGGATTAGGCTTAATGAAATGGTAATCAAGGTGTTAAATGAATTTTAGACTTAAGCAAGGAAACTAAGGACTTTTTTGTAAATTCGAATTTTCAAGTATTTTGACGAATACGGAAACTTTTGATACCAACATGTGTATCTCGACGAGTACGTTAACTTCCATAAAAGACTAGAACTCGTTCGACGAGAAACGAATCAAATGACCCATCATTTGACTCGAATTGTAAATAAAGGGAAATAGTGGACTAGAATGCAAGATAGGGCTTATAAATGAATGAGATGAGCCCATTCATCTCATTTCTCAGCTCCAGCAAACCCTAGACTCATTTTTCTTCTTCTTTCTTCCATTTCCATCTCATACAAGCATCAAGGCTGAAGTTTGGGGTGATTCAAGTGAAGGACTTCATCTTCTTCACCTTCTTGATCTTCTATTTGGATTTTCTTGGAGGAAAACCTTCAAGTTGAGAAGTTTCCTTCTAAAATCCAAGCTAGACAAGTTGTTTTTGTGGATTAATCTTCATTAGAGGCAAGTATATGCACCTTTTATGATTTTATATGTTGTTGAAGTGATTGGAGTTTAAAGAACTCAATTTTTCAGAAGTTTGCTTTAGATTTCTGAAGCTCTAGAAATCATTCTGGAAGTAATTCGGCTAGCTGCAAGGCTAACTGCTGGGCTAACCGCCGAAATCCATGAAACTGATCAGTCTCTGGAAAGTTGACTGTTGAGTGTATCAGAAATTTTTGAGGTTCTAGAAAGCTAATCGAACCTGGCTCGGCTAGCCGCCAACCAGATTTCGGCTAACCGCCAGATAACCGCCAAGGTGACCGCCACAGAGGAAAACTGCAGATTATATTCTGATTTTTTTGAATTGAAAGCCTAGCCTTTGAGGTTAGTGTTAATGTTATCTAAACCTTCATGGGTGTTAGCTAAGGTTATCTGAATGTATAAATTATTAAATAAAGTGATGTTCATCGAGAATAACACGTACATTGAATAACGAGCGCTTCACCCATTTGTTTGGTTTAGAAATCTAAATTAAATGATAGATTGAGTAGGTTTCTTGAGTCTTGCCACTACATAGTGGTTTCTCAAACTCATTGTCAAACTGAATTGATTAATGTAATGAATAATGAATGATTGCTAAATGTAGCACCGAATAATGAACAGTTACTAAAGGTAATAATGAAGCAATGAATAATCCTACTGCAGCAGATGTAATGTAGTGTTCCGGAGCTCCGTGGTGATGCTAGTGATCTCTGATCAAGACACTGGTAAATGCCACATATATGGACCGGAAAGTCCCACTTGATAAGCCATCTAACAATATAGACTGAAAAGTCACTAAATTGACAAGCCATGTAATGAAAATACTTATTGAATTAAAGGACACATATATGGACTAAAGAGTCCCATGTGATAAGTCACTTAATTGATACTCAATGAAATCAATTAATGAAATGTGAATGAATGACGACTTCCTTTAGGAAGAATTGAATAGAGTAGAAACAAATGCTATTGTAGTCGCCAACTTGGTAATGAATAATGTTTGATTCTCATGGATAGCCACTGTACTGAATTAGATTGTCTAGGGCTGTTAAATTGATAGATTGACAGGTTATTGTGTACGGTAGTATGAACTACCATAGAATTGTGTATACATTGTTGAACCGTCGTGTTCACGGTGTTATTGATGAACATTACAGGCCCAGTTGTCCGTGCCGGTCATGCTGAGGCCGCACCGCCAGCGGAGGAAGCCCATCCGATACCCCAAGGAGGTTTAATCGAATGGACTTGATTAAGAGTGCCAAAGAATGGAATGTTTTGGAGAAATATTTGATAAACGCTTTTGTATATTCATTTTAAATAGTAATTAGATGTCACCTGCATTGTATTTGAATATGCAGTGGTTGACTTAGTTGTATATGAATTGTGTATATTGACTTCCCTATGTAAAGGACTTATTTAGTTATTATTCCGTCAATGTATATGTATATTCTAAAAAAATGTACATTTGTCAAGTAAGTGTGATAGATCCCTTGTGGATTTCGTATTAACTTTGGTCAATTCGGAATTTACGGGAGTAAGTATGATGCGTTCGCGACCCGGGGTTAACCCTTAATGATCCGGTCTCGGGCTCGGGTCGTGACATACTTATTGTATGGTATCAGAACTAGTTAAAGAGCTAGGTGTGTAGAACGCTAAAAGACTTAGTAAAGCACTAAGAACGGAGTGAGGAACGTTACGTTTGTGACAAATCCAGCTTAGGATTTGTGTTTACTGCTTTCACTATATGTCATATATGTGTGATGGAAGTGTATAGATGTGTATCTTACCTTCCGTATTGTTTACAGCATGGCTTGGATCAGGATGTGGGAATGATGACTTCATAGTAGCCACACCTTCCCCTCCTATATTTGATGCTGATGCTAAGTTTACTGCTATACTAAAGCAGTTAACTAGAAGTAATGAACAGATGGCTAGGAGCCATGAGGCACAGATGGGCATGCATGCCCAGTTAGCCAGGAGCCAAGAAGCTCATATGGGTATGCAAACCGAGATTACTGTCATGTTAGAAGTTCAGAGCCAGATGCAGGCTAAATCGCAGATTCCACCTGTACCACTAGTCCAACAACAACATCATGTTGAAACTCAAGTGGCGTTGCAGCATAAGGATAAGGACCCTCATGCTATTTATGAACGGTTCACCAAGAGAGGAGCCACCGAGTTCCATGGAAATGAAGATGTGTTTGATACAGTTGTCTGCACTCACAAACAGAGAGTGTTACTTACCACTACTATGTTTAGAGGGGCAGCAAAGATTTGGTGGAAAAGTGTTAGAGATGCCTTCAAGGCAATGCCAGCAGAGGGCATATGGGAGACTTTCAAGGAATAGTTTCAAAGGAAGTTTGTCCCAAAACATGTGCAGCAACAGAAAGAATCAGGATTTCTGAATTTGAAACAAGGTCAACTAACCGTGTCTGGCTATGTTCAAACCTACTTACAGCTATCCAAGTATGCTACCGAATTGGTGGATACTGAAGCAAAGAAAGTTAAGGGATTTCTCCTTGTACTGAACCCAGAGTACAAAACGATCGTATTGGCAGGACAGAGGCCTATGACGTTCGATGATGTCGTTGGCATATACAGCTGAGGAAGTTCAGAGGGAGAAGGAAGCTGAGGTTGTGGCTGAGAAAGCCAAGAGAAGTAATGAATCATGGTTTAAGAAGCGAGGATAGTCCATGCATAAAAGGCATAAACAAAGGTTCATTCCTAGGAATGATAGGAATGAGAGGAGAGAGAATAGGCCTGTCTGTGAGACTTGTGGAAAAGCTCACAGGACTTAATTGTGCCGGAGGACTACTGGAGCCTGCCTAGTCTATGGTTCCTTGGAACATAAAATGGTTCCATGCCCAAGAGCCAGGAGGGATGATAGGACTCCTTATCAGCGACCTGCTCAGGGTCAAGCAGCACTTCCTGCTCCTCAACAGAGATTAGCTTTGCCAACTCCTCCTAGGCAACAACAACAACAACCTCAACGTCAAGGCCAGCAGTGTCAATGACAGAGACAACAACAGCAGCCTAACAGGCCACAGATGGCTGGGATGGCATATGCCGTCAACAAGGAACAAGATGATATTGCAGCGAATGTGGTTGAAGGTACAATCCTTGTAGATAACCGACCTGCTATTGCATTATTTGATCTCGGTTCTACGCATTCATTTGTAGCACCTGCTTTTGCTTGTGATATGCAAAACCGGATAATGCAATTAGAGTATGATTTTACTGTATCTATTCCTTTAGGGAGAAAGGTAGTATGTGAACTGTATATTCTACAATGCACTGTTAGAATTGGAGAGGTGTCAATGGCATTTGATCTGGTAATATTAGCAATGAATGATTTTGATGTAATCTTTGGCATGGATTGGCTTGCGAAGTACAAGGCTTGTTTATACTGTTTCCGTAAAATCATCACCTTTAGAGTTGACGAGGCCAATGCCAGTGTACTCTTTAAAGGAGTCCAAAAGAAGTATGACACCAGGCTTGTTTCAGCACTCAAGGCTGAATAAATGATGCGTAGTGGTTGTGAAGGCTACATCACGTTTGTTTCAGAAGAGAAGTCTGTACGGGAATTACGAAATATTCCTGTAGTCTGTAAATTTCTAGACGTGTTCGGGGATGAAGTGCCAGGTCTACCTCCAGCTAGGGAAGTGAACTTTACTGTCGAACTTGTACCCGGTATAGCACTGATATTAAACGTGCTGTATCGAATGGCACCATCAGAATTGCATGAATTGAAGAAATAGATACAGGATTTGCTTGACAAGGGTTTCATTAAACCTAGTGTACTGTTCGGCAAGAAGAAGGATGACACCGTTCGAATGTGTATTGATTATAGGCAAATAAATCAATTGACGATCAAACAAGTATCCACTGCTTAGAATTGATGAGTTGTTTGATCAACTCAAGGGTGCATCATATTTTTCCAAGATTGATCTTTGATCTGGATATCATCAGATTCGAGTTAAGGATCAAGATGTACAGAAGACCGCATTCAGGACTCGTTATGGTCACTATCAATTTCTAGTGATGCCTTTTGGTCTAACCAATGCACCTGCAGTGTTTATGGCTTTAATGAATAATGTGTTTGCTTCCTATCTGGACCAGTTCATCGTGATCTTCATTGATGACATCCTGATCTATCCCAAGTCAGAGATGGAGCATTCACACCATTTGAGAATAGCCTTGCAGATACAGAGAGAATCAGTTGTATGCAAAACTCGGAAAGTGAGACTTTTGGTTGCAGCAGGTTGCATTTATGGGTCATATTATTTCCGGAAATGGGTTAGAGGTCATCAAACTAGCTAAGATTGGAGTAATTACTAATTGGCAGAGTCCAAAAAATGTACCTGAAGTCAGAAGCTTCTTAGGGTTGGCAGGCTATTATAGAAGATTCGTCAAGGACTTCTCAAAGGTAGCAGCACCGTTAATGAAATTGACTCGGAAGAATGTTCCATTCTAATGGAATGATATCTGTGACTCTAGTTTCCAGGCTTTGAAGCAGAAGTTGATTACAGCCTCGATCTTGTCCTTACCCGATGGAAGAGAAGGATTTGAGATTTACTCAGATGCATTGGGTATAGGATTAGGATGTGTGTTAATGCAAAACGGCAAGGTGATTGCCTATGGCTCGTATCAGTTAAACGAGCATGAGAAGAATTTTGCTACTCATGATCTAGAGCTCGTGGCAGTTGTGTTCGCACTGAAGCAATGGAGACATTATCTGTACGGAGAGACTTTTGAAGTCCACTACGATAACAGAAGCCTTCAATACTTGTTCACTCAGATGATATCAATCTGAGACAACGTCGTTGGTTAGAGTTGAACAAGGACTACGACTTCCATTCACATATGTGCCTGGAAAAGGTACTGTTGTGGCTGATGCTTTGAGTCAGAAATCTGCTGACTTAGCATCATTAGTTGGTGAGTGGAACATGATTGAAGAGTTCAGGGATCTAGACATGTCCATTGAAACAGTGAGTGACCAGATAATGGTTGCAACAATGTCTGTATTCGAACTTGTGCTTATTGAACAAATTAAAGATAGACAGTTCGAAGACCCGGAGTTAGTAAAGATCAAGGACAACATTACAGCGAGGCTAGACTTCGTATTGGTAGAGGGGGTTATCTACTTTAGAGACCGACTGTGTATACCAGCACATGAAGATATAAAGCAGGCAGTGATGTTTGAAGCTTATTACACCAGATATTCAATGCATCCAGAAAGCACTAAAATGTATAGAAATCTCAAAGGCAGGTTCTGGTGGAATAACATGAAGCGAGAAAAAGCAGGCTATGTGTCTTCTTGCTTGACTTGCCAACGTGTGAAATTTGAGCACCGGAAGCTACCAGGATTACTTCACCCACTGAATATTCCTAGATGGAAGTGGGAACACATCACAATGGACTTTGTACCTGGTTTACCGAGGATGAAAAAGCAGCACGATGCCGTATGGGTGATCGTTGATCGTCTTACGAAGTCCGCACACTTACTTCCATTTAGAAAGGATGTGGGATTCAACGATATGTCCAGATTGTTTGTCAAAGAAGTGACTCGATTACATGGAACACCGGACTCGATTGTTTCTGATTGAGATAGTCAGTTTGTGTCCGCATTCTGGCAGTCGTTTCAAAATTCCATGGGCACTAGAATTCGGTTTAGTACTGCTTATCACCCATAGACTGACGGACAATCGGAACGGATTATATAGACTATGGAAGACTTGCTTCGTGCCAGTGTTGTTGATTTCAAGAATGATTGGGATGACCATTTAGCACTGTGCGAATTTGCGTACAACAACAGCTATCACTCCAGCATTGCAATGACACCCTTTGAAGCATTGTACGGTCGAAGATGTAGGACTCTAGTGAGTTGGGAAGAGGTTGGAACTTGAAGTTTCCACGGTCCTACGATAATTGCTGAAACGGTAGAAAAGGTTCAAAAGATACAAGATAGGATGAAAGTTGCTAGATCAAGGCAGAAAAGCTATGATGACAATAGTTGGCGTGATATGGAATTCGCCGTTAATGATTTAGTCTTTTTGAAGACTTCCCCGATGAAGGGTACTATCCGATTCGGGCAAAAAAGGAAAACTTTCCCCGAGATTCATTGGACCCTTCAAGGTCAAAAGCAGAATTAGAAATGTGGCTTATCGCCTAGATCTTCCAGTAGAGTTCTCCGATATCCATAATGTTTTCCATATTTCGATGCTTCGGAAGTATGTGGCTGATCATTCACATGTCATTCATCACAAAGAGATCGAAGTATTACCCAACACCACATGTTGAGAAGCCAATTCAGATTATTGATACCAAGGACACGGTCCTGCGTACGAGAACGATTAAATGGGTCAAGGTCCTTTGGAATCATCATGAACCTAGTGAAGCTATGTGGGAGCTTGAGGAGCAAATGGCTCAGAAGTATCCCGAGCTATTCGTAGAGGTAATTTTAATTTTGAATTTGTGAATTGACTTATATTGATTTATATTGCATTTGGAGGACCGAATGATTCTAAAAGTTTCGGGGAATGTTAGGCCTCGTCCAGAGTTAATCGAGATTAACTCTAATTGATTGAAAATTAAGCTAATTAACTGTGGTTAATTAAGGTAGTGATGGTTTATAACCGAATGGGATTGAATTAGACGAGAGTGAATGGATTAGGCTTAATGAAATGGTAATCAAGGTGTTAAACGAATTTTAGACTTAAGCAAGGAAACTAAGGACTTTTTCAAAAATACGAATTTCCAAGTATTTTGTCGAATACGGAAACTCTTGACACCAACATGTGTATCTCGACGAGTATGTTAACTTCCATAACATACTCGAACGCATTCGACGAGAAACGAATCAAATGACCCTTCATTTGACTCGAATTGTAAATAGAGGGAAATAGTGGACTAGAATGCAGGATAGGGCTTACAAATGAATGAGATGAGCCTATTCATCTCATTTCTCAGTGATGGGGGCTCCGACCTTTCGTCCTCTCCTTCCCACCCCTGGGGCAGCCAGAGTATGGCGGAGGAGTAAAAGCGAGTCATTAACATCTTTGTACGGGTATGCCAGATTTTCTATTCTACTTGGAATTTGAAGTGGTGATCCAGAGATTCACTTTCACAAGGAAAAAGGAAACCGATTCTCCTTTCTAACTTTCCATTGCACATATATTTTAAGACAGAGACACAAATTTTTAAATGCCATAAGAGGCGATTTCATTTTGTTAGCCGTGAAAGACGATTTTTGTTTGCCATGAAAGGCAGTTTTGTGCCGTGAAAGGCAATTTAGAAATCTCATCAATAATGAAAGACAAGAAATGTGATTTTTTGAATCATTACAAAGAATACAAAATACAATAGAAAAGTAAGAAAATGTATCTGACTTCTCAGGAGATTGTGGGGACTCGTTCAGATCGACGGTCGTAAGTCATGTATGGACTTCGCCATTGTCCTTCAGATGAGAACGCTTGATGCTTTGATTCTTTGGGTTGGCTTGGACTTCAGTTTTTTAGAGGATAAAGACCAAGGGGAGGTCCTATATCCAATGAAAAACCGAGTAAACGGGTTGAAGAGCCGCGTTTAGGCCATGTTGGATAGAAGGAAAGAGGAGACCTTGGGGGGATGGCCCCCCAAGGGACTTCGATCACCTTGTGGTGTTTCCATAGCAGAGTAACAGGATTTCTTTAGAGTTCTTCCTCCTTGCTTGTGAGTATGGATCTCTCTCTCTGTGTCTGCGTATATATCCATGTGTATATGTGTGTATGTATATATCTCGATCTCTTGGAATGACCCCTTTTTATAGGCTCTTGGTAGCCATGGGGTGATTTATGGGATTGATGACCCATGATGAGAGAATTGATGGCATTGATGCTCCATGATGGGAGGAGTTACAAGTTTTTATTTCTTGATTTTGTAACTTCTTTTTCTTCGCTTGTGACTGGCCGGTGGAGAATGATGGGCATTTAATTGCCCTTAATCTCCATGATGAGGAGAGTTTCATGGTTTTAATGCCATGATTACTTGAATTTGTAACTCCCATTTGCTTGATTTTGATTGGGCCTTCCAAATTAATGGGTTATTGACCGCATTAAGTTGTCATAAAATGGGTCAATTAACAGCATTAAGTGGTCGCCAGGGCATTTCAAGAGTCGCGGGCCATGCCGCGTCTTTTGGAATTCTTGTGATGATCGTAGAGGGATCCACATGTCATTTGATGTCGGATGGCAATGTAACTTCGGACATTGGTGGATATTAGTGGGCCGGTGACAACTATCTTGTCGATTGCTCAATCGGTCGGACAGAGAGTGTGTTAGGTCTTTTGTTTTTGCAATTTGATGGATGCATTTGCACTTTAGCATCATTTGGATTCACACACTAGCATTGTTATAGAAAACCTTGAAATCTAGTTTTACACATGCATAGCTTTTAAGATTTGGAAAAGCTTTTGTTTTATGCATGTTTTGGTTTTAAAGTTGGATGCATTGGTTTTGAAACCCAAAACTCTTTTGAAAACCTAATTCCTTGTGCATTATATTTGGAAAATCATGTTAGGTATTTAGGTTTGAGCTTTGCATGCATTCATTACAAAAAGAATCATTTTTGTATGCTTGTTCACTTGAAAAGAGTTTTTATCAAATCAAGCTTGCCTTTGGTTTTAAACCTTTGAATCATTTTAGGCTTTGTGTGTTTCATGTTTTTAAATGTTTTAAAACATGTTTTTAAGCTTGGTTTAGTGACCCACAAAATTCCACAAAGAAAATCTTCAAAATGCAAAAGTTGGAATTTTTGGGGGTGTCCCGGCAGTGTCGCCGGTCGACCGAGACCTGGGTCTCGGTCGACCGAGACCACTGCAGGGCAAATGGACAGAATCCTGTTCTGAAGCCCCAACGGTCAGAAATATGACCGTTGTGCCTTCTCGGTCGACCGAGACCTCTTTGCCGGTCGACCGAGAACTAGCCGTTGGCAACTTTTTGGCTATAAAGTCCATTCATTTCCAACCTTTTTCAAGGCTTGAATCATGAACCTTTGAGAGGATTTTGGAGCCATTGAAAGGGGATAAAGTTGGAAAGGCTAGAAGGTCATTAGGAGAGCTAAAGCTTGGATCAATGAGTTAAACAACCAAGTAAGCTCTACCTTTTGTTAATCATAGTTTTCATGTTTTGCTTAAGCTATTGGTAAATGGTTTTGTACATGATAACTATGATGTGTAGAATCCTTTCTTCTTCTAATCTTTGGTCTAATTAAGATTGGATTCTTCACATTAGGTTTCAATCCAAGTTGTTTTTAAAACTTACTTAATCATGCTTATCCAAAGTCTTTGATTTCCTTTAATGCATGATTCTTTGTCTTGGTTGAAACTTGCTTGTTGTTTTCATTCATTTAAACATTAGTAAAATCTATTTGTTTTTGAAAACAACATTGCACATGCATCACATGTTCTAAGTTAGTCTTTTTCTTACAACTTGTGATTCTTGATTTTCATATCATAAACAAGTTATTTAACATACATGTGATTTGCATTAGACTTCATTCAAATCTTTTATATGTCTTTAACTTTGAATTGCTTTGAGCATACATATGAATGAGCCTTCATTTTAAACTTGATTGAAGTCATCACACACACACCTCATAAGCATACATCTTTGCATTCATAGAGTGTTTGTGTGAGTTTGTTATTCACTTTCATATCCGCCTATTTAGAGGCAATTTACTTGAGCTTAAATTGTAATCTCTTAGAGTGTTGAGTAAACACTTCCTTAGAGAATTATTGATTTGTAAAGGTTATTGCTTAGCCTAAGAAAAGCATCTTGTAAGGTTATTGCTTAGCCTAAGAAAAGCATTTTGTAAAGGTTATTGCTTAGCCTAGAAAAGCACATTGTAAGGTTGTTGTTGAGCCTAGAAAAACAACATTGTATAGGTTATTGCTTAGCCTTTGAAAAAGCATACTTAGTGGAAATCCGGTGGGGTGATTGGATTCACAAGCCGGTAGTGGATGTAGGCATTGAGGCCGAACCACTATAAACTTTGGTGTTGTGGTGCATGCTATGTGGTGATTGTATTTGTATTAGCTTCCGCATTTTGTTTGTTAATCATCACATGTGACTAGTTTATGCTAAGAAGTTAAAATTGGTCATAATTAGTCATAGTTGTAGCTCACCCTATTCACCCCCCCTCTAGGGTTAGGATCCTCGTGGACTTTCAATTGGTATCAGAGCCAAGTGCTCTAATCCCTTAGGATCAAGTGTTTGGAACTCTTGATTAGGTGTAAAAACCTAGAGTTAAAACCCTAGAGTTGTGCTTATTTGAAAATCATTAGTATGGACTCCACTATGCTAGATTTTGTAGATTCTCCTAGACTTACCATTCTTCCATCTATTAGAGATTCAAACATTCAATTAAAAGAATCTCAATGTAAATTAAATGAAGAAGAAGAATATAATGAAGAAGATCTTCAACAAGCCTTTGAAGAATTATATGAAGTATCCTTAAAGCTTGAGAAGAAAAACAAAAGTTTAAGAGAAGAATCTAAAAATCTAAGCAAAGAATTAGCTTCTTCAAAAGATGAACTTAGAGAGAAAGAAGAAGTAATAAATTGTGTAGAGTCTAAGTTCATGATCTCTTTAAATAACCTATCCAACATTCAAGATGAACTAAAAGAATTAAAGATGGGTTATGAAAATGTCAATAAGGAAAATCTAAAACTAAGAGATCAATTACAAAGGCAAGATAAAGACTTTAACAATCTTGAATCTAATTTGACTATCTCTAAGGAAAATTTATCTAATGCTCAAGATGAAATAAATGAGATTAAGATAAATTATGATGAGCTTAAAAATGAAAATTTAAACCTAAGAGATACAATTAAAAGACAAGATGAAGACCTTGACAATTTAGAAGCCAAGTTGATCAAAAGTAAGTTAAAAACCAAAGAACTTGGATCTAAAGTTGTTAATGAATTAAAACTTGCCAATGAAGAGCTAATCAAATATAAGGAAATTGAAAATGAACTTTCAAAAGTCAAACATGAAAATTCAATCCTTATAACCAAAGTCACTCAACTTGAAAGCTATAAACAAAAGTATGAGTGCAAGTTTACCCAAAGTGAAGAGAAACTTGAAAAATTATTCAAATTGGGTAAATCTCATGGAGATAGGACGGGTCTTGGATTTAATAGGAATATGTCATATGACCCTAAATTCACCAACACTTTTGTGAAAGGTGAGTCCTCATTCTCTAGCACTCACACTTCCTTGCCCAAAACAAAATGTGATTATTGTGGCAATGAAGGACACTTTAGGTTTGAGTGCAAACTAAGGAAAAGAAGCTATGTGTCTAAACCCATCTTTGAACTCAAGAAAGTAAAATCAAACTTGAAGGGTAAGACACTAAAAACAAAGGAAGACTCCATAAAGCTTAAACAAGTTAAACCAATTAACAAGGAGTCTCCAAAAATAGATTCTAAAAAGGTTAAACAAGTCAAACCAAGTTTAAAAGAATCTATTAACAAAAAGCTTCTCAACCTACCTCCCTTATATCAACCTATGAAAGAACTTTTGAATAAAGTTGCTAAGTTAAATTTAAAATTCAAAAGTCAAGTAAAGGGAGAAAATAAGAAGAAAAGAAAAGTGAAGCAATCCCCTAAGAAACAAACTCACCAACATCAAAAGACTAATCACCATTCTAAGCCAAATTTAGTAAAATCTAAATATCATGGTGATAAGTTTAAATTAAAGATTTATCAAGTCAAATCTCCTATAGTTGGTGAGAAATCCAAACTAGACCTCAAAGTTCAACCCTCCCAAGACCTTAGGTGGATTCCTAAAGTCATTTACCTAGTCAAACCTTAGGGTCTTGGACCTCATTGACCAACCTATTCTTTAATAGTTAAATCATTTTGTTGGTCATGTTGCATTTGCATTTTGGTTCTTTTAGTTACATTTATTAAAATGCATTGTTTCTTTATGATCAATTGATTTTGTCTTCATGCACCATTCTAGTTACATGTCATGGTTTTCAAAATCTCTTGATTATAATTTCATCATGTTTGATTTGCTTTTTGCACTCATATGTTTTGCATTGCATTTCTACATGAACAATTGATTGTGATTTCAAAAGCTTTCATAGCTAATTTATTCATGATCAATTGTTGTTGAATCATTTGTAAGACTATTTGAACAAATGATTTGACTCAATTCAAGTTTTTCCATGGACTTCTAAGTTATACTTGTATATGGAAAATCATTGTATTGAAAATTCAACTTGTATGTGTTTCAATTAAGTTATATCTTTTAATATACATGTTGAAAATTGATCTTCAAAATCATTCCTTTTATGCTCATTGTTGAATTTTGTTTATTGAAATGATTTGAAGATTGGATGATTGGAAATGCTCTATAACTTCATTAGTTAGATTCATCAAAGCATGTTCCATGATTCTCATTTCCTTTTCTTTTGGTTGTATTATCTTTAGAAATGGAAATGTATGTTGTTTGCATCTTTGCCCTTTTAGCTATTCTTTTTATATGCAAATGACAATTGGTTCCATGTATGGTTGTGATATTGGTAGTATATGTATAGAAACCATACTTGAACCCAAATCCATCCTCTATGCCTTCTAGTCATTTCTTTTTGGATGGTTATGATGTTGATTCATGTAGATTTTCTTGATGACATCCTTATACATGTTTCAACTTCATAAGTAGTGTTCTTAATCATATGAATCTCTTTGAAATCCATTCCTTGCATTTATGTTGGTTGATGGATATCTTAGTAGTTGAATTCATATGATTTGGACACTTTGAGAATTGCATGCTTTGTATAGTCATATCTTTTGCATTGCAATTTCTCTTGTTCATCACTATGCTCATTAGTCATATCTTTAAAAGTGATGAATATGCATTTATGATGCTTGATGGAATTTTGTCACATTCTTGCTCTTTATCATGTTATCAAATTCAATTGGATTCAATTGGTATATTGTTTGATTGATTTGATTTCTTGTGAATGTGATAAAACTTGTGTGCATTGGATTGAACTTGATAAGTAATATGATTGTTCCATGTCACACACCATTAGCATCATAATGCTCATGTTGCCACCTCTTTTGCTCATATAGGTATATCTCATGACCACCATGTTTATGTGTTCATAATATTGGTTGGTTATAGTTGAGGTTGGCTTCATGTTTGAATTTCATTTCACTCATTCTTGCACATTATTAGTAATATTTATTGTTTGAATGAAATGATTTTCAAAACTTTCATAGCATATGATTTTCATAGTTATATTGATTGATGCTATGTTTGAGTAAACCCCATATCATGGATAGCTCTAATTTGGATTTTTCCTAATAAGTAACATTCTTGAATCCATTTTAGAGTGATTATGTTAATAGTCATATCCTTTAATCTCAATTGATATGTTTGTTTCAATTGATATCCATGATTGCTTCTCTAATTTGTCCTAGCTCTCTTTTGGTAAATTGATCATATTGTGCTCAATAGTTAAATGAATCTAATCCTTTCCTTGAAGTTAACCCTCACTTGGTTAAACCATCTTCTTCTTGCACTTAATAGTTAAATCTTTGTCAAAAGTTTGACAAAAGAAGAGAATGGATTGAGGGGGAGTGTAAACCTTCATAGGAAGTATTAGTTGTGATCAAATTGACCATTGGAATGCCTTTGAGCCCTTAGAGACTACTACCTCACATGATAGCCTGTTATGTATTTCATTTTCGATTTCATTTGTTAACAGGTGCTACTAAAGGTATTTTCCTTGTTTCATGTGTGTAGGTACCTTTGCAATTTAATGGCAAAGGGGGAGAAATTATGTATGTTCTCAAAAGGGTGAAGAGAAAGTCCAAGCTTCCAAAGGGGAGTGTTGTGTATGATCTTCTACAAGGGGAGAGAATACATACCTTGCCAAAGGAAGAAAGAGGCATGGTCAAAGGGGGAGAGCAAATAGAAGAAAGAAAGCTTGGAGCTATAGAAGATGCTTGGCTAAAGAGAGGAAGATGAGAAGAGAAAGCTTGAAGAATGATCAAGCTCCAAGCATCAAGAAGATTGAAGAAAAGAGCCCAAGAGCCCAAGCTAAGAGAAGGAGCATCCAAGAAGATTTCAAGACTTGTCCAGCTTAGGGGGAGCTGAAGACTTAGTGTGTAATTTCTATGATGAGTAAGTTGCCATCAAATTGCAAAGGGGGAGATTGTTAGGTCTTTTGTTTTTGCAATTTGATGGATGCATTTGCACTTTAGCATCATTTGGATTCACACACTAGCATTGTTATAGAAAACCTTGAAATCTAGTTTTACACATGCATAGCTTTTAAGATTTGGAAAAGCTTTTGTTTTATGCATGTTTTGGTTTTAAAGTTGGATGCATTGGTTTTGAAACCCAAAACTCTTTTGAAAACCTAATTCCTTGTGCATTATATTTGGAAAATCATGTTAGGTATTTAGGTTTGAGCTTTGCATGCATTCATTACAAAAAGAATCATTTTTGTATGCTTGTTCACTTGAAAAGAGTTTTTATCAAATCAAGCTTGCCTTTGGTTTTAAACCTTTAAATCATTTTAGGCTTTGTGTGTTTCATGTTTTTAAATGTTTTAAAACATGTTTTTAAGCTTGGTTTAGTGACCCACAAAATTCCACAAAGAAAATCTTCAAAATGCAAAAGTTGGAATTTTTGGGGGTGTCCCGGCAGTGTCGCCGGTCGACCGAGACCTGGGTCTCGGTCGACCGAGACCACTGCAGGGCAAATGGACAGAATCCTGTTCTGAAGCCCCAACGGTCAGAAATATGACCGTTGTGCCTTCTCGGTCGACCGAGACCTCTTTGCCGGTCGACCGAGAACTAGCCGTTGGCAACTTTTTGGCTATAAAGTCCATTCATTTCCAACCTTTTTCAAGGCTTGAATCATGAACCTTTGAGAGGATTTTGGAGCCATTGAAAGGGGATAAAGTTGGAAAGGCTAGAAGGTCATTAGGAGAGCTAAAGCTTGGATCAATGAGTTAAACAACCAAGTAAGCTCTACCTTTTGTTAATCATAGTTTTCATGTTTTGCTTAAGCTATTGGTAAATGGTTTTGTACATGATAACTATGATGTGTAGAATCCTTTCTTCTTCTAATCTTTGGTCTAATTAAGATTGGATTCTTCACATTAGGTTTCAATCCAAGTTGTTTTTAAAACTTACTTAATCATGCTTATCCAAAGTCTTTGATTTCCTTTAATGCATGATTCTTTGTCTTGGTTGAAACTTGCTTGTTGTTTTCATTCATTTAAACATTAGTAAAATCTATTTGTTTTTGAAAACAACATTGCACATGCATCACATGTTCTAAGTTAGTCTTTTTCTTACAACTTGTGATTCTTGATTTTCATATCATAAACAAGTTATTTAACATACATGTGATTTGCATTAGACTTCATTCAAATCTTTTATATGTCTTTAACTTTGAATTGCTTTGAGCATACATATGAATGAGCCTTCATTTTAAACTTGATTGAAGTCATCACACACACACCTCATAAGCATACATCTTTGCATTCATAGAGTGTTTGTGTGAGTTTGTTATTCACTTTCATATCCGCCTATTTAGAGGCAATTTACTTGAGCTTAAATTGTAATCTCTTAGAGTGTTGAGTAAACACTTCCTTAGAGAATTATTGATTTGTAAAGGTTATTGCTTAGCCTAAGAAAAGCATCTTGTAAGGTTATTGCTTAGCCTAAGAAAAGCATTTTGTAAAGGTTATTGCTTAGCCTAGAAAAGCACATTGTAAGGTTGTTGTTGAGCCTAGAAAAACAACATTGTATAGGTTATTGCTTAGCCTTTGAAAAAGCATACTTAGTGGAAATCCGGTGGGGTGATTGGATTCACAAGCCGGTAGTGGATGTAGGCATTGAGGCCGAACCACTATAAACTTTGGTGTTGTGGTGCATGCTATGTGGTGATTGTATTTGTATTAGCTTCCGCATTTTGTTTGTTAATCATCACATGTGACTAGTTTATGCTAAGAAGTTAAAATTGGTCATAATTAGTCATAGTTGTAGCTCACCCTATTCACCCCCCCTCTAGGGTTAGGATCCTCGTGGACTTTCAGAGTGTACTTTCTTGGTCAGTCGGTTGGCGATCTTGGAGCGATCGATGATGATTTCATGCTCTTGACGGCGGATCCAAGATGTTGATGAAGATTGGTCGATCTCGAGCATAAAAAATTTGATTTTCGGAAAACCACGGAGGCTGGAACTCCCGAAACGCGAAGGGGCGGAAAACGGGCCACCTGGCGAAAAATCCGGCGACCATGGGAGACCATGGGGATCCTTCCCGTTTCGGTCGCCATTTCTCGGCCGTTTTTTGACCTTTTTTATATTTTTCTTGGCATTTCTCCTCATTTACTGGCTTGATTCTCCTAAAGAAAATCTGAAGAGAAGCTGTGCAAATCGGAGCCCAAAGTTTCCTATTTTCTGGAAAGCCGAAGAATTTGTAGCCGATTTTCCGTCAAGAGTCGAAACTAGGTCAAACGATGTCAAAATGACCTGAAATTTGAGGTGAAGCCTCCTGAGCAGTAGATAGGACCAACCATGGGATTTTGTTTGAGTTTTGAAGCCGTTTGGGGTCCTGTTGCTAGTTGGCTTAATTTTACCGAGGGGAAGATGCCGCAATTTGATGTACGGTCAACCGATGTCCGATCGACTCGGAATTTGACAGGGAGCCTATTGAAGTCATTTTGAGACGACCCGTTGGCGCCGATTTGGATGTCTTGGTCCCAGGGTGCTCCGCCGCCGGTAGCCTTGATTTTGTTTTGAAGCGTCAAAGTCGAGTCAAACGTTGTCGGAATGACTTGAAATTTGACGTGCAGCCATTTAGAAGCATGTGGCTTGCTTTGTTTGATGAGTAATGGCCTCGGTGGTTCTCGCTGCCGAGAGGCTTGATTTCACTGCTTGAGGGTTAATGGAGGGTCAAACGTTTTCGGTTTGACTTGAAATTTGACATGGAGCCTTTTGGAGGTATTTTGAAACCATCCATAGGCTCTGGCCAAAGTTTTGACGTCTTCGACACCGTCGCCGCCAGGAGCGCCTGTTTGGTTCTCGGAGGAGTGAAGTTAGGCCAAATGATGTTGGAATGACCCGAAACTTCATGTGAACCCCTCTTTTGGTTGTCTTGAAGGATCTTGCAGTTTTTGTTTGATTCTGAGAAGATTTGATGCTTGAGGTAGCATTGCCTATTTTGTAGTAGGATGCAGCTCCGTGTGGCTTCTTGATGTTGAAGAGGCAAAGTGGCATTTTTGGTGTCAACAAATGCCCCCTCGAGTTACAGCGACGAGTAGCTTTTGGAGTCGATGTGCCTTGAAAAGAAACTTGAAGGAGAGCTTCTGACTTGACCAAGAGTCTTTGAGCATTTTTTTTATAGCCTTTTGAGTTTCCAAGGGGATTTTATGGTAGTGAGAAGGATCACGTACCATCTCAAGGCGAAGTTTTGAAAATGACATAAGGGAGTTGGATTTTGGGTTTTCCTTTTGACCTTGTGAACCTAAGGGTTGTATGTGGCGCATTAGGCGGTCAAGAGGATTTTTTGGTTTTTGACCTTGTGACCTAACAAGCTGTATGTGGTAGGTTAGGGGGTCGGGGTTTGATTTTTTATTTTGACATTGTGACCCAATGAGCTGTATGTGGCAAATTGGGGGGGTCAGATTTGGTTTTGACCTTGTGACCTAACAATCTGTATGGGGCGAGCTAGGAGGTCAGGATTTGTTTTTTGGTTTTGGCCTTGTGACCTAACAAGCTATATGTGGCAAGTTAGGGGACCAGAGTTTGGGTTTTTGTGGAATGTCAATTTCAAGATTTTGGCTTAATTTGGTTCATGAGGTTGGATGGTTTGGATTTTTGGAAACTCATGAGGCTTTTTTTTTAATGGTTCAATCAACTCAAGAGAGGAATGGAACCATTTTGTATGCTCTTGGTAAAGGAGATTTTTGATAGGAAGCCCCTTTTAGCGCCTAGGTGGTCAAACCTGGCTCATGTGGGCTAACCCATGGGATCTTAAGCTTTGGAGATGGCTAGATCTCACGTGGTGTCATTTTGTAAAGGATATCTAAAAATATCTCTTGTAGGTAGAGAATATCTAAAAATATCTTTACTTGGAGAGAATCTTTCATGCTTCCTTGTTTTTGGGAGAGATTTTCTCAAAGTATCTTTCTTTAGAGAGAATATTTTTCATTCCCTTTCGTTTTGGAGAGAATTTCTCAAAGAATCTTCTCTTTAGGAGAGAATATCTCAAATCCCCTTTCTTTTGGGAAAGTTACTAGTATTTAGTAGTTACCTTCTTGGTTTTCTCCTTGTTTCCTCTTTTAGTTTGCTCTCCTCTATAAAAGCAAAGGAGGTTGGATCTCTTGCCCTTACTGCTTTCTTTTTGTAAAACTCTTCAAAAGTGCTCCAAGATCAAGAACTTCTCTTCTTCTTCAAGAATCTTCAAGTTCTCTTCATTCTTCTCCATCCATGGCTTCAAGTAAGTTTTCTTTCTTCACAAGAAACTCCATGTAGAAGTAGAATTCTTTTTTTTTCTTTATTTTTCTTTTCTTTTTTCCACATGTTATCTCTCTCTCTTTTTTCTTTCTTACATGTGCTCTCTTTTTTTCTTTTTCTTTTTTTGCACGTTTTTTTTTTTTTTTTTGGTTTTTCTTGGCTGTACGGACCTGGCCACATTGCCACGTGGCAGTGGGCCACGCCCTGCTAGCCAGTCCAAAAGTTTTTTTTTTGAAAAGATTTCTCTTTTTTTCTCATCTTTTTTTTTTTTTTGCTTTCCCTCTTTTGCTCACCATGATAATGAGGTTTATGCAATCCCAGATGTTCATGCATTTTTTTTTCTTTTTTTTTTTTTTTTATGCATCAAGATAGAAGGCTAGAATCTATTGGTCAAGCCAACATGATTTTTGACTTGGACAAAGTTTGATTGGTTTTGACCAACTTGGGTTGGAATTGGTCAAACCTTGGTTAAAGTTTTCCTAGCATCTAATGCATGATAATTTTCTTTGATGCATGATTTTTAGTAAATTGATTGGGGGCATGATGATGCGTACCTAAAAAATCTTTTGCAAGTTTTGGGATTTGGAGCTCGCAGCACTGTTGTGCCATTTCTTAATCTTACTGGATTTTGAGGAGCTTTGAAAGTCTTGGAGTTTGGAGCTCGCAGCAATGTTGAGGGAAGATCATGAGCCTTTCTCCCACGTGCCCCAAGAGGGAAGATTCTCCTAGCTGGGTGAAGAGGACTAATGTGATCAAGACCGGGGATTTTGTTGGCGGCCTTTCCAGTTATGTAGAGAAGTCGCCTATCTGCATGGACATGTTGATGCCAGCCAGCGGTTACCAAGGTTCTGATCATCCATTAGTCGATTTGAGACCAGTGGGCCTTGGCATTTTTCAAGGTGACAACAGCAATTGGGTGAAGCCTTTTCGACTTCGTGGCTGTTTCAGGGTTGACTCAAGCTGGGAGTCATGGACTAATCACATCCTGCAGGTTGGCAGAGCCATTTTGAAGGAGGCCGAGATTTTTGATGCGGTTTGCGCTTTTCGGCAAACCGTGGTTTTCTCCAATGAAGCCTTCTTGGCCATGTTGGAGTCATTCCTTCCACAAACCAACACCTTCATTGTCACGAATGGTGAGATTGGTTTTACTTTGAAGGAACTGAGCGCCATCACCGGGCTGCCTGTCCTCGGCAAACTTTATGAGGAGTTTATGCCTATTGACAGCGTCCTTGAGGAGCAGTCTGAGGAGTTCAGGCTTTTTTACTTTCAGTTCGTCGCCTTCTATGATTTTTTTAAGGAGAAGGAGGGCTCGAAAGTAAAGTCCAGCAGTTGGAGGAGTTTTGGCTCTTTGTTCCTCAACTTCTTTGACAGTAGAGTCTTCCGATAGCACAACCCAGGAGGCCAGAGCTAAGACTCCGGGTTCGAATAAAACTTTTGTCACGCGAGGAGACTTGAAGGGCTTCTTCATGAGCACAGATGACATTTGTTCGGACATTGCGCTGCGGAGGGATCTCGTTGTTTACCTCACCTACTGGTTGAGTGAGGCTATTTTTGTTGGAGGAGATGGTACGCACATTAGGCCGCATTGTATTTTTTCGGCTTGTCAGATGGCGTTCGGAGAGCAGCTTGCTTTGGTGCCTGCTCTTTACTCCTATCTGTGTACCAAAAGTGCAGGCTGCTTCTTTTCTTGTTCGTCTTGGGCTCCCTATGAACAGGGTATTTTCAGCCCATATTTTCTATTCGTGGTACATATACCAATGTCCTGGCTTCCATCGATTAGGAGTTGCACAGGATGATGACCCCCTTTCATGATTCGATTGGCTAAAGGGACAGCCGTTTCCGAATCACTTTTGTCTGCCCGTTTGAGGATCTGACGGTTCAGGGACGTCGAGATTGGGCAATCTTCAGTGAAGCTTTCTCCAGGTTTGCAGAAGAAGGCTTTTGATATTGGTGTCTCTCGTGATTCCACCAGGGCAGGGTTGGGAAGGCACTATTATTTGACAAACGCAGAAAAGAGGCGGCTTTTCAACATACGCATTGGTACGATAGTGTATCGTAGATATCTTTTTGTTGATATCCAGTCGTATGTCCCCTCGCGTTTTGCGCTTCTCTCAAGGCGTTGTTGGAGCGCCTTCGAGCATGGTGAAGCGTTTTGGAGGTTTGCAGGATGGAAGGAATGCATGGGCTTTTTACAGTGCGGAAGATACCACTGCCATGATTTCCTATCCTAAGTTGCCCACTTTTCGGATTGCTGGCTTTACGAAATGGTTTGTAGAGAGCTTTTTGGTATACCGGGGGCTTTCCAAGAAGGAGCTCGATGTCAAGCAATCTTCTGGGAAGTGTCTTAGCAGATCAGATGGAGTCCGTCGAGAGGAAGTTCTGGCTTTCCTTGTTGGAGAGAAGCAGAAGATAGGCTTTCTCGATGAACAGGATGTCATCAGATTAGGAGCTGTACAAGAGATACCTGGTGAGGTCTTGAAACAACTAGAAGAGGAGGAGGCCGAGATCGACGCTTGGATGCAAGCGGAATGAATGAATGCTTCCTTGGAGTCCACTGGGAGGAGCAGACCATCTGGCGAGGAGTCAAGCGAAGGTCCTGACTATGATGATGGGGCGGGTACTTCAAGCAAACCGGCCCATAGAAGTAAGAGGAAAAGAGAGTGGCGCCGTAATAAGAGATGACACGATGACTCCTGATTCAGAAGTCCCTCTCACCATTGCTGAAGAGATGTTAGGGGACGCTGATGAGCATCCGGAAAAAAGGAGCCGAGAGGAAGAGACCGTTAATGAAGGTATTTTCCTCCTCTTTCCT
This sequence comes from Cinnamomum chago, assembly GCA_038049695.1. Taxonomy (NCBI): domain Eukaryota; kingdom Viridiplantae; phylum Streptophyta; class Magnoliopsida; order Laurales; family Lauraceae; genus Cinnamomum; species Cinnamomum chago. The sequence continues at coordinate 29,922,833 of CP142462.1, read as the reverse complement.
TTCCGTTCCTTCCATTGAGATTTTTCTTGTTTTTTATTTTCTTTCTCTCCTTTTTTAGTGGGAGAGAATGAATTGGTGATGCTTGAGGTTCCGGCTGATGAAGCAATGACAGATCCGGTTGCGGCATCTAAAGAAGAACCGAGGGACTCTGGAGTGATTCCAGAATCTTCACCTGGTATGACTTTTTTATGTTTTCTTTCTTTTTTTGTCTGCGCTGTCATTTGCTAACATGTTGCTTATTTTCTTGTCAGCTGACTTGCCACAGGATTCTGACAATTTTGAGCCACCCATGGACGCGACCTTTGACGATGCTTCGGATGAACTCATGGAGGCAGAAAGTATCACGCCGATCGTCGAAGATGGTATTTGTAGCAATAACCCTGATGATAATGACATGATCATATTCTTACCTTTTTTGTTTTGTTTTGCTGGCAGGTTGTGAAGTAACTGGAGAAGTTCCTCCGTCTTTTTCAGGGCCAAAGCAAGGAATGCCTGCAGCTGAACCAGGAGTAGGGACTTCTTCTTCCAGTTTCAATGCAGCAGAGATGAAATCTTCTGAGCAGATTCCTTCGCTAGTGTCTCCGATTAGAAAGAGTCTGATGATCACTCCTCCAACAGAACATGACATGGGCAGTCGACCAATGGAGAGGGGCGAGCCTTCATCCGGACCATCTCTTCAGTATGCGAAGAAAGTGTTGAAAAGCGTTTTGAGCTCATGGGTCGAAACTCTTTCTTCTGACCATTTGGAAGTTGGCTTTGGTATGATCAAGCATGTACAGGACATCCTTGCTAATAGCGAAGAGGTCGGTTTGGACATTGTAAGTACGAAGGCTTTTGTTGATGAAGTCATATCTCTAGGCAACAAGTGGAATGAGACCAAGAGCTTCCCAAGCGGTGACTTTTTCAAAGAGATGTTTTTGAAACCTTCTGGCAAGGTCAAGTCTGAACTGAACGAGATCTCGCGAACTCGAAAGCAATTCGTTCGGGAGAGGAACGTTACCGAGTTGGCTATCTTGAGCTAACAGAAGACCTGCGCCGTCTTGATAGGGAGGTCGTTGAGACCAGGCAGCGTCTCGAGCTATTGGAGGAACAAGCTACTGCCAAATGGGCCGCCATTGTGGAAGCTTGTGCTAGAGAAGGGACTTTGATTCGCCAAGTCGAAGAGGCTGAAAGCAATCTCCAGAGGAAAACTTAAGAGTACGAGCAATGGCAGATTCTTTGGGAAGAGCTTCCCCGTGCTGCAGACGGGTCGCAGCATTCTGTTGCATTTTATGGAAATATTTTGAAAAAGCATGGCCTGGAAGCTTTAGACGCTAAGGCCATGAGTCTGCTTAAGGAGTTGAATCTTTGGTTGAATACCATGTTACACTAAGCTCCAAACTCTTTTTCTTTCTCCTCCTTTCGGCACCTTCATGTAAAAAAACATTTTTGGTACTTTATATACTTTTTACTCAAATTCTTTTTGGTGAAAATAAGCAAAAGTTGGTTGAGAGTGTTTGTTTGAAAATTTGATCAAAAGGTTGTCATTTTGTGAAAATCTTTTGTCAAAGGGTTGTTTTTGGGCATGAAAGCCAGATTTTGTGGCGAAAGCCTGGTTCCTTTTGATAGCTTGAAAGCTAGATTTTGAGATGGCATGGGAGCCGAATTTTGTGGCGTAAGAGCCAAAATTTGTTTGTGGCATGGAAGCCAAGGTTTTGGAGATAGCATGAAAGTCGAATTTTTGAGATGGCATGAGAGCTAAATTTTGTGGCGTAAGAGCCAAAATTTGTTTGTGGCATGGAAGCTAAGGTTTTGGAGATGGCATAAAAGCCGATTTTTTTTTAGATGGCATGAAAGCCGATTTTTAAATTGGCATGAGAGTCGGGTTTTTGAGATAGCATAAAAGCCGATTTTTGAATTGGCATGAGAGCCAGTTTTTTGAGATGGCATGAAAGCTGATTTTGTTTGTGATGGCATGAAAGCCGAAATTTTGTTTTTGCCATGGAAGCTGAAATCTATTTGTTTTTGGCATGGAAGCCGAAATTTGTTTTTTTTTTTTGCATAAAAGCTGGATTTGTTTAATGGTGTGAAAGCCATATATTTTTTTTAAACAAAGTTTTGTTTTGTTGGCATGAAAGCCAAATTTCAGATTTTTGGTGTGAAAGCCGAAATTTTATTTTTGGGGTAAAAGCCGATTTTTGGATTTTTTTGGCATAAAAGCCGAAATTTTGTTTTATGCATGAAAGCCGATTTTGTTTTTGACGTAAAAGCCAGGTTTTGGTTTTCAAAAATGCAAGTATCGACTAAAAGTCGCCTCCCTGTTGAATGGTATTACAAGTATCGATGGAATGTCACCACCTTGCTCATTCGGTTTGCGAGTATCGATGGAATGTCGCCTCCTCGTGAATTGGGGTGCAAGTATCGACTGAACGTCGCTTCCTTGCTTTTTCAAAAAATTTGGTTTTGCGGGTATCGACTGAATGTCGCTTCCCCACGATTTTTAAAATTTGAGGTTTTTCTTTTACCTCGATTTTTTGTTTGAACTTTGGGTTTATGGATATCAACTGGAATATTGCGTCTCCACAATTTTTTTGAAATTTTGCTAGTATCGACAAGGTGTCGCTTCCTTGCGATTTTGAAATTCTGGAAGTATCGAATGTGGTTCGCATCCTTCCGATTTTTGGATTTTGCGAGTATCAACTGAGCGTCGCTTCCCTGCGGTTTCTAAAAAACCTTTTTTTTTAAAGACACGAGGGTCGTAAATTTTAACTTAAAACCATTTTTGGTTATAGAAGTCGCGGTGGATGTCGCGACCCCGGACCCGGTCCACGGCCTAATCCGGATCGGGACTAAGTGAGTGATGTGATGTAATGTCAAGTGTGGTGAGTGTGGTGATAAGATGCACACATTTACTTAATTTCCCACAGGTGTCCACGGTGAGGATATCACATCAATGTAACATTTGTTTAAGTGCGGAAGCGTGTAGCAAATCAAATGGGTATGTCATTTCAAAATCACAAGACTAATAACATATGCAAATAATTTGATGTCAGAGTGAGCAATGATCATTAGCGTTTCCCAAAAGTAATTGTTAAAGTTTATACAAAAGATCATTTAATTAACATCCCAAAAATAAAGGCCAACAAAGGCTAGTACAATCCAAAATAATCTCTCAAAGAATGAGTTAGACAATTCCCAAAATGTTACGTTTCTCGTGACAACCGAATGTCTAAACGACATTATCGGCATGCCACTCAACTAAATGTTGCGGTTCACCGACCGCCTCCTCAAGCTCCGTCTCGGGATAAATAACGTCTGGGCCTGAGTACCAAAGAAAAAGGATCAGACATGACGGTCTGGCAGGCGGGTGAAGAGATATAACAATATATAATAAATGAAATACCTTGGAAAACATTAACACCTGTTTACACGATAACTGTCATAAAAGAAATGAATCATTTACTGGAAAACAAATAAGTAATATAAAACATGTAAGGTATCCAAGGAATTGGGAACTAGCAAGATGACAATCACACGAAGCTAAGTCCTCTATCACCAAAGTGACAAGAGTATATCGGGGCATTGGTCTCAGTCACACGAGGTGAGGAGATTCAATGAAGCATACATATACAATATAAATATACGAGACGGGACCACGGTAGCGAACCGGGTATCGGGACGGGACCACGACAATAAACCGGGCATCGAGATCCAAACTGCAGCTGGCGGGACGGGAGGGGGATCTCCAAGTCAGTGGATTAAACAGACAAGGTTATCCAAATTTAGTGATGTAGACTCATAGGTCATATGCGAGAAATCGGGACATGTATAAAATACATATAATGCAATTGTATAAACGAGCGGGACAGGAGTGCTCGAAGGCACAAATATCATTTGTTTCGGGTAATACATGACGGGTTAGCAAAGTGCTAAAAATACAATTTCAGTGTTTTTGGGGATTACAAATCATATAGTGTAAATTTCGGGAAGTATACACTTCAAATTCGAGAAGAATAGAACATCACTGGATTTCAATCCTTCCTAGGATGGGTGTCGGGGTTCAAGAATTGAATCAATGTGAAGAGGGTTCCCATATGTCGAATTCAATATGGACTTGGTACTCCTTGAGGTTTAAAGACATTCCGGACACCCTTTTTATATTAATAATTCGAGAATCCACAACGTATTTTCGGAATTAGATTTTCTCTCTAAATTCTCAAACAGTCCTTCCTAACCATTTCCTGCACGTGTGGGTCGAAACAGTTCTTTTCTTCCTTCTCCATTTCCCACATTTTTCTGGGAGGTCGGTCACCTTGGCGGTCAACAGGCGGCTAGCCGACTGGTAACCGCCTGGTGACCGCCCTCTGCAGAACAAAAAATGCATGTTACTGATATGCCGACCAACCCTGAGCGGTCACCAGGTCGGTGACCGCTTGCTGACCGCCCAGTCAGCGGGCAGTGCAGGTTTTTCACTGTTTTCAGCCCCTTTTTCCTCCTATACATTTCTCCTATAATCCTTCTCCTTCCTTGCAATAAAATGAGCTCAAAGCTCCTCCAGTACATCATTCAACACTTCTATTATCTTCATTTCAAATTTCTCCCAAACACCTCCATCCATTCCACATTCAATCACCAAGAAGGAAAGAAATCCAACATGTACAAAAATCCATTTGTACTAAAATCAAGTATGCAATACAAGCTATATGAGTCAATATAATTTAGAGTTAAACAACTAACAAGATTCATTCATGAACATTTGTTTCAAAAATCAATGCAAGTGAAAGTGGGTAGTAAAATCATCTACATTACTGATAAAAACCATTTAATGCTCAAGATATCAATTCATCCACTTGCGTTGGGTCCAAGCTAGCAAATTGATCTCTTCTAATCACTCTCTAAGCCCAAATCAACAATCTACACAAAACTCCCAAATATAACCATTATAAACCCTAAAAGATCAAAACAATGAAATAGGAAGAGGGGGACTTCCAATAATGGAGATGGAGCTTCTCTAGGGTCACAAGAATACATATCTAGAAGATTGGAGAAGGAACTTATTTGTACAGCCTTCAAAAACACAAAGTTAGCTCAAGGAGGGTCTTGAAATGGGTGGTTTCCTCTCAAAATGACATCAAGAAGAAGTTTTAGTGGAGAGGAAGAGAATGGTGATCTCCATTTCGATGTTGGTGTAAGTTTGGTGGGGAGATTGGGATGAAGAGAACAAGTAGAAGAAGAGGGAAGCAAGAAAACCCTAGGCTAAGCTTTTTGTGCTGGAAATGGAGAATGAAGAAGAAGAGTCCTTTATAAAGCAAGTGAGGAGTGGGCTACACCACTTGAAATCTTGCAAGGCTGAAATCATGGCTTTCGGGGCATCGAATGAATTCGACGAAGAAGAGGAAAGTGATCGTCGAAATTTCCAGTTTCCAAAAAGTATATGTTTCACTGGTTTCGGGGACATTGAAAATAGTGTCCAAATTTTCATATAAAAAGACAGTTTTGCCCTTAACATAAGAAAAGTAGGGTTCCGGGGTTTCAAATGGGGACGAAGTAAATACGAAAGTTGTAGAGATTAACGAGATAAGTAAAACGAGATGAAAATACTAATCATAAGAATCTCGAGTAATCCCTTAATAACATGCAAAGTCACTAAAAGAACCCCCAAAGGGTACCACTAATCACAAAGGCACTCAAAACTCCTCAAACCATTATAAAAGCTATTCTAATCCCAACTTAACTAAAATCCACTAATCACACTTAGAACTAAAACACAACTTAATTAACGCTAATCGAGATCACTCTGGTCGGGGTCTTACAGTGGACTAGGGTGGAAATTTCTTAGTCCTGATTTTTGTTTCAAACCATGAATTTTGGGTCCAAGGATCGAAAGTTTTGGTCAAGTCCAGGAAGAGGCTCTTAGACTTAGATTTTTGGATTTTTTTTTTAACTATGAAAGTGAGCATTGTTTTGAGTTTTTTTTAGAAATTTCAACATAAGGATGAAAATTCCAAAAGGAGTGGGTTTGACGAGCAAATACCTAGAAATAGGCTTTGACTGTGCAGGCATTGCTCTGACCTAGTGGCGTAAGTCTTCAAGGGTAGTACTGCTTCATGAATTTGTCGTTGATGGGCAACATACATCTGTCACGCTCAATGTTTAGGAGAGCATATGCGTCGTTGGAGAAGACTTTGTCGATGACGAAGGATCCCTCCCATTTTGGTTCGAATTTCCCTTTGGATTTGTGGGCGAAAACCATTGGCCTTTTTACTGCAGGAACCAAGTCACCTTTTTATAGGCGCGTTGCCTGACCTTCTTATTGAAAGATCCTGCCATGTGTGCTTGGTACAACTCAATGCTTTGTAGAGCTTCAAGCCTTCTTTCATCGAGACTATCCAGCTCTTAGTGTCTCAATTTGACCTTACGTCATGTCATTTTGCAAAGATACCCTTAAGGAAGGAATTTGTACTTCTAAAGGGACAATAGCTTCGCATCCATAGAGCAAAGAGAATGGTGTGCTATGGGTTAGTCCTCGAACGGTGGTTCGATAAGCCCACAAAGCTTCGAATAGTTTGTCTCCCCAGTCTCTTTTGTGACTAAAGACCATTTTCTTGAGAATTTTGTAGAGCGTCTTGTTGAAGGCTTCTATTAGTCTATTCGTTCCTGGATTATATGGAGTCGAATGACAACTTTGGATTTTGTACTTGTAACGCCCCAATTCCGAATACCGATAAAGTCGTCAAAATATCCGAAGTTGGCGCGCTACTTCCAGGAAAATCCGAGAACTTCCAAGATCGTAGGTCCGCAGTGATGTCCAATTTAAAACTTTTGAACAATGTAATAACAACGGTTAAATTGCGGAAGCGTAAGAAATGAAACGGAAGCAATGGGTATCATAATATATCAAATAAGAGCAGAACTAGAGTCTAGTTTAAGAGTATCAATTGTTAAGAGCAAAAGTTAATTACATATTGACTGCTACCCAGCTCACTACAAAATCGCTCAAAAGCCCAAACAAATGTAAACTCTCAAAGCCCAAGTAATGGCTCTCCAACCTCCGGCTTGACATCCGGGTCGGCCGGTCCCCAACCGTAATCTCTGACTACAGGTGCCTCTACAAGCGCAAGCGCATCGTCCGCGTACTCGGGGTCGAGACCTAAGCACCAAAAATGGGTCAGATCTAAAGATCTGGCAAGTCATAGTATACAAGTAACATAGGACAATATGTATCAAAAGAGTAGAGACTGTTACACAATTTAGGATTATCAAGATAAATGATCTAGGCAGTTGAGCAGATAAACATATAGAATCATGATAAATATAGCATCTAGTCTAAAACAATATGGCACATTCACACGAGCTGGATACCACGGGATATTATGCCGCGGCCCTCCCATACTGAACACAGTTGCGGCAGGGAATCTCACCAATGCTGGGGATAACTAACCCCGCAAAACACTCAACAGTCTCACCACACTCATCACTCAGGGAGACTGGATTCAGTATCACACCGTCCGTCTAAAACATAGCTCATCATGATAGCTCACTCAACACTCATAAATAGCTCCTACCGGGGATGATCAGTCCACAGGCTGAGCTTAAATCAACCGAGTGAATGTCTATGCCGACTCAAGGAAACTCTAAAGGTCTGTGTCTGTCTAGGCTTTGCCTTGCGTGAACAAGGTCCTAACCAAGTCTCTAAGAGGTTCATATATCAACTAGTCCATGGATTACAATCCAAGTCCAAGCCCACTCGTTGGATCCATACCAAGGCCCACCAAACACATGGTCTGATCTAGAACAGTCCAAATGAGACAACATATCTATTTCCAATGATAAACAACTCATTCTTATCCATAGTGAGTTATAAGACTAATACAATCCACCTCTCCAATTCTAAGGGTATATCATATCCATACTTAGGCCATGGAAGAGCCCGCCTAGCCACAGACACGAGTCATTGTTCTCCCAATCACACCATCGGGTCACCTCTAAGATATCCTGGGTTCAGGTCATCCATTTCCATTTAATTAACAGCTATCAGATACAATAAGGATATAAGAGTGACTATAATAAGAAAGGTGGAGTATGAACTTCATATATGAGAATCAATAGGGAAAATAACAATAGTCCAACCTAGGTAATGGACCACATTCAGGTCCAGGTCCATCTTAGGTAATTTGATCTCTAAATGGAATCTCAGATGCCAAAGGATATCGTGTTTGGTGCTCCTGAGGTTACGGGCATCATTGATAATGTTTAAAGATTGAATCATCGTAGATTAAACAACCAAAACCCTACTTGGTGGTCCCCACGAGTCAAGGTTGAACCACACCATTGTCTCGGGCTTGGCACATCAATAGATGTCCATTTGGATGGTCAATGGGCCCCACAAACAATCACAACTTCAGAATACTGAAAACTGGAAAATCACTGTACACAGTGTGCTCGGTCGACCTCGTACAGAGCTCGGTCGACTGAGTACACTGGGGGTTGAACCCCAGGTCGACCCTGGTGCAGTGTGCTCGGTTGACCTCCTGGCCTGGTCGGTCGACCGAGTACACTGGAAAAGTTAGGTCAGGCACTTGGCAGGCATGATCCATTCTCAGGGAGTTACCTGTGTGTCCGGTCGACCTCCTGGCCTGGGCGGTCGACCGCATACACAGAATAACCTGGAAAAAGGATGTCCCAGCTTTCAGCCATTTCCACTGCAAATCCTGTGTGCTCGGTCGACCCAGAGCAGAGCTCGGTCGACCACATACACTGGATTTCTGGGTCTGAGGGAAAAATCCATTCTCAGTTGTTTTCTGCAGAAATTAGTGTGCTCGGTCGACCTGGCATAGGGCTCAGTCGACCGAGTACACTAGGGGTCAGTTCTGCAGGAAAAATAACTGAGAGCTGGATTTTCTCATTTTCAGTGTGCTCGGTCGAACGGGCACACGCAGACTGCAGGAAACCCAGATTTCAGGGTTTCATCTCCTTCAACCCATTTTTCCATTAAAACTCCTCCAATCTCGCTCAAACACCACCAAATCAACATAAAACCTAAAAACACTCCAATGTACTACCATCCAACACCCAAATGGGCCATTGATATTCCAAATGGGTAATCCCATCCATCAATGCCACAAATCTAACAATACTAAGCTCATAGGTAGATCTAGCACATGTTTATTAACTGAATTAAAAATGCAGAATCAAGGAAATAGAAACATATATTCCATGTTAAATACGTATATTGCACTTGCCTTGTTTGAAATGAAAGGTTGTAGAGAGAGAGAGAGAAAGAGCCAATCCACAAAAAGAAATCCCAGCTCCTAGGGTCTTCTCTAGCACAAAACAAACTCAAACCTCAGGTCTAGAAGAAAGGAAGGAGAGGGGGAACGAAGAAGATGAATAGTAGCTAGGGATGGCTTGGGAACTGTGCAATAATTATAAGATGGGGTTTACGCTAAGGAATGAAATGCCCTTCTAGTTTGTATAGGATTAGGGTTAGGGTAGAGGGCATTTAGGTCTTTGGGGGAAGGTTCTAGAAGAGTCTTTTATGGATACCCCCCTATGGAACATACTAATACCTAGCTAGGTCCTCCACTCACAACTATCCCTAGAAATTGTAAAAAGGACCCCTATTAACACTATTACTAACACAACTAGACTAATCTAACTCAAACTTAGGAAAATATACATAACTACCCTTACTAACCCACTAATTAGTATAATTAGCTAATAAACTCTATTAATTAGTATAATAAGCTAACATACACTATTAAATAGTATTCAAATTTCCAATTGAGGGCCCACAAGGGGTGGGGTCTCACATCACTCCCTCCTTTAAAACATTTGGTCCCCAAATGTAGAAACAAGGTTAGAGCATACTTGAGGTAGAAGATGTGGATAGTCCTTCTCCACCTGGTCGCGTAGCTCCCATGTAGCCTCTTCCGGAGTGTGATGCTCCCACTGAACCTTCACCCAATGAATGGTCCGGGTCCGGAGCACCTGCTCCTTGGTGTCGATGATAGCAACTGGTCTGGCGACGTATGAAGCGTCTGGCTAGATATTGAGTGGCTGATGATGAAGAATGTGTGTAGGGTCCTTCACGTACTTCTTCAGCATAGAGACGTGAAACACATTGTGCACTCCTGATAGCTCTGGCGGTAGCTGAAGCTTGTAAGCAACGTCTCCGATCCTTGACCTGATCTCAAATGGCCCGACGTATCTCCACGCTAGCTTACCCTTCTCGCCAAACCTAAGGGTACCTCTGGCTGGGGAAACCTTCAAGAATACTCTGTCTCCCTTCTGAAACTCGAGAGGTCTGCGCCGGTTATCCACATAGCTCTTCTGTCGGCTGCGGCTGATCTTCAGGTTCTCAACTATCTGCCGAACCTTCTCGCTGGTGTCGCTGACTATGGATGGTCCATGGAAACTCCTGACACCAACTTCTTCCCAATAGACCAGGGTCTTGCATCTCCTCCCGTACAGAGCCTCGAACGGTGCCATCTTGATGCTCGAATGGTAACTGTTGTTGTAGGCAAACTCGCAAAGCGGCAAGGAATCTTCCTAGCTCTCTTTGTAGTCCAAGACACAAGCTATCAACATGTCCTCCAGTGTCTGGTTGGTACGCTCGGCCTGTCCGTCTGTCTGAGGATGATAAGCGGTGCTGAAACTCAACTTGGTGCCCAAGGCCTGCTGTAGGCTCTCCTAGAAGTGAGAGGTAAAACGCGGGTCTCTGTCTGAGACAATCGAAACTAGAACCCTGTGCAACGAAACTATCCTGTCCACATACAGCTTAGCAAGGACGTCGAGTCCTGCTTTCATCGAAACTGGCAAGAAGTGAGCTGACTTAGTCAGTCGATCCACAATCACCCAAATGTCGTCATGGTGTCTCCTGGTAGCTGGGAGTCCTACGATGAAGTCCATGGTGATATGCTCCCACCTCCACTGGGGTATGTCGAGCTGGTGAAGTAGTCCTGGTGGCTTCTGATGTTCGGTCTTGATCTGCTGGCACGTCAAGCACCTGGAGACATAGCGTGCTATCTCTTTCTTCATGTTGTTCCACCAGTAGTAGTTCCTCAGGTTCTGGTACATCTTGGTGCTGTCGGGGTGAATCGAGTTTCTGCTATGATGTGCATCTGCGAGGATCTCGTCCTTCAGCTCCTAAATATCCGGCACGCATAATCTGTCCTGATAGTAGAGCACTCCACCAATCAATCTGAACTCTGGCCTCTGGTCAATCTGTTCGATCACTCTAACAAGCTTTGGATCTTGGTTTGACTGTCCTTGACCTTGCCTAGTAACTCTGGTTCCCATGCGGACATGGAAGCAAGCATGACTCTCCCACTAAGTGGCTGAAACTGGACATCTAAGTTGCTGAAGACGTCGGTCCACACACCCTCTGCTACTAGAAAACTGACGAGGGCGGTCTTCCTGCTCAAAGCGTCTGCTATGACATTCGCCTTACCCGGATGGTATTTGATAGGAAAGTCATAATCCTTGATGTTCTCCATCCATCTCCTTTGCCGGTTGTTGAGGTCGTTCTGAGTGAACAAGTACTACAAGCTGCAATGATCTGAATGTACTTCGAATTTCTCCCCATAGAGATAGTGTCGCCACAACTTCAATGCAAAAACGACCGCTGCTAGCTCCAAGTCGTGCGTAGCGTACTTCTTCTCATGCTCTTTCAACTGGCGTGATCCATTGGCGATGACCTTCCTTTCCTGTATCAAAACACAACCCAGACCAGTCCTTGAAGCGTCGGTGAAGACTACGAATCCACAATTACCGGTAGGTAAAGACAAGAATGGTGTTGTCGTCAGTCTCTCCTTCAGTTCCTGGAAGCTATTCTGTAAGCATCAGTCCAAACAAATGGTACATCTTTTCGCGCCAGCTTGGTCAATGGGGCTGAAATCGTGGAGAAGCTCTTGACGAATCTGTGATAGTAGCCTGCTAAGCCGAGAAAACTCCGAATCTCCGTGGCATTCTTCGGTCTCTGCCAATTCATCACTGCTTCTATCTTTGCTGGGTCCACTGCTAGTCCATCCTTAGAGATGATATGCCTGAGGAAAACTTCTTGTTCCAGCCAAAACTCGCACTTGCTAAGCTTCGAGTACAACTGGTTGTCACGTAACAACTGTAGAGACGTCCTCAAATGCTGCTCATGCTCCTCTCTGGACTTGGAGTAGACCAACACATCGTCGATGAACACAACTGTGAAGCTGTCGAGGTACGGAGCGAAGATCTTGTTCATCAGGGACATGAACATTGCTGGTGCATTCGTCAATCCGAACGGCATTACGAGGAACTCGTAGTGGCCATAGCGTGAACGGAACGCTGTCTTCTGCACATCCTGCTCTCTGACTCACAGCTAATGGTACCCCAATCTCAAATCTATCTTCAAAAAGTATTGCGCACCCTGAAGCTGGTCGAATAGCTCGTCGATCCGAGGAAGAGGATACTTGTTCTTCACTGTTGCCTGGTTCAGTTGTCGATAGTCGATGCACATCCTCATCGATCCATCCTTCTTCTTCACAAAGAGCACTGGGGCGCCCCATGGCGACACGCTCGGCCTGATGAAGCCTTTATCTGACAATTCCTCCAACTGGGTTTTCCACTCTCGTAGCTCTACTGGAGCCATGCGATAAGGAGCTCTGGAAGTAAGTGTTGTGCCTGGTGTAAGCTCAATGGTGAAGTCGATCTCTCTAATAGGTGGTAATCCCTGGATCTCGTCGGGAAACACATCAGGGAACTCGCAAACAACTGAGATCTCCTCTACTCCCCTAGGCGGCTTATCCTCGGAGATGAACGCAAGGTAGCCTTCGCAACCTGATTTCATCAATCCATCAGCCTTTAGTGCCGAAATCACTCTGGTGCTGGGCCGCTTCCTCTCGCCTACGAACTCGATCGTGTCATCTGAACCGTCGATAGTGAGTCGGATTGTCTTCTCGAAGCAATCCATCACCGCTCGATATCTAGCCAACCAATCCATCCCCAAAATGACGTCGAAGTCATGCATGGGTAGCACGATCAAATCTACAAGCAAAATGCACTCCCCAATCTGCACTCGGCATTTGGGGTGGTAAGTCTGACACACCAGACTCCTACGCATTGGTGTTGACACAACTAATGTACAAGGCATAGCCTCTCCTACCCCACCAAGGACTAAAGCAAAAGCTGATGACACATATGAATGTGTCGCTCCTGGATCAAGCAACACTCTAGCAAGATGATCACTGATAGAAAGAGTACCTTCCACCACGTTACCTGCGGCCTCTGCGTCCTCGTGAGTGAGTGCAAAAGCTCGACCCACAGCCTGGGGTCTCTGCTACTGGTGCTGCTGGCCATGGTGCCTCTGATGACATCCTCGATGGTACTGTTGTCCTTGGGGCAGCTGAGGTGCGCGTGCCTGCTGCTGTGTACGGTATTGCGGTTGCAGTGCTAGTGCAACTTGTCGTGCTGGCGGAGCCGCTGGAGCTGGGGCTAGAGCTGGGTCCGCGGTAAGGCTGCTGCTGCTGATGATACCGCCCCACCTGGCCTGGTGGCCTCTGCCTCTTGAAGGGCTGTCGCTGGGGAATCACAAGTGGCTGCCTGATCAGGGCGATCCGGAGTCATTTCTGCTGACGAATGGCCTCCAGTCGTTGAAGATGCTCCTCTGCCCAGAAAGCTCTCCCCAAGGCCTCCTCATAGGTAGGTAGCTGAATACAAGTCATCGCCAGCTGGATCTCCTCCCTCAAACCGTCAACAAACCGTTGGACCCTCTCGGCCTCAGACGTAAGCAGTGCCTCTGCGAAATGGGACAGTTGAGTGAAACGGAGCTCTACTGGTAGACTGTCATACTGCCCTGAACAAGAGTCTGGAGCTCTCTGAGCTTACGCTCTCTGCCATGAGTGGGAATAAACTTCTTGAGGAAGTCTGTCTTGAAAGTAGTCCAAGCCACCTCGTCTCCTATCGCCTCGTAAGGTCGCTGCATAATCCTCCACCAGTCCTCGGCCACGCCACGAAACATGTATGCTGCCAACTGCTCTCTCTGGCGTCCAGAACACTCGAAGACCCTGAAGATCTTCTCCATACGGACAATCCAATCGTTCGCAACCATGGGGTCATCCGTGCCGGTAAACTCTGGCGGTCCCCTCTTGAGAAACCTCTCAAAGATAACATTCGGGTCTGCCTCCCGAACAGGTACGTCCGCTCGGGGTGGTGGGGCCACTCTATCGATCACCTCTAAGACATGCGCCTGAAACTGCGCAAAGTCCTCCGTCTGCTGCTGATGGGCGATCGCCTGGGCCTCCTGTGCGACAAGGAAGGCTTGTAGAAACCTCTCAAAGCGACGCTCGTGGCCAGAATGATCGCCGATCGCTAGTGCCTCAGGTGGTGCCTCGCCTCCAGACATCTATCATGAAAAGGAAAATTGTGTCAGCTTGCGTCCAAAATTGTGTCAACTTGCGTCCAAAACTTAGGACTACACTGATTCTACCCAATCCATCGTCCTCACACATATCCCGACACTGAAATCCTCACTGCATCCTAAAGTTTCTAGTGTGTTTTATTTCCTAGAGACCAACTCAGCTCTGATAGTACTTGTCGCAGAACCTGTTGAATCTGTGATCCTGAAATTGTGGTCCGTTATCATGGACGAATCTTTAAGGTATGCTGAAGCGACAGATAATATTGGTGCACAAGAATTGAAGGACTGATGAGGTCTTCATTTCGCTGAGCGCAAATGCTTCTGACCACTTGGAGAAATAATCAGTAGCGGCGAAGTTGAAGCGATGACCTTTGCTTGATGGAAGAGAGATAGGACCTATGATGTCCATACCCCAGGCTTCGAATGGCCATGAGATCACTGTGGGATGTAGCCATTCTGGAGGCATGTGAACATAATCTCCATGAACTTGGCATTGTTGGCAGCATTTAGAAAATTGTATAACGTCAGCTACCATGGTAGGCTAATAATAATCTAACATTTTTATCTGATCGTAGAGCTTTGGACTAGCCTGATGAGCTCCACAAAGACCAGCATGTACTTCTTTGAGAGTTTCTTCGGCCTCTTGTTGTGATAAGAAGCGTAGAAGTACTCCGTTGAAGGATTTTTTGTAAAGCATTTTTTAAGGAACATCCAAATGAAAGTTTGGGGCTCGTCTTTGAAGGCTTACCCGCTCTTTTGGATCTTTAGGTAGGATTCCGAACATAATGTAATCAATGAACGGATCCCTCCAATCGCCGATCGGAGGTTTGAGGATGGACATCCGACTTCCAACCACTTGGTGGCATTTAGCAACTGCTTGGTGTGTGTTAAGAGGAGGGAGAATCCTTCTTTGACACATTGTGATTTGCAAGTTTTCCCCTTTTGGATTGCCCTAGACGCGGCGAGTTCGGCCAGGGCATATGCACGAATGTTTTCACCTCTAGGGATGTGAGTGATGTGACAGATGTCGAACTTTTGTCAAAGCTATTGCGCCTTGTTGTAGTAAGGCAACAGATCATGCTTCCTGACTTCAAATTTCTGATTCATCTGGTTGACGATCAGTTGAGAGCCCCCAAACACTTCCAGCATGGTGATGCCAGATTCAAGGGCGAGTTCCAATCCTACAATCAGGGGTTGGTACTTAGCTACGTTGTTTGAACATGGTTCCAGTAGGGAGAAAGCGTGTGGAATCATGTATTTGTCGGGACTGACAAAGATGATGCCAATTCCCGATATTTGCTTTCCCTTTTCATTCGTCCTGCTTGCGCCATCAAAGTACATGTCCCAGGAAGCATTTGGTAAGGAAGTTTCCACATTGTAGACAGATCCGTCTGGGAGATCGTCCATGAGTGGGGGATCTTTAGGCAATGGGTGCTCTACATGAAAGTTTGCTAGAGCTTGGCCTTTGATTGTTTTTTTGTGGTACATACCTAATATCGAATTGCGACAGAAGGATGGACCATTTTGCCAATCTGGCATTAAGAGAACATGTTTTTGTGACAAGGACCTTTAAGAGATTGATCCTCGAAATCAGGTATACTGTGTTGGACAGTAGATAGTGACGCAGCTTTTGTACGATGAACATCACTACAAGGCATTCTTTTTCGACTGGAGAGTAGTGATGCTCTGTACCTACCAACATACGGCTGAGGTAATATAGAGCAGCTTCTTTTTCCTCGTTGTTTTCTTGTGCTAGTAGAGCGCCCAAAGAGTAATCAAGAGCTCTTGTGTACAAGATGAATGGTTTTCCAGTTGTGGGGGCAGCTAACACTAGAGGTTTGGTCAGGTATGTCTTGATGTCTTGAAATGCGGCTTCACATTTAGCATTCCAAACAATGTCCAGGCTATTCTTCATTAGACGAGAGAATGGACGGCACTTCCCTGATAGATCAGAGATGAATCGTCGAATGTATGCCAACCTTCCCTGAAGCCCTTTTAGTTCTCTTAGGGTTCTTAGAGATGGCATTTCTAGGATAGCCTGGACTTTGGTGGGGTCAAGTTCTATTCCGCCTTTCCGAACTATGAATCGTAGAAACTTAACCGATGAGACACCGAAGAAGCAGTTTAGTGAATTCATCCGTAGCTTGTCTTTTTGCAGATTGAGTTTGTGGACTGCTATTTTGAAGTCTAAGCTAGGCATTTTAGCGTAAGACCATGCAAAACAATCAACGAACTCATGAAGAAAAGCGATATACTCGGGTAACTCATCATCCTTTATATTCTTACTTATGAATACATGACGTGGGTTATCAAGTGTTCCCAATTCTATCTTTTGAATATGATCTTTTGTTGGAAGGTTTGAAAGTGGTTCGTCCACAATATTTTCGGAGGCTTCCAACTTAACAAGACCTTCTAGAGTTCCAAAGGCGTTTACAGACCAAGGCTTTGCTTTTGTCCATGGGTCTTCTTGATCGGTAGTCTTCTCAAGACTGGCAATGAGATGATCCCAATCACCTGTTGAAACTGGGTCAAAGTAAGGTACTACTTTAGGAGACAATGGTTCTTCTGGGTCAGAAAACCGCGTGTTTGTGTCATCGGACAATTCCTCTTTATCGTCAAAGAAATCATACCAATTGGAGGAGCTTCCTGGATCCTTGACGGGTGACTCCTCAAAGAGATATCCAGGGAGATCAATGTCTTCATGGACACGAGACGTCGACGCCTAGTTGGCAAAACAACTTTGTAGCCTTTGTGTCAACTGTCTCATGGGAGTGTCAGGATCATACCCCAACCCGTATGAAGACTTGTCTATGTGACGACAGAGTTTCCAATTCTCCAGTTGGTTTTTGGTCAGGGTAGGTTCCAATGGTGTGAGAATACCATGGTCACCTCCCAAACCGATTGGATTCTGAGCATCATAGCCCATTTTCTTCATGATAGCTTGTGCCATTAGACTATACAGGAATAGTTGATGCTTCCGATTTGTGGAAGAAGATTTTCTTTTCTTCTGCCGAAGTTACCGGAACGATGAAAGAAGCAAACGTAGGGTCCTTTACGTATGCAGGTGTCTCCAACAGGGTGAGTGCAGGCTGGACTTGCTAAGTATCAACTTTGCTTGACGATGTATCGTCTTCTGGTTCTGAATTTGAATCCGTGTCTTGCATGATGGACACGAAGGAGACAGTGAACTTGCCCCTAGTCTTTTGTTTTGTCTTATTTACTTTGGTGGTGATTACCAAAAGCTTTGAAGGTTTGAGGGAGACAACGAGGGGAGAATGAATGCTCTCTTCAATTTTGCCGGAAGGTTTGTTTTCTTTCGATGATTGCTAAGGAGCATTGCCTTTATCTTTCTGGAGACTTTTGGCAAAGGGCGATGTTTCTTCCTCCTTTTCTTCTTCTTCATCCTTGTACATCTGAGCATCTGCAAGATGGACGTCTTTGCTTTTGAAGGGCTTTTTATCTGCAAATACTCGATGTATTAAGTCATCGTTGCCAACGAACTTGATGCACTGATGTAGAGTTGAAGGGACGACACCATTCTCTTGTATCCAGGGGCGTCCAAGAAGGATATTGTAGCATGAAGGGGTTCTTATTGCGTACACAGTGACTTCAAAGATAAGATCACTGATTTGCAATTTGAACCTAATTTTGCCGATAGACCTTTGAGCGCTCCCATTGTATCTAAAGATGGATACATACGTGTGACTCAGCTTGCTAGGTGGGATACCCAGCTCTTCGAGAGCCGAAGTAGAAATGAGATTGAGTGCAAAACCTGGGTTGATCTGGACTCTGTGCATTGACATTTCTTTGACATACCCTGTGAAGTACAAGGGTCGGTTATGCTTTCTCTCGCCTAGCAGGAGGTCATCCTTATCGAAGGCAATTGTTGCACTCACTGCTTTTTGAACCGAGAGGCATTCGATGCCTGATCCCTCAGTTTTCTTCTTTTCTCCCTTTGAGTGAGTATTTGATTTTTTGACCCTCTAGTCCATTTCAATTTGTAGGACTTATGGGGCATGTTTGTCGACATACGTATTCAGCTTTTATAGTTTTGAAATGAGACTATCACGAGTTTGTGGAGACATTCATAATAAGTCAAGAATGTGCAGTCGTACAGGTATGTGTTTTGAAGTGCTTAATCAAGTCGTACTTAAAAGCCTCCTTCGGGCCTGCATTTTCATTATTGTTGCCACTTGGGGCGCTTACAACTTATTTTCCCGAAGGATTTACATAAAAAGAAGAAGGTTAGTCATAGTTTTTGTGGTAATCCCGGCCAGAGCGGGTACCTCTACCAACTTCAAGAGCTTCTGGAGAAGGGTCTTCTTCACTCGGAAGATTGCCCTCGAGACCAAGGGGTTGATCCTTGTCATTTGCTACAAACATCTCTGTAGCAGTATTGTCGTCTTCAGTGATTGCGTTTCACGGAGCATTTTCCAGGATTAAGTCCTGAACAGCATCCAGCAACTTCTCTTCTTCGTTGAGTAGTTTATCGGTCTAGACATTGCTTATGAGGTCGAGTATCTGGGACTAGTTGACTGGATTTTCATTGAAAAACGTTGGCAGGAGCTTCTTCGAGATGACTAGCCGGAAGAGGCTTGGGTTCCGACGTCACAGTTTCCGGAGACGAAGGCTGAGAAGATGATATCTCTGTGGAAGTCACCTGAGGAGATGTAGCTCCGGAAGATATGCTACCGGACGTAGTTTGAGAATCTGAGGCCTCGGCAGACGAAGCTTCAGAGGCACAATCATCCCGAACTATCGCATTGCAAGCAACGCATTGTTGAGATTCAGACTCGTCTTCAGATGTGAGGGGATCATCAATCCAGCAATTTTCTTCATTTTCCGCGGTTATCGGAGGAGATGTTTGTGAATCTTCCGGGATTTTTGGATCTGAATTTTGATTTGGACGAAGTTCATTGATGCGATCTTGCTCCCGCTCTATTGCAAGATGTTGCAAGATTCTTACATATTCTTCGAGATCGAGCATAGGAGCCAGATCTTCTTCGTCATCTGCTCCTTGTGGTTCATCAATGTTGGCTTCCACTGGAGCACTTGCTTGTGCTGGATCAACAGCACTTTCTTGAACAACGTCTTGGTCTTCTTCATCATCAGACCAGGATCCTTGTGGCTGTAATGGGTTATACCAGATTACTGGCATAAGATGAGATTCGGGAATCCATTCCTCATCAGAGAGGTATTCTCCTATTTCAAGGGATTCTTCCCATTTCAATTTTGTAAAGAGGTGGCATGAAATCGCCAAGGGTGAATTTTCTTACCACCTATGAAGTTTTGGATTCTTCTATTGCCCCCAGTGAAGCAGTGGAAGTGGTCTCTACTTTTTCAGGGACTTCTTGCTTTGATTGAGCTTTCTCCTGTTGTTTGAGCAGTGGAGCGGTAGGCTTTGTTTTGATGATCTCCCAATTTTCATCCTCAAGGAGATCGGGATGCACCCATATGGGTCTTCCGTCCGATGTTGGATAAGGAACCAACTCTTGGGACGTCTGAGTCATCTTTATCACCTCGAAGGAAGGAGTGATGTTTTCCTTTGGTGACTTGGAAGTTTGTCCATATGACGCCATTGTTGGTTTTGCCAACATCTCCCGGTCTTTTGGGCTCAGGTAAGGTGAGTTTACCATTTTCTACGAGCGCCTCGAAGATTTCTTCAACATTTTCATCGAACGGGTATTTCTTCTCTACTCATTCTTTGAAGGCTTCAGAGAGTTCAAGTTTCTTACCTGCAGTTTTATTTTCAACTTTCTTTGGCTGCTGAGGAGCTGACTTGGTTTGCACATTGAAAACCTCCTTTTTCTTTGGTTTCAAGGTTGTAATGGCGGTCGGCTCTTTCTTTGATGATTTTTTTACTGTTGAGGTCTTTGATCACCATTTCAGCCTCCATCGCTGCTTCTAGGAGTTCTCCCAGGTTTTTTGATTTGTTGTCGATAATCATAGAGCGGATCCTTGCTCTCATGTTTTACGGCAGATGTCGACCAGCAGCAATTGTGGCAGTACATCTGAGCACTTGTACGCCATTGCCTTCCACTTGTGAATGAAGTCGTATGTTGACTCATTCTCTCCCTATTTTAGGCTGTAGAGTTTTGCCATAGTAATAGGGTGATATTCAGCTTTGAAGTGGGTCAGGAAGCGTGTCTCCAGCATGGCCCAGTTTTCGATGGAGTCCTTAGTGTAGAGTGGAGTACCAATCAAAGGTCGTACCTTTTAGGGTACTTGCAAAGAGACAAATCTTGAGGGCATCTTGATCCGTAATAGCTCCCGTTAGGATCTTGAAGGGGATGACGTGCTGTCTGGCTGAACCTTTCCCTGTATATGTTTGGAGAGTAGGTTGTTTGAATTTTTCAGGGAATGGAATCGAGTCCATCCATAGGGGATATGGTGGCTTGATCCCGTGTTCTTTCAATGTATCCTCTTCTTTTGCTTTATCGAGGATATCGTCAACGTCCTTTTTGGTAAGGGCGCGTGACTCATTGTTTTCCTCGTCATCTTGATGACTAGGAGGAGTTTCATTATTTGGTGGACGCTGGAAAGTGGGAAGGAGGTTTTCCATTAGAGCCTCAATTCTCTACTGTTCTTGCTCCAACTGCTGGATGCGTGTTGTTACGTCATCATGCAGCGGAGGCTACTCAGCACTTGTAACCAAGACGTTCATCCTTTGAGAGCCGAATGAGAATATCATCTTGGTGACTGAGCTGGAACTCATTCTTTTGGATGAAGAGTCGGAGGAATGGTTACTCCGATGTCCTCGGCTTGAAGGAGGGGGAGAATCCTTTTGATGTCTTTGTGTCCGGGAGACGCTACGAGTCACCCATCGTCTGACATGAATTTTGGTTGCTGACTTCTATTAGTGTCACAGTTTTGTGATCACTATTTTTGTATTGTCAATTCCGTGCCATTGTGTTCCGGAGGCTTTTTCTCTCGAAGTGTGTCAAGGAAGATCTATTTCAAGAGATTCTTCTAGCTTTTGGATGGCCTCGGATTCGTCAAGATTGTCTCATTGTGTGTGCCAACCATTTCAGATATTTCGGACCCAGAACCATTTCCTTTCTGGACCCTAGGACCCTTGGGAGCCTTGGTTTAAAACATGTTTTCAAACTCTTTTATTCACATTCTGTTTTGTCCAGAAAAAAGGAGGTTCGGTGACCTTTCGGTCACCTGGCAGCTAGCCTATTTGCAAGAAGCGGCTAACCGCCAGGTAACCGAAATTCCTCGATTATAATTCCAGTATGCAACTTTCTGGGAAAATTAGTTCGGTCACCCAACAGTTACCTTTCGGCTAACCGCAATATGGACTGGCGGCTAAAAGCCAGGTAACCGAAAATCCCACGGTTACATTTCCAGTATGCATACCTCTGATGTTAAGGAAGTTCGGCCACCCCGTGGTTACCTTGCGGCTAACTGCCATATAGGCTGACGGCTAAGCGCCAGGTAACCGAGTTATCGCGGTTACATTTCCAGAATGCATACCATCTGTTGTTAAGGGAGTTCGGCCACCCCACGGTTACCTTGCGGCTAACCACCATATGGGCTGATGGCTAACCGCCAGGCAATCGAATTTCACGGTTACTTTTCCAGTATGCATCACATTTCTGGGTTGTGAATTCGGTCACCCAGCGGTCACCTCATGGCTAGCCGCCAAAGCTTTTGACGACTAACCGCGAGCTGACCGAATTAGAAAATCTAGCCGTTACCTCAGAACAATTGAAATGAGGCTAGCCGAACTCTCAAGACGCTAACCGCCATAACTAGCCGTTGGGATCTTTTCTATATATTTATGGAGTTCGTTTTGCACTTTGAGGAGCACAGTTTTGAGAGCTTCCATGGCTTATTTCTCCCTATCCTTTCCAAGCTCTTAACTCCTCTTCTAAACACACTTGTACCTTTTCTAGAAAGTATATGAGCTATCTTTAGCCTCAATATAAGTGTGAATGGAAGAAAGGCTTCTAGGTTGATTCTCAAATAGAATAGATTCATGTTACCCTAGAACTCAAACCTCTTAAACCTTGGTTATGCAACACAATGGAGGATCAACATCAACATCAAGCTTGCTTCAAGAGGATAAAGCTTCAACTACAGGTGGAGCTTCATTGAACACTTCCAGTCATCATCAAAGGCAAGTGTTCTTCTTCTCATCAACATCTACAACTTGTGTATTTTATGATAGTGGTGTGAATATGTGTGATTCATCCACTCTGAAATGTATGTAGGGGATTAGATCTGTGTGATCGAACCTCGTTACCAAAATTCCCTTGTGTATGTGATTGATGTCATTACTTGTGTAGTTTTGATTCATCATAGTGGAACCAAGGGACTTTGTGACCCTTGTGAGTGGATGTAGGACATATGGTCCAAACCACTATAAATTTGTGTGTATCTTCTCATGTGGCTTGTCTCAATGTCTTGATATGGTTTTGAGCATTATTTTATGCACACACACCTTGTCTTCACATCTCTTAGTTTCTTTGTCATCTTGTTTAATAAATGAAAAAGTGGGTATGAAATTTCGTAGTCCCCCCCCCCCCCCCCCCTCTAGGACTCAGTCATTGGCCCTAGCTTGCACTTTCAATTGGTATCAGAGTAGGTTATTCCCTTGTGGTCTTACAACCCGGAATTGATCTTTCTCCTTTTCATTTGTGCCAATGTCTAATCCAGAAGATAGTGCCGTAAACAGACCACCATTATTTGATGGTACTAACTATGCCTTTTGGAAAGCCCGAATGACTGTTTTCTCAAATCCATTTGTGGAGAAATATGGGATGTTGTGGAGGATGGATGGTCTCCTCCTACCTTCACAGCTAAAGATGGCGTTGTCAAGCCTCTTCCAAAGGCCAAATGGATTGCTAGTCAAAAAGCATTGAGAGACTATGATGCTAATGCTTTGAATGCCATAACCTGTGCCATGAATGCTGAAGAATTCAAAAAGATTATGACATGTACCACATCTAAACAAGCTTGGGAGCTATTGGAAACTAATTATGAAGGAACCACCGTTGTTAAGAGAGCCAAGCTCCAAATGCTAACCTCCCAATTCGAATCTCTAAGAATGAGAGAGGATGAAATATCTGATGATTTTCGAACAAAGCTTATGGTAATCGTTAATGAAATGTGGTCACTCGGTGAGCAAATCCCTGAAGGCAAAGTTTGTAGCAAAATCCTTAGGTCTCTACCTGAAAGGTTTCACCCCAAAGTGACTTCTATAGAAGAATACAATGACCCTGAAACTATGAAAGTAGAGGAACTGTCGGGAAACATTAGAACCTTTGAGATGAAAATGAATAATGCTTCTAATAAATCCAAAGAGAAGAAATCTATAGCTTTAAAGGTCTCTCAACCATCTCTTTCTAAAGAAGAATCAGGAAATGAAAATGAAAGTGATGATGAAGATGTTGCTTTACTTACTAAAAGATTCTTAAGACAATTTAAGAAAAAGACTTCAAAGTTTAATAGAAAGGAGAAACCATTTGATAAAAGTAAAAACAAAGCTAGCTCCTCTTCTAAGTATCAATCCAGAAAAGTAAAATGCTATAACTGTCAAAAGTTTGGACAAATATCTACTGAGTGTCCAATTGAAAGGAAAGATAAGAAAAAGACTCTTGTGGCTACATGGGATGACTCTTCAGAAGCTGAATCAGACTCAGATGAATCACACAAAGATGAGATAGAAAATTACACTATACTAATGGCCAGAATAGTGTGTGATCCATCACTTGAGATATCAGAAAATTCTGGAACAACTGATGTTGAGAAATCTGGGAATGAGTCTGAGTCTAATTATGACAGCTCAGATAATGAAAAAGAAGATGAAGATCCTCAAGTTACATATAATAGACTTTATGAGGAAAGCTGCAAATTGATTGATGCCATGAGCAAACAAAAGTCCAAGAACAAAGTCTTAAAAGACAAAATTGAAACCTTAACTGATGAAAAGAATATCTTAGCAATTGAACTAAAAGAAGTTAATTCTAAATTTCAAATTGCTAATGAAGATTTAATCAAATTCAAAAGAGAGGAATAAGAAGCTGAAACTCTAAAAGAACTAAACACACAATTAAGGGATGAAGTCACTCGTCTGAAATGGTTCAAAGAGAAGTATGAATATTCATTTACCCATGGAGAAGAAAATTTTGAAAGACTTTTTGAAATGGGTAAATATTATAGAGACAAAACTGGATTAGGATTCAACAAAGAAGAAAAATCTAATCCTAATGCTTCTACTATGTTTGTGAAAGGAGAAGCTTCCTCTAGTAGTCAAAACAATTTTGAAATTACATGTTATTCATGTGGGAGCAAAGGACATGACAAGTATGAGTGCAAAATGAAACAAATGAAAAGACAGTCCACCAAAACTTATGTCAACCCTCATAAAGATAAATAGACTAAAATACCTTTTCAAAACAATTCTATCTATCACTCATTCTCTCAACACTTAATTATGTTGATGAAACAAATTGGTCATCTAAAGTTGCAATTCCACAATCATACAAGAACTGTTAAATCTACTTAAAACTACTCTAAGAAATCTTTTCACCAACAAAATCCTAACAAAGCTAGATCTCAAGGTCCTAGTGCAATCCCTGTCATCCAAAGATTCATATGGGTTCCTAAGAACAAAAGCCTAGTTGTTCACACAGCTCTTAAAGCTATTGACCAATCCTTGTGGTACCTAGATAGTGGATACTCTAGACACATGACTGGGGATAGGGCACATTTCTCATCTTTAAATGAATATGAGGGTGGAACTGTCACTTTTGGTGATGGAAATGTTGCTAAAGTTGTTGGTAAGGGTACTTTGAATGTTCCAAACATGCCTGTTATTGAAAATGTTTTATATGTCGGTGGTTTGAAACACAACTTGCTAAGTATTTCTCAAATATGTGATAAAGATCATGTTGTTACCTTTAGTAGTCATGGTTGTGAGATTTCCAAAAATGGAAAGGTTATTCTAAGAGGTCTTAGAAACAATGACAACTGTTATGTTATTAGTAACCACAAAGAATCATCCAGTTCAGCCTGTCACATTGCTCATCTTGACGAAGCTCAACTATGGCATAAAAGACTTGGACATGTGAACTTTAGAGACTTGTCCAACTTGAACAAGTATGTTATGGGTCTTCCAAAAATCAACAAAGAGTCAAAAACAGTTTGTGGAGAACGTCAAAAAGGTAAACAAATCAGAAACTCTCACAAAAAGACCAATTCTCTAAAGACCTCTAGAGCTTCTCCATATGGACCTGGTTGGTCCAACTAAGAAAGAGAGTAAAGGGGGCAAAAGATACTTTCTTGTTATTGTTGATGATTATTCAAGATTCACTTGGGTTGCATTTCTAAGAGAGAAATCTGATGCTTATGCTGAATTTAAAAAGATTGTGAAAAGGATCCAAGTTGAAAAAGGAAGAGCAGTTGCTCGAATAAGAAGTGATCATGGTGGTGAATTTGAAAATACAAAGTTTGAGAAATATTGTGATAAGTATGGAATTCACCATGAATTTTCTGCCCCTAAAACTCCTTAACAAAATGGTATTACTGAAAGAAAGAATCGGGTCTTACAAGAAATTGCCACAATTATGCTTCATGGAAAGAATGTTCCTAGAGATCTACGGGCTGAAGCAGTTAGTACAGCATGTCACATCATAAACAAGGTTTACTTGAGAACTAGCCTTGATAAAACTGCTTATGAATTATGGCATGAGAGAAGGCCCAACATTAGCTACTTTAAAATTTTTGGTAGCAAGTGCTATATACTCAAGGACAGAGAACACTTGAGCAAATTTGATTCTAAAAGTGATGAAGGCATCTTCATTGGCTATTCTCAAAACAGTCGTGCCTACAGAGTGTTGAATATAAACACTGGAGCCATACAAGAATCCATAAATGTAGTCATTGATGACAAACTAAATGATTTCAGTAATCAAGAAAACCCTGATAATGATGAGATAAATGTCCCAACTGAAAAACTGGATGAGTCTCCAATCTCTAAGGATTTGGTAAATGTGAAACATCATTCTATGGACCAAATTCTGGGAGATCCTTTGGCTGGTGTCAAAACTAGAAGACAATTAGAAAACATTGTTAGCTATCTTTGCTTTACTTGTACTTTTGAACCTAAAAATGTTGATGAAGCTTTTTCTAATGATAATTGGATAAATGCCATGCAAGAAGAGTTAAATCAATTTGCTAGAAATGAAGTTTGGGATCTAGTGCCTAGACCTGATGAAAAAAATGTTGTAGGTACCAAGTGGATTTACAAAAATAAACTTGATGAAAATTGTACCATTGTTAGAAACAATGCCAGGCTAGTTGTTCGAGGGTACTCTCAAATTGAAGGAATTGATTTTGAAGAAACTTTTGCTCCCGTTGCTAGACTTGAATCCATTAGAATCCTTCTTGCCATTGCTTATTCTTTAAAATTTAAACTATACCAAATGGATGTCAAAAGTGCTTTTCTAAATGGTATTTTGGCAGAAGAAGTTTATGTTGAGCAACCCATAGGGTTTGAAGACCCTAAGAAGCCTAACCATGTGTATCATCTTAGAAAGGCTCTCTATGGTCTCAAACAAGCTCCTAGAGGTTGGTATGAGAGGCTTACTCAATTCTTAATTGATCAAAGCTTTGAAAGAGATAGTGTGGATAAAACTCTCTTTATTGAAACAAACAATGATAATATTTTGATTGCTCAAATTTATGTTGATGATATTGTGTTTGGATCTACTTGTAATTATCTCACAGAAAAGTTTGCTAATCTTATGAAATCTGAATTTGAAATGAGCATGGTTGGTGAACTTCATTTCTTTCTAGGATTACAAGTTAAACAATTGTCTGATGGAATGTTTATTTCACAAACCAAATATGTTAAAGAACTGATCAAAAGGTTTGGATTAGATTCAGCCAAGCACATGAACACACCCATGAGCACTACTCTCAAATTGTTTAGGGAATCTAGTGGCAAGAGTGTTGATTCTAGTCTGTATAAAAGCATGATAGGCAGCTTACTATATCTTACAGCTAATAGACCTGATATTGCTTTCAGTCTAGGAGCTTGCGCCAGATATCAATCCGATCCCAAAGAAATTCATTTGAAAGCTGTTAAAAGAATCATTAGATATGTTTCAGGGACTTCAAGATATGGCTTATGGTATCCATATGACTCATCTACTTGCATTGCTAGATACTCAGACGCTGATTGGGCTGGGAATGTAGATGATAGAAAATCTACTAGTGGTGGGGGCTTTTACCTAAGAAACTGTCTAGTTGCTTGGCACATCAAGAAACAATCATCCATCTCCTTATCTACAGCTGAAGCAGAATATATAGCAGCTGGTAGTGGTTGTACTCAAATGCCAGAAACAATCATCCATCTCCTTGTTCAATGCCATAGTCTTTGAGCATTTGAGTACAAAGTAGTCTTTGAACAAAGTAGCATGAACTTGTATTACGATAACACTAGTGCTATCAATATCTACAAAAATCATGTCCAACACTCTACAACCAAACATATCGATATTAGACATCATTTCATTAGAGAATTGGTTGAAGAAGGATTTTTAGTTTTGGAGCATATTCCTACAGAAAAACAACTTGCAGACATTTTTACATAACCTTTGGATGTTTCAAAATTTGAAAATATGCGGAAATCCCTTGGTGTTTGTGATATTAGATGATCTCTATTTTATTGGTTGTTATCTTTTTAGTTGTTTCATTTATATTTATTTTGGTTCAGTTTTTATTAATTAAAAAAATTGGGTTTTTTGGCTAGCCGTGGACCCTCGTGGCGGTTAACCGCCTTGTCAGGCCCTTGTTTTTAAAACTCCTTCTGTTCTATTCCTTCTTTCTTTCCATTGCGTGTTTCTTCCCTGTTTCGCCTCCCTCGTCGTTGGGCCTTCGTCTTCCGTTGTCCTTCCTCTTGATAGGTATTTTCTCTCTTTCTTTTCTTCTATTTCCTTGTTTTCTATTGTTTTTCATTGTTCTTTGTCAATGTTTTTTTTATGCTCATTTTCCTTCGTGTGTTTCCTTTCTCTATGTAGGTTTCTCAAACCGTAACTCATTGTGTGTTTCCTTTCTCTTTCCAACTTTCTCCATTTTATTTGTCTCTATTCTTGTCCGTGTCTTCCTTTTCTTTCTCGTATTTGGTATTGCTCTTTTGTGTTTGTTATTCTGCCCTCCATCTGTTTGTGAAAAATGCCTCCTCGAATGAAATATGTTGTAAATCGTCCCTCTAAAAGAGGACGATCTTCTGTTGGTTCCTCGTCTCGTCGAGCGAGATCCTCTCCATTTCCTCCACAGTCTCCATCTTCATCCCCTCTCAATCACCATCGGCCTCTCCTTCACCTCCTCCATCTGAGCCAAATCATCTCAATCCAAATGCTCAAATGTTATCTGTCATGAAAAAGAGACTGATTATGGTTGAGCATCGCTCCTTGCGTGACGTTCTGAATCCTTATGATACACTCCCCATACTTACCCACATTGGCTGGGAAAATATTCTTGATTGGGGGGACAAGGCTTATCCCTCTCTTGTCTACAGTATGTATGCTTCCATTACTGATGTTGTATCCACTGTTGATTCATGTTCCTTTAGTGTTGTATTCCGACATCAAGTTGTCTCAATTGACCCCGATCGTATCTCCTCTGTTATGAACATCCCTGTAAATCAAAATGGCCTCTCTATGGTTGTTGATTCTCTCACTGCGGCTAAAAGGGCTGAAGCCACCAGCACTCTTTGCGGCTTTGATGCTGAGTGGGATCCTAAGAAAAATTTCCTACCTATAGGTGCCTTGATCCCGAAATATAGACTCTTACACAATCTCTTTACTTTCAATGTCTATCCTTGTAAGGGCAATAGGACCGAACTCACTATGTATAAGATCAATATCCTTCACAAGGTGATTACTGGTACTCCCATGTGTCTTCCTTCACTCATATGTCATGCTATTGTGCGGTTTCATCTATCTAATGCTTCGAAGACTGCTGCTCCATTCGATTATCTTATGTCTCAGCTAGCCCGCTACTCCGGTGTTCCTCGCCCTACTGAAACCCCTATTGTTCATACACCATTTGGAAAAGCTAATCTAATTCAAATGAATCTTCAACCGAATTTGGAAGCTGGACTCATTCCTCCTCCCACAGATGTGGTCGCTCCCCAACAGCCTTCAGTCCCTCTTGCAGAAGCTCCTTCTTCTTCTCATCGTCAGGCTACTCCCTCTGCTGCAACTCAGAGTATTGGAGAACGTATGGACGCTTTCGAGCGACGGCAGTCCAAGACAGAGAAGCTGTTGAAAAAGACTTTAAAATATTTAAGTGCTCTGTCCAAGGGATGTCGCCAACAGAATTATAATGACATGCCTCCTTCTCCGTCTCCTCCTTCGGACTAGCCTGTCTTAGATCCATTAGCCACTTGTTTCTATTGGTTCTTTTCTTTTGGTGGTGTTGCTTTTGGCTGCCCCTTCTTTGTTGTTGCTGAACTATTTCTCCTTATTGTCTATGGATGTTACTTTCTGTTGCTTTGAATCAATCTTTTGTATGGATGTTTCTATAATATCAATGATTAGGGTTTCCTTTACAATCATTATCTCTTTTCTATTGCATTATTATATGTCTTTTATACATCCATGATTTTATCTTTATCAATTTATGACAAAAAGGGGGAGATAAAAGAGGTTTCCCTAGTTGTTTCCCAAGTTTACAGGTATGCAAGTACAATTTTAGGGGGAGAAGAGCCTTAGATTTAGGGGGAGAGGATGTATCTCCTTTTTCTATGTTTGTAATCTAACTGTAATTCAGTTGTAAAGGTCTTGTACCTTGTGTTTGGTTACTTGTTTTTGGCTTTAATGGATATCTCATGTAACCTTATTTAAGTTAGATGGTTTTGTCACGAAATTGACAAAGGGGGAGATTGTTAGTGTCACAGTTCTGTGATCACTGTTTTTGTATTGTCAATTCCGTGCCATTGTCTTCTGGAGGCTTTTTCTCTCGAAGTGTGTCAAGGAAGATCTATTTCAAGAGATTCTTCTAGCTTTAGGATGGCCTCGGATTCGTCAAGATTGCCTCATTGTGTGAGCCAACCATCTCAGGTATTTCGGACCCAGAACCATTTCCTTTCTAGACCCTAGGACCCTTGGGAGCCTTGGTTTAAAACTTGTTTTCAAACTCTTTTATTCACATTCTGTTTTGCCCAGAAAAGGGAGGTTCGGTGACCTTTCGGTCACCTGGCGACTAGCCTCTTTGCAAGAAGCGGCTAACCGCCAGGTAACCGAAATTCATCGGTTACAATTCCAGTATGCAACTTTCTGGGAAAATTAGTCTGGTCACCTAGCGGTTACCTTTCGGCTAACCGCAATATGGTCTAGCGGCTAACCCCCAGGTAACCGAAAATCCCACGGTTACATTTCCTGTATGCATACCTCTGATGTTAAGGAAGTTCGGCCACCCCGCGGTTACCTTGCGACTAACCGCCAGGTAACCGAGTTATCGTGGTTACATTTCCAGAATGCATACCATCTGCTGTTAAGGGAGTTCGGCCACCCCACGGTTACATTGTGGCTAACCGCCAGGCAACCGAATTTCACGGTTACTTTTCCAGTATGCATCACATTTCTAGGTTGTGAATTCGGTCACCCAGCGGTCACCTCACAGCTAGCCGCCAAGGCCTCCGACAGCTAACCGCGAGCTGACCGAATTAGAAAATCTAGCCGTTACCTCAGAACAATTGAAATGAGGCTAGCCGAACTGCCAAGAGGCTAACCGCCATAACTAGCTGTTTGGATCTTTTCTATATATTTATGGAGTTCGTTTTGCACTTTGAGGAGCACAGATTTGAGATCTTCCATGGCTTATTTCTCCCTATCCTTTCCAAGCTCTTAACCCCTCTTCCAAACACACTTGTACCTTTTCTAGAAAGTATATGAGCTATCTTTAGCCTCAATATAAGTGTGAATGGAAGAAAGGCTTTTAGGTTGATTCTCAAATAGAATAGATTCATGTTACCCTAGAACCCAAACCTCTTAAACCTTGGTTATGCAACACAATGGAGGATCAACATCAACACCAAGCTTGCTTCAAGAGGATAAAGCTTCAACTACAGGTGGAGCTTCATTGAACACTTCCAGTCATCATCAAAGGCAAGTGTTCTTCTTCTCATCAACATCTACAACTTGTGTATTTTATGATAGTGGTGTGAATATGTGTGATTCATCCACTCTGAAATGTATGTGGGGGATTAGATCTGTGTGATTGAACCTCGTTACCAAAATTACCTTGTGTATGTGATTGATGTCATTACTTGTGTAGTTTTGATTCATCATAGTGGAACCAAGGGACTTTGTGACCCTTGTAAATGGATGTAGGACATATGGTCCGAACCACTATAAATTTGTGTGTATCTTCTCATGTGGCTTGTCTCAATGTCTTGATATAGTTTTGAGCATTATTTTATGCACACACACCTTGTCTTCACATCTCTTAGTTTCTTTGTCATCTTGTTTAATAAATGAAAAAGTGGGTATGAAATTTTGTAGTCCTATTCTCCCCCCCCCCCCTCTAGGACTCAGTCATTGGCCCTAGCCCGCACTTTCAACTTCTGGCATCTTCTGTTTTTGCCAACTATATAGACTGCAACAACTTGGTCAGGTCGTTCTTTTTCGGCCCATTTTTTAGAAACTTGAAGGGTAGAGTGCTGGGTTCTTTGCTTCTTTAGTCTCTTTTGTCTATAGTCGTGCGGCGACGCATACGAGGAGCAATTTGAGCTTCGGTCAGCTCTGGCTATGCTTTGGTAATGAAGGATATAGTCCCCCGTGCGCAGCAGCCGAGCTTGTCTTCTTTAAAGTTAGGCATGGACAGGATCTTGACGTGGTCCTTTGCCTGTCGCAGCGAGGCTTCAAATTTGCAAGTTCGGCCCCTATTGAGATGAAGGGTCGACTCGCAGGAGTGTAGGCCTTAGCAGGTTCTTGAAGTGGCCTGGTGATGCATGACTTGATTTTGGGCTTGTAGGAGCAAACCGGCTCATGCTGAGTTGATCTGTTTGTTTGGTGGAGGGTAGGTTTCTCCTCTTTCACGTGAGAGAGAGAGGGTAGAACCTGTTCTCCTTGAAATGGGCCAGGTACGCTGGCTTTGTAGATGTTCAGGACCTCCTTTGCTTTGAAGAAGGTATCGAGGACCAGGTCTTGGGGTAGACTTGGTTTCTTGCAGGTTGAGGCTTCGTGGGGTTGCCACGGGCTTCGACCTTTTTTATTGTTGCCCTTGGTGTCAGAGCAGCGACATGTTTATGGGTGGTTTTCTGCTTCTTAGAAGGTGCAGTTTCTTCTGCGGGGAGTGGGAATGGTCCCAACGACCCGAAGACGATGGTCCGGGGAGTAGAGGTCGACCCGGTTTGAGAGTTTCTAAGGGAGATGATGCTTCGGCAGCTGCTAGGGGGCTTGTGAGTGCGCTTGCTTTGCTTCTCTTAAAGCAGGAGTTGGTACTTGTTCCTTTCGAAAGTGATGGTCAATGAAGCTGCCATTGTTAGTTTGGAAAACTTCTGAAACAAGACCAAATCCATTAGTAATCACAAGAATACAACGATCATAAATGGAAAATAACTATGGATTTGTCTTTTCAAATCGCTCGAGGGGACATGGCCCACCCCAAGTAAGATGAAAGAGGCAAAAAGCCATAGAGGGAACAACTGTTCTAAATGCAAGTATGGTAGGCTTGGGGCGAGCGTTTCAGTGACTGCTAGAAGCAATTGTAAACCTTAATTTAAATTACCGAGAAGCAAGGCTCACTCGGTGTAAGATGATATAAGGTTGGAGATACAAATGTATCAGTCGCGAATACAGTAGACTCGAAAGGGCGTACTAGCACCGCTAGGCACAAATGTTATAAATCGCATCCATGGAAAGGACACGGGATGGGATTTTTGAAAGGTTAAGATTGAATTCATAAAGGAGAGCAAATGGTATTCCAATCCGAACAAGGCTCAAACATTTCTGCAAGCACTAAGTCCAAAAGGGAAGGAACCAGAATTTCTCGGATCCGAACCCAAAAGTGATGGAAGTTTGTTTTGAAACGCCAAGATTGAATTCATCAAAGAGAGCAAGTGGTGTTCCAATCCGAACATAGGCTCAAACATTTCTGCGAGAGCTAAATCCGAAAAGGAGGGAACCAAGATTTCTCAAATCTGAATTCAAAATGACGAAGGGTTTTTTTTTTTTTTACGATCAAGATTGAATTCATCAAAGAGAGCAAATGGTGTTCTAATCCAAATAAAGGCTCAAACATTTCTGCGAGCAATAAATCCGAAAAGGAGAGAACTGAGATTTCTCAAATCTGATGAAAGCTTTTTTTTTAAGATTTTTTTTTTTGAAGAGTAGACATAGGTCTCCAATTCGGTCTTATGAAACCTTAGTAGATAGATCAGCCCCTAAGTAATGGTAGGATTACTTAATGAACTCGTTTGGACGACCCTTGCCTTGAACAGTCTAGCTGCCTCCACACTCTGGACAAGGCTTTTCTTAGATCCACTTTGGTCAAAGATCGCAATTGGTGCAACCATAGTGGGTTTTGAACCTTTTTTTAAAATTCTTTTTGGCATATTTCCAATGGATTCATCAAAGAGAGTGAATGGTGTTCCAATCTGAATAAAGGCTCAAACATTTCTGCGAGCACTAAATCCAAAAAGGAGGGAACCAAAGTTTCTCAAATTTGAATAAAAAATTTAAAATTTTTTTTTTTGAAAGAGTTTTTTTTATTTTTTTGAAAATCCCTATCGGACTCATCAAAGAGAAAAGATGGCCCATTCCCCGATAGAACAATAGCTGCAAACATTTCTGTGAGCTATCAAATTCGAAGAGGAGAGGATCAAAGTTTCTCCAAATTGAATCCACAAAAGAGAAATCAGATTTCTTTTTTTTTTTTTTAAATGAGAAATAGTGGAAATAAATTCAAAGATAGAAATTTCCAAAAATCCCATCTCATGTTTTTTTTTTTTTTTATGCAAGATCCAACATAGGCCACCAACTAGAAAAGAGCCTAAGAATTTAAGCATCGCGTTCTCAAATGAATGAGTCCCACCGGGTGTGCCAACTTGATGGGGGCTCCGACCTTTTATCCTCTCCTTCCCACCCCTGGGGCTGCCGGAGTATGGCAGAGGAGGAAAAGCGAGTCATCAACATTTTTATACGAGTATGCCCAAATGTTCTATTCTACTTGGAATTTGAGATACTGATCTGGAGATTCACCTTCACAAGTAGAAAGGAAATCAATTCTTCTTTCTAACTTTCCATTGTACATATATTTTAAGAAATAAGCAATTTTTTAAATGTCGTGAGAGGTGATTTCATTTTGTTTGCCGTAAAAGGTGATTTTATGCCATGAAAGGCGATTTGTGCCGTGAAAGGCGATTTTGTGGCAGAAGGCGATTTACAAATCTCATCAATAATGAAAGACAAGAAATGTGATTTTTTTTGTCTCTTTACAATGAATACAAAATACAATAGAAAAGTAAGAAAAGGTATCTGACTTCTCAGGAGATTACAGGGACTCGTTCAGATCGACGATCGCAAGTCATGTATGGACTTCGCCATCGTCCTTAAGATGAGAACGCTTGATGCATTAATTCTTTGGCTTGGCTTGGACCTCAGTTGTTTAGAGGATAAAGGCCAAGGGGAGGTCCTATATCTAATGAAAAACCGAGTAAACAGGCCGAAGAGTCGCGTTTAGGCCATGTTGGATAGAAGGAAAGAGGAGACCTTGGGGGGATGGCCCTCCAAGGGACTTCGATCACCTTGTGGTGTTTCAACAGCAGAGTAGCAGGATTTCTTCAGGATTCTTCTTACTTGCTTGTGAGTATGGATCTCTCTCTCTCTCTGTCTGCGTATGTCTCTATCCGTCTGTGTATATGTGTATGTTTCTCTATATGTGTGTGGATCTCTTGGAATGACCCCTTTTTATAGGCTCTTGGTAGCCATGGGGTGATTTATGGAATTGATGATCCAAGATGAGATAATTGATGGCATTGATGTTCCATGATGGTAGGAGTTACAAGTTTTTATTTCTTGATTTTGTAATTCCTTTTTCTTGGCTTGTGATTGGCCGGTGGAGAATGATGGGCATTTAATCGCCCTTAATCTCCTTGATGAGGGGAGTTTCATGGTTTTAATGCCATGATTACTTGAATTTGTAACTCCCATTTGCTAGATTTTGATTGGGCCGTCCAAAATAATGGGTTAATGACCGCATTAAGTTGTCATAAAAAGGGTCAATTAACTGCATTAACTGGTCACCAAGGCATTTGAAGAGTCGCAGGCCGTGCCGCGTCTTTTGGAAATCTTCTTGTGATGATCGCCGATGGATTCTCATGTTGTTTGATGTCGGATGGCGATGCAACTTCAGACATTGGTTGATATCAGTGAGCCGGTGACATCTATCTTGTCGATTTCTCGATCGATCGGATAGAAAGTGTACTTTGTTGGTCAGCCGATTGGCAATCTTGGAGCGATCAATGATGATTTCATGCTCTTGACGGCGGATCCGAGTTGTTAATAAGATCAGTCGATTTTGAACATAAAAAAATCAGATTTTCGGAAAACCACAAAGGCTGGAACTCCCGAAACATGAAAGGGACGAAAAACGGGCCACCCGGCGAAAAATCCGACGACCCGGATTTCCATGGTCGCATCATTCCCTTTCCGGTATCCGTTTCTCAGCCGTTTTTCGATCTTTTGACTCCTTTTTTCTCCTGTATTTTTCTTGGCATTTCTCCTCATTTACTAGCTCAATTCTCCTGAATAAAACATGATGAGAAGCCGTGCAAATCGGAGCACAAAGTTTCCTATTTTTTGGAAAAGCCGAAGACTTTGTAGCCGATTTTCCGTCAAGAGTCGAAACTAGGTCAAACGATGTCGGAATGTCCTGAGATTTGAGTGAAAGCCTCCTAAGCAGTAGATAGGACCAACCATGGGCTTTTGTTTGAGTTTTGAAGCTGTTTGGGGTCCCGTCGCCAATAGGCTTGATTTTGCCACTAGGAAGATGACGCGCTTTGATGTACGGTTAACCGATGTCCTAGTGACTTGAAATTTGACAAGGAGCCTATTGGAGTCATTTTGAGACGATCCGTTGGCTCTGATTTGGATGTCATGGTCCCGGGGTGCTCCACCGCCGGTAGCCTTGATTTTGTTTCGGAGCGTCAAAGTCAGGTCAAACGTTGTCGGAATGACCTGAAATTTGACGTGCAGCCTTTTAGAAGCATGTTGAAGCCACCTATGTGCTCTGTTTGATGAGTAACGGCCTCAGTGGTTCTCGCCACCAAGAGGCTTGATTTCACTGCTCGAGGGTTGATGGAGGGTCAAACGTTGTCGGTTTGACTTAAAATTCGACATGGAGCCTTTTAGAGGTATTTTGAGACCATCCGTAGGCTCGGATCGAAGTTTTGACTTCTTCGACGCCGTCGCCGCCACTAGCGCCTGTTTGGTTGCCGGAGGAGTGAAGTTAGGCCAAATGATGTTGGAATGGCTCGAAACTTCATGTGAACCCCTCTTTTGGATGTCTTGAAGGATCTTGCAGTTTTTGTTTGATTCTGACAAGATCTGATGCTTGAAGTAGCATTGCATGTTTTGTAGTAGGATGCAGCTTCATGTGGCTTCTTGATGTTGAAGAGGCAAAGTGGCATTTTTGGTGTCAAGAAAATGTCCCCTCGAGGTACATCGACGAGTAACTTTTGGAGTCAATGTGCCTTGAAGAGAAACTTGAAGGAGTGCTTCTGACTTGACCAAGAGTCTTTGAGCATTTTTTTTTTTTTTTTTGGCCTTTCGAGTTTCCAAGGGGATTTTATGGTAGTGAGAGGGATCACGTAGCATCTCAAGGTAAACTTTTGAAAATGACAAGAGGGAGTTGGATTTTGGGTTTTCCTTTTGACCCTGTGAACCTAAGGGCTATATGTGGCGCATTAGGCGGTCAAGAGGGTCTTTTGTTATTTTGTTTTTTTGACCTTGTGACCTAACAAGCTGTATGTGGCAGGATAGGGGGTCGGGGTTTGATTTTTTATTTTTACCTTGTGACCCAACAAGCTGTAAGTGGCAAATTTGGGGGTCAAATTTGGTTTTGACCTTGTGGCCTAACAAAATGTATGTGGCGATCTAGGGGGTCAGGATTTGGTTTTTTTTTTTTTTTTTTTGTTTTTTTGGCCTTGTGA
The DNA here is from genome assembly GCA_038049695.1 of Cinnamomum chago. Classification (NCBI taxonomy): domain Eukaryota; kingdom Viridiplantae; phylum Streptophyta; class Magnoliopsida; order Laurales; family Lauraceae; genus Cinnamomum; species Cinnamomum chago. The sequence goes on along the minus strand of CP142462.1, from coordinate 29,885,289 downwards.
CCTAACAAGCTATATGTGGCAAGTTAGGGGACTAGAGTTTGGTTTTTTGTGGAATGTCAATTTCAAGATGTTGGCTTAATTTGGTTCATGAGGTTGGATGGTTTGGATTTTTGGAAACTCATGAGGCTTTTTTTTTTTTTTTTTTTGAATAGTTCAATCAACTCAAGAGAGGCATGGAACCATTTTGTATGCTCTTGGTAAAGGAGATTTTTTATAGGAAGCCCCCTTTAGTGCCTAGGTGGTCAAACCTGGCTCATGTGGGCTAATCAATGGGATCTTAAGCTTTGGAGATGGCTTAGATCTCATGTGGTGTCATTTTGTAAAGGATATCTAAAAATATCTCTTGTGGGTAGAGAATATCTAAAAATATCCTTACTTGGAGAGAATCTCTCATGCTTCCTTGTTTTTGGGAGAGATTTTCTTTAAGTATCTTTCTTTGGAGAGAATATTCTCATTCCCTTTCTTTTTTAAGAGAATTTCTCAAAGAATCTTCTCTTTAGGAGAGAATATCTCAAATCTCCTTTCTTTTGGGAAAGTTTCTAGTTTTTAGCACCTACCTCCTTAGTTTTCTCCTTGTTTCTTCTTTTGGTTTGCTCTCCTCTTTTTTTTTTTTTTTTTTAAATCCCTATCGGACTCATCAAAGAGAAAAGAAGGCCCACTCCCTGATACGAAAAATAGCTGCGAAAATTTCTACGAGCTATCAAATTTGAAGAGGAGAGGATCAAAGTTTCTCAAAATTGAATCCAAAAAAGGGAAATCGTATTTCTTTTTTTTTTTTTTGGAATGAGAAAGAGTGGAAATAAATTCAAAGATACAAATTTCCAAAAATCTCATCTCACGTTTTTTTTTTAGATGCAAGATCCAACATAGGCCACCAACTAGGACAGAGCCTAAGAATTCAAGCATCGTGTTCTCAAATGAACGAGTCCCACCGGGTGTGCCAACTTGATGGGGGCTCCGACCTTTTGTCCTCTCCTTCCCACTCCTGGGGCTGTCGGAGTATGGCGGAGGAGGAAAAGTGAGTTATCAACATTTTTGTACAGGTATCCCAGATTTTTTATTTTACTTGAAATTTGAAGTGGTGATCCAGAGATTCACCTTCACAAGTAGAAAGGAACACTACAACAATATGCACTTTTAGCGACGCTTTTTAGCGACGCTTTTATAAATCGTCGGTAAAAGTCAGACTTTTACCGATGGTTATAGAAAAACGTTGGTAAAAGTATGACTTTCACCGACGTTTTCCTTAAAAACGTCGGCAAAGTTCCCTCTGGAACATAGGGAAGTGAAACTGAGAGATTATTACCGACGAATTAGAAAACGTCGGTAAAATGAATTTTAGCGACGTTTTATTTGTTTTACCGACGACAAAAAACGTCGGTAAAAGTCTTTTTATTTTTTATTTATTTTTCTATTTTCTTTTACCGACGAAAAAAAACGTCGGTAAAAGTCTTTACATTTTTTATTTATTTTTCTATTTTTCTTTTTGCCGACGAAAAAAAAGACATCGGTAAAAGTCTTTACATTTTTTATTTATTTTTCTATTTTATTTTGCCGACGAAAAAACCGTCGGTAAAAGTCTTTTCATTTTTTATTTATTTTTATTTTTTATTTGCCAACGAAAAATAAAACGTCGGTAAAAGGAATTTATGTTTTTTATTTTGCCGATGAAATTAATGTTTTACCGACGAAAATTAGCGTCAGTAAGTTTTTTACCGACATTTAGCATAAAACATCGGTAAAAGTTGTTTATTTTTAACTTATTTTTTATTAATAAAAATTTATTAATTTTTACCGACGAAAAAATTCATTTGCCGACGAAAAACAAACGTCGGTAAAGATCCTATTTTCCCTCGCCCCTCTTTTATCTATATCCCTCTCCCTTTTTTCTCTCTCTCGCTCTCTCTCGATCTGCGCTTCTCTCACTCTCTGTCTCGCTCTCTCTGCTCTCTCTGTTCTCTCTGCTATTTATCTCTCCCTTGCTCAATCTCTACGCTCTCTCTCGCTCGTTCTCTCTATCTCTCTCGCTCTCTCGCTCTCTCTCTCTCCCTCTCTCTCTCTCTCTCTCTCTCTGCTCTGTCTCTCTCTCTCTCTGCTCTCTCACTCTCTCTATACCCGAAACTGATCGTCGCTCGAGGAAGGGTCTCCCTCTCTCACGCCGCTACCTCTGCTCGGACCCTTTCTGTCGTTGCTGCCTCTGCATCTCTCCCCTCTCTGCAGGTAGAGTAACTTTCTCATTTCTTCTCTCTTCGTTTCTATCTGATATGGGTATTTGCAGCTTCTGTTTGGAATTTTCGTGGTTAATAGGTTGCATTTCTTATTGTTACTCTCTGTTTTTTTCTTTTCTTCAGTACTTTATTTTATTCTATTTCAATTATTTTTTTGATGGTGGGGTTCTACTAGTTATCTGCATTTGATTGTTTTGCTAGTCTTGGAGCAAAAACTTTTGTTGTGGGTGATTTGGGTTCTAGTAAGGCTTGGGTCAGAAAATGATAACCCAGTATGAATTTAGATCAGGGAAAGGACATAACCTTAAAAAAGATGACCCTAAAAATATATATATAATACACAAAAAGGGAAAGGAAACAAAACTTTATAAAGATGGGGAGTCTTCTAATTTCTTGCCAATGTATCAGCCTCTTCACTCCATTCTCTTATAATATAAGAAAAAGCTATTTAGGGGAAGCTATAATCATGATCTTCATAACCTCCAATTACACCAGTTTCTTTCTTTAATATGAAGCTCCTTGTGCCCACTGCTTGTAGAATTAAGGCAATCTGTTTCAACTAATGAGCATTCTGAGCATGCATTTTTCAAAAGTTCTATCCTTTTTTTCGTTTATTGTAATAGCATTGTTGATTTCATCTTATAGCATTAATTGAGTTTTCTTAAATTAGTAGAAAGAAAGCGATTAAAAGAAAAACCACAAAGTAATGTCTAGTCGTGCTAACAAGGCTAATTTTCAAACTCAATAGCCCCAGAATCCTGGGTTGATGAGAATACACATTTTGTTTTGCAATTACAACTAAATGAGACTGCTCATTGTATTCATTTCTTGATATGGACTGATGTTTATTCTCCTCATTACTCTATTTCAAAATTCAGTTTTCTATGTTCTAAACCATAAATATTGTGTTTCCCTCCAAGTACAGCTGAACCCATTTGTCACACTCATAACTCATGACTCATCCAAATGGTGGCTTGCAAATGAAACTCAGTAGTCCCTGTTTCATGGGCTTAATTTCGAACCATCATGAAAAAAGCATAACAAAATTGAGGATCACTCATCCAAAGTAATTTTAGAAAACATGCCAGACTTGGCAATTTTATGAGGTTTATCCTTTTGCAGGGGGGAATTGTACAGGGAAGCACTTCATAGGGTTTATTGTGGAGAATCATTTGTGTTGTAAGAAAAGTTTTATGTTATGAGGAGATTTTAGTGGCCATCGGTGATGATCTCGGATATGTTTTCTTGTTAAACTCTCTTTCTCTTTGTACTAGGCACATGAATACTGACTACTAAAAACCATTCTGGATTGGCTGTAAGAAAAAACTTGTTTGCGTAGCTTGGATAATATTCGGTGCTAATTGAGTACTTTTCTGTTGAAAATGAAAATTGTGTTTGGTTTTCTTGTGTTTAGTCTGTCATTGGCAAATATCTTTCAGTCCGTGTGCAACATCTGACCAGTAGGTCTATTTGGTTACAAAGCAGAGATATGCATGTAGAATTAGATCTTTAACCATATATCTGCCAAAAGTTTCTTTTTTAATGGATTACTGGTGCTTTGCAGCTGTGTGCATCTCAATTTAATTAATCTTCTTATTGGAGCCTGATACTTACACAATCTGTAGTCACATGACACAAATATGGGACATTAGCAAAATATATGTGGAGGCAGCCTCTCCCCAGCTCACGTGTGTGGGAACCACCTGGGGAGAAGTAGGGGATCGAAAGATCTCCACTCAAATGAACCATTAGGTGTGCCCCACAAGCTCACAAATTTAATACATTCTTGCTCCTCATAACCCTGTAGTGGTTCTGCTTGTTATCACTAAAGTATCGTCTTCTCTCTATAAATGTTTAGAGACTCATGATATTAAAACTAAAAATTGTGTGGCCTCATTATATCTGAACCATGTTTAATTTTTCAGTCTATTTTGAGTTCTTGTTTGGTCTGTTAATTTTGCTAATGTGAAGTTTGAACAACCTGCTCTTCCATTATGATGACCAACCATGATACTCTGAATCTTCCTATTTAAAAAAAATTCATATTTGTTGTCTTGTTCTTAGAAGAATGTGCGATTGTGTAATTTATTGATCTGCTCCGTGAGACAACAACTTGATGTTAGTTTTTTTTATGGCAATGAATGAAGGCACGCAATGTGAAGAATAGAACAAACAGGCACAATTTTTTTTGTTTGTGCCAATAGAAGAAAAATAGAGTTTGTCTGTTCCTGTACTCTGTTGTGCATTCCTGTATCATGATTCATGAAACAGAAATGTCTGCATATGAAGGGATAACCTAGTGAAGCTAATAATACAGCAGTGCTCATCTTCAGTGAGAGACAATTTTCAAAACTACATTCATTAAATATTAAGTTTCTTGTTGAGATGGCCGAGTTGGTATAAGGCACCAGATTAAGGCTCTGGTCTGGAAGGGCGTGGGTTCAAATCCCACTCTCAACAATAGTTTGTTACAGTATCAATGAGGAAACTCGTCAGATTTGATGACACTCATTAAAAATGATGCAACTGGATCTGGATAACTCGTGTTTTGTGCCTCTTTGGATATTTTTCATTGCATTTTGTGTTATTTTCTTGACGAAATACTTAATCTTGAATATGTGATCTTTTGAATTTCTTGTTAAGACTCTTGAGTTCCCTTCATATTGTAGTAATCTGACAAAAACTGATCTTGAAACTTGAAAGTATGGATCCTATGTTAGAATGGCCTTGAGTAATTAAATAGTCGGTCAACTTGACCAATTAAATTGCTAATTCAAAATATTGTTAAGCTAGCTGGTTTCTGATGCTCCTGTAGCTATCTTCCTTTATTTATTTATTTATTTTTGGTCTGGTAATGTAAGTTTTATTTAGTGAGAATAGCAACAAGTATAAAGAAGAAAAACTTTGTAATGTTAGAGAGATTTTTCTGGTCTTTATTTCGGTGTTAAAGAGATTTTTCTGATCTTTATTTTTTCCTGGTTTAAACTTTTTATGGGATGATGTTTTACCACTAGGCTTACATTTGAACTTAACCGAGTCTCCGTCAGTACATTTTTATAGAAATTTGGTTGGTAACTTGTATGAAAGTAAAAGTCCAACTTATGAATCATAATTCATAAAGAGTTTTGATCTAGGTTTGGCCAGATTTTACCGAGTTAATTGAGTTCTAAGTTCGTTAACTGAGTTTTGACCTAGTCTTTATCAGGTAATATTGTTTTTGAGTTCTTCTGTTCTTCTGTCCTCATCATTGACTCCACCACTGGAGGCGGTGGCAGAGTTTAAGAGTCAATTTCAGTTTTTAGTGTTAAGGATAGTGTATTGTCGTTATTTCTACACCTAAGTGTCTTGCTTGGATCTTGTTTTCATGGATCAGTACAAGTTAAAATAAATTAATGTTTTAGTAATTCATTTGCGTTTGCAGTGTCTGATGGAGGAGCACAGTGTGCGAATGTGGGGAGCCAACAGCTCTCTCTCTCTCTCTCTCTCTCTCCCCCCGGACTGTCCTTGTTCTTTCTCTGGGTAATTTTGAAAGATGCTGAGGGGAAGACAAAGAAGAACCTGGCACCTGAAGCACCTTAAGCGTAATAAAACTCTCACTGCTTCTGAGTTTCTCTTCATTGTTTGTGCTTGATCATTGCCTCCTTTATTAGTTTAATTATCCACTGATCTGCAAGTTAGAAAAGAAAATTGGTCAGACAAATGCAAAGATTGAGAAAATGGAGTTCGATATGAAGATCAAAGAGGATTTAAAGACTGTAGCTGTCACGACCCGGGCCCGAATTACGGTAACCCCGAGCCGTGAGCCCATACTTACTCCCGTAAACCCCGAATCAACCGAAGTTAAAACGGAATCCACAAGGGATATCAATCACAATAAGCCTGTCAATTACACAATTTTGCAGAAATACTTAAACTTGATCAATATCAATTTACAATTTACATGTCTACAAAATAATGTCCTTATACATGTATCACTTCCATCAAAGTTTATCAATCGGTGCATGTTCAACACCATACCATAAGTATTAATTACATTCCTTAAGTGGACATACAAAATTAATGTTTCTAAACATTTCTCAAAATATATGGTTCTTCCTCGCACTCATATGCCCATATCAAATGGCATTCCGTCCATTCCATTCGATTAATCCTCCTGGAGGAACCGGAGCGGTCTCCTCCGCTGGCGCTGGGGGCGCAGCTGCACCGGTAGGGGCAATCGGGCATGTAATGCCATCAATAACACTAATGAACACGACGGTTCAACAATGTATAAACAAATCTTGTAATAGTACATGTTAGTACATATACTAAACCCATTAAATCCATTTGGCAATAATTACCATTCTAAACAATTCTAGATAATTCATGCAATAACAATAAGTAAACCTAAAAGTTAACCAATAGACATTCACTATCATAGCTTTCATTCATTTCATTTCGTTCGTTTCATTTCATTTTATTTCATTTCGTTTCATTTACCATCTTCCCTCAAAGGAATGATTCATTCAATTTACCATCTTCCCTCAAGGAAGGATTCATCTTCCAAACAGAAGGCATTAATCAATACTCATAGATATGATTGGAATATGTGGGACTTACTAGTGTCCTGGCCAGGGACAACTAGCATCACCACGGAGCTCTGGAACGCCCCCAAATCCATCTGCTGCAGCAGGATTGTTCATTCATTTCATTTATTAATTCATTGAACTTATTTAGAGTTCTAGTACAGTGGTTATGTTTAGAGATCAATCATCACTTCAGTGTGAGTTCAATGTCAATTCAGTGTGGCTCAATAGTGAGCTTGAGGGACTGCTATGTAATGCCCTCTGAGACCAATCATCTAAACTAAACAATAAGTGAAACGTTGGTTATCAATGCACGTGTTATTATGGATGACAGTACTTAATTTAGTTGTGCATTAGATCACCTTAGCTAACACCTATGATGGTTTAGATATCACTTATATTAGCCTTAACGAATAGGCTTTCAATGTAAACCAGTCACCATTTACCACACGACTCGTCTTCACGAGGTGGGGAGTTTCCATGATTGCATAAGCGATCTTAGTCCATCCAAAAATCCAAATTTTCACTCAAAATCGATGTATGTTCCTGTATCCTGTTCGCTCGAGCGAGTAAAGTTCGCTCGAGCGGACACCTAACAGAACCTTGGTCGCTCGATCGCATTTTTATGTTCGCTCGAGCTAACTGTCCAGGATGATTTTACTCTGAAACAGAACCTTGGTCGCTCGAGCGAACTGTCATGGTCGCTCGAGCGAACTGTCCAGAGTTCCAACTCGAAAATTTGATACACTCTCTCTTCTTCTACACTCCCTTCTCCACTATTCATCCACAACATATAATAGCAATGGGACCTCCTGTCCCCTCCTCACACATCACCCATTCACCAACCACACTTCTAATCATTTTATTAACCATTCACACAACCACAACAACTCCACAATTAATGGAAAGTGCACAACCCATAAAAACTAAATGCATTTCTACCACAATTAATGCTAATCACAAGGGATGCTTATACTTGCCTTGATGAAGGTTAAGCAACTCAAGGCCCTCTTTTACTTAGCTTGGCTTGGTATGAAAACCCCCAATGAAACCCTAATCCCATTAAAACATGAAAACACACAATCTATAAGCTATTGGTGCTAGAAATCATGCTTAAGTACCCACTATGACTTGAAAACTCATTAGGGTTCCAAGTACTTACTTGTAGCTCAAATGAGAGCAACTTTGAGGTCTTTCTCAAGCTCCACACTTCAACAAAGGGGGAAAAAGCTTGAGGAAGAAGATGAAGATGGGGGGTTACAACCCTCAAAATCCACTTGAATCACCCTTAATCTCACACTTGATGAGAAAGAAAGGAGAAGAAAGGAAAAGATGAGTCTAGGGTTTAGCTTGAAGGAAGAAATGAATGAGTGATTCATTTCATTCTATTATAAGGTTCACTTACACCAAAAACCCCTCCTAATAAGCTTTATTACATATTGAGTCAAATGAAGCCTCACTTGGTCCATTTGAGGTCAAACGGGGCCGCGTCTATTATGAAAGTTAATGTGCTATTCGAGATACACGCGTTGGTATCAAGAATTCTCGTATTTGACGAAATACGTGAAAACTCGTATTTTCGGAAAAGTCCTTAGTATATCTTGTTTGAGTCTATACTCATTTTACCCACTCAATTTCATTTCATTATGCTTAATGAATCATTTGAGACTAATTTCTTTCTCTTTGGCCATTAATCTTCATTAACCCATTTATCCATGCTTAATTAGCATTAATATCAATTAATTAGCCTTAATCATGATTAGTTCGGGTCGGGGTGTAACAGTAGCATTGGGCACATCAAAGATCAACTACCTTGATCCTAGGATATCAGTTGCATGGTGCAAGCGCCATGAAGTTCTGATTGAAATTTGGTGAATGCTCTTTAATGCGTTATCTTTTCTGTGCATCTTTTGTTTTCTCCAATGGTTAATCTAGAATATGATAGTTTTTGAAAAAAGGAGTCCCCAGTATTATTTCAAGGGATTTTTTTTCTCACTTGGTTCTCTTGTTTTATGTGAAGTCCATGGCTGGAGATGCAAGTGATAGATCTTTCCTTACAAAGGCTTTGAAAGGAGTCCGTGCAATCATATGCCCTTCCAATGTAAGTTGATGTTACTCCAATCATTTTCTGGATTTAGTTTTTTGCTAAAGAGCACATCTATGTATCTGGGGCAGGTGTGTGCGGAAGATCAAAGACATCATTATTGGACCCCATATGTGCCTTCATACAGGAACAACAACATGGCACATGTTTCTGAGATCCAAGCCATGTATCACTTGTTCCCATCTTGCATGTTCCCTGTCCAAATGACCAGCCTAGTCCCTTCATCTGATGGGCCACAGTGGAAGTAAATGGACTACAAATTTTCCAACAGTTGCATTCATCATACATCAGCAGTTCACTTTGATTAGAGGATTCATATATTTTCTGGGTGTGACATTTACCTAGTGAATAGTTTGGGCATCAGATGTGTCCATGCTCAGTCTGCCCCTTCACCCTTGTGTGGAGCATGTTTAAGCTTCACAAAATACCAAATCATTCTTCAATATATAATCAGTATAGCTATCTCTTGTTTATTGCTTGCTCTCATTTGTCTTTTAGTTTGGAGCCATCAGTTTAAATATGCAATCCAAAGTTATGTTATTATGAGAGTATTTTAGACTCTAAGTGTGTTTTGAACTCATTTATTGTAGCTCTATACTCCTAAGCTCCTAAAAATATTGATAAAAGACAGGGCACAACATTTTAATCGAACAGTTCCTTATAATAGGGTTTAATGTGACTAGAATAAGAGGCGCAGTGGAAGGTGACTATTCCAACCTTATGTTGTGGGTTTGAGTTATGTTACCAATAAAAATAATAATGATAAAAGGAAAAGGGTTTCTCATATGAACCTTGATGCACTTCTATTATTTGTTTCTGTATTATAGATTCACATCTGTGTGTAATAATGTCCCTTTTGGATTTACTGTAAACCAAGACAGGGTTGAGTTTCTGGCACAACAAATGGTAATTCATTCTGTGTCTGGGTCATGGAAATGAGGAACCATTTTGGTGGTATGCTGTTTATCTGCCTTTTTATCCCAGAGATTCAGAATTGTCGTCGACACCCATTAGCAACTACTACGATGGAAGAGTAAATACACATTAGAAACCTAAACTGCCAATTATTCAAACAGATTGCAATTTGAGATGCAATCAAATGTATTTTTTTTTTTACATGACCATGCAAATTGGCTAGAGGTACCAACCTTCCTTACCAATATATTTTTGCAGGAGGGCTTCTTATCAAATATAGGGGATATGAAAGGCGTGCAGCATATTATTATTTTATCTCAGGTTTTCATTTCTCCATGAACTTGCTTATTGTCTGATGGATAATTTTATTTGGTTGCGGCATGGAGTGATAATAAGTTTGCGGCTGGCTGCTTATAAAGGTAGCAGTGGCATACAAGCTCTCATGAACATTAGTAGTTGATTCTCATTAATTTCTATGCAAAATTTTGATTTTTTGTTGTCCTACATAACTTTGGGAGAAAGGCTGAAAATGAATGTAAAGTAAGAAATGTATATGAAGATTAGAGCAGCCAATGCTTGTGACAAGCTAAGCATCCAATAGGTGTTTGATCCTAGTTTTGAGCAAACTACATTTACCTTCTATGTAAGAAAATAACAAAAAAATTGTGCCTTAATAGGTGGTGAATGGAGAAGAAAAGGTTTCAGACTGGAAAGAATGCCTTGTGTCACTAATGAAAAATGGGGAGCAGCTTCAATGACCATTCAAATCATTAAAGGACAGGTATCTGCTCATTCATCTCATTGACCTCTGATCTTCACCTCTTCATCAAATATCTCGAAGAGAAATCACACATGGAAATCACTGTTCAGTTTCTGGGATTGGGACTTCTCTTTTCCTTTTTCTTTTTGAAGGTCACAACATGTTTTAGGCAGGATCAGAACCAGTACATGTGTATAACCAATTGGGCACTTGCATTGTTGGTAGGGTGTTGAGATTTTTGTTCCCAGAAGCACTCTCTACTCTAAAACCATACATGTAATCTTGTGAAAAAAAGGACATTGAACTAGAGCTGAATGATTCATAGTTCACCCATTTGAGTCTGCATTTGTTAGACCTTAAAGAGAGAAATTTGGGCTCAATCCAGAGCCAAGGGACTTGTCAAGGCCAAAGACACAGGAGCACGCCTATCCTTTCCTTAGGTCTCTTTCTTTTATTTATTTATTTCTCTACCCATACATTTTTCTCATACTCGCTTGGTCCAACTGATGAATGGGAACCATACTCTGTTTTCAGGACTGAGATTATCATTGTGGGCCTCATTCTATTACTTGATTGGTTAGGTCCAAATTTTGGCTGAGAGTTAGAAGACTAACTAGCCAAAAACACCTGGGTTGAGTGTTTTAGTCATGCATACCCTCATCCGAACGTGGTTTACAGTTTTTGCTCCCATGGTAACCTTAAGATCCAGTTTGAATATAGAGAAAATATAAAGGTAGAGAATTCCCACTAGGTTGAAAATGTGAGGAGAAAATTAGAGGTGGAGAATCACCAAAGAAAGCTAAACCATGTAGGAGAAAACCATTTAAAAGTATTTTAAATAAATATTTATTAAATAGTTAATTGGCAATTTTTATTAATAAAAAAAGTTCACTAGAAAAAATGGCTTTTTTCTCCACCTCCTTGATAATGACCTCTCTTTTTACTCTTCTCCAAGTAGATCCAGGTAAGGGAATATGTTTTTGCTAGAGAATCATTTTTCTTCATCCTACTTTCTCTACATCCTAATGGCCCTGAAGACTCATCTGCCAGCCTAATTGTAGCTGTTCTTCTCTTTCTTTTTGAAAGGAAATATTTTTTACGCTAATAATATTAAAACATCAAGTTGATACACTGATATGTATCTGTGCCTTACACCTGTGTGTAGATTTTCCCATTTTGCTAAGACTTTCTAAATTGATATGCTTGGCGACTGTCTTGTTTAAATCTCCAAGAGCCCACATACTGCAAGATATTGGACATTTATATGGGATTGTATCATTATTGATTGTAATATTTGTTTAATGAGATGAATGAGTTGATGAAAAATGACAATAGTTGTTTGCATGCATTTTTTATATTGAATATAGGTATACGAACAGGTTTATCTTTTGATACAGGCACATAAACAGGTTTACAGGAAAATTATATTGAAGAAAATATATTTAAAAAAAAAATACTTTTACCAACGAAAAAAAACGTCGGCAAAAGTATTTTATTTATTTTTTTGTTTTTCAAAATACTTTTACAGACGTTTTTTTTCGTCGGTAAAAGTATATTGAAAAACAAATTTATTTTATTTAAAAAATAAAATACTTTTACAGATGAAAAAAAACGTTGGTTAGAGTATTTTATTTATTTTTATTTCTTTCGAAATACTTTTACCGACGTTTTTTTTCGTCGGTAAAGTATATTTAAAAACAATTTACTTTTTTTAAATAAAATACTTTTACCGACGATAGTATTTTGAAAAAAACAAAAATAAATAAAATGCTTTTACTGAAGTTTTTTTTTCGTCGGTAAAAGTATATTAAAAAAATTTATTTTTTAAAAAAATAAAATATTTTTGCCGACGAAAAAAAAGCGTCGGGAAAAGTCAAATAAGCGTCGGTAAAAAATAATTTTTTGCCGACGAAAATATATTTCGTTGGTAAAATGTTTTGTCCACCATTTGTTGCCGACGTCTGGCCGACAAAAATATTTTCGTCGGTAAAGTGTTTTACTGACGTTTTAGTGACTTTTAGCGACGAAAAATTCCGTCGCTGAAAGTGTAATTTCTTGTAGTGGAAATCGATTCTTCTTTCTAACTTCCATTGCATATATATTTTAAGAAAGAGAATTTTTTAAATACCGTAAGAGGCGATTTCATTTTGTTTGCCGTGAAAGGCGGTTTTGTGCCGTGAAAGGCGATTTACAAATCTCATCAGTAATGAAAGACAAGAAATGTGGATTTTTTGCCTCTTTACAAAGAATACAAAATACAATAGAAAAGTAAGAAAATGTATTTGACTTCTCAAGAGATTATGGGGACTCGTTCAGATCAACGGTCGCAAGTCATGTATGGAGTTCGCCATTGTCCTTCAGATGAGAACGCTTAATGCTTTGATTCTTTGGGTGGGCTTGGACCTCAATTTTTTAAAAGATAAAAACCAAGGGGAGGTCCTATATCCAATGAAAAACCGAGTAAACGGGCTGAAAAGCCGCGTTTAGGCCATGTTGGATAGAAGGAAGTAGGAGACCTTGGGGGGATGGCCCCCCAAGGGACTTCGATCACCTTGTGGTGTTTCAGCAGCAGAATTTCTTCAGAGTTCTTCTTACTTGCTTGTGAGTACGGACCTCTCTCTCTGTGTGTCTTCGTATGTCTCTATTCATATGTGTATATGTCTCTCTATGCGTGTGATCTCTTGAAATGACCCCTTTTTATAGGCTCTTGGTAGCCATGGGGTGATTTATGGGATTGATGATCCATGATGAAAGAATTGATGGCATTGATGCTCCATGATGGGAGGAGTTACAGAGTTACAAGTTTTTATTTCTTGATTTTGAAACTCTTTTTTCTTGGATTGTAATTGGCCGGTGGAGAATGATGGGCACTTAATCGCCCATAATCTCCTTGATGAGGGGAGTTTCATGGTTTTAATGCCATGATTACTTGAATTTGGAACTCCTCTCATTTGCTTGATTTTTACTGGGCCGTCCAAAATAATGGGTTAATGACCGCATTAAGTTGTCATAAAACGGGTCAATTAACTACATTAAGTGGTCGCCAGGGCATTTGAAGAGTTGCGGGTCGTGCTGTGTCTTTTGGAATTCTTCTTGTGATGATCGTCGATGGATCCTCATGTTGTTTGATGTCGGATGGCGATGCAACTTCAGACATTGGTTGATATCAGTGGGCTGGTGACATCTGTCTTGTCGATTTCTTGATCAGTCGGATAGAAAGTGTACTTTCTTGATCAGCCGGTTGGCGATCTTGGAGCGATCAATGATGATTTTATGCTCTTGATGGCGGATCCGAGATGTTGATAAGATTAATCGATTTCGAGCATAAAAAATCAGATTTTTGGAAAACCAAAGAGGCTGGAACTCTCGAAATGCGAAAGGGGCGGAAAACGGGCCATCTGGCAAAAAATCCGGCGACCCGGATTTCCATGGTCGCCGGTGACCATTGGCTGGGGTCGCCGGCGACCATGGGCTGGGGTCACCGCATGGGCCAAGGTCGCCGGGGACCATGGGGATCTTTCCCCTTCCGGTCGCCATTTCTCGGTCGTTTTTCGATCTTTTTCACTCCTATTTTTCTTGTATCTTTCTTGACATTTCTCTTCATTTACTGGCTTGATTCTCCTGAAGAAAACTAACGAGAAGTCATGCAAATCGGAGCACAAAGTTTCCTATTTTTTTTGGAAAAGCTTAAGACTTTGTAGTCGATTTTCCGTCAAGAGTCGAAACTAGGTCAAACGATGTCGAAATGACATGAAATTTGAGGTAAAGCCTCCTGAGCAGTAGATAGGACAAACCATGGGCTTTTGTTTGAGTTTTGAAGCTGTTTAGGGTCCCGTCACCAGTAGGCTTGATTTTGCCGCTAGGAAGATGTCGTGCTTTGATGTACAGTCAACCGATGTCCGATTGACTTGAAATTTGACAGTGAGCCTATTGGAGTCATTGTGAGACAATCCGTTGGCTCCGATTTGGTTGTCTTGGTCCCGGGGTGCTCCGCTACCGGCAACCTTGATTTTATTTTGGAGCGTCAAAGTCCAGTCAAACGTTGTTGGAATGACCTGAAATTTGACGTGCAGCCCTTTAGAAGCATGTTGATGCCACCTATGTGCTGTGTTTGATGAGTATTGACCTCGGTGGTTCTCGCCGCCGAGAGGCTTGATTTCACTGCTCGAGGGTTGATGGAGGGTCGAACATTCTCGGTTTGACTTGAAATTTGACATGGAGCCTTTTGGAGGTATTTTGAGACCATCCGTAGGATCTGATCAAAGTTTTGACATCTTTGATGCCGTCGCCGCCAGGACCGCCTATTTGGCTGCCGGAGGATTGAAGTTAGGCCAAATGATGTTGGAATGGTCCGAAACTTCATGTGAACCCCTCTTCTTGCTTTCTTGAAGGATCTTGCAGTTTTTGTTTGATTCTGACAAGATCTGATGCTTAAAGTAGCATTGCCTGTTTTGTAGTAGGATGCACTTCGTGTGGCTTCTTGATGTTGAAGAGGCAAAGTGACATTTTTTGTGTCAACAAATGCTCCCTCTAGGTACAACAACGAGTAGCTTTTGGAGTCGATGTGCCTCGAAGAGAAACTTGAAGGAGAGCTTCTGACTTGACCAAGAGTCTTTGAGCTTTTTTTTTTTTTTTTTTTGCCTTTTAAGTTTCCAAGGGGATATTATGGTAGTGAGAGGGATCACGTACCATCTCAAGGCAAATTTTTGAAAATTACATGAGGAAGTTGGATTTTGGGTTTTCCTTTTGACCCTGTGAACCTAAGGGTTGTATGTGGCGCATTAGGCGGTCAAGAGGGTCTTTTGTTATTTTGTTTTTTTTGACCTTGTGACCTAACAAGTTGTATGTGACTGGTTAGGGGGTCAGGGTTTGATTTTTTATTTTGACTCTATCACCCAACAAGCTGTATGTGGCAAATTGGGGGGGTCAGATTTGGTTTTGACCTTGTGACCTAACAAGCTGTATGTGGCAAGCTAGGGGGTCAGATTTTTTTTTTTTACCTTGTGACCTAACAAGCTATATGTGGCAAGTTAGGAGACCAGAGTTTGGTTTTTTGTGGAATGTCACTTTCAAAATTCTGGCTTAATTTGGTTCATGAGGTTGGATGGTTTGGGTTTTTGGAAACTCATGAGGCTTTTTTTTTTTTTTTTTTTTCTCAAGAGAGGCATGGAACCATTTTGTATGCTCTTGGTAAAGGAGATTTTTGATAGGAAGCCCCTTTTAGTGCCTAGGTGGTCAAACCTGGCTCATGTGGGCTAATCCATGGGATCTTAAGCTTTGGAGATGGCTTAGATCTCATGTGGGGTCATTTTGTAAAGGATATCTAAAAATATCTCTTATGGGTAGAGAATATCTAAAAATATCCTTGCTTGGAGAGAATCTCTCATGCTTCCTTGTTTTTGGGAGAGATTTTCTCAAAGTATCTTTCTTTGGAGAGAATATTTCTCATTCCCTTTCTTTTTGGAGAGAATTTCTCAAAGAATCTTCTCTTTAAGAGAGAATATCTCAAATCTCCTTTCTTTTGGGAAAGTTGCCAGTTTTTAGCACTTACCTCCTTGGTTTTCTCCTTGTTTCTTCTTTTGGTTTGCTCTCCTCTTTTTTTTGTTTTTTTTTTTTTTTGAAGATCCCTATCGGACTCATCAAAGAGAAAAGAAGGCCCACTCCCCGATACGAAAGCTGCGAACATTTCTGCGAACTATCAAATTCGAAGAGGAGAGGATCAAAGTTTCTCAAAATTGAATCCAAAAAAGAGAAATCAGATTTCTTTTTTTTTTTTTGGAATGAGAAAGAGTGGAAATAAAATCAAAGATACAAATTTCCAAAAATCCCATCTCACGTTTTTTTTTTAGGAGCAGGATCCAACATAGGCCACCAACTAGGAAGGAGCCTAAGAATTTAAGCATTGCATTCTCAAATGAATGAGTCCCACCGGGTGTGCCAACTTGATGGGGGCTCCGACCATTCATCCTCTCCTTCCCACCCCTAGGGCTACTGAAGTATGGCAGAGGAGGAAAAGCGAGTAACCAATATTTTTGTACGGATATGCCAGATTTTCTATTCTACTTGGAATTTGAAGTGGTGATCCAGAGATTCACCTTCACAAGTAGAAAAGAAATCGATTCTTCTTTCTAACTTTTCATTGCACATATATTTTAAGAAAGAGACACAATTTTTTAAATGTTGTAAGAGGCGATTTCATTTTGTTTGCCGTGAAAGGCGATTTTTGTTTGCCGTGAAAGACAGCTTTGTGCCGTGAAAGGCGATTTGTGCCATAAAAGGCGATTTACAAATCTCATCAATAATGAAAGACAAGAAATGTGATTTTTGTCTCTTTACAAAGAATACAAAATACAATAGAGAAGTAAGAAAAGTTATCTGACTTCTCAGGAGATTGTGGACACTCGTTCAGATCAACGGTTGCAAGTCATGTATGGACTTCACCATCGTCCTTCAGATGAGAACACTTGATGCTTTGATTCTTTGGCTTGGTTTGGACCTCAATTTTTTACAGGATAAAGACCAAGGGGAGGTCCTATATCCAATGAAAAACCGAGTAAACGGGCTGAAGAGCCGTGTTTAGGCCATGTTGATAGAAGGAAAGAGGAGACCTTGGGAGGATGGCCCCCCAAGGGACTTCGATCACCTTATGGTGTTTCCGCAGCAGAGTAGCAGGATTTCTTCAAGGTTCTTCTTCCTTGCTTGTGAGTATGGATCTCTCTCTCTGTGTCTGCGTATATATCCGTGTGTATATGTGTGTATGTATACATCTGGATCTCTTGGAATGACACCTTTTTATAGGCTCTTAGAAACCATGGGGTGATTTATGGGATTGATGACCCATGATGAGAGAATTGATGGCATTGATGCTCCATGATGGGAGGAGTTACAAGTTTTTATTTCTTGATTTTGTAACTTCTTTTTCTTGGCTTGTGATTGGCCGATGGAGAATGATGGGCATTTAATCGCCCTTAATCTCCATGATGAGGGGAGTTTCATGGCTTTAATGTCATGATTACTTGAATTTGTAACTCCCATTTGCTTGATTTTGATTGGGCCGTCCAATATAACGGGTTACTGACGACCGCATTAAGTTGTCATAAAACGGGTCAATTAACAGCATTAAGTGGTCGCTAGGGCATTTGAAGAGTAGCGGGCCGTGCCGTGTCTTTTGGAATTCTTCTTGTGATGATCGCCGATGGATCCTCATGTTATTTGATGTCGGATGGCGATGTAACTTTGGACATTGGTTGATATCAGCGGGCCGATGACATCTATTTTGTCGATTTCTCGATCGGTCAGACATAAAGTGTACTTTCTTGGTCAGCCGGTTGGTGATCTTGGAGCGATCAATGATGATTTTGTTAGTTTTATAGTCTCAATACCAAGTATATGATGTAATAAATTGATTCATTTCTTTATTTATCAATGCAATCATGATTTCCTTTCATGAGATGAATGGTGTTTAATTATATACATACACATAACCAATACGAATGACATAATGGTTCATGAGATGAACCGGAGTTCACAAGTATACTAGATGTAATACATGTGTATGGATGAGATCCACATACATGAGACATGTATTGCAAATCTTATACTTAAATATCTTCACAACCAGTGATGAGATTGGGCATCTCATCTGACAAGGTTGCAACACTTTGATCACTATGAGATAGTGTGATTTGTCTCGATCATCGGAATATAAGATTCTGGATCATGATGCTGGTACATTGGATGTATTGAACGACCATGAGAAGCACCTTATATACACTGTCTTTACTTTTAAGGTATGCTCTCATAATTCCCTAGCAATAGGCTCACAATCCTGAGACATTAATGAACTCATGTTTCTATCTATTCATTTGCTTTGAGTCACCAATGAGTGAGGCCAATTGTAGGTCAACACCTCGGTGATTTGGGTACGTGGTAGTAGAGCTGTGGGAACATTCAATGGTCAAGATGGAATCTATCTTTAATATCCCCTTGTGCCAATTAATGGATTTATCATTGGTAAGTGCGCACCCATTCCAATTAAGAGTTAATTGGATCGGTACCAAATGATCATTATAATTAATTGGGGCTCAAGGATAATAAGATATGGATCTAATTTGGTGGACAGGTCCAATTGATCCATGGATATAGATGGAGGGGCCTACTTGTGGTAATGTGGAAGTTTAGGGTCTTCATTGTAATATATTCCTAAGACTGGAGTGCAATTGCATTTATATAGTGGAGTTATTTGCAATTAACTGTGGGCCCGGATTGCACATGAGATGTGGGGTCGTGTGTCCCAGTTGGAGTCAGCTTTTTAAGGAATCCCTAGTGGTCCCCACGCTAGCCCAATTTATTAGAAAGATACTAACTCTACTTGAACTCTAATAGGAAGGTTACTATTTCTAATTGAAGTGAGACTTCTAATAGTGGTAATAGTAAATTACTAATTATTAATGGAAGTAGGACTTCTATTTTAATTAGAAAGGAGAAAGCTACTAATTGTTGTGGAAGTAGGACTTCTATGGCAACTAGCAAGGGAGAATGTTACTAATTTGTAATGGGAGTTAAAGTTCTATTTCAAATAGGAAAAGAGGTGGAATGGAAGGCTATATAAAGAGGAATAAACCCCTCTTGGACGTCCATAATAGGGTGACCAACTTCAGCCCCTTTGTGCAAGTGTTGCACAAGTTCTCTTCCTCTCTAAGCTCCTTTTCTCTTTCTCCTCTAGTTCCTTGGAGTTACTAGTTAGGTTTTCTCTTGGAGATTCCACCATCTTCTTGAGAAAAGAGATCTAATACGGGTCATAACGTGGAAGATCAAAAGGTGTTCGAGATTCTGTTTTGGTTAGTAAAGTTGTTCATCATCAAAAAAAGAATTCAAATTCTCCATTAGAGCACTTCAAAGCTCCAAATGTATAATCTACATCCTTGTATGTTGTGGATTTCATGGTTGCACGTTTAGGTGTTGTTTTCTATCTTCTAAATAGGATATATTGCTGTACATGGTTTATGAGTTTGAGGGAATGCATCCTGGATTGGTTTTGTTGCCTTCTAGATAGATGATCTCTACATCAAGTGGGTCAAAAGTTTTTGAAACCTATCTGGAAAGCCCACCTATTTTCCAACAGATTTCATGCTCTTGACGGTGGATCCGAGATGTTGAAGAAGATCAGTTGATCTCGAGCATAAAAAATCAGATTTTAAGAAAACCACAGAGGCCGGAACTCCCGAAAAGCAGAGGGACGGAAAAGGGGCCACCTGGCGAGAAATCCGGCCGGGCGACCATGGGGATCCTTCCCTTTCTGGTCGCCATTTCTTTGTCGTTTTTCAATCCTTTTGACTCCTTTTTTCTCAAGTATTTTTCTTGACATTTCTCCTCATTTACTGGCTTGATTCTCTTAAAGAACACCTGACGAGAAGCCGTGCAAATCGGAGCACAAAGTTTCCTATTTTTTGGAAAAGTCGAAGACTTTGTAGCCGAATCTCCGTCAAGAGTCGAAACTAGGTCAAACGATGTCGGAATGACCTGACATTTGAGGTGAAGCCTCTTGAACAGTAGATAGGACCAACCATGGGCTTTTGTTTGAGTTTTGAAGCCGTTTGGGGTCCCGTCACCAGTAGGCTTGATTTTATCGCGGGGAAGATACTACGGTTTGATGTACGGTCAACCGATGTCCGATCGACTCGGAATTTGACAGGGAGCTTATTGGAGTCATTTTGAGACGATCCGTTGGCTCCGATTTGGATGTCATGGTCCCGGGGTGCTCCGCCGCCGATAGCCTTGATTTTGTTTCGGAGCTTCAAAGTCAGGTCAAACGTTGTCGGAATGAAATGAAATTTGACGTGCAGCCCTTTAGAAGCATGTTGAAGCCACCCATGTGCTCTGTTTGACGAGTGATGGCTTCGGTGATTCTCACTGCCGAGAGGCCTGATTTTACTACTCGAGGGTTGATGGAGGGTCAAATGTTGTCAGTTTCACTTGAAATTTGGCATGGAGCCTTTTGGAGGTATTTTGAGACCATCCGTAGGCTCCAATCGAAGTTTTGACGTCTTCTACGCCGTCGCCACCAGGAGCGCCTGTTCAGCTGCCGGAGGAGTGAAGTTAGGCCAAATGATGTTTGAATGGCCCGAGACTACATGTGAATCCCTCTTTTGGCTGTCTTGAGGGATCTTGAGTTTTTGGTTGATTCTGACAAGATCTGATGCTTGAAGTAGCATTGTCCGTTTTGTAATAGGATGCAACTTCGTGTGGCTTCTTGATGTTGAAGAGGCAAAGTTACATTTTTGTTGTCAACACTCAGCCCCAGCAAACCCTAAACTCATTTTTCTTCTTCTTTCTTCCATTTCCATCTCATACAAGCATCATGGCTAAAGTTTGGGGTGATTCAAGTGAAGGACTTCATCTTCTTCACCTTCTTCATCTTCTTCTTGGATTTTCTTGGAAGAAAACCTTCAAGTTGAGAAGTTTCCTTCTCAAATCCAAGCTAGACAAGGAGTTTTTGTGGATTAATCTTCATTAGAGGCAAGTATATGCACCTTCTATGATTTTATATGCTGTTGAAGTGATTGGAGTTCGAAGAACTCAATTTTCAGAAGTTTGCTTCAGATTTCTGAAGCTATAGAAATCATTCTGGATGCAATTCGGCTAGCCGCAAGGCTAACGGCCGAAATCCATGAAACTGGTCAGTCTCTAGAAAGCTGACCGTAAGTTGACCACTTCATTTCGGCTAGCCGAGAGGTAATCGCGAGCTGATCGAATTTGAATCAGAAATCCCTGTTAGAAAGTTAGCTTCTGGAAAGCTAGTCATAGGTAGCCGAAATAAGTTCAGCTAGCCAAAATTGAAATTTTGGTTAGCCGAGGGGTGACCGACGAGGTGACCAAACAACCTGAGTGTATTTAAAAATTTTGAGGTCCTGGAAAGCTAACCGAACCTTGTTCGGCTAGCCACCAACCAGATTTCGGTTAACCGCCAGGTAATCGCCAAGGTGATCGCCACTGAGGAAAATTGCAGATTATATTCTGATTTTTCTGAACTGAAAGCCCAGCCTTTGAGGCTAGTGTTAATGTTATCTAAACCTTTATAGGTGTTAGCTAAGGTTATCTGAATGTACAAATTATTAAATAAAGTGATGTTCATCGAGAATAACACGTACATTGAATAACGAGCGCTTCACCCATTTGTTTGGTTTAGAAATCTAAATTAAATGATAGATTGAGTAGGTTTCTTGAGTCTTGGCACTACATAGTGGTTTCTCAAACTCGTTGTCAAATTGAACTGATTACTGTAATGAATAATGAATGATTGCTAAATGTAACACTGAATAATAAACAGTTACTAAAGGTAATAATGAAGCAATGAATAATCCTGCTGTAACAGATGTAAATGAGTATTCTGGAGCTCCGTGGAAAGTCCCACTTGATAAGCCATCTAACAATATAGACTGAAAAGTCACTGAATTGACAAGCCATGTAATGAAAATACTTATTGAATGAAAGGACACATATATGGACTAAAGAGTCCCATGTGATGAGTCACTTAAATGATACTCAATGAAATCAATTAATGAAATTTGAATGAATGACTGCTTCCTTTAGGAAGAACTGAGCAAAGTAGAAACAAATGCTATTGTAGTTACCAACTTAGTAATGAATAATGTTTGATTCTCATGGATAGCCACTGTACTGAATTGGATTATCTAGGACTGTTAAATTGATAGATTGACAGGTTATTGTGTACAGTACTATGAACTACCATAGAATTGTGTATACATTGTTGAACCTTCGTGTTCACGGTGTTATTGATGAACATTATAGGCCCAATTGTCCGTGCCGGTCATGTCGAGGCCGCACCGCTAGCGGAGGAAGCCCATCCGATACCCCCAGGAGGTTTAATCAAATGGAGTTGATTCGGAGTGCCAAAGAATGGAATGTTTTGGAGAAATATTTGATAAACGCTTTTGTATATTCATTTGGAATAGTAATTAGATGTCACCGGCATTGTATTTGAATATGCAGTGGTTAACTTAGTTGTATATGAATTGTGTATATTGACTTCCCTATGTAAAGGACTTATTTACTTATTATTCCGTCAATGTATATGTATATTCCACAAAAATATACATTTGTCAGGTAAGTGTGATAGATCCCTTGTGGTTTTCGTATTAACTTTGATTAACTCGGAATTTACCGGAGTAAGTATGATGCGTTCGCAACCCGAGGTTAACCCTTAATGATCCGATCTCGGGCTCGGGTCGTGACACTTTGCCACACCACCACTATTCTCCACCTTAGGACTCTTGGGGACTGATTTCTTCTTGCCTTTCAAATTGGACCTAGCAAATGACTTTTGTGTCATTGGGGCAGTTGGTTTCTTCTCCATGATGCCCTCAATTGTTGCCAGCTGACTAGACAGCTCAACAAGGGTCAAATTCATTTTATTCATATTATAATTGATCTTGAAATGGTTGAATGAATCTGACAGCGACTTGAGGATCATGTCAATCTGCGATTCTGCATCAATCGCAGGACCCAGTTGATCTAACTCATTCAATGAGTCCATCATTTTCAACATGTGATCCTATACTAGGGTTACCTCAGCCATCTTAGTGCTTATGAGTACCCTCATAGCAGCCTACCGAGAAGGCCTCCCCTGGTCCGCAAACATCTTCTTTAAGTTTGATATAATATTGGATGCAACGTTATAGGAATGATGTTGGTGTTGTAAAACCGTAGACATCGATGCCTGCATGTAGCACATGGCCATCTCATCGTCTTTGGTCTATTTGGTGTAAAGGTCTTTCTGGTCTTGTGGTTCATTTGTCCCAGGCTCATCAGGGCAGGGTGTGGTAAAGACATATTTATATCCTGAAGCAGTTAGGACAATATCTAGGTTCGTTTTCCAGTCCACGTAGTTAGATCCCACCAACTAATTCTGGTTGAGGATGATCGCAATTGGATTGAAAGTAGACGAATTCATGCTTAACAAACTGTAGCGCATAACCATACATTCAATTAAAGAATATAAATGACATTAGGATTTAGTATTCTACCAAATTTATGTGGGAATCCTCATAACCACTAAATTCATAATACATCGAAATTCCAATCCCTTGGGATATGCCTCATTGGGGAGTGCGAATACCACCTAGATTGGTGCGGATCAAAGTTGGTCAAAATTAGGATTAAGACTAACTATCGATGATCCCCATCATTCATTATTATCTAGGTATCTCATACCAAATAATGTATGACTCCCGATTAGCTTTGGTTTCTAAAATACATGAGGTAAATCTTTGGGGATACTACATTAATATTTTAGTTAAGTGTGACCCACCAACTAGCATTGCGTGACAACCGTTGTGGGCAACTCCTTCTTAGGGAGTGGGCCCCCACCTCGTCTCACCAACACTATCCATAAGGAGATCCATATCTAGTAACCAGACAAATAAAGCCCTCCGTGGGGAACGGCCATTCTGAAGATGGCGCGAGGTTAATACTTTCTTTACAATGGACCTATGGTGGAAAACCATGGGGATTTCTCAACTTAAATGCCCCGCTCCCACTTAATATTTTAGAATTGGGGATTTCCTATTAAGGTCTATGGGCCCACCATATATGAATATTAAATCATCTCTTGATATGACCAATGACTGGTTAGAAGTCAAGTTATATATAAGGAAAGTTCGGTTTCTAAGATTAGTGTTACCAATGAGTCCATCTCATGGGTCCACCAACACTAATTAGAACTCTTTCCAAAAATTAATTTGATTTGACCAATTTTGGAAACTGCTATATTTGGATCAGATTTGGAAATGTTCTATAATAAGCAAACATTCATAAATAGAAAGTGTTAAAATAAAAACTAGTCATCTCCTCCACATGGCCCAAGTGAAATAGACTTCTTGGACTTCTAAACTTTCCAAAACTTTAGAATTCCTTAATCTCTTTGGGCATCTCCAAAACACTTATGGTAATCTTCAAACTCTTTAATTGGGAGTCCAACTTCACTTTCATTCTTCGTTTCGAACATCGCTAGAATTTACAAAATTAAAAAATTACATAAATTCCTATGCCTCGACGATAAGACTTACATGGTAATATAATAATGGAAATTGTTAGACCCCGGCCCAGACTAATTCGGTTAGTGTGTGATTAGTATGTGTTTAGTCCTAAGTGGTTTTAGTTATCGTTGGGTTAGAAATAATTAGTTTAGTCCTGGATATAGCTTTGGGAATTTTGAGGACGTTTAGTGTTAGTCAGACACACTCATAAATGCCTGCGTGCACGTGTAAGCTTGGGAGGATCGAATCGGTTTCCATTTTTAATTGTGATTTTGATTTCATTTGAATGATTTTACTATGTGTTACAACTTTCGTTTTCAGCCCATTCATGTTTGAAGCCCAAAAACCCAAGTTCTGACCCAAAAAGGGTAAAGTTGTCTTTTATACACAATCTGGACACAAATTTCAAAATCCCAAAACCATGTCAAAAATATACTTTTTGGAAACTAGATATTTCGAGGATCATTTTATCCTTCTTCGTTGAGTTCATTCGAGACCCGCAAGATCATGTTTTCATTGATGCAAGATTTGGCCATTGGGCCCCATTTGCTAGGGTTTTAAGTCAACTCTTTCCCTCTTTCCCACTTTTCATTCTCAAACCCTAACCCTAGAGCAGCCAAGAGGAGAAACCCTTTCTCTCCACTTTATTTCTCTTGAATGATCAAGCTAGAAGACTCCAAATGGAATTCCAAGACCATCATCTTCTTCCTCTCATCCCAAGCTTTCCATTAGTACAAGTTTCTTGAAGTTTCTAGTTGGGCAAGATATCCATTTTCTTCCTTCTCTCTTGTTTGTGCATCTCTAGGTAAGAGCTCCAACCCATCTTTTTAATGGAGCCTTTTTAGTTCCTAAAGATCTTGTTTTTCATGCTTGTAAACCCTTTTCTGAAAATGAGTTCCTTGTTTTCAAGATTGAGTGAGTTTTGTATGGTTTTCATGGGTTTTGTAGTCTTTAGATTAGCTTGAGTGGAAGTGCTTGGAGAAGGTTTGTGGCATCTTGGACTAAGGCAAGTAAACAATCTAGGATGGATGATAGCATGTGTGCATTTGATTTATTTTCTTTTCATTCTTCTCATTTCATTGGAAATTTATGTCTTGAATGGAAAATTTGGGAATTTTGTTTTAGGTTGGAGAATGGGAATGTAATTTCTCAATTTGTGCTATGAAATGTGTGTTTTACCCCTTGGAGAGCATGTAGGCCCAGGGAAGTGCAGGTTGAAGAAGGGAAAAAGAAATGTAAAAATTTGAATTTGAAATGCACTTCCTGTGCAGTTTCGGTCAGCCACTGGTTAGCTGGTGGCTAGCCGAAATCCCCATTTTCGAGCAATGAGGACCCGTTAGTTGTAGATGATTGGCTGGCTAATACCGAGAAAATCTTTGATGTCTGTACGTGCACGGGGAGACAGAAGGTCAACCTCACAGCTTCACTATTTTTTGGGCTTGCAGATCGTTGGTGGCAAACAGTTAAGGATCCATACACGGTAATGGCTAACGAGGATGCATGGGCAGCGTTCAAGATACAATTCCAGGATAAGTACATTCCCTCCCATGTTAAGAGACAGAAGGTTATCGAATTCCAGCAGCTCAAGCAAGGCAACATGACTGTGCTAGATATGTCACCAAGTTTGAGAGATTAGCTAGGTATGCTACCGAGTTGATTGACACTGAGCAGAAGAAGATAACAAAGTTCTTAGAAGGACTGAACCCGATTATCATGAGGGATGCAATAGGAGTAATTCCACCAGCTACATATGATGAGGCTGTGAAACGGGCATATAAGTTTAAAGATATTAACAACCTGATCGTTCAAGACAGGAAACAACACTACCAGCAGCAGAATTAGAAGCAACACGATAACAAGAAACTGAAGCAAGAGCACGGTCAAGTGAGGCAAGGTTGTGGCCACTGTGGCAAGAACCACGAAACTCATGAATGTCGTAAGGCCACAGGTGCCTGTTTTAAATGTGGGGCTATGAACCATGCAATCAAGGGTTGCCCACAACTTCAGAACCAAGGAAATAGAAACCAACAACAGAGACAAGCAGCTCCTCATAATCAAGCACAAACTCAGAACCAAGTTAGACCACCTCAGCAGCAGCAACAGCAACAGGCTAGGCCACCAGCACAGAATCAAAATGCTTGTCCTCCACAACAGAACAGACATGGCCAAGGAAGACAAAATCAAGCACCGAATAGACTATAGATGCATGGACGTTTATATTATCTCAACCGTGCGGATGCTGAAGCTGCAGGAGACGTGGTGGAAGGTAAACTTCTTGTTTGTGGGGTAGAAACTCAGATTTTATTTGATCCTGGATCCACACATTCGTTTTCATCTCCTAGTTTTGCTAAGATGATTGATGCACCACATAGTGAATTGGATTATATTCTGATAATAACCACACCAGTAGGGAAACAAGTTGTGTGTAGAACCTATTACCCTAACTGTACAGTTTTGTTAGGAAATGTTAATTTACCGCCCAACCTCATTATTTTGGACATGCATGATTTTGATGTCATCTTAGGCATGGATTGGTTAGAAGCATATCATGCCACCATGGATTGTTTTAGTAAAACCATAACATTCAGATTCCAAGGACCACAGACAGAATTGATATTTCAGGGGAACAAGAGGAAAACTCAGGCAGGGTTTATTTCAGTGTTGAAGGCAAGCAGATTAGTTTAGAGTGGGTGTCAGACCTTTATTACATTTATCACGGAGGATAAACAGTCCAAAGGGGTGGAGGATATCCCCATTGTGTGAATTTCCGGATGTTTTTCAAGAAGAAATCTCGGGATTACCACCAATTAGAGAAGTTGAGTTCACAATTGAGCTCCTTCTAGGGACAACTCCTATCTCGATTGCACCATACAGAATGGCTCCAGCAGAAATGGGTGAATTAAAACTCCAGTTGCAGGATTTGTTGAGCAAAGGCTTTATTAGGCCAAGTGTGTCACCTTGGGGAGCACCAGTGTTGTTTGTAAAAAAGAAAGATGGAAGTCTGAGAATGTGCATTGACTAGAGGAAATTGAACCATGTGACCGTGAAGAACAAGTATCCATTGCCAAGGATAAACGAATTATTTGATCAATTGCAAGGAGCAATCTATTTTTCCAAGATAGACTTGAGATCAGGGTACCATCAGTTGAGAGTTAGAGACTCAGATGTTCAGAAAACGGCTTTTAGAACAAGATATGGGCACTACGAGCCTTTAGTGATGCCCTTTGGTTTGACAAATGCACCCGCAGTCTTTATGGCTCATATGAACAAAGTCTTTGCACCCTATTTGGATCACTCTATAGTAGTATTCATTGATGACGTCCTTGTGTATTCCAAGAGTAAGAAGGAGCATGAAGAACATTTGAGGACAGCGTTACAGCTTCCGAGGGACAACCAGCTTTATGCAAAACTCAGTAAGTGTGAATTCTGGTTGGAGCAAGTTGCTTTTCTAGGCCACATCATCTCCAAAGAAGGTCTAGCAATTGATCCAGCCAAGATAGAGGCAGTTGTTAATTGGGTGAGACCAAGCAGTGTGACAGAAATCAGAAGCTATTACAGAAGATTTGTCCAAGGTTTTTCGTCCATTGCAGCACCGTTGACAAAATTGACCAAGAAGAATGTCCCATTTGTTTGGACCAAACAGTGTGAAACAAGTTTCCAAGAGTTGAATGGAAGGTTAACCACAACTCCAATTCTTACATTACCATCAGGCAGCAGTGGATTTATTGTTTATACAGATGCTTCGAATGTGGGACTAGGTTGTGTATTGATGCAGGATGGCAAGGTGATTGCTTATGGCTCAAGAAAGTTGAAGGACCATGAGAAGAACTATGCGACTCATGACTTGGAATTGGCGGCAGTTGTTTTTGCATTGAAGATGTGGAGACACTACCTCTACGGAGAGAAATTTGAAGTCCATTCAGATCACTGAAGTTTGTAATATTTGTTCTCGCAAAAGGATTTAAACATGAGACAGAGACGGTGGATGGAGTATATCAAGGATTATGACTCCCCAATCAAGTATCATCCAGGCAAGGTGAATGTTGTAGCTGATGCATTGAGCAGAAAATCAGTGGTCATGGCCAGTTTGAGAGGGATTGGTGTATTACAGCAGTTTGAAGAGTTGGGTGTAGAGGTAGCAGAACGTCCTGACTTTCGTATTGTTGATGGAGTCTTGTACTACCGTGACCATCTGTGTGTGCCTAACATCGAAGATTTGAGAAATGACATCATGGCTGAGGCTCATAGCACAAAGTACTCTATGCATCCAGGCAGCACCAAGATGTATCAGAATTTGAAGGGCAGATTTTGGTGGAATAATATGAAGAGAGAGATTGCAGCGTTTGTCTCCCGTTGTATGACTTGTCAGTTGATAAAGGCGGAACATCAGAGGCCTCCAGGGTTGTTGCAACCGTTAGAGATCCCAGAATGGAAGTGGGAGCACATTACCACATTACCATGGACTTTATTTCGGGACTACCGAGGACTAGCAGAGGCAACGATGCGATATGGGTCATTGTGGACCGACTCACCAAGTCAGCTCATTTCCTTGCTATGAAGACAGGGAAGAAGATGCACATGCTACCTTTGGCAGAATTGTTTGTCAGCGAGATCGTCAGTCGACATGGACAACCAGTTTCTATCACTTCTGACCGAGACAGCAGATTCGTCTCGAGGTTCTTGAAGACATTGCATGAGTCTATGGGTACGAGACTACAGTTTAGCACAACTTATCACCCGCAGACAGATAGCCAATCAGAGAGGACGATTCAAACTCTTGAGGATATGCTCCGTGCTTGTGTGTTAGATTTCAAGAATCAATGGGATGAGACTCCACCGTTGTGTGAGTTTGCTTACAACAACAGTTACCACTCGAGCATTGGGATGACTCCTTTTGAGGCTTTGTATGGCAAGAGGTGTAGGACACCTGTATGTTGGGAAGAAGTCGGAACTCGCAGTTTCCATGGACCGACTATTGTTAGTGAGACCAGCGACAAGATCAAGTTGATTCAAGAGCGTCTGAAAGTGTCCCGGAGTAGACAGAAGAGCTATGCAGACTCCCACCGCAGAGATCTACAGTTCAGAGAAGGAGATAAGGTTTTCCTGAAAGTGTCACCTACAAAGGAAACATTGAGGTTTGGACAGAAGGGCAAGCTATCACGGAGATACATTGGACCCTACGACATTATGAGCAAGATTGGTGACTTGGCTTATAGATTAGCCTTACCACCTGAGCTATCCGACGTACACAACGTCTTCCATGTGTCTATGTTGAAGAAATATGTTCCCGATCCTTCGCATGTACTCTGGCATGAGCCATTAGAGATCAGAGAGGATGCTACCTATGTAGAGAAGCCTGTTAAAATCATTGATACAAAGGAACAAGAGTTGAGGACATGGACTATTCAGTGGGTAAAGGTGCTATGGGAGAATCATGGACCGGAAGAGGCCACATGGGAATTACGAGACCAAGTTCAGAGGAAGTATCCACATCTTCTACCTGAGGTGAGTCTTATGTTTCATTTGGAGGACCAAATGCCCTAAGCGGTGGAGGATGTAAGACCCCGACCCGAGTGAACCCATTTAGTGCTAATTAAGCAGTGTGTTAGTTCTAAGCTTGATTAGTGATTTTGGCTTAGTTGGGTTTGGAGTAGCTTTTGAATTAGTTTTGGGGAATTTTGATTGCTTTGTGTTAGTAGAGCCCTTTGGGGGTTCCTTTTTAAGGCATTGCATTTGTTTGAGGATTTATCGGAGGGTTTTGCATGCATGGTTTTAATCCCGTTTTATTCGTATTGATAATCCTTACAACTTTTATGTTGATCCCGTCCCCGTTTGAGATCCCGAAACCCGATTTCATAGCCTTGAGGGCAAAACAGTCATTGCACACAAAATCTGTACCCAAAACTTGGTATTCCCGAAACCCGCGAAACATATACTTTTTGGAAACTAGATATTTCGACGATCATTTCTTCCTTCTTTGTCGAATTCATTAGAACCCCCGAAAGCCATGATTTCTGCCCAATTGGATTGTTAGTGATGGAGCCCACTCCCCACTTGTTTATAAGGAGACCCTTCCCCTTCCATTTCCTTTTTCCAGCACAAGCATAAGCTAGGGTTTTCTCTTTTCTTCTTCTTCTTCTTCTTGCTCTTGCTTTCCATCACCCAATCCACCACCAACCTTGCACAACTTGAGAAGTGGAGATCATCACCTTCTTCCTCATCACCCTAGCTCCCTATTGACACCATTGCTAGAGAAAACCATCCATTACAAGAATTCTTTTGAGCTCACCTTGTCCATTAGAGGACCTTGCAAGTAAGTAATCTTTCCCTCCTTCTAGATTTGTGTTCCTCTAGCCCTAGAGAAAGCTTCACCTTCATTATTGAAAGGTTTCCTTTGCTATTTCATTGTTTTGGCTCTTTTAGGGTTTGTTTGTTTTGGGGGTTTGTTCATATCTTGGATTCCTTTTTTGGAAGAGTATTAGAGCTTGATTACATTGTTAGAAGACCCAAGGCAAGTGGATGCATGATTTTCCTAAGCTTTCATTGACTTTGGATATTTTCCATTAATGCATATTTATTGCCTTGTTTTGAAATGAATGCTCATGATAGAGTATTAATGGTACATTTTTGGTCCAAGAGATGTGTTGGTTTATAGCATTTAATTCCTCTTGTTTTGTCTCAAATATGTATATTATGTGAAATGGTTTCCTTCTTTCTTTCCTTGTATTGAATGTGATATGGATGGAGGAGAATGGGATGGATGTGATGAAGGATTTGATGTAGTTTGAATGAAGTATTAGACTCCTCATTTGATGTATAAAAAGGGCTAAAAGGAGGTTGTAAAAAGGAAGAGATAGAGAGGAGCTGAACTGGTCCGGAATAAATTCCTGGACAGTTCGCTCGAGCGACCATGACACTTTGCTCGAGTGACCTGTCCAAAGAAGGGTTCGGAGCATTCCAGTAGCTTGGTCGCTCAGCGCACCCTTTTTCGCTCGAGCGGACATCCCAGAACTCATTCCAGAGAGTTGTTCGTTCGAACACATTTAAATATTCGCTTCACCCAATGAGTTCGCTCAAGCGACCTCAACTTCGCTCGAACGAACCCACCCAGACAGCCGTTCCAGAGAGCCACTCGCTCGAGCGAACTCTCCAGTCCGCTCGAGCGATGGGTCCCGTTGGGCAAGGCTATGTTTGGGACAATGTTTAACTATTTCAATGTTTTGGGACTACTCTTTGGGAAACCCTCTATGTCAAGGAGATTTGTTAAGCATTGTATGAGGCCATTTGAGGAAGAGACCATATCATAAAGATTTCAATTGAAGTTTTGAAAAAAATTCAAAGTGTATAAGGAGCCCGGAATGTCCCCAAACTCGAAGAGTACCAAATTGTCATTTGATTGACATACGGGTCCCTATCCACTTTAAACAAATTTTGAAACCAATACTTTACCCGAAATTCCAATTGTTTATTGTACCTTATCAATTCCGAGATTTATACTACATGTCTTGTTTTCCCGAAAGCATTGATGTACACTTGAAATGGTTACTCGACTTGAAGTGCATTGCACCACATGATATGACAGTGTGCCCTTGAGCACCCCCGTCTTGCCCGTTTGTTTATATATTTGTACTTGATTTACTTGCATATGTCTCGATTATATTTGACCTATGAGTCGGCACCACTAAGCTTGGATAACCCTGTTGGTCTGATCCACCGACTTGGAGATCCCCCTCTTGTCCCGCCAGCTGCAGTTTGGATCCCGCTACCCGGTCATTACCGTGGTCTTGTCTCGATGCCGCAGATTGCTACTGTGGTCCCCGATGCCCGGCTCGCTACCGTGGTCATGTATAGTATATGTATATGTATATGTGTTTGTATGAGATCCACTGTTTCTCCTCACCTCGAGTGACTGAGATCAGTGCCTAGTTATTGCTCTATCACCTTAGTGATAGAGGACTTAGCTTCGTGTGGTTGTCATCTTGCTTATTTCCCGTTTCCTTGGTCACCTTACATATTTTACATTACATCCTTGTAATTGAATAAATGTTTTATCTCATTCATAGAAATTGTTATTTAAACAGGTTTACATGTTTTGAAGGTAAATTCATGAATTTTTCATATTGTCGTTGTATTTTCCTCCTTTTGCCAAACCGTCGTGTTTGACCTACTCTTTGATACTCAGGTCCCGTTGTCGGTTATCCCGAGGAGGAGCTTGAGGAGGCGGTCGTAAAACCGCAGCAGTTAGTTGAGTGGCGTGCTGATGACGTCATTTAGACGTTTGGTTGCTATGAGAGACTTATCATTTTGGGACACTTTTAACCATTCTTTGGATTGGTATTTTGTTATATTGGCCTTGTGGGCCTCTAGTTTTGGGAAATGTAATTAAATGATATTTGTATAAACTTCAACTTACTTTGGGTAACATGTTAATGATCATTGCTCATTCTGATACAGTATTTTATACTTGTGATATTGTCTTTATGACCAAGGATGGTTTGACTATTTGATTTGCTACACGCTTCCGCATTTAATAGAAATATTCATTTATGGTTGTGATATCCTCACCGCGGACACCTGTGGGAAATTAAATAAACGTTTGTTATTATTAAACAGATGTGTGGTTCTTCAATCATCATTAATGTCCCGATCCCAGATTAGTACCTCGTGGGCCCGGTCTGGGGTCGCGACATGAAGCTCACAACACAAGGTACTCGATGCATCCGGGTAGCATGAAGATGTACCTCAATTTGAAGAATAGATTTTGGTGGAACAACATGAAGAGAGAGATAGCAGCTTTTGTGTCTTGTTGTCTGACTTGCCAGTTGATTAAAGCAGAACATCAGAAGCCCCCAAGTTTGTTACAACCGTTGGAGATTCCGGAGTGGAAATGGGAGCACATCACCATGGATTTCGTTTCCGGTTTGCCGAATACCAAGAAAGGAAATAATGCAATTTGGATTATTGTAGATCGTCTGACAAAGTCTGTTCATTTCATTCCAATGAAGACAGGGAACATGATGCACATGGCACCACTTGCAAAGTTATTTGTTAATGAGATTGTTAGTAAACATGGTCAACCCGTCTCCATCACTTCAGACAAAGACAGCAGGTTCGTTTCAAAGTTTTGGAAAACTCTTCATGAGTCTATGGGTACCAAACTTCAATTCAATACAACTTATCATCCTCACACCGATGGTCAGTCAGAAAGGACGATACAGACTCTCGAAGACATGTTGCGTGCTTGCATATTAGATTTCAAGGTTCAGTGGGATGAGTGCTTACCGCTTTGTGAATTTGCTTATAACAATAGTTTCCACTCAAGCATCGGTATGGCACCTTTCGAGGCACTCAATGGCAGAAGATGTAGGACTCCGGTTTGTTGGGAAGAACTCAGTGAGTGTAGTTTTCATGGACCGACAATAGTTGGGGAGACCAATGACAAGGTCAAGTTGATTCAGGAACATTTGAAGATCGCCCGAAGTAGGTAGAAGAGTTATGTAGACACTTGCCGAAGAGAATTGCAGTTTCAAGTGGGTGACAAAGTGTTCTTGAAAATCTCACCAGTTAGAGGAACTTTGAGATTCGGACCGAAGGGCAAATTGTCTAGAAGGTTTATTGGTCCATATGAAATTTTGAGCAAGATTGGGGATGCCCCTTATAGACTTGCGATACCGCCGGAACTCTCTGGGGTGCACTACGTATTTCATGTTTCCATGCTCAAAAAATGCGTCTCTAGTCCTTCACATATACTACAGCACGAGCCCTTGGAGATTCGAGAAAATGCATCGTATGTGGAAAAGCCAATCAAGATCATTGACACAAAAGAGCAAGAATAGAGAAATCGGACCATTCATTGGGTCAAAGTACTTTGGGAAAATCACGAGCCAAAGGAAGCCACTTGGGAATTGAGAGATCAAGTGCAGAGGAAGTATCCACAACTTTTACCAGAGGTAAATGTCTATTTTATTTGGTGGACCAAATATCCTAAGGGGTGGAGGATGTTAGACCCCGGCCCAGACTACTTCGATTAGTGTGTGATTAGTATGTGTTTAGTCCTAAGTGGTTTTAGTTATCGTTGGGTTAGAAATAATTAATTTAGTCCTGGATATAGCTTTGGGAATTTTGAGGACGTTTAGTGTTAGTCAGACACACTTAGAAAGGTCTGAGTGCACCTGTAAGCTCGGGAGGATAGTATCGGGTTCCGTTTTTAATTGTGATTTTGATTTCATTTGAATGATTTTACTATGTGTTACAACTTTTGTTTTCAGCCCATTCATGTTTGAAGCCCAAAAAGGGTAAAGTTGTCTTTTGTACACAATCTGGACACAAATTTTGAAATCTCAAAACCATGTCAAAACTATACTTTTTGGAAACTAGATATTTCGAGGATCATTTTATTCTTCTTCATCGAGTTTATTCAAGACCCGCAAGATCATGTTTTCATTTATGCAAGATTTGGCCATTGGGCCCCATTTGTTAGGGTTTTAAGTCAACTCTTTCCCTCTTTCCCTCTTTTCATTCTCAAACCCTAACCCTAGATCAGCCAAGAGGAGAAACCCTTTCTCTCCACTTTATTTCTCTTGAATGATCAAGCTAGAAGACTCCAAATGGAATTCCAAGACCATCATCTTCTTCCTCTCATCCCAAGTTTTCCATTGATACAAGTTTCTTGAAGTTTCTAGTTGGGCAAGATCTCCATTTTCTTCCTTCTCTCTTGTTTGTGCATCTCTAGGTAAGAGCTCCACCCATCTTTTTAATGGAGCCTTTTTAGTTCCTAAAGATCTTGTTTTTCATGTTTGCAAACCCTTTTGTGAAAATGAGTTCCTTGTTTTCAAGATTGAGTGAGTTTTGTATGGTTTTCATGGGTTTTGTAGTCTTTGGATTAGCTTGAGTGGAAGTGCTTGGAGAAGGTTTGTGGCATCTTGGACTAAGGCAAGTAAACAATCTAGGATGGATGATAGCATGTGTGCATTTGATTTATTTTCTTTTCATTCTTCTCATTTCATTGGAAATTTATGTCTTGAATGAAAATTTTGGGGATTTTGTTTTAGATTGGAGAATGGGAATGTAATGTCTCAATTTGTGCTATGAAATGTGTGTTTTACCCCTTGGAAAGCATGTAGGCTCAGGGAAGTGCAGGTTGAATGAGAAACAAGAAGAAGGGAAAAAGAAATGTAAAAATCTTAATTTGAAATGCACTTCCCGTGCAGTTTCGGTCAGTTGATGGTCAGCTGGCGGCTAGCCGAAATCCCCATTTTGGCGAACCGCGAGCTGACCGAGGTCGACGGTTCCTTTTCCAGAAGCTGGCATGTGCATCAGGGTTCAGCGATCAGCCCTACGGTCAGCTTACGGCTTGCCGCCAAGTCCCATTTTGGCTAACCGCAAGCCAATCGAAGTCAGTTCGGTTTCTTTTCCAGAGAGCTGCATTTGGACCTAGGTTTCCAGCGGTCAGCTGGCGGCTAGCCGCCAGATCCTAGTTCAGTTAACCGACATCTGACCGCGAACTGACCGAATTTGATACCATTGCCCATTTTGAAGAATATTTATAAGAATGAAAACTAGAACATGTTAAGTGACTTTTGGCCTGAAATTGTGCACTCAAAACCTAAGATGTCTTTTAACTTTGGGGGCACCGATTCTCTTTTAATTCCAACATTTAGGGTTTTGTTTACATAAAGATCAACCAAAGGTCCTTACATGTGCTTGATAGACTTTGTGTTCGTACTTTATTTTTTGATACAATGAATATCATTGTGTATTCGTTTTGAATGTTATGTACAAGCTTGTTTGAAGATTTGTGTTATGCATATTAATTATGTCTTTCGCTAGTCGTGTTTGTCGTGTTTTGATAAGTGATTTCCCATTTTATCTCGACATGTTTAGACAGTGTTTCGCGTGTTTTGTGCATTCATGAATTTAAGTGAACACCAATGAGCTTGGACTGCCCTTTCAGTTTGATCCACTGTCTGGGGGTCCTTAAACATGTGGACTATCTGCAGAATGGTCGTGTATTTTATTACACATCGTGCGTGCCCGGTTCTGCGGCTGGAATCCCCGTATATGTGGGAATCGTGTCGTGATTATATTGTGTATATCGTGTTTGTCGTGCGTGCTTGCTCTTTTCATTATAAATGATAGAGAAAGGATGGGCTCACTGTGGATTGTAACTATTCATGATATTATAAGTATTCATGCTATCTTTGCAAGTAATTTGAAATGTACCTTAGTCATGTAACTATTTACGATTCAGCAAAAGGTCTTTATACGTTTCTTTAACATTTACTTATTTCATGCTCATGCCTAAATTGATTACCTGCCAAACCGTCGTGTTTGACCCTTGTATGTTGGTGCCCAGGTGCAGGTAACATTGCCTTTGAGGAGGAGCGTCCAGAGGAGGAGCGTCCAGAGGAGGCTCTTGAGCCACCCCCAGGCCGAGAGTGGCAACCCGACGATGTCAACTAGACGTCAGGCGGGTTCCTGAGTTTCGCTACATTTTGGGTTCTTTTATTATTTTGAGAATTGTATTGGCCTTTGTTGGCCTCTTATGGGATGTAACTAAACTTAACTTACTTTTGTGTTAGTCTCATAACTTGAATTATGAAGGGAATGTCATGTTAACTCCTTCTTGTGATACTATGTCTTGATATTATTTTGTCATAGCACTTAAATTTTTATTGGTGCTTATCTTGACGTGATTTGCTACACTCTTCCGCAAGCTTGATCGTGTGAGACAGATTCCGCGTGCTTCGAGAATCCTCACCACGGGAACCTGTGGGAAAACAAACATAACAACAAAAAATCAACGTCACGGGCCCGGGATCCGTTCCGGGGTCGCGACAGAAATAAAAGGGCTATAGGAAAATTCACCATGCCTTGCCCTTTCAAGGGAAAACAAGAAAACCATGATGCCCTTTACACTTAGCCTCAAATAAACCAATAACCATAAAAAGAAAGTAAAAGACTTGTGGGCCATATGGAGAGGACATGATAACCTGCAAGTTAGTATCTCATACAACCATACAAAACACAAAATCAGGCTGCCAAACCATAATGGAAAAATAGGTTGCCAAAAACCCGAATCTGAAATCATAACAATTACTGACTGCATTCGGTCGACCGAACTGTATGTTCGGTCCACTTAGCTGACAAGCCCAGAAATTTGGGTTTTTCCAGATTCGATCCAAACTTATTCCAAACTACTTCTAATGATTCCAAATACGCTCCAATGGCTTCCTACCATATTTCCACCATAGTTAAACCCTTTTGTGACATTCCAAACATTGATCTGCTACAAAAAGTAAGCAAACTCAATCAAAACTGATCCTGACATAGCCATAGATCTATCATCTTTGCATCTCATGCAAAGATTAGATCTAGACAACTGATCTAACATGATTAGAGAAGAGGTATGACTTTGATACCAATTGTTGGAAGTAGGTGGGCCTCGTGGATATGCTTTCAAAACTTTTTGACCAACTTGACTCAGGGATCAAGTACCCATAAGGCCATAAACCACATCTAGGATCCAAGAACCTCAAACTCATGATCAAGATCAGGAAAACACTATCTCTAAGATATAA
The DNA here is from genome assembly GCA_038049695.1 of Cinnamomum chago. Taxonomy (NCBI): domain Eukaryota; kingdom Viridiplantae; phylum Streptophyta; class Magnoliopsida; order Laurales; family Lauraceae; genus Cinnamomum; species Cinnamomum chago. The sequence goes on along the minus strand of CP142462.1, from coordinate 29,847,080 downwards.
TATAGCATCACCATGCAACCAAAACAAATCCACAAAATACAAGGAAGTAGATTATACCTTTGGAGCTTGATTGTGCTCTAATGGAGAAGTTGACAACTTGCTTGATTAAGAACTCTTCTTTGCAGCAAATTAGAATCTCCAAGACCTTGTTGTCTTCCACACTATGACCCGCTTCATATCTCTATTCTCAAAGAGAATGGTGGGATCTCCAAAAGAAATCAACTAGAACCTCAAAGGCAAGCTAAAAGAGAAACTAGAAGAATAAGGAGAAGAGAGAGAGGCATGCAACTCTTGCACAAAGGTGCTTGGGCATGTACTCCTATGGAATGAACGTCCACCTCCTCTTACTCCCTATTTATAGCTCTAAGCCACATCCTATTACTAATTAATAATAGAAGTCTCACTTCCATAAGAATTAGTAACTTTTTTCTTTCTAATTATTATTAGAAGTCTCACTTCCATAACAATTAGTAACCTTCTATTTCATTTTCTTTTGAGTTCAAGTAGAATTAGTAATGATCTAATCTTGAGCTAGCGTGGGGACCACCAGGGATTTCATAGAAAGCCGACTCTAATTGAGACACCCTGACCCCACATCTCATGTACAATCTGGACCCACAGTTAATTGCAAATAACTCCACTATATAAATGCAACTGTACTCTAGTCTTAGGAATTAATTATAAGAAGACCCTAAACTTCCCTATGACCACAAGTAGGACCCTCTATCCATATCCATGGATCAATTGGCTAAAATTTGTCCAACCAATATAGATCTACATCTTATTATCCTTGAGACATAATCAATCACAGTAATCATCAGTACCATCCAATTAACTCTTAATTGAGATGGATGTGCACTTACTAATGATAAATCCATTAATAGGCACAAGGGAATAATAAAGATAGATTTCATCTTAACCATCGAATGTTCTCACAGTCCTACTACCACGTACCCAAGACACCGAGGTGTTGACCTACAGTTGGCATTATTCATTGATGACTCAAAGCAAATGAATAGATAGAAACTTGAGTTCATCAATATCTCAGGATTAAGAGCCTATTGCTAGGGAATTATGAGAGCAGACTTTAAAATAAAGACAGTGTTTCATAAGGTGCCTCCCATGGTCCTTCAATACATCCAATGTACCAGCACAATGATTCGGAATCTTACACTCTGATGATCGAGACAAATCATACTATCTCATAGTGATCAAAGTGTTGCAACCTTGTCAGATGAGATGCCCAATCTCATCACCGGTTGTGAATTAATTTAAGTATAAGATTTGCGACACATGTCTCTCGTATGTGGATCTCATCCATACACATGTATTACATCTAGTATACTTGTGGACTCCGGTTTATCTCATGAACCATCATTCATACGTATTGGTTATGTGCAGGAAGTAATAAAACACCATTCATCTCATGAAAGGAAAGCATGATTATATTGATAAATAAATTAATTTATTACATCATCCACTGGATTGAGACTATATAATCTAACAATAGGCACACTGCAAAAAGAGCTTCTAAATGCACACCACATTTTTTTGTCTTTTGAAAAGACAAAACACCCCCCTTTCATACAACCAATAAGAAGAAAGATGAGTCAACAAGAGGAGTTGATTAGCTGGGATTCTTATACACTTAGAAAACAAAGATAACTCTTACTATTCATTCTACATTTGTCAAGATCAATAGGTTTAACTTCCCTATTTATTATCCCTATTAAATGGAAAAGTTCGTGCTTTTTTCTGTTCAAAAGAACTCGTTGAATCACCCATCCAATATGCCTCACCAAATTTACATCCAATAAGAAAAGGGCCCACCATTAATGCGACCCAATTATGAAAAAAAAATCTAAAGTAATCACGACATATGGCTCCATCCTTATGGTTTGCCTCGTGCTTCACTCTAATATGAGTGGACCCACCATTTATAATTATATAAAACTTACAAATTTCATAATCTCATGGTGCACCCAACTGCTATGGGAATAAATATTGATGAGTGCTCATACAAGATTTGACAAAGGCCTAAATAAGATGAAGGCATTTATTTTCATAAGCAAGAGGAGTTATAGAGGAGGGCAAGAGGGCTACAATTTTGCTGTGAATTCCAAACGAAATTGAAATGGGGAGTTGAGTGACATTGAAAATCATAGTTGCTTCTACCTTTGAAGCAAATATTTAAGGTTGAAATATTGCTAACGTTATATCTAGTTTTCTTTTGGCTATTATAAGAGGGGCAAAAACACCCTTGTCCTATCAAGACCCCGTATCATGTTGGACACGAGAGGGGTCCTCATGTCGCCCTTTTAATTTCTTTTTGTCGTTTTGCGATATGTTCGATATTGACCATTCTGTTAGTTAGATTTTTTTCACCCTGTAGCTGTCTTATTTGCTGAACACAACAGAATGGTTGATATCGACCGTCCCTGATGGTCGATATCAACCATTCTGTTAGTTAGATTTGCTTCAACATGTGACTGTCTTATTTGCTGAATACAACAAAATGGTCAATATTGACCATATCGCTAAAAAAAAAAAGAAGATGAGTCTGCTGGTCCACTTGCAGATCCTTCGCCCTTGCCTCCTCTCACTCCCCTTGGGTCTGCAGGTCCTTGGCCCCCATCCCCTCCCTCCCCCACTTCCTCCAGGCCCTACCTTCTTCCTCATCACCCCCTACAACCTCGCCTCCGTCTCCCCTCCCCTCTTCTCCCTCCATGGCGATCCTCCCTCTTCCTCCAACGTAGACAACCCCATGCTCGCCGTCGTCCATTCCTTCGTATCTTCCCTCTCCCTGCGTCCCCTGGCCCTATCGACCTCATTCACCGCTCTGGAACAGCACCAGCAACCAAGAGAGAAAATTTCTATTTCTATTTGATTTCTGCAAATCGAGAGCAACCACCACAAAATGATCGATATCGACCATATTGCTAAATGAAAAAAAAAAAGGATAAAAACGCACCAAAAATACTCCTCCCGTCTATACGATGCTACTGGGACCTCATTAGTGCTATGGAGTTCTATGGGGCTTTTACCTGTAAAATCCTATATATATATCTACCCTTATAAAAGAGAGAAAGATGTTGTACTTTTTTCACTCCACACATGCCCAATGAAATGCAAGTTGTGGGGCCCACCCTTATTATATATTATATATATCACTATATATATATACCCTTATATAAAAGAGAGTAAACTGTTGCACCTTTTCACTACACACCTGCCCAATAAAATGCAAGATGTGGGCCTCACTTAGTATTATATTATTATATTGTATATCTATACCCTATTATAAAAGAGAGTAAGATGTAGTGCGGTTTCACTACACACCTGCCCAATAAAAAGAGAGTAAGATGTAGCAAGGGAGGCAATAGAATGAGATAAAGGAAAGAGAAAGAAAAGAGATAAGAGAGAGTGAATCGGATGGATAAAGATGGGGACATAATGGGACTTCCCCAATTTGTCTAAAATAGACTTTAGGTCGGGCTTGGATTTAGAGGGGTTTTGAGGATGTGGATCAAGATGATATAGAAGACTAAAGTTTAGGAATTAAAAATATCTACCAAACTGTACCATAATCTCAAAAATCTAAAATTACGAAAAAGCCCCCTAAATTCTTTAGAAAATTGCTAACTACCCCCGAACTATACCCAAATGAACCCGGATCTAGACCAAACTTGGCACACATGATCCTAATAATTTTTTTAATCTCTTCTATTGAGTAAATGATGATATTTTAAACGTAACAAAATTTTGTTTTAATAAATTCTAATAAATCGAGTAATTTTTTTCGATTTCTTTTTTTTTTTAAGGTGGTGGAGAAAAGAAAAGGAAAATGTGGATAATATTGGAATCTATCTCAAATGTTGTTTTTCCCGCTCTTATTTTTTCAATTTTCTTTTAACATTCTTCTTATTCAGATGCTACAAGATTTTCAATATCTCAAATGTTGTTTTTTCTTTTTTCCCCTCTTTTTTTTTCAATTTTCGTTTAACATTCTTCTTATTCAGATAATACAAGATTTTCAATGCAAGAAATTTTGTGGGTATGAGGTTTTTCCTCTGTGAGTAATTGTGTAAGGAAGAACATGTCATTTTAACAGATTCTTCATTGACTCTTAGCTTCTTTTGGAAAGGAGGGAGTTTTCATACATGTAAGTGAGCATTGTCTACTGAAATTATTGCCGTTTGATTGTGTCTTCTTCTTCAATTATTATTTTTATATTGTAATAAAATCTTCATTTTAAGAAAAATGGGTGCAACCAGAGTTTAGAAAATGATGATGAAGAGTTGGTTTTTTCTTTCTCATTCCTGTTTAGGCCAAAGTTAGGCCCAATGATAGCCTTCGTGCTCAGATAATTTTAATTATATGTCTGTTTTATTTTTTGAATCTTAATTGCAGGCTTCCAAATTGTGCGTGTTTCATGTTTCCTTATGGTAGAACTTTGTATTTAGTTCTCACTCTATGTTTGGAATATGAATTTGTGCATAGCATTTAAAATGTAAAATTGATACTGTTTTGTTATGGGAGATAGGAAAATGGAAAACTCAAACAAAAAGTGTCCTGGTTGAGAAAAGCAAAGTAGACAAAAACTAAAAGGGCGATACTATGAGGCATTGAAAAACTTTCCATTATCTATCTGAATTTGTTTTCCTTCTCCATAGAGTTGAAGGGGAAAGGAATTTTTTTTTTAAAGCAGTACAGGTGCAAATATTCAAAAGTCCAAAAACATAATCCATATTTGTATAAGAATCTGACATTTTATTTTGTTTATTTTTCCTATTTTAGTTTATGTTAGTTAAAGTCTTACGCTTTAGACCTAGGCCTCTTCAATCGTCACCTTCCAAACCCCTCATGAGTGAGATAAGACCAATAAGCATTCATTCGGGGTTCTCATTGAACCATTTTGTTCACTAATTTCCAAATTTTTATTCAGCCTTTTTTTTTTTTTTTACTTTTGTAAAATTAATTGTGAGATATGGTGCTATTAAAGAATCATGTCAAAGGAAAAATATTTCAGATTTTATCATTTCGAAAGTTTTTTTTAGTCTTTCTTGGAACTATTTTGTTCACCCCGCTTAATAAACGAAGCCAAGGTGGGAAAAATAAAAGATTTTAACTATGCACTATTTACTCCATTATGTGGTTCACGGTGTACATACTGCCTTTTAACTCTGAAAACTTAAATGCCATGTGCTTTTTCAATATTAAACCTTGAACTAAGACCGGATGAAAACAAAAATGAAAATGAATATTGTATTTTATAATGGATCAAAAGAAAAGGATTCAAGTGTGTTTTACTTACTATTTTTTGGTGTTCAATACTTACAATTTTGTGGGCACTTTAAATACTTTGCCATCAGCTTAAAAATCAATTTAAAAGTCGTGACAAAATGTATTAGTTAGCTTGCTACTTTTGTTATTGATGCTGGTGGCCAATTGGTGGTTGTGTTATAATTCAAATACCGAATTGACTACACACGAGAGAATTAGCATTCTCTTTTTCTTTTTTTTTTACCTGAAACAATGCTAATTGTGCAAATAGTTTCTATTTATTTATTTATTTATTATTTTTATTTTTTGGTAGAACTAAAAGATACTTGAGTGGTATTTGTATTTGAAATTTGAGAGTTAAGAACATCAGAGGGCTTCGGGAGGTTTCCAGAATATATGAGATTATTTTCTTTGTACGGATATAACCCTTCGTTATTATGTTTTAAATATTAACCCTTTAACCTTTTGTACACTAACCTTAAATATTTACAATTTGATGTTCCTTCAGTTGTATATTATTTATTATGGCCTTTGAAAAAGGTATAGAAACCTCCAAAAGTTATAAGCACATCTCATATATATACAGGTACTTCGTTTGCATTATTGCTTTATGTTTAGTGTTTTTTTTTTTTAGAAAAAAGTAGCAACTGACAAAAAATCATAAATAAGAAAGTGAAAGTTACAAAATTAAACTCATTTTATGTCTGTCCGATTTTTTTCTCTCTTTTAATGAAAGTTACCATTAAAAAAATTAAATATTCTTTTCCCTTTTGCTTCATGTGTTTGTATTTTATTTAGTTAGAATAATTGACTTTTCAATTTGACATAATAGTTATATTGATCTTGATTTATACCCCTGTTAGAAGAATAATCACGAGTTGGATAATGTGATAACTACTACTAAATATTAGTTCTCTTCCAATATTAGTGATTGCTAAAGATAATTTCATAAATGCAATTTAGTGGTAGGTCTTATAGATTGCTATTGTAAAATTGTTATTGTTCTGTACAATTTTTAGTTTCTTAATATACAACTTTTGTGAATTTTCTTATTATAAAAGGGCATTTCAAGGGCATGAATATATTTATTTATTATTGCTCTTACTCATGAGATTTAAATTGAAAAACTTTGATAATTTTCTAACACATTTATTTCTTTCATCATTGCAAGCTTCTTCTTCTTCTTCTTGTTCTTCTTTTCATATATTTCAATAAAGCGTCTTGCCTTTCCTTAAAGGAAAAACGATGATCTCATAGAAACTGCTTGTTATGCTAGCGTTACTACTAACTTTAGAGTCAGTGAATGAAGTAATCATTTTAAGTATAAACAACTAAAATAAGTATTTGATGCTGAGCTGCAACAAATTCAGATTGTCATTGTTCGTTTCGAATTTTTCTTACTTTGATCAACACTCTCATCCTCTATACAGAACAGAGCAAAAGAGTTCATTTAGAATACCTGGGTTACATTCTTATGTATTTCTTAAGAGGAATGTCAAATTCTTTTGGCAGATTTGTATTTGTAGTTTTTTATTTTTTCGTATTTTTTCCCTATGGATATCTCTATTTGTGAGCTTCCATTTAACTGAATTTATATGATTACTTTTTATTATCCTTTTCTTAAAGGGTATGAAATATAGCACTTTGTATCAAGCAAAAGAAGATGTTAACTCTTGGAGATGTATTGCCTCTTTTTACCTGATAATGGTTCATCTTATAAAATAAAATAAAACACATGTTAAATACTAATATTGATCAACAGGTGATCTGCAATTCTTACCCGTCAGAGTTCATATCATAGTTTCACGACTGTTGATCCCTGTCGCTTGAGGACAAGCTGAATTACTTCATTATTCTTGACGATCAATGTGAGATGTTATTCTCCTTTTTAAGTTAAGACTAAAATCACCATCTCAATTTTGTTATTTTGATGTCCTTAGGTAAGATATAATTAAATTTTTTCTTTAATAGAATCTGATTTGGCAGTGAACATAAAAATGTTCATGGTAATTGGTTAGAACAGTAAGCTCATCTGGTTCTTAGTTTTTTTTTTTTTTTTTATAAATTGTAGGTTATCAATTTGACTATGCTTTCGACTGGACTCCAACTTTAAAAGGTTAAGTCTATCAGGAAACTGATAAGTCAACCTGACAGGTTAAATAAAGTAAATTTAAATTTTTTTATAAATCCTCAAAAAGTTATACAATTTCCATATCGGTTGTCTTTTGAGATCTCATTTTTCTCACTATATCATTGTTTTATTGTATTCAAATGTATAGGAAAAAAGTAGTTAGTGTCAGCTACATTTGGACATTGTAGGGGCCTTGCAATTTACAATTACTCATTTTTTGTTAAAATTTTATTTTTAAATATATTGAAGCTTCTACTGAAATTTTTTCAGAACCCTAATTTTAAAAAAAAAAATTATTAGAATTATGTGTCTGGTGCACGTGCATTGCACGGGCAGCTATAAAAGTGACTAGATATCTGAGTGTTTCCCACCAAACATTGAGCCCAAGCCTAGTCATAAGATGGGACACGGTCCTCTACCAAGACGCACTTGGGTCTTTTCATGGCTCTTCCTAGAGATGTCAAATGGGCCGGGCCGGCCCGGTTCGGCCCGGCCCAGCACGCTAGTCAACGGGCCGTGGCACGGCACGGCCCGAGACACGGGCCGTGCTGGGCCAAGGTCGCTGGGCCCGTTGGCCCGCCAGGCCCGGGCCCGCCAGGCATGCCAGCCCACTGGGCTGGGAGCTCCAGCCCGCTGGGCACGCCAGGCCCGAGCCCGCCAGCCCGCCCAACGTTCCAAACTATTTTTTTCAAAAAAAAATCACTTTTACCCCCCCCAACAGCCATAAAACGGTCATATAAGGGGTATTTTGTGTCATTTGTCATTTTACAAAGTCTATAAATACCTTAACCCTCCCATTCTCATTCCTCACCAATTTACACAACTCTTTCATTCTCTTTATACATTCTCTACTTCAATCTCAAAGCATTCAACTCTTTCACTCTCTCTAAGAAGTTTTTGGAGGGCCAAAGATCAAGTCATCAAGAGACAAGATAAAGGGGCCTTCAAAGATTTAGAGGTATTTATATTATTTAAATTTGAGATTCCATATATATAAGTTTATATTATATTATATTAACTCTCATTTTCTCCCCTTTCTTATATTAATTATCACAAAAGAAGGCTATTAGAGCCTATTACTGTTATTATTTATAAAATTTATTTTTTGAAATATGGCAAGAAGACTTCCCACAGAATCTTCTTTTGTTAATTTAGGGGGGGAACATGAAAACTTTATTGAATTAGAAGATGAAGTAGGTGATTTACCACCACTTCCTCCTCACAGTTCCCGTAAATCAACCAAGAGAAATAGAACTTCACCAGTTTGGGAAATATTTACAAGGTTTGATATTATTGAAAATGGAAAAACAGTTGAAAAGGCAAAATGCAAATTTTGTAGTAAGATTTATGGTGCCACGTCAAAAATGGGTACCGGCCATTTGACAAGACATATGCAAAAATGTCTTGCCTTACATAAACCGGCTGATGCAGGAACAGGAAGGCTTGGATCACAGACCCAAATTTCTAGTACTAGTGGTGGTGGTGGTGGTAGTAGTAGTAGCAGTTTAGGTCTTTTTTCTTTTAATGCACAAAGTTGTAGACAAAATCATGTTAAAATGATTGTGTTATCCGAATTACCATTTTGTTTTGTTGAAAATGACTTTTTTGAAAAATGGGTCCAGGATTACTGTCAACCACAATTTCACAGTATTTCAAGAAATACAGCCAGAAATGATGCTATTAGACTCTGGCAGGAAGAGAAAATAAATATAAAAAATTACCTTGCAGAAATTCCTGGCAGAATAGCCATAACCACAGATATGTGGACATCTCAAGGGGGTGACAGTTATCTTTGTATTACTGCACATAACATAGATTCAAAATGGATTATTAATAAACGTATAATTAGTTTTAGCACTCTTGAATGGCCACACAGTGGCACTAGAATTAGTACATTTATTTTGGAAAAACTAAATGAATATAATATTAAAGAAAAAGTTTTATCTGTAACTTTAGATAATGCAAGTAATAATACAGTGGCTATTGAATTAATGAGAATGCAGATGCCACTTGCAACTTTGATAGATAGCTCTATCTTTCAAAATAGATGTGTATGTCACATCTTAAATCTCATTGCAAAGGTTGGTTTAAAACATATTGTAACTTACACAGATTCTATTAAAGACATAGCTAGATTTATTTTCACATCCGCACAAAAAAGACAAT